>OU963906.1:10952500-12202500 GCA_902850365.2 Chilo suppressalis | reverse complement strand
ATTTATGAATATGGCATCTTTGGGCGTCCCTTATCACAGTGTTGCAGCGATTTCTCACTAAATTATAGTTTATCTCATTGCGCTTCGAAGGATTGACTCTGAACTTAGCCTTAGCGGCATGTTTCCTTGCCATCAGTTCCCGAATTTCATCATTCAACCAAGGAGCCGGCAGATGTTTTATTTTAACAGGGCGAATAGGTGCATGCATATCATACAGCTCGGTAAGTAAGGAGTTAAAAAGTTCAATTTGCCTATCCACAGAATCAGATGCAAAAACTGCAGACCAGTCCAAGTTGGCAGCATTCTCCATCAGGTGTTCGTGATTAATCCGAGCAAAATTACGCTGAAAATACACAGTGGGCCTCATTTTTGGAGGACGAATCCGGTACGATAGGTACACCAAGTCATGATAAGAAAAAGCGTCCGCAGAATATTGCCCATGTTTAGCGGCGAAGGTAGGGGAAAAGACGATTATCAGATCAAGCAGGGAAGGAGTACACTTAGGAAAATGGTGAGTTTCCCTAGACGGAAGAATATGTAAATTGGAGGAATTAATAACCGACAGTAATTTTTTTGATCGATAATCTTTTATGAGACATGTGTTGAAATCTCCCATAATTATAGTATGGGAATAAGAGGGGACAAAATTTTCCAGAAGCTGTTCGAATGACTCAAAATAGTCGACTCGCAGAGAAGGGCTGTAGAAAACACCCAGAAGGATTTTACTATGAGACAAAGATATTTCAAGTAAGAGATACTCGGCACTGTTCGGGGGTGGTAGCTGTGGAGATCAACTAAGGATAGTAAAAGAGATATGAGAACGAAGATAAATGGCCACCCCTCCATGAGAGGAACTTACACGATCATTCCGAATCAGTTGGAATCCAGGTAACGAATATGTAGAAGACGAAAGACAGAGATTAAGAAAATTTTCAGAAACTAAGATTGCATGAATAGTTTGGTTATCAAAAGAAGCAAGCATATCCGGAAAGTGTGCCGGTATACTCTGTGCATTGATATGGATAACGTTAAAATTTTTTGGAACATCCGAAAAAGCGGCATCCAAAAGCTCGTTCAGAGAACTATCTAAGCTCTGGAAGCTGGAGTTGGAAGCAGAAGAGGAAGAACATGACATGAAGAAATCGTTATCTATAGATATATCCATCAAAATACAATAAAAATAAATAAATAATTAACTATAATCTACAAGCTAAAGTAATAATAATAAAATATAAGTTTTACTATACTACATATATAAATACCTACAGGTTGACTGAAAGAAATTAACAAAATTTATTAATTACTACATACACAAGAAACAAAAAGGACACATTACACAATAAAGTACAAATAACAGTGTTTTGTCACGGCGACGCGTACAAGTCTGTGGACCTGTTACAGTACTCGTACGTGACGAACGTTAAATTAGCAAACCTCTGAATAGCAAACAGATATAAACAATGACATGACATTGACACATGAGACATTTAACAAAATTATAATAGTAATATTATAATTATAATAACGACATAAATAATTATAATAATAATATTGTAATGAAGTGAATCGTTGAGAAGAATGGTACGCAACAAATTTACAAAAATTGAGAAATATGAAGAAAAGTAAGTATTCTATAGCTATATTCAAACCCACCAAAAAAAGTTCAAGCTACAAGCATCACAAACTGCATGGATTATCAGTTGATATTTTCTATTATCCTTATGAAATGTATAATTTATGTACGAATATTTTTTTATTTAGTCACTATTAAGTCAAATTGGTTATTATGAACAAAAGACTACATGTATCAATAGTATAAAAAACGGTGAAATCTTTTCATGCTGCTAAGACTTTTCCGGTGAACATAAACAGATAAAGTACCCACTTAACACATAATAAAAGAGACATCAAATAATTACTTATTTTCTCCTTGCAGAAACAGCACGCTTGCCTCTAGAGACTGCGGCTGCAGCTACCGGAGCCACAGCATCACTCGCATTTGGAGCTGCAACAACACTCAAGGCAGAAACTTGGGCATCACTTGCAACGGCAATGGAAGTAGGTTTGGGCCGATCCAACTTTTCAACATCAATCATGGATACGATGTGATAGCGCTTACCAGCAGCATCTAAAGCGATGATTCGCTATGATAGCATTAGCGATGATAGCATCTGGAGACACCGAGTCGTTCCCGCGCACCCATGAAGATCCATGAAGATTTTGTGTCGCAGTTTTGTTAGGAATTCCGACATAGTGATGCTAGAACTCTTCAGCTTCTTCTTCGCTAGCCATAAGTTGTCCCAGATTGCCTCAGATCGAAGCTTTACGAGAAGTGGTCGTGGCTTCTCCTGTTGAACTCGACCAAGACGGATGGCTCGTACTAAATCGTCTGCTACAAGTTGCGGTGCCGCCAAATGCTCAGATGCCACCTTCAGAAAAGTCTCCGTGCTGTCTTCCTCTTTGCTCTCCGGGACACCATAAAGCAGCAGCATGCCACGACGACTCTTCATCTCGATGCTGTCACACTCCATTGAAAGCAACGTTACTTGCATCTCAAGGTGCTTGAAAGTTGTAACAACAAAGCTGCGAAAGACATCGAATTCGGCTGACAAATTCAGCAATGATGGCTCCTGCGGTGCATTTGTCTTCTTGAGTTCATTTTCGAACGCAGACATACGTTCTGAGAAAGTTTGTGCCAGTGATTAAATTGTGCTCTTAATAGTATCCATATTAACAGTGTGTTTGTGATGTGTGGAATTCCGTGCAGTGAAGTTCAGTTACCAGACGTATTAGAGAGGAGAAAACAGCTGCAGGGATTATTCACTATTAGCACATACTATTATTCACTAAATTGACTAGAAATAATATGTATTTAATTTTTAAAATAAAATAATTCAAGAGCTTGTCAAAAACAGGTGTTAACGGTTTCATTAGTTACACGAACAAAAGCCAATTGCATTTGAAACTTCTTTTAGCGTTACCGCTTCTTACCTAATACAGAAAGTTTTCAATAGTTAGTCGATTTCCTCGGCACTAGGAAGAAAATAAAATAGATAAATTTATTCATCCCACAGTCTCATAGGTATTCTACGAGAAATCGAATTTAAAACCATTCCACTTTTATAACTACAGTATGATTAAAATTTACAGTATGATAAAACCAACAAGATCGATTCTTCAATAGCATAAAAATTGTTTCTCTCCGCCTTAAATATTTGTTTGCGGCGAATAGGGCCGTGGTAGCATAATGGTCAGTGCATTCGCCCGGATAGCGAAGGGTGCGGGTTCAAGTTCCGTCCGCTGCCTGGTCCGCGTGGATTATTTTCTAGTAAACTTTTATTTAGATTTAAACATCTAGCAGTTAAATGCTTAAAAATAAATAAAAATCAGGTTGATTTTTATATTTTAATTATTATTCATTGATTGGCCCAGTAAATGTTAACTATTTATTTCATCGTACAGAACATTAAATAATCATCACTCAACTTGCCTGTTTATAATATAAATATAGATACACGGTCACCGTTCTTTGAGACCGTTGTATGAGACATTTCGTTTCCATACTCCCGATATAATAAGTTGGTCTCGCTGCTCGTCGGTTTGATATACTCATATATTTTAGAGAATAAGAGACAACATTGACGATGTTATCCCAGATAACTAGGGGATAAAAAAAAATAGGATGGGCGGGATCCTAAATCTCTTCGGCGATAACAGGATAATTCAGATCGAACTTCACTTAGGTAAGTTCGTTTGATCATTCAATTATCCTGTTATCGCCTCCGAGATTTATTTTTCTTTACTATGTATGTAGATGTTCAGAGAGTAAAAGTCAATGTTGTTAAGAAATAAATAGGATATCATCCGATATAAATTTTAATAAATCATGTTCATGATTGTTTTTAGATACTTAGTACCAATATGCGTTAAGCTTTGCTAATTATATTATCAACAAGGTTACTAGATAGATTTGAACATAGCATAGGTTTACATCACGCGTTAACTCGGGCAAAAAAAATTTTGGTCAATGTTGTTAATTATTACGTCATATTTTAATCACTTCAATATTTGGCCTTGAAACGTTGGTCAATGTTGTTAATTTTCACGTCATTTTTAATCGTTTCAATATTTGACATTCATTTAACCACAATAAAGTTCAAGTAATAATAGTCACCAATCCTGATATCTTTCACATTTTATTGTTTCGTAACTACCAATTTGGCTATGTTTAGACATTATTCTGAAAGGAAAAAATTACTGATCTCCATCATATAGAACTGATTTTTATTAGACTGCCTGCGGTCGTGGCGTGCGCGCACAAAGGAATGAGCATCGAACCGACGAGCAGCGGCAGAGGGGCGTGGTGAAGAGAGGGGTTACCTCCGACTTTTTTTACTACGCTCTAAACTGTGTGCGGACTGGCTGGTCGTACAGGATAATATTTAGTTGCAGACTTATCCTGTAATCTGAAGGCTGGCGCACTCGGTTATATTAACACAAAATGAGAAGTCTCGATTCCCAGCTAAAAGCAAATTTTGGACTAAGAAAATCATTTGTTTTCAGAACGAATATATGGTCTAGAGAGAAGTATACTGAACTCTGCCAGTGGTTCGAATGGTTCTTCATACGAAGCACTTACCGTCAGGAACTTCTATTGGTGCTACAGACACTACATTTTGACCTGTCGGCAATTCTCTTGTTGACTTCCGACCTGCAATAAAAATGAAACGAATTTTAATTGTACTTTCCAATTCCCCTGTAGGAATACCGAGGCACGTTCAATTTTGTTGTGATAATTTATTATTAAGAATCGAAGTATTACTGTTGTGATAAGAGTAGATGAGATGTGTTCCATTAAAATCATGTAAATAATATTTATTAAGTACTAGTGGGGGCCCGCGACTTCGGTTGCGTGAATATATTAGTTTTACATACAAACTGACACCTCCACCTGACAATTGTATGACATTGCAAATCAATATATCTCTGTAATGTTTTGATTATGTGAAAAAAGAAAAACAACGTGTCCAATACTTTTTGATAATGTACCTGATAAACGAAGAAAAAGAAGTTAGTCGTCATCCCTAAGTTAGCGCAAGTCGCGGCCGGCGTATTAAACGAAATGTAGAGTGAATTAGGTGTTGTTACAGTGAATCGAAACCTGCGCATAGTTGCGTTCTCTAAAAACTTTAAAACCGCCACAAATTTAGAATCACGGTATTCAGTAATAATTTTATTCAATAATATAAGCACTAGGTACCATGAAATCCTTGTAGAGTTTATCTTAGTTCCATTGCAGCAATTCGCTTATTTTATATTTGATTTAGTTATGGAGTAAAGTATTGCATGCCTAGGTATAGCTTGAAATGAAGTAACGTTGAGTCAATTACACATAAGTATATTTTATACGTGTGAGAACCAAAACAAACTTCGCAACAAACAAACAAAAAGAAAATTTATTAATCCTGTGACGTTTTCGTCAGTGCAGACCAACTTTCAACCGTTACTTAACTATCTTCAAGTATTATTAATAAAAACTAAAGACTAATATTAACTTAAATTATGTCTTTTGTTCTAGGTCCTTTTTACCCGACTGCGCAATGCAAGGGCGCGAAGCGCGACGCGCAGACAGGGTATAGTGTTTAACGGTCTATATATGTATGTTTGTTCCTTTGTGGCACACTAGAGACCAAACGCCTGGACCGATTTTGATGATTCATACATCAATCGATTCGTCTCAATCATGGGAGTGCTACTAAAGATATGATGGCGCCATATTGTGACGAAGTTAAAAAAATAAGTTGACAAAATATGTCGAGTGGGGTATCACTGTCTAGATAATCAAAAATCATGTTGAGGTTCCTAACACCATTTTTCATTTTACATGATTGTTTAGGATCTACAACGCTTTAAAGTTGTATATTAATCACTTGCGCAATTTCAATCTTACGTTTGTATGGATCTTTGTTACTCTTTCACCTAAAAATACTGAATAGATTTTAATGTTTCACCTAAAAATACTGAATTGATAATAAATCAATCTTTTAGACCACCGCAAGGTACTTAATAATTCCCGCGATATTAATTCCTTTACTGAAGTAACAAGAGTACGGTATATACTGTCTTAAAATACTAACTAACTAAAAAGTGTGAAATAAAAAAGATAAATTTAAAAAAAAAATATTATGTATTCTTCAATATCTAATGGGTCCCGGCTGTTAAAGTAGCTTTGTTCCTTATTAACAGAATTATAGACTACTGGACTTGTTTTTTTCTTTTCAGTATTTATTTGAAGTATAATTAAGCAGTCGGGTTTTTTGATTTTTTAAATTTATCTTTTTTTTGTCTCTTGGTAGTTTTTGGGTGTAAAAAAGTTACAGTAACAGACAAGACGCCAGAGTACCTACTTATATTCTTATAAAAATAGACTAAAATAAATAGCATAATATCTTCTTTCTGTAGCCAAAGTACGCACCAAAGCAAGACTCGTGAAGCTTCAATCTTGTACGTATGAAGTAGGTAAATATAATTTTACTTTAAAATATGTTTAGAATGTAAACATCATACATTATTACATCAGCTTCGAAGTAAATTCAAATGAATAGCAAACACCATCCACTTTTCAAAGGTTTATTTTGTATACGTAGCAAAACAGCGTCGGAAAACAGACGGGGGCCATTATCAGCCGCCGTCATTTTGATTTTAACATAGTTTATTTCCGGCACTATGGCGATGGCGGGAGATATGAATACTCGTGGGAAAAATACTGAAAAGGGTTTACTGTATTAATAGCATTAATGTAAACGTGGAATGCACATTAATTGTGTCTGTCATCTCCCCGGTACATTAACTAGGATAGGTTTTTGCGAGAGTGCGCCATTACGCGTAGCGTTGACAGCGCCCCTCCGCGGCGGCGACAGGATTGTTCCATTATCGGCCCGGATGTATGAATAATTGACGCACTTGAATTGTGGATATGCCACGGAAAGACGTTATTGGAAATGGTTCGGAATCTCTTAGAATTTGAAAATGGAACATCAATTAATTACATACCTTTGGTGTTTACATTAATTTGATCAAATTCGAGGGAGAACACTATAGATTTTTCGATTGAATTGGAGCGCACGGTTAGGGATATAATGATGTTGGAAATCGACAAACTTACAGAAGATATAAACCACATAATACTATAATTTAATCTTGTGTTCCTGTAGGTTTCCTTAGCTTCATCGGATGTGGGGTAGACAGAGTAGACTCGCGGGTGATTCATACATGTATTATACACATATATTATGATGGTGAATGCTAAAGGCATGCTCTGCGCTTCAAATCAACCAAAATAATACTTTTGTAAAAAAGCGAATTTGAAGACGGTTAAAAAACATAGCCCTAGTAGCACAAATGGGCAAGTAATTGGCAAAAAATAGGATGTCAAAAACAAATAAATTAAATTTTTACTTACATTTTGATGGTAAATTAAATATTTTATATTACCGTTAATAGACAGAGTAAAAAAAAAGAAAAACGCAAGCAAGAAATTTCGTAGTTCCTGGACAATGGATGCTCACAAGTCCTCGAGCTTCGTTGACATGGGGTCATTGCGAAGGTAAATGTTCCGCTTACTGCCCAACTTCTTCGTAAGTGGATTGAATTTCGACAAAACTCAAAAGTCATGTGCTATGTCCTTTATTTTTCCATGAAATTGAACGTCTTAGTTTCTTGTAACGTTATTCTATAAAAAATAAAAAATAAACTTGATCTTTCTTTTATTTTTTTACGCTTTCAACACTTGTTGAAATCATAGAGGTATAAGAATAGAGTGGGGAAGGCGGCTCTAAAAGTGTCCGTCTAGTTGAAAGAGAAAGAAGATGGGAGACGGCTAGCTTTCTCTTTCTCTTGTGACGCATGGCATCCAATGGCATCACATCGAAATAGTATGATGCTTACGGTTGCTAATGCGCATGCGCGAATAGAGAGAGAAAGCTAGCAGTCTCTCATCTTCTTTCTTTTTCTATGTGAGGGACACTTCCACTTGTAGTAGAGTCTTTATCTCCCCTACTCTATTCTTATACCTCTATGATTGAAATGCCCGATAAAGAAAGTTTGGTTTCAAAAATTTTTAATAAGGAAATCTGGCAGATAACTATTTGAAACTTTATCATTTTTAAAAGATACGAACTTTTACAAATTTAAAAGCAGTGGATGAATTAGTTTGATTTTATTAAAATAACATTAATTTGAAAATTGGTACTCCATTTCAAATGAAATCAATAACAAGTTAAATAAGATATTGGTTATTACTGATATTGATATTGGAATACTACATCAATATTATTACCCGCAGTCTTCAATTAAACATTTTCCATAAAATTCGTCTAGACGTTGTAAAAGTTTATGCCAACTTCACCTCTAAGTTGAATATACGTATTCAAACTTTGTAAATAAATTTTTGTTAATTTTTATCAAATAAATAGAGACTGTAAGCAGCAAAGTGACTCCAAAGTATTTTCAATAGTACCTAATAATTAAAAACCAAAATAATTTTGTATCTTCCATTTAAATTTCAAAACCTCATGAGGGTATCCAATAATAACGGATCTTAGATTATAACAAAAAGGGAAGATACAGCACTCGCGATTCCAAAGTGAACCGCTTACATTGCGGTGCATGAACACAATTCGCTCTGCATCATCCCCCTCTCAGGGGATGATCGCTTCAGATGAAGCTTGTAAGGCCATTACAGTCATAAGCATGAACTACGGGTGAGTTTTTATCAGTATGAGTCTGACATAACCTTGCAGCCGGCTGTAGGTATCCATGAGGTTTTCACACCCGTTTTATTTATTTATTTTATTTCACCCCGCCTGCGAGAAATAAAATAAACATGATTCGCTTTAGTTACAAGTGACATCCAAACACGCTGCGTATGCTCTCTCTCTATATTATTTGTTATAAAGACAAAACAATGCCTTCGATGCTTTTAAAATGAACACAAATAGTTTAAGATCAAATAACCAATTCCACGGCAACACATTTCATTCATAATAAAAATATTTATTTCTCAAAAATCACGTGTTTGTTATGAATGTTATATAGTTATTCGCCATTTATTATCAAGAAAAGGACAACAATATAGCTCAGCCGTTTGTAGAGAGAGAAAAGAAGACGCGGACTCGCCGTTTCGCTCGCGCTGCGTTGAAGCGTACAGTTCTGTCTCGCTCGCTCAATTGAATGTTTATTTACAGAAGTATGCGTCTGTGGGGGTTGCGTATGTATTTGAATCGGAGCATATTTTATTTGATACCAGTATTAGCGTACCGTATCTTCCCCTTTTGTTTTAATCTAAGTAACGGATGTATATTTTTCGTGGTGATACTAAAGAACCTCGATAGACTGCAAAACTCAAGTATCTACTAAAATGACACACACTCTTTAGACAATTAATGGGTACCTTAGGCCTGTGGCGTATGTAAAAGTTTATGAAGCAATAACCATCAATAAGTGAGACCCTGGTGTATTTGACGAGAATCATGGTAACTACTTGCCGAATACGAATCGATCATTCCATACCACAAGTTAATATTAAAGTAGGTAAGACACAATACATCTGAGCCATTAAATATGTCGTCACCTTCACTGGAATTTTATTTTTTCAACCTACGTCTAAACCTGAAAGGATAGTTTAGCAGAACACTGTGAATTTTTCATGTATTAAACATTTTCTTATTACATTTAGCAGCTTAACTACCTCAAGTATATTTCACGCACAATCCGGTATGTTAAATTAAATAATTAGATACCTTATCTTGACTTTTCTAGAACAAGCCTCAACTCTTCTAAAAGTAACAAAAGTTCACCTTCTAGACATCAAAAAATTAAATAAAGCTCAGATCATTTAAATAATTTAAAGACACTCCCCGCTATTACGGCAGACTGATTTATGAAAAAAGTTACACAGCCTTAAAACCAATTTAGCCAAAGTTTTTTTTTTTGTTTTACGTGACGTGGGATCGCGAGCAATTTACTTAGTTCCTGGAGTTGTTTTAATCTCGGACTGAATAAACGATACGTTTTATCTTAATTAGAAGGCATAAACTTGGCACTTTTAGAAAAATATTAGCCTTTTTAATAGAGTTACTAATTTCATCGTATAAAAACAAAAAAAAAATGTATGAGGTGCAACCTGATGTTAAGTGTAAGTGGAGTCCAGTTGTGAAGATAGATCATGCGGCATAAAATGTGCCGCTCCACTCGTCCTCACCTTGCTGGCCTGAACACAATCCCCTACTCCGCGGAGTCCTGGAACCCTGCTCACCAGCAGAAACACTACATCACCAAAAGCAAGTGTTATTTTTTTACTAGTTTCTGGGTTAGGGGTCCATTTCTTCAGATTTTTATATAAATACCCGTAAACTTTATTAGCTTAATACTTTAAATGTAAGGTGTTGGATTATGAATAAATAAATGATTATTATTATTTTATTGTGGTCTTCTATTTCGTAAGGAGGCGACGTACAGTTACCTATGAAATTGCCGTTTTTCATGAAATAAGTTGACGACATTGTTTCTATATTTTTTTATTCAATGCAATTACACTTGCAATCAATGCATTTTTGCTACATCAGCTTATTGATGCCCTTTTTGAATAAATCAGCTGGACTGGAGGCAACAAATTCTTCAAAGGCATTTTGAACTACCTTTCGGAAAAAAATGGACTTGACTTTTACTTGTGAATCCGCTGCTTATGTAAATTAAAAAAATAAATAAAGTCAAACTCATTTTGTAAAAATATTAGTACTTATAATTCATTTTTTTATTTTATATTTTTTGATAAAAATATTTTACATACAGACACGGCTTATTTACGATTTCGTTAAAGATTTACCTATAGATTTGTTTTTGAACAACCTCCCATAACGCTACTTTGTTAAATATTTTTTATGATTGTTATTTATTTCTCCTTTCTAATTCCGCAAAAACTACATCTAATACTACAGAAAAGGCATAGCGGGTTATCTACAAGTCTTGGAGGGCGAATATCTTCCGCCTACTAGAAGACTGCACACCGAAGTAACATAATTGTGTAACATAAGGTTACTTAGAGACGTCGTTGAAATTTAATACTCTAATAATTCACGTCATCACGTGAGATTAAAAAATGGTGTGGTTCTATGAAACGATGGTGTAAGTAAAAGTTTTTTTTTAAATATACAAATTTACTATTATCTAATACTTACTAATACTTATTATCTGATACTGATTTTGTCCCATTCGGTGTCGAGACCCTTGGTCCGTGGGGTCCTAGCGCTATAAGGCTTTTTAAAGAAATAGCAAAAAGATTAGTCGACATCACAGGAGACCGCAGAGCTGGCAGCTACCTCGGACAAAGAATTAGTCTAGCTATCCAAAGGGCGAACGCTGCCAGTATCTTCGGAACCCTTTTCATAATGTATTTTAGTTATTATATTTTATTTTTTAAGGTTTTTTAGTTTTAGGTTCATTGTTATAGTATATTTTTTGTTTTAAGCTAGTATTAGATAATAGTAAAAGTTTTAATATCATTAATCAAAAAGAGGTGCTCGATGGCGCAGGTCGTTAGCGCGTTCGTCTGTGATCGTTGAAGTTAAGCAACTTTTGCAGTGAGATAGAAGATTATTGGTCATCCGTCCAATGATCGACGAATCTTCTATCTCGGGTTCCTCCGTGCTTCGAAGGCACGTTCACCCGTTGGTCCCGGCGGCATCTGCAGTCGTTAGCATCCGTCAATCCGCTCTGGGCCCGCGTGCTGGGTCATGACCCAATCTCTCTATTCCAACTATAGGGAAGGCCTGTGCCCCAGCGTGGGTACATTTATATAGACTGATGATGAATCACAAAGTTCTTCCTTGGCAGTGAAACGCACCCAGGCCGCCTGCGTAGTAGGCGTGATTTCTACCACTGAGCGACGAATACTAGTAGCTGAGGTCTGATTTTTTTAATAACAATTTAAGATTTAATGCGACATGCTAAAATGCACCAAAAATAATGCGGCAATGTAATTAAATTTTACTTTAATAAAAATTCAACTGACGCTAGTGAGAGGACGCATTACAACTTTATGACGATTAGTAAGGCGGGCTGCACACAAGACATACAAATTGTATTATGATAATAATTGTGGCTCCGGATTTGAAACGCGACACATTTAGCGCCCTCATATATCTGCATGTAAGCATGCAAAAATGTAGCGTGAATATTGTGGCTAGTTAATGTTGCGTGTATATACCATGTGGATCCAGTGTGCGGTCTCACACTCGCCGGTATGGTAAGCACTCCACTCACTGTAAGTGTGACGATGTCAACTACATACCCAGTCTTCTTAAAAAGAAACTAAGCTTGGGACCGCAGGATTCGAATGAAACGGTTCAAATATTTGTTACTGTCTTATACTTATTTGTGGTTCTATCTACATTGCGTAGAAATCAAGTACTTTAATCTTCCGAGAGTACCAGACGTTAATTAGCCTGCACAACTAGTGCACTAGTGTTGATTAATGCGCCAGTAGCTATCTAGGTCCTCGTGCAGAAATTACATTGGTTTCATTTTGTGTCGAAAAACAATATTGTAATATCATCAATTCAACAGCTCGATACAGACATCCAACGAATTCTGAATAAAATTTACTTTGTACGAAGAGGGCAATTTCAACAATACAAATATCAACTTTGTGTTGAAACTTTATAGTAACGTAAATTATACGGTCTGTCTTATGTTATCACGTATTTTACGCTTTGACAGACCCGTATTAGATACGGAGATAAGATCTGTTATAAGTACTGTCCGGTCAACTTTATAGGTAGGTAGGTGCTAATGTCTATAAATGTGGTCGAGACTAACGATTATTAATTTTGTCAATCTCCATGGTGAGATTGGTTTGTATTGTACACTAGGGATGTCGAAAGTTGAAAAAAATATCGATACATCGATATTTTACAAAATATCAATATCGGCTTCGATATATCGCGAAAAAAACATCGATATATCGGACCAATTTTCCCAAATATATATCTACATCAACCTAGCACAGTAATAATAACAATACAAATTATAATCAAAGAAAGAATTATCAAAGTACCAAATTGCCGCTACACTACATGACAGTACAGTATCTCACGAAATAATAATGGAACGAAAATTACTTACCTATTTTTGAATGATGAAAATGATTGCAGGACCTCTGAGGTGCCATCTTTCGTAAACAAGACTAGACAGTCACACACTTCCACAGAATATAATAGAAGTCAGCACAACCAATTCACCAGTGAAACAGATTTACAAATCATAGACAGTACTAAATACAGCACAGATCATAGATATGTTGAATATCATTAATCTGAGATCCAGTTACGATTTTTCCCGATACAAATTTAGTTGGATCGTGATATGCCGCTTATAATTAAGAAAATATCGTTTTTGATACGAATTTCGATATTGGTTATTTTGTATCGATATATCGAATCAAAATATATCGGCTAAAAATATCGATATATCGATACATCGATATATTTTCAACAAGCCTATTGTACACCGGTTTCCAAGGTCGCCTACTACCTAATCGTTCGCCGTTCCTGGGTTTGAATCCCCGAGGGGCAAATCTTTGTAGGATCAATACGAACATTTTTTGTTATCCTACTCCTAATAATACTATAAATGTGAAAGTGTGTTATTGTGTTTGTTACTCAATCACGCAAAAACTACTTAACGGATTAAGATGAAAGGTACGCATATGTTTCATGTACCGCCTCTAATATATATATATATATATATATAACTCAAAGGTGACTGATTGACTAACATAGTGATCTATCAACGCACAGCCCTAACCACTGGACGGATCGGGCTGAAATTTGACATGCAAGTAGATATAAGACGTAGGCATCCGCTAAGAAAGGATTTTAATCAATTCTACCCCCAATGGGATAAAATAGGGAATGAAAGTTTCTATGAAATTTTGTCAATTTTAAACCGATCGGACTGAGACTTTGCATGCAGGTATAAGAAGAATCATAGATGAATGTCATTGTGTATAATACAAGCCTGAGAACAAAAACTGTAGTCTACACTTTAATTCTACACCGAAGCGAAGCGAGGGCGGGCCGCTAGTATGCAAATAAAATTGGGGAAGGGCGCTGAAGCCAAAATACAGAACGAACTTTCCAGTTTGGCTGAGGATGTCTATATGTACTTTGTGTGATATAATGACCTTAGTTTTAACATATAGGTATGTTTATTTTTATATTTATATAGTAAGGATGAGCTTGCCTCTCATAACACAGGGTAACCTTATATGAGAGCAGTTCTAATTTTGTACAAACAAAAAATATTTAGAATAATTTTTTTTTTTTGTATTTATAAGAATATTACCATGTACATATTTTTACTATTATATATAATTTTTTTTTTTTTTTATCCGTTATCCTAATATCCCATAACACAAGTTTTACTGTACTGCTTGTACTTGGGGGCTAGGATGATTGGTGTGAGATATGCTTAGCAATGTTTACCTTGTCTCCAAAATCAGAGACGCGCAAACACTCAATATTGTTTAACTACAGAATTAGCTCAAAAGCCCCATTAAGATTAAGTATCTCTTCACTGGGATTCCGTCAAATATATCAACATAAAGTTGTACTAACAAGGAGTTCTTTCCGTGGAAAATAATGACCAAATCAAAACTGTCTCCTCCAGTAATTAGCCGTTTTAAATTTCTCATTACAGGGTCTAGTTAAAAAGCTTTCCATTTTTATTACTTACGCTCAACTCTCGGGTGTCCTTCACAGGAAGTGAATTTATTTGTGAGTTAATAATATATAATTGTCATACCTAAATATAGTGGGAAATCAAGAATTATATCAGTAGTCTGTACACTTTTAGTGTCAACGTAATTTTAAGTTAATTATTGACTAGATCGGGTAGTTATGAGAAAGGTAGATTGTTGAAATCGAAATTACTTACATATATGTATACTCCTTAATTATTGTCGTATCCTCTACTTATTTTATATTTTAGACTAGTGGCCCGCCCTCGCTTCGCTTCGGTGTAGAGCTAGTGTAAACTATAGTTTTTGTTCTCAGGCTTGTGCTATAAAGAATGACTTTATTTATATAATTACACGTGTTATTATGAGTCAACCATAAAAGATAGACATATGCTGTTGCGGGATATTTTTTAGACAACTTTATGTAGAATATTTCCGTCATACATGATTTCTATGTAACTTTAACCATTAAGGCTGCACCCGCGACGGAAATTAAAAAATGGAGTAACTTCTTCCGTTTTCCCAACATTTCCCTTCACTACTCTGCTGCTATTGATTGCAGCGTGATGAAAAGTATACTATAACCTGCCCAGGAGTATGAAGAATAATTGTACCAAGTTTCGTTAAAATCCGTTGAGTAGTTTTTGTTTCTATAAGGAACATACACACAGACAGACAGACAGACAAAAATTTTACTGATTGAATTTTTGGCATCAGTATCGATCACTAATTACCCCCTGATAGTTATTTTAAAAATATATTTCATGTACAGAATTGACATCTCTACAGATTTATTATAAGTATAGAAAAGAGAATATTGCGCTGTCCTAAGCTTACAGAACAAAAGGCAGATGGAACGCACGGAACACGCAAGTGTGTCCACCAAAGCAAATACAAAGTCTAAAGTAAAGCCTTTTTTTGTCTTTGTAAACAGTTTTTACAATGTTTTTTTTCTCATTATTTGTGGCTATGTTGCCACTATACTCTGTTATTGAAGTTATTATTATAATTGTTGGTGGAACGATAAACAAAGAAATTTCGCTTGTTTAGTTTAGTGAATGGAGGAGGAACAAACAGTAATCGCTTGCGAGAGGACCACATACGCATACGCACACGGTTCACGAAAGATGTCACCGTCTAACTGAGGCTACAATTCCAACGCGTACAAAGAAATTTGGTGACTCATTAAGAAATGAGCATTCCATTTACGGATAGTGCGACAAAGATGTCGCACTATCCGTAAATGGAATGCTCTGCCCGCTCACGTGTTCCCTCCCTCTTACAACCTGGGATCCTTTAAAAGAGGCGTGAAGAAGCAACATGCAGGCCGGCAGGGTGAGGATGGCTGGTGTGGCAGATAGAACTGCTGTATCAGCTATCTTTGCGTCTGAACTTCACCTTCACGTAACATCAGGTGGGGTGGAGTCATGTGTCGGACCTATCTATATATAAAAAAAAATAGATTTCGTACTTTAAAGCGCAAAAGAATCGATTTGATCTTTGAGTAGTTTATAAATGTTGAACAAGTTTGATCAAAACTTAATATTCACGGGACGTAATCACAACACGATGCGTGTCGTGTACTGGCGCGAGTTGATATTCGTTTTTGACTTGATATTTGCTTTAGTGGCACGCAATCTGTGTACCATGCGCTCCATTTGCCTTTAGTTCTGTAATCTGAGGCGTTGCCCATTTCTGTACATAGATCTTCATCTTTTACAAAATAATAGTCATCAAAATAGTCTAAGCAACATGCGCCATTTACGCAAAGTGCACGTTGTATTAGTTAATATATTTTATATTATCGTTATGAAATATATAATTTATTCAAAGGTTTGCTTTAGTCACTAATAGATCAAATTGGTTATTTAAAACTTAAGAATATAGGTATTAAAAATATTAACGATTGGTCAAAAGTTGATCGGTAGGTAATCATCATAATTTTACTGCTATAAAAAGGAAATGCTTCTCATTTGGTCTGTAAGTTCCTTGTTGAATACATTTATCGTGATGACTCGGATAAAAAGTAGAGTTCCTAATACGATTTGTCTTTATCGGCTTAATGGGCACAGCTATCTATGTTCCCATAAAGTTTCATTGCACCGAAACCAGCGGCAATATTATTCATGCCTACTTTGTCATAACTCATCTCAATTATGTAATACATCAATAGCCGTTGCTCAGCGACCGGCCGCCGTTCGACATCGCGTCATGACCCTCGTTGTTTGTGATTCTTTCCCTCCTGTTAACTGAATTATGTTCTAGAAACGGGAACTCCTCATGAATCGACTCCAGGCCCCTTGAATAAATCTTTCTTTTGAAGCAGCTTACACTTTATCCGAAGCCGTCTTCGCGCCGTCTCATACTTTTGCATAATTGAGAGTGTCTCTGTTAGGTTTATTAGATTTTGAAGTTGCGAGTGGTTTATCTTTTCAATAAAACTTTCTACTGCGATAAGAAAGACATGACATAATCGCAATTATTGTATTTCCTTAAATATATTTGGGTAACTATGAGCTATACTATACTCTACTTCCATAATAATGCTACTTTATATACAAGCTTTGTATCCAAGATTATACAATGTTACCTTTGATTTTTTTTGCTAAACTAAATACTCCGGATAATTCACGTACTTCATACAATAACAGACAGACATACATAAACAAATCCAATGTATGTTTTACGTTACGTTTTTCTCTTAATTCTGGTACTTAATATTAAGTCTTATAATACATAGCCAAAGTAAGTTAAAGAAATTTAGCTTTAATACATTATTAAGGATTCATATATACGAGCGGTTCACAGCCGGCAGTGGTCGATGTGTGGTGGTCTACTTCTGCCCTCAGTATGGCGACGACCGTCGCCGACGAGCCGTCAACCGTGGAGGGGTCGAAGGTAGCCGTCACCATATCAACGGGCGGGTTGACGGCTAGTTCGTGGCTGACGTCGACGGGTTGACGGCTGCAGTTGCGATATATGAAGTCGATCGTGCGCTCGATGAGTGAGCGCAGTGATTAGCGCTTTCTGTCTGCCATTGTGGCGGTTCAGAAATTTTCGCTAGGTGGTTATAGGATAGTAGACCATAATTTTATTTTGTTGATCTCCTCTGTGCTTCGGTAAGCATATTAGCCATTAGTACAGTTGGCGCCAGCAGTCGTTCGCACCCCAGAAATCCACAAGACCGCACTGGGCCAGTATGGTTTGTTATGAGCCATTCTCAGGATCTGGTGTAGAATAGGAGGGCTGATAATGATGATGCAAATAGTTGATAGTTGGAAAAATGACAGTGTACTTCATATTGTGCGCGTAATTTTGCAAGTAGAAAAACTTAAGAGTATGTATCTCCTAGAGTTACAATTACTTACCTGATTATTGGTGGCGGTTTACTACAAGAATAAATATTGCTTAGCATTTATTTAAAGTTTTTGGAAAAATTAGAAATCATTCAATTTAAACATTAGTTACCGTGATGTTATGAGGATTATAATATTAAATTTAAATAATAAATCTCTATTTGTCATTTCTTTGTTCAAGTTCAAGGATTTAAGTTAAAATACGTCACCTAAAATTTTAAAGTATGTACACGTTAAGTATTATTATATTAAGGCCTATCATTATATTAAATTACTTAGGTATTAAGTAACATACATTATATATTAGCCAAAGAGTGAATATTTATCAAGGTGATTAATTTAAGATTCAAGGTCTGGGGTTTGAGGTTTGTTTGTCCTTTCAATATACCCTTAATTTAGATTTATTTTAATAATGAAAGGTAGAGAATATATTAATAAGAAAGTAAATTTACGTTAAGATATTATTCAGGCTCATATTTTATGATAGTTTGATGTATAAGTTAGTAATAAATAAAAACAATGATATTAAAAATAAATTCAATAATAATAAGATACTTTATTTAAATAAAAGAATTTTAATGCTATTCGGGACTGCATATTATTTATAAAGATTTATAACTTAGAGTTATTTCAAATAAAATAAACCTATTATAACTAAATAAAATAAAATAGTCTAATACGTCAAATAGTAAAACAGTATTGAGAAAATTGTGGTACGTGAAGAGATAAACTTGTATAAAACGTTGTTTATCTCAAATACGTAATAATATACATACATACAATGTTTAAAGAAACACTTGATATAATCATATTTCACAATAATGGAACAGGAAAATTACAACGGAAGACAACGAATATAACCTAACAAGTAGAACAATTAATTTCCAATACATACTTTTCATATTTTCATTTGAAAACTTTGGATTTGTGACGTCAAGTTGGGACGTGAAAGTTAGGACGCTGCTCTGCAAATTTTTAATTACTTATATTGTTATTTTATTTAATTAAACAAAGAATTTGCAATTAAGAAGAAGGTATTTCTTTAATGTAGTTTTGTATTCGTTAACAGCGAGTTACATTATTAATTTATATGTGTTGTAGACGTGAGTCAATAACAAAAGTATGTCTGATATTTAATTATAAAAAGCATTATGTATCAGAAAAACTTTTGAAGGGCTCCTCAAATAATGCCGAGAAGTTGTAAACATTGCAACACAACTTAAATTTATACGGCAGCGCAACGTAAGTGACAACAAAAAGTTTCCAACTTCCGGAACCAATAAAAATGCTAATTGCAACTCACCTGGACGGCCCGCCCAGCCGGTGCAGCACACGGCCAACAAAGCTATGCATATCCAATATAAATGTACAAAAAGAGTCATTTCGTCGTCACATTTGTTCACCTGCGGGAGAGTCGGAAGTGCGCGCTCGTGGTTCGCGGCGGCGAGGACGGGCGTCCCATCTCTGGGCGGGCGAAACAGTCACTGCCGCGGGGCGCCGCACGCCGCCCCGACCCCTGATAAACAAGGGCGAGAAAACCGGCAACTGGCAGACAAGCCGTCTCGCTAGCCTTTATCGCCGACCCACCGAGCAGCAGCATAATAAAATAAGACAAAAGACGAATAACCAAAGAATAACTCGCCTCGCCGAATGGGGTGGGTTCTTGGTGGATTGCACGAATTGAAATTCCTACGCGGAGACAACCAGCCTAGGTTTTTGTCGGGTATTTAAAGGCGGAATTTTTGTTCTCATTATTATGATGTTTTTTCAGGCAAGGTCTTCGCAAAACAATAGCACATATTCGATAGACAGTAGTCTACATTTCACATTTATTGAGTGAATCATCGGCTAGGTCAAAAGTTTCTGCGAGCTTCGTATAATACAGAAGCCGTTGGTCGCAGCTGCATTAGGTGTTCTATACTCACCCAACATCAATAGTTAATGAGCCGTTCTGTATAAAGTCCAGCCCACCCATTTATTGTAAATGATATTTTCAGTAGTTATAAAATAAACTGTTGGGTGTTCAAAGTCTAAATGCACTATGCATTCGATGGTAATGGGTTGTAGTGGAGCGAGTGTTATTGCGGTATCATGCAAGTGGAGTGCTGGACTCTCAGAGCTCTCTAGACGCTGTTTGTGCAAGATCGCATCACAATAATGCCCTGCTTGAGACTTGCCCTCTCACGGATAATGTGCACATACATGCAATACGATGTTATAGCATACGACAAACTAGACTAGAGCAATAAAGACATAGCTATTTTGTATACCTATTAAATACAATATAACAAAGTAAAGCAGAATTAAAGGGATATCTATATACATCATGCTGTAATGAAGTAAAGCTAAATATAATGCAAAGTGCTTATCTTTTATATATGATGTAGTGTGTAAATTATCCTAAGACTACTTAGAAAATTAGTCACAATATAAAGCGGATTTCATTACTCGTAATTTCGGTTATGACTATTAACGACGCTCTGTTACATTCTTTGGTATAATTATATATTATTGCACTTGTCATTGATAGAACCACAACATCATCAAAATTTTGTGTTATTACACTGTGATTTTCTGTAAGGTTGGGGCTACTTCCCCGGATGACGGGCTCGAATTGCATAAGCTCTATGGATGATGGATGACGATTTCTCTAATGCTTCGGGGCATCGTCGTCGGAGTGGGTCCGTTCGTAGACTTTACGGGTGCGGGATCAGTCGGAGACAGTTGCCGCAACATTACCCGCATTCCGCGCATTAAGTGGACCGGGGTCCTCAAAATGCGTGTCGGGTCAACGGTGCAGTAGTATCCTCTGGTATTTACGGGCCGTGCTCATTTCATCAAGCTTAAAAGCTAGATGAAATGGCCAGGGAGAAATCTTCAGATAGTATATAGTCGATGATTGATATGAACTTTTTACTCCCCCGGTGATTGAAGGATCCGTAAGGAAATTTACCAGACATAATAAAGGTTACTTCCCCGGATGGGCGCTCCAATTTTAGCGAAAAGTCCACCATGAGGGTGCATGGTGGACCTCTCTTATAAACTGTGCACCACACTTCTGACGAATAACTTGGAGATTTGGTAACACTACTAATACCACTGTGTCAGAGAAATCGAAAGCGCACTGGTTGTCTTAGTTGTTTAATATTAATAATTTACGTCAGGAATGTACGACAAGACAAGGTACAATTAGTCTGGGGACTATAAGCAGATTCTCGCTAATGGAATGACGGTCACCAAATTCCCCGTGGGGAAGATTTCCACACGTGTGGCTCCGTAGCTCGCTGTCGATTGAGTTTGTTAACAGACCTTGATTTATTCTCAGGTGTTTCTCGGGTGTTGGTACACCGTGTTTTCCTAAGTTTTCAAAGAACAATAATTTAGTTTTGACAACTACGAGCGGTAGAGCGCAGTGGATTTTCCATTCGATTTCTGAAACCGCCCGTTTGAGGAAGTTTAGCGTCAATCACAGAAAACAACACCAAAAGCATACTAATCGTAGGGGAATCAGGGTGAGCAGCACGCACTTGAATGAGTATCAATTCGCCCAAGCTATGGTAACCGTATATCAAAAGGGCGATAAACAGCCATGTGACCTATTTGTGGTGAGGAAAATTTGAAAGTTAGAGAACATTACTGTATTGCAATATACAGAAGCAGAAAACAGGCTAGTTAGCAATTAATTAAATCCATTGTCAATATAAAGACCTCAGATATAACAGGCTGTACATTTCCTATAAGGGTTTCCCAAAAGTATAGATATACAGTATAT
Source organism: Chilo suppressalis (assembly GCA_902850365.2). Classification (NCBI taxonomy): domain Eukaryota; kingdom Metazoa; phylum Arthropoda; class Insecta; order Lepidoptera; family Crambidae; genus Chilo; species Chilo suppressalis. The sequence continues at coordinate 12,180,575 of OU963906.1, read as the reverse complement.
GTTTTTTAAAAGAGGCGTGAAGAAGTTTTTGCGGCCTCGAAGACGCGCGTATGCTACTCTTAGTACTGGCGACGTTCAAACTTCACGCTGACTTTTTGCTTTTAGGCGGACCATGTGGTCGTTTGAAACGTTTGTGTCTGTGTTTGGTGAATTTTACTTTAAAATTGTAATAATGATGTTATAAATCCATTATCACGACTTTTGTCAGTCTTTTAATATCCCTCCCTAATGGAATAAAGAGATTAAGCCATGACCCACCACACGGGCTTAATGCGGGTTGGTGGGTCACTGCAGATGCAGAGATATTAAATTTCTGGTTACCCCTCAATGACTGGCCATTGCAAAAGTTGCTTATCTTCCATAATCGCAGGCAGAACGTGCTAACCACTTAAATCCATAAAATGTAAACGTGCAAGAAAATGTGCCATCCCAGTAATCTTCGCCTTGTCGGTCTGAACAAAATCCACTATCAGTAAGCACCAGAATATTTTTGCCATATTCTCTAGCGATGTGCCCAAATAACTCTGAAGGCAGACACCAGAGTCTTGCATTTTTGAATTAGTGTGTAAATGTAATAATAAGAAAATAGTTAAATAATATTTTATTTGAAGCATTACAAATCTGGATCTAAATATTCTTATAATTAAAAAATCCATATGTCATGAACTGCTCTGTTTAGCGGAAGGCACTGGTTGGACGCACTAACCCAACCCAACACTTGGGTAGAGTGGGTTTCTTCCAGTAAAATTTTCTGAAATTTTTTTCCGCTATGGTAAACCAGTATAAATAAAAACATTCAGATGCCTGTTATATATTACGCTTTCTAATACAGTTAAATATTGACAAATGTCTAACACAAACCGACATTAAAAAAACAAGTTTCAACTGTATAAATGTACTTATTTATTTGTTTATTGACGTTTGGCATCCTTTTTAGGTTGCGTCGTCAGAATTATGATGTTGACGGACATGTTTGGTTAAACTCACATTTTTACTGATGTTTATCTAGTTATTTTGACACTTGTTATCATCAGCTATAAAAATTGCTACCATAATTGTTAGCAAACATTTCAACGATACTATGTCACAAAAGAAAAACGAATAGTGCTTGTTTGCATTATCTAGTAACGCCGTTTACGGTATCGTTTACATATGGAAAACGGGGATTATTCCATTCAGAGAGTTGAGTGCTTGTACACACATAAAAATTTACGAAGTTAAGCCGTTTCCCGCGTCTGCTCATCATGTAATGGGGGCTGCTGGGTCAGCCGTCGCGACGCCGCCCGACCGTCGCCGCCGCCACAGTTTATCGAGCAAAACTGGAATAACTACATTTGTTACTTCTACTGATATTCTTTTGATGCAATAGATATGTCTAATAAACACTCTGTCTAGATCGTGATGAGTCTAAAAGAGTCTATAGAGTCTTGCAGTGGCTTTGTCTCCAAAGCAACTCCAAACAAATTTTATTTGTCTAATGAAAGTAAGAATAAGCAGCGTTTGACTGATCATCTGAAATATCATCCATAATATAATTTATCCCCGACAAGTAAAAAAAAAAGAGTTTCTTTGGTTTTGTTACAGATTAAAAACATTTTTTTTTAATTATAGATACTTACAGACGTTTTGGACTCACCAAATATTTCGCTTTTCAAATTTTATGAAATACATCATTCACACTTAACTCTAAATCACAACAATAAATCATAAAAATCTTGAAGGATTTTTGTGTCTACATTACGGTGACAACTTGTTATAATAAAACATTAATTTCCACCAACATCACATAATCATAATAAAAGTAATGGTTGTTAAAGAAAACACTATTATGGCTCCGATAGCAATAAAAATAAATAAATTCGATTTCTATATAGCCAATTACTATATCCGTCAAATTAATTTTGAAATATGAGAACGATATTTCAATTCGAGTGGAATAATGAACAACGGCGCACTGAATTATTGATAGAATTGGTTTGATTATCTCACAAGTTTTCTTATAAGTGTTAGGTATCACATTTTAAAATGGACATTCTAGAACCAGGTATTTAGTTCGATTTTCAATTCTAAAGCTGTAGTTTTTTTTAAGCAGATAGGTCTGACAAATGACTCCAGCCCACCTGATTGCCGCGCCGCCCCTTATTTTAATATCAGGCATCGTTTTGCCACAATGAGGTAATAATGGTGGCATTGCAATGCAATCATCAATCCGGGAGTTAGCTGCAAAGTGTTTTGCCAGTAAATCGTCTTTCTCCTGTGGATTATGAGCAGTGTGGCAGCGAGGGCTGGCAGAAGTTCTTCTACAAGGTATAGGCCAAACGCCAATAGCTACAGGAGTCCGTAGGATGCGTTATAAGTTCGTGACCAACACGTGCTATGCGCTGGGCATCCGCTCCGATGTAAGCCTTCTTACAGGCCTTGGAAGCAAAATTGTAGGCTGCTTTTATTGAATCGACCTCGGGTTCCTTAAGAGCGTGGCCTCTGATCCAAGCACGATATACCGCTCACTTACGCAAATCAGGTTCAGCATACTTATGAAGATTAGAATGAGGAATATAATATTCCATACCCATTATAATCTCTTCAGTAATAGAGACGTCGCTGGCCGATCCCTGTCACTTAAGCAGTGCTGCTTCCAAGAGCCGAACGCAAAGTAGTCAAGCATACCTTACCAACCTGCCAACCCATAGTACCAGATACGGCGTTTGACCACCGCTGGACGCGAGGACTTGGCCTGTGGTGCTTTGGCAGATATCTTACACCACAACCTGATAGCCCTGTGGATGGGTCGTGAGCAGAAGGTCCAATAAAGAAGGCGCTTGAGCGCATCATCTGCTGCCTGACTAAGGTGCTCAAATATTCGAGTTGCCTCAACATCGCCGGTGTGGGAACTGTAGAGGTAGACTGACCAGGGGACCAGAGTTGACGTGTACCCCCAGCTTGGAGAAGGAGAGATCTTTCGCGGACACAGCGACAACAAACATCCGCCCGAATATACAGGCATACATCGGCTTTCGCTTTGAAGGACTTTCAAGCACGTAGCTGGAATAGTTAAGGTAGCCTGTATCAGCAGGCGGAAGTATTTGTGTCTTCGTCAGGAACAACAATGCTAACCGTGCTGTCTCAAGATGGTGGTGGATAGCGTTAATAAGCAATAAATATTATGACTATTATGACTATTATGACTATTATGACTATTATGACTATTATGACTATTATGACTATTATGACTATTATGACTATTATGACTATTATGACTATTATGACTATTATGACTATTATGACTATTATGACTATTATGACTATTATGACTAATGTTAGAGTGGAGTCCGCATATGCTGCCGAACTCGACTGACTGGGCACATTAGGGAAGTTTGTTTCCCAAAATGACTGCCTCAGAGGAGATGCACCGATCCGCCGGACGGAAGGGCCCCCGCACCCCCACGCCTCGATCAGCAACCGGCACAACGGTCCACCCCGAGATTATGCGTGACATGACAGGGTAGCCTCGTGAACTGGTTAGGAACGCTCGGGCCCCTCTGTACTGTGACTCGGGCGGCCAGCGGGACAACCGTTTCTACCGGCTCCCTGGCTGGCGGGTCGATGCAGTTCTCCCGACATCGGACGAATGCCTCCACTGGAAATAATTTGTATAAGCAAATACATATTGAAGTAATAACTATCCATGCGTAAAATTACAATACAGCCGTATACACGACGCTCAAATACAGAGCAGCGTCTTGTTTAGGCGGAGTGCAAACACGTAAGCTATAATAAGTACCTATATATGCATTACCTTTTCATATAGCGAACACATTCCAGTAGATACAATTGTACTACGAGTGAAGCTCTTATTACTACTTCAATAAAATGCCAAATGGCAAACTCTATACAACAGGAGACCTCGTAAAACACTTATAGAATTTATAGAGTCCAAAAATATTTTATTTCACGGTAAAAATACGATATTGTTAATTGAAGTAAAAGCTCTGGAAACTGATTTGATTAAGGATTTGTTTTTTTCGTGCGCTATTTTGAGAATTACAGTGTTATGGCGTTAGAGGATAGGATTTATTTTTATTTTGCTAAAGAACTGACGAATTGCTTTATTACACTATTTATATTTCCGTGATAAAACACAATCCCTCTGTTTTTATAGTAGATACTCGATTAATATAGCATACTATACTTCTCTAAATAATGGAACGGAATGAAAATTATGTAATATAATATAGTCCGGGAGGCACCAATCCTGAAAGCTCCGTGACACGGATTCTAATATTTTTAATAAAAAATAAAAGTTAACGCTTAGACGAACAATATTTGCTTGGTCGGCGTGGATTTGATTGGCCGGAAATATTTTAATTAAATTATTTATTTTTAAAAATTCCATATTTTTTTTCCGTCATCACGGATTTTGATCAATCTTATATAGAATTTTGTGTGAAATATTATGTTCAACAAGAAAAAATCTGGCCGACCAATGATGATTAGCCGGAAAGGTCACGCATACCTATTTGAATGGTGTGATAAGGGGTAAAATTTGTCCATCATCACGGAAACCTTTATTATTATTTTTAATTCACGCGTTTTAATGTCACATTTATAATTATCTTGGTATGCTTGCTTACAAACTGCCGAAAGTATCGCGCATACCAAATTTTATTGTGTGAGTGAGGGTAATACTGTTATAGATTTCACTTACTTGATGACATTTCTTTTAGAGTCTCTCTTCTACCTCTGGTCTCTTCCTTAAGTTTTTAACTATTTATTATACTAATTAATATGGAAAAGAGGGAATACAGGATTTTTTTTCCTTAAATGGTTCCTCAAGTTGTCCGTATCTCAACAAATGCCTAATGAGAGTTTCTAAATGATTCCTAACACAACTAGCATTTTCTCATTGCTGTGCGTTCTGAGGCATTTAATGTATGGGGAACGAGTTTGGTATGCGCGATACTTTCGGCAGCTTGTAAGCATGCATATCAAGATAATTATAAATGTGACATTAAAACGCGTGAATTAAAAAATAATAATAAAGGTTTCCGTGATGATGGATAAATTTTACCCCTTATCACACCATTCAAATAGGTATGCGTGACCTTTCCGGCTAAAAATCATTGGTCAGCCAGATTTTTTCTTGTTGAACATAATATTTCACACAAAATTCTATATAAGATTGATCAAAATCCGTGATGACGGAAAAAAAATATGGAAATTTAATAATAAATAATTTAATTAAAATATTTCCGGCCAATCAAATCCACGCCGACCAAGCAATCTTGTTCATCTAAACGTTAACTTTTATTTTTTATTAAAAATATTAGATCCGTGATCACGGAGCTTTCAGGATTGGTGGCTCCTCGCCTAATACATCAGCATTGAATAGTTTGTGTCTTTACCACGTCTTACAATAAAATGTAGCGTCATATATCTGCCGTCTGTGAGAATATTATTTAACTGCGGTATTTTTGCATTATTAAAAAATTCAGACCTGGGCCTACATTCTGTAAAATTTTCACGTGCGGATCCAATGTGGTTCCGTGCCAATCTATATGGGGAAACTCGCGGATCCGAGTAGCACTGCTTATCAACAAGCATAGGTGGATCAGTGGTAGAAGGCTCGCCTCCTGTGCGGGCGGCCGGGTTTCGCATCCCCCAGCAGAGTAAGGACTTTTAATTAATGATTTTAATACTTTCATTAAACCTTCATTAATTTTATTTTAAAGTTTAAAACAGTGAAACGCAATCTATTAATTACAACTATTACTGCACTTTCCGGAAAATCCCTTTTACGTTTTAATAACATTCAAGATTGATACCTGTTGAACATCAAGTAAGAGCAATTTGGAATCGCAAACCTAATTTTCATACTTTCACTGGTTGTAACTTTCTAAGAATTCGAGTCACGTCTTTTCCATTAACCGATTTGTCATTTAAAGAAAAAATACATTTATCGCTTTTAATGAAAAGTAATTTTCCACGGTGGTGACTTTTGGGATGACTTACAAATTTATTTACCATTCTATGTTTTCTTCAAAATATAAATACTTTTATTAATTTAGAGGCAAGAGAATAAGAATGCTCAACGTTTCGAATGAAGCTTGAATCGTTAAATATGGCATTGGTTTTTTATAGTGTAAAAAGGGTTTAAAGCTGGTATAATATGGCCCGCCTGATGGTTAGCGGCCACCATAGCATATAGACGCTTGCGATACAAAATATGTCACTAGCGCCGTTGCCTACCCTGATCCAATCTCCTACCCCGTGGAGCCCCTTTTATTTTATAACGCAGGTAAAAAATCTTTTTACGGACAACGGCGCCTTTATGAGGCACACCGCCGAACGGACTTCACACCTGGCTCCCGCAAGTCTTACAGACCCCCCAGTGGCTGACCACCGAGGACCCCGCAACTCTTACGGGCGCTTTACAGCATAATATCCGCTAAAAAAGACCTGCGAATACCTTCTACACTGCTTAATGCCAAGGTCCCCGTTAGGGATTCTACCACGACTCCGCACTCAGCAGCTTCCCGGCCTTGCCGGGGCTCCATGGCTGGGGTCTCCCGAGGTATTGCGGGGACCCCGCAGGCTAGTGCCCGCCGTACCGCCCCCCATCCAAGAACCCCCCACCCCCCACCCCCCCATCAATTCAAAATTCAAAATCAGTGTCTCCTTTTCAATCTGTATAGAGAATGACAAGGACACTCTGTTATCAATTGTAATTTTATATTTAGAGAATCATGCCAGAATCGACACCAGTAAGTTCCTATATTTTATTTTAAAATTATATATCGCTTGACAATAATCACATTACTGCAGCGCATAGTTAATTAGCTTAACGATGCCATGATTTAAAAGTAACTTGGTTATTCATAACGTGAGGTACAGAGACATTGCAATTTCGAAAACAGACACCACCAGTGATTATGTACTATTAGAGACATGTATATCTTTGTTGATACAGTAATATCCTCTTATGTGAATAGTGGTATTATTAGACACAGATACGTAACTTTAATAGTTAATGTAACTACGGAAGACACCTGTCACCAGCTAGCGATGGTTTATGCGACGTATACTAAGATTATAAATTGTAGCACCTGGTTCTAATTTTAGTTCGACTAGTTAAGAGTAAGGGGCGTTAAGGCATAGCAAAATAGCTTTAATACTATTTGATATTCTATAGTATTTAGGTTTAATTGCATGAAAATATGTTGCAGGTTATGGGTTTAAAAATGTGTTCAGTACCTCAAGCGCGGCAGATCCATATTCGTATCGCAGTGTCAGTTTCTATGTAAACTAGCAGCGCCCCTGACTGGACATATAAAGAACAAACTAGCTCATTCCATAGAAAAATTTGACAATGCTTGGCATACTGTATGCAATGCGACAGTAGTCGTAAGTACTGGCGTTTCCAAATGAATGTAATAAAATGAAATATACTTTTATGAAATTGACTTATTGAAATATCTTTTGAATGGCCCAATAATTTTTGTTAAATATTAAATTTGGAACTATCGCTCTCAAAACAAAATACTGTAATGAAGTTTTAATTAAATTTATTTATATAAAATAAACTACTTTAAGCTATTTTAAGATATTTATAACTATTAAACTTCTTATAGAATAGCATGTTGGGCTCACACTAAATTCAAACGTTATGATTGAATTTTTCTACTTAAATCTAGGTAAATATGGATTCTTAAACCTATTCAATCCGGATCCAGGGGGGGGGGGGGGGTCATGGGGGTCATGAGAGTCTGAAGTCGCAAGCACCCACTGTTTGTAGAATAAACAGTTATTAAATTAATATATTGAAAAATTAAGGCGTAACTACGGTTGTTAAAAAAATAATAGCACCTCGCAACACAGGTGGCGTTGTTTCAACAATAATTACACTAAAAGCTTTTACTGTGCAATTCTTCAACTTTTTTACGTGAGTAACATTTAAAACGATCATTCTGACAATAAACAAATTTTTGTGTCGGTCCTGGCGTTATCCATTTTTGTGAATTTATTTTATTAATTTTAGCTGTATTTTATTGCGGTTTTGGATAACGGGGCCCTCTACGCAGCTCCCTGTGTCGTATCGATGCCATATTTCTTTCCGGTTTAGATAAATGATCCCGTGTCAATGGGTGGTGACCCGTTGACCGCGGTTCGGACGGCGAAATAGGCGGTCCGTACAGTCATTATTATTAATGACTACAGTTAAAATACGTGGAATACTGTTAGTTTACAAAGCTACAAACATAAGGGACCTTTTCAACGTCTACCTACTTTTTCGCCGACTTAACATTACACTGAAATATTAATTTAGTTCGAGAGCTTACCTGTCCGTAGTATCATAGTATGACATTTGAATAAAGTAATGACATGATTAAGAACGCTAAAAAGGAAACAATTTACGAATAAGCATAGAATGCACCCCACCTTTAGTTACATTTTTGAAGTTTAATTTCGATTCAGCAACGGTAGCGATATTCAATCATACCTCTGAGACAATGCCTTATGAAATATTAAGTCGTACCTAGATCATAAACGTAGGGTTTATCATTCGTCAAGGGATCGTTTAATCCTCCAATTCGGTGAATTTCTCCTTCGGGCCTTTTTAGACCAATCAGTAATTTACGTGTTAGCCTGAATTCGTTTAGGCAAGACAAAGGCAAGCCTAATTGGTTTGCGGGGGACCAGCTGGAGGGCGATTCGTACCTCAGCAGATTGGAGCGTTAGATGGAAACGATGTTATTGTATTTGCCGTGAAACATTAATAGATCATTAATGGTAAGTACCTAATCTTGGTTGTTGTAAAGAAAATCAAAGAATTCTCACGTAATTAATTATTATTGCGAGTAAATAACAACAATGTTGCGATTGTTCTGAGTTTAGTCGTGATTCTTGTAATCAATTCATCTGATTTCTTAGGACGTATATTGAATCACATTTGTGATTCACGCTTGAGTCATAATCCATTAGTCCGATATTATGACTTTCTTAAATGAGAAAGCACTTGTACAAATGAAAATTAGTGGTATTATAGTTACCTATTAATTAAGAAAAATTGTCTCTATGTTGCAGCAATGCTGCAGCTAATACCTTAACGGCTTCTGCCCTTCACTTTACTATTGGACAGGGATCCCTTAGTCCATTTTCTACGTCTATGGTGATTCTGTTTCTTTATAATGAAATACCGTTTTCGCAAGTTACTGACTCACGCTTCTCCGAGAGCGCCATAATGGTTGACATAAAGCGTTGTTCCTTATTTTGTTCGAAAGCCGGCTTACTATATTTCTTCAGTCACCCCTCAGCATTCTAGTCACGCAGTAGGGTGTTGGTAGTTAATTCGCTGCGACCCACTCCTGTGTGTAATCGAACCCAGGACTTTACGAGCCACTGACCGGTACGTGTCAGAGTGTGTATGTGCGTACACTTTATTCGGTATGAAGTACAAACGTAATATTTATAGGCCGGTTGTGTTCTATCATGTAAGAATGTTAATCATTACTTTACGTAAGAACAATATTCAAAAGATTTTTTTTTCTAGAAAAAATTCCACGTCGATCAGGCAGCAGACGGGACTCCAAATCGCGCCCTCCGCGATCTTAAGATTTATAAATCTGGCAGTTACATGCATAAAAAATAAAAATTTAGAAATATTCAAAATTGTATCAAACTGACACTGACACTTCTGAGTTTTATATAATAATATATATATACAGGGCGTCCCACGGCTACCTCACACGGAGGGAAAGTATATTAAATATTGAAGATGGGATATTTTACTGAAAGAAGACATCATTTCATTTTTAATAATAACTAGAACTGTATTCACAGATTTTTTAAAAATCGCCTGCTGCAACTGGGAATCAAACTCGAGAAATTTCGAAAAAAAAACACGACATATTTTATGATAACTATCGAAAGGGTTTTAACCATAAGGATTATTGTTTGCTAAATAACATAGCATTTTAAATGAAAGGAATATCTTATTACGCGATAATAATAATAAAGTGATATACAAACTGTAGTACGTATGCCTTTCTTTTTGAACTCACAGTTACAATGCGATTGGCTGAAATTTGTAAAAATAATATTTCGAAAATGGAACACATAAATTTTGAAGCGTCTGTTCTTTTATTTTGTGTGTTTCATTTTCGTTTATTTGCAATTTTTTGTTAATTTGCTTACCATGGCGTATCAATATAAAATGGATTTAATGGAAGCTTACTTTATGAACCACAAAGACATGTCATTAGCTTTGCGGTGGTACCGCGAAAAATATCCTGATAGAGATTTACCTTCTCGATATGTGTTTAAAAGGTTGCTGGATACTTTAAGAAATGTAGGATGTTTTGATATGCGCTTACAGAAACCACAGCAGTGGATGATAAACATCAACGATGATGAACTCAACATTTTAACTTACTTTATGGCGTATCCGAAGAGTTCTGTGAGGGAAGGTGTAGAAGAAATTGGGATTTCCAAGAGTAGAATACACCGCGTATAGAAAAAATACAAGTTTTAGAGTTATGTTGAAGGACAATTAGTGCATAAATTATGCCCGGGAGATGCTGAAAGACGTTGCGTGAAGTGCGTTTTTCTTTTAACTGTTGGAGTGCCGATAATCTAAAAAAGATATCTAAGAATAGTTTATATTTTAAGAGGTGAGATCAATAATCTTCCTGATGTAAATAGCTCCGACTCATATCAGTAGGAGAACTGCTGAGTTTCTAAATGAACATTTTCCTTCCTAGATCGGTACTTATGGACAAATTAGATGGCCAGCGAGATCCCGTAATCAAACCCCACTGGACTTTATTTTGTGGAGTTATGTAAAAGATGTAGTATACAAGAACCGGTACTAGAGTGTGCAGGAACTACAAAATGAACTCAGACGTATTATTACAAATATACACCACGCAAAGATTATGAAATCGATAGGCAGATAAATTAGTATAAGAGTGAGAATTTGCATACAACAAAATGGATCACATTTTGAACATTTGATAGATTTTTTTTCTTGCACCGTTTCGCTGTTATATTACTTTGTGTTAAATAAATTGAAATAAAATGTTAAATTTATTGATATTTCTTTCATTTACAATGCTATGTTATTTAGCAAAAAATAATCTTTATAAGTAACCCTTTCGATGGTTATTATAAACTATGTCATGTTTTTTTTCAAAATTTCACGAGTTTGATTTCCAGTTGTAGCAGGCGATTTTTAAAAAATCTGTGAATGCAGTTCTAGTTATTATTAAAAATAAAATGATGTCTTGTTTCAGTAAAATATCCTTTCTTCAATATTTAATATACTTTCCCTCCGTGAGAGGTTGCCGTGGGACGCCCTGTATATATATAATAATATATTTATAATTGAACTCACATTAGTGATTTATATTTATTTTAAGATTATTAAATCTAAAGAAAATTTTACTAGAAAAATATCAATAGGGTTTAGGCAGCAGATGGGAATTGAATTCGCACCCTCCGCTATCAGGCCAGATGCACTAATAAATGCTGCTAATTACTATAGTCACTTTTATTTGACCGAGTTTATGCTATACTATTTCAAGAATTCAATTAATTGTTTAGTTACTTGGGCACTCGGGAAACGGTAATACACCAATTTTACATTACTTATAAAATTCACTTGAATCCGTATTACGAATTATAATACGAGATGTGCTCCAGCTGTTCGTATTTTGCAGTAAGGGTAAAGAACATACAAATACAAAAACATAACACCACAACATTCTTACGATTTCATGTAAACCTGCCTTTTATAAATCAATTTTCAGAGATCATAGAACCAATTTCATAAAAGACTTCTGAAATCTACACATAAATTTAAAAGATCCTCTTTTTTAAGCCTTTTATCAAAGTGACTACCTGGCTATGTATATAAAAAAAGAAAAAAGTTAAATGATTACCTAATTTAATTGATCAAATACACAAATATCCAAACATACATATTTTGCATGGGTTTTGGAGATCCTCAAAGCATCAGGTTGTAAAGTAGATAGGTGTAAAAGTATCAAACACAAAACAGGTATAAATTTTGTCTGTCGGAGTTAGAAATAAATTTCATTGTAAATATTTATTTCCACTACTATGAACAATTCGTAAATTTTCTTTGCTTAATCTGCAATCCATAGCGGAATACTAATTCTTAATATGAAATACACTGCCGTAGAATACTACAACACGAAATTTGCATTCAGAGGATTTCAATTGAATTTAATAATAATTTAATGTGTCGACTCCACCGAAGAGTTCCGTCCGCTAGCTAGGTATCCACGAAAGTTCCCGCTCTGTATGAAAGTTGGTAAATCAGCAAGAAAATGCAGATGGAAGGAAAGCTATTTCCAACAAAACGGCTCCGCATCGGCTCAGAAATTGGTTCCTCGCCGGTCCGATGCTCGAAGAAACTTTGCTACGATAAAACCTATTTTTATTATTTCTTTCGTTCGCCCGTTTCATAAGCATGTACAATGTAGGTACATGTTAGTTTTAATCCCCGGCTGCTGGATCATTTTCCGTTCTGATCCTTTTTATTTGCATTGTTTTCTTCGATGTTGTCTGGTTCGACTATATTTGGATATTTAAGACAGTTGTGGCAGGAAATCACTGAAACCACAAATATGCTGATTTTTTCCCAAGGGAATTTGTAAGAAAAAATATAAACAAGTTTTGGAAATGTAGTTTAGGTAAGTACTAAATATCATAGCAGTATAGTTTTATGTAAATTAACAGTTATACAGGCTGGGAGCTACCTTGGTCAACGGGTAAGCCTTGCTATCCGACGTGGCAATGCTGCCAGCCTATTGGGCGTCATTTCTAAAGTCAGCGCTGGGGGTGATATATTTTTTTATTTTGTAGGTTTTATATTATTGAAGTGGTTATATTATCTCATATAGTAATAATATATTATATATTAAGTATAATATTTAATACTTTTTAGACAATAATTATTTTTAAGCTTTTGTAATTTAAATATTAATATGTAAATAAAATAAATAAACAACAAAGAAATTGTTAATTTAAAAAAAGCAGTTATTTCAAGCTTGTTTTTACACTAAAGTTTTATAAAGACGGGATACAATTAGCTGTTAGATAATTTTTTAGTATTTTTTTATAAGAATCAGTTACGTATATCTGGAGCCATTCTGACGCTGAAATTAATAAATTTAAATAATATTAAAGAAATAAAGATAATAAAATGATTATAACATAAATTAACGAACGATATAAATAAGACGAAACGACGAAACGAGGGGAGGAATGACCGCCACAAAAGACACAAACAAAGCAATACAAGTACGAATTTTGCGGCATAATAATAAATGCGCATAACTGAATTAATCCTGCATTTAACCAGTAGTGATTCATCTGTGTTTGGCTCAAGGAAAATGAAAAATAAAATTGTCCCAACTCAATTCCGTCGCTTTCCTTGGAGCAGACGAAAACCTTATCTCTGTTCCTTTATTATTTTCCTAGTCTGTCCGCAATATTATGCAAGGCGGGCAAGGCAGATGGATCAGAAAACATAAATCTGACGTCTAAACATGTTTGCCGTCGAAACGTTTACTTTGTGCGGATATTTTCTTTTTTTTTTCTCTTTTGTTTCTCAACATTCATAATGGACATCGCTGTGGTTTAACACTTAACATACGGTGTAGAGGCCCATTACACGCAGAACTTTGTTATTTGCTTGTTTTTGCTTTCGCTTCGAACGCAGATATTTTATCGTGATGGAGTGATATGATTTGAAAAAAAATTAAAGCTTTTCCTTGTCCTAAAATAATATAATATTTATTGGCTTTTTTCTGCGTTCTTCTTTAGTGGATGCTCTTCGGCATTATAATTTTAAACCTTTTGCAAAGCAAAACAAGGTTTGTATTATACCTAAACTTACAAGGAGGGTGCAATGTGTGTAACTGTGCAGATGACGCCACATCCCTCCCTTTAGAATGTATGGGTTCTGTGCGAAACACAAGGAAAGGGAAAATGATATGTGAAAATATCGTCACTCTCTAACATTACGTTCAGAAGCTTATATGTATATTACAACACGTAGATTTTTTATTATTAGTATGGGAGGCAAACGAGCTGATGGAACATCACACTGAACATCAGGTTAGTGATCACCGTCGCCCATAGAAACTTACGTATTACAAGTGAAAATATTAATATTTATGACGTATTTTAGAACAGACATGTAAAGTCACCAGTGCAGAACCTTTAGTATTACTCACACTGGCAATAAAACATTAGCTAAATAATAAGCGTTCATTTGAATTCAGCTACAGAAAAGAAAAATAAAGAAATAAATTGAAAATATCAACCGCGCAGAATGAGAGAAAAATTATTATATAGTAAGGAGTCTCCTTATTAAATTAAATATTAACAGACACATAATTACGGTACAGCACAGTTGTATCATCAATAAATAACGACGCCTGATATCCTCTCTTTTTCTTTTTCCTCGTTTCTTTACAACATAATGGGATTTGAAGTAGGTAGGTGTCTACTTTTTAAATATTCATTCGGCCGTAAACTTCGCGAAATACCTACAAAAAATGAGCAACAATAAAGAAGGATAATAAATAGGCTTTTTGTTTCGTCACCGCCCCGCATTCGAATTTATTAGCTTTCACGCTTATCACAGGAAACGTCTCACTGTGCGTGGGCTTTTGAAATTGTCCACATTCCGTCAGAGAGCCACACATACCTACAGCGGAGGAAAAGGCAGTAAGTAATCTGTGTTAAAGGAAATATTACATGTTTGCGTTTTATTTATTATTTTCTATATCACAAACGTTTCACGTTTCAACCATTGTTTATTAACCGTTATTTGAAATAATTAACTCAAATAATTGAAACGCGAATTCGATACTGTCAGTCTGTCTATCTATCTTAAATTTTTACGCCTTATCTGCAAAAATAATTTTAACGTATGTTAGTAAAGAGATAAAGGGTATCTTGTAAAAAGACATGTTACTTTATACCTGAAAAATATAACTTATGGGGTACTTTAAGGATATCGTAACACATATGTTATTTAAAGATCTACTGCTATAGAATTGCTATTGTGGTACATAGTTTTGTGTCACTTCCGCCGGCGGCGGCTTGCAACCCGCCATAGATGTTTGAAACGCCACGTCCTTCTCGTATTTGTTTTTATTTGTAGACTCCACAATCCACATATAACAGGCTTACGGGAACGTCCTTACATAAGACGCGCCGGGTATGAAATAGATTCAAAGCCTTCCATTTCAGATTGTTATTGGCAAATTTGATTACTTTACTCTGTTTTCGCAACATAATATGGATTATACTTGATCGTGTTAGGTACGCATTTTCATAAAAGAACTGCTTAATATTTTATCGGAAAGACGTCAGGCAGTCAGAGAAAATGTTCACGTAAATAAGTTTAGGATATTAGGTATATATCTCATTGAGATACAATAATAACAAGGATATGTAAATTTTATACCTCTTACTCTGTGGCATAGTCTAAGATCAAAAAACATAATTACTTTAATTTCACATTTTACTCCTTTATAGGTAGTTTGAAGCAATAAATGCCTGCTGTGAAATATGACAAGTAAACAACGCTGAAAAACACTATTTATTGACACGTACACAAAGGACTTCACTCTATCCGTTTACTTGATACTGAACTTTTAACCACATAAACTGTTATAAATTTGAAAAATATGTTTGATATTTTAAACTGGAAGTATCGGTCCATGGGAAGATAAGCCTCGATGTATTGGAAAATCCTAAGTGCTATCAGAGGGATACTCGCAACTCAACCAAATTACAAAATCTCGTGCCTCGTCCACGCGACCCCTAGCAGTAACATTCTCAATTCATGAATGTTTTATTGCGGAGACGACGCGACGCACCGAGAAAAATGTGACGCCATCCATTCACGCTCGTCACGGACACTAACTGCGTGTTCCCCGTTGTTTGGATTTAGCGAAAAAAAGTTACTTCCACCCTCAAATATAAATCTTTGGGTGATTTCTTTATGTGAGCATGGATTAGGTGCCGCAACAACTTGAGAAAATGCAGTTTTATGCAATATTTTTTTCGGGGTTTTCACAACTTTGTATTGCATCAGACGATGCACTTTTAAAACACTAGAATAAAGTATTACGATATGACTTGAAATGATGCCCTTGTAGCTAAATGATCCAAAACTCAGGCGGGCGCACATAGCGAGTTGGACGCATTTTGAGATGGTACCAGTACAATTTTGGCGTCATACATTATTATGTTGTGTTATCTTAACGGATTATTACTTTATTTAATTAAGGTCTCCGTTTGACGTAATTGTGCCGGTTGGATATTATAAAGAAATAAAGTTCAGAGCACCTTTTCTGTGTCCTTGTTATCCATCGTGCGGTAATGACAAACTATTTTACATTATCAACTCTCTTACAAATATAGACGAGTATTAATCAAGTGCATCCAATATAATTTCTTTCCTTACGTCAATTGTTCGTATTGAAAGTCACTGTAACAACGCATCGAAATACGCCGTATGACCAAAGTGGTCTCTCTGATACGCGACGAAAACACCAAGTCTGCCCTTTAGTACGCACTAGCACTAGTTTTGCCAAGCGAAATTATTTTTTCCTTCATTGCTACCTGTATAATAAGCTTAACAAAATTCTCAAAATCCACCATATACAGATGTCGGAAATGAAGAGAGTAGTCGCAAATTGGTTATTGCAACTGGACTATGACGCTACAGAAAAATTATTAACAACTGCTTTTTAATTTGTGAAATAGGTATGTATACTATTTATACTATGTATGTAATATAATGATCGTAATCAAATCAAAAGTAAATATACGCGCAAATGCACAAGCAAATACACACACACACACACACACACACACACACACACACACACACACACATACACTTGCTAGTATTTAAAAATATATAGAAATTTAAGCGTTATCCTGTGAACCCGCATTTACTGGTAAATGGCGGTAACTTTCTTTTTCTTTTGCTTATAATTTTGTTATTAATTTCACTATGGTTCTGTAACATTCAATGTAACATTTACTTATATGTACTATTGCCCATAATCTAGGGTAGAACACAAAAAAAAATGTATTCATGTAATGCATAAGATTCTCTAACAAACGGGCTTTAAGAGGATTTGAGCCGTAACACAGGTTTTGTAACCTAGTACAATCTCCAGCTCTCTCAAAGAACTGCATTGTTATTACTGTTTCTGTCATCCAATTCCCTTTAATTAATTATAATGTTACTTTGTGACTTTGTGAGAGAAAATAAATAAATCATTCATTCAATTATTTTGGCTGTACTCAATAAAAACGTTGAAAGTAGGCATACTTTAACAATTGTTGTCCCAAAAAAACTGGCCACATTAGCCTCTAAAACTAACCTATCGCTGGTTATAATTTAAATCTATCTACAGGAGAAAGATTCCCAATATAAAGCTAATATATAAAAATTAAAATATCATAAAGCATATAAAGAACAATATGCAGATGTTTCTCACGACATTTTAGACTATGTCTGCACACAAAGAATAGGTTCCCGCTTCCAGAGGCTATAACATAATTTATTGGGTAATTATGTTTCTTATTCCCCAAGTTTATTGGCACTGAAGTCGGTCAATGCGAGACGACCAGACATTTAGGCACCAGCTTATTTCAGCTCAAGTCTTTGACCTGAAAGTTGGCATACATACAACTTGACAAAACATATTTTACGTAATATTGTGATGTCTTACAAGACAACATAAGATGTTCTCTTTGAATAAACTTATTTAGGTATGTCTTTTTCCATGTTGGTTTTCGTAGAAGTTTTATTTGAATTCCTTTGTGTTCATCATTATTATAAACAATCACAATATTACACAATTCGCAAAAAAGAGCAAATTAACTCATTATTTAGGATTTTGATATATATATAATAGTCTATTTATGATAAATAATCAATTATGAACAAAAAGAAAACTTCAAAACACAAATTAAACTTAATTTCTTCAGGAGATACTCATTTACTTTTAAATTTAAAAGAATTTCGAAAGCTGCTTTGCTTTACAATTATGTATCCGAAAACATGGTAATCGCTATTCCACCCATACAATACATAAACACTTGCGGAAGTACTTAATAACGTTTGTTTATATTTGACACTGCATGGCAGTTCATTGCCTACCATATAGTCAGAAGAATGTCTTTTAAAACTGAATTTCATAATTTCACAACATTTGGTTTGAGCTGTTCACAAAAAATTAAACAAATAATTTTATTATTTCTTAGAATTAACAGCGACTTTCTGCTATAAGTTTTCGAAATATTGATGAATATTACTTATTTCATCCTTTAGTACCTATCATCAGTGCGCGTCGTGCAATTTATGTTGAGCCTGGCCTTATAAATTGCAGTCATACAATAAAAAAAATTGTACGTGTGGGTGTAATATAAGCTCCATTTTGAACCTCTTTAGGGCTCATATCTTGCGGGTGCGAAGTCGAAATAAAAAATGTTTTATGGCATATGTTGCATTTTAAAGGTTATCTTACGCTCCCTATTACATAGGGGTGGGTGAGAAATACCTTTCTTTATCCATAATCTCACTTTTTCTTTTGAGGGGGAACAGTATCAGTCACGCATCATATGGTAAGACAACTTTTTTGGATGCATGCAAAAAGTGTAATTGCAATATTAAAATAACCGGAAATCGGTTGTTATCTTTGCTTTCTATCACAGCTAAGTAGTAGTAGATATACCTAAGGAGTATTAAGCCTTATTTATATTTGTATCGGAGTATTAAAGTGTAAATGCGTATTTTTAATAATAGTGCCGTTGCAAAAATAAAAAAAATATGTAGAGTACACCGTTTAATTTAAAAAAAGAATGCTTTTCTGAAATCTAATTACGACTACAAAAATGCGTGGACTGGTTTCCAAAGACAACCAACAAGGATTCTTTTGTAAAGTTGGCATTCCAATCACATAACGAGCTTGTTTGTTCCTGAAAGCGAGTAAAGTGGACAAGTGCAGCAAACATAACGAAGCCCCTGGCCATTCGTGGATAGGTATATCTACTAACATAGATCTAAAATTGGTAGAAGAGCGTTTTTATTTTTAATTTTTAAGATACAATCCGATTTAAAAGTGACAATTGGAATTGTCACTCGAAATGCAGCGCCTGTCTAGGTTACCTCTACCTTTCAGAAGAACACAGTGAAATAAGAGTACCTTTGAATACTGTTATGTCTGATGGTAAGTAAGCGTCAGCTCACACCGAAACGCGACGCGACGTTGCACGCTGCACAGAGCGACTCAAAACTTAACTTTATTTACTACGCGAAAAGATATATATTACATAGTTTGAATTCAGATTACGCGTGGTGAAATGTATTCTGAATTCAAACAATGAAATGTGTATCTTTCCGCGTAGTAAATAATGTTATGTTTTGAGTCGCTCTGTGCAGCGTGCAGCGTCGCGTCGCGTTTCGGTGTGAGTTGACGCTAAGGTTCTAGGACTCCCCATCGTTGGGAATGCGGTTAGGGTAAGCAAGGTGCGAATGATATTGAATGGTATTGCAAGCACATATAGGCTATAGTGGCAGCTTACCATCAGGCGGGCTATAAATGTTTACGTGCCACTCTTCTCCAAAAAATTTTTGGGTATTTTATGAGAGTGCTTATCAGGCATAACAAGCACACGGTGTGCCTGCTGCTTCGCTTCGATACACCTAAAGCCTATTTTGAAGAAAACTTTACTGTGGGAAACCTTAACAGGGAGCTTTATACTAAAATCAATTGTACGCCGAAAAAAATATAACCTAAAAAATATAAAAACATTTAACAGTTTAAATTTATAAAACTAAAGAAAATTTTACTAGAGAAAAATCCACTAGGTCCAAGTTTCAGACGGGATTCAAACCCGCGTCTTCCGCGCGAATAGCGTAAGATACTGGTTTTTCCGCTGTACGCGCGGATCCACATCTTGCACCCGGATAGCATAAAATTGTGGTTTTTCCGCTATCCTATATATTAAATGTGTATATTTTTTTTATTAAAATGATAAAATATGTGCAGTTTAGTAAGATCGTAGGTATAATTTTATGTGGTGAAATAAGTTTTTCAAGCCGAAATCCCTCTGCCGAGGTTATTTCTCTTTGTTTTCAAGCCTCTATTCAGTTGGCCAGTCTCCAGTGTCTTGATTTAAATGTAGTATTTATTGAGACCACTAAGATACAACTCATTCTGACCTCTTTGTTAAATTACTGTATAGTATGCCAACTTATCTTGCTATATAAATAATACAACTACTGATATGTAGTGTGATAATGATGTTCTTTTATAGTAATAGCTATAATTCAATTGCTAAGTGGTCAATACATTTAAAAATGAAATGAAAATGCTTTTAACATTGACATGAAATAGGGCTGAGATCTCCTTTAAAGTATAATAATACTTGTATCAGAAGATCTGGCTTTGTCTAGATTGTTAAATATGTAGCTTTAATTCGTGCCTGTGTTTAACAGAAAACTTAGTGATTTTTAACCTTAAATAAATAATTATCCCGTCTGCTGCCTGGTCCGCGTGGATTTTTTTCTAGTTATATTTTCTTTAGATTTAAACATCAAGCAGTTACATGCTAAAAAAATTTAAATTATAACTTAAATAAATTTGTTAATAAAAAAACCTTTTTTGTGAGACATATTTTAAATTATATACTCCTAGATAATCATGATAATATATGATGGGTATAAATTTAATGAAAAATATTCCACATTTTTGAACGATGCGGGAAGAAGTGTTAAAAACAAACATAAGACGTAAATCACCCACCCACAAAGTATTATGATGGAACTTTAGTCTATGTATTTTTATGAACCAGGCTTAGTTGCCTTTACAAAAGATATTATCATAGATATCGTCGATTAGATCGCTACAAAGCCTCCGATCGTGGCCCCTCGATCCTATTAACTTCACCAAGCATTAATAGCGTTTGGTTGTAAAACTTTATCACGCCCTTAAATAATTTTAGCGCCATTGCGTTAAGAACACCAACAAATTTCTTGATTATGAACCACCAACGTTTTAGTTCACGGGCCCTTAGTAAATAGAGTTTCTCAGCCCGATTAATTTGTTTTTTTTTCGCGGTACTCTGAAATCGTTATGTACATAAATTAAGTTTTTTTTTTGTTTTCAATATAAGAATCTTCAATAGAAGATTCTTAGTAATAACTTAGCTTAGCAAAGAAAAATGGGTTTTTTTTGTAGCCAATCTCCGACGTCTATCAACATTTTTATTATTTATACATTCAACTGCTGATTTTATATATAAATAAAAACCAAGATGTTTCTAACTCGTTATGGCGTATTTTATTATAATCTAAAAATCAAGCATAATATACAGAAAATGAAAGCAAGTTGGCCCCTAGTTTAGTCTCGCCTGCTCATTAGATAAAATTAAATCATATTGAATTTGCTCAATGGATTAAGCTATCCGAATGCTTTGCGGTTCATTTTATTTTTCCAAAGCTTGACAAATGCGGGTAGGCTAAGCTTCTAAAGTGCAATCTCTTAATGAATAGCATTTATGTTTTAATATAGATGCATGGACGGCACATACGGCATTGTAAGGATATTTTCATAACTTTTTTGTAGTTTATTTTAGAAAATTCAACATGTGTTTAGATACAGACAACGCTGTGACAAACAGATGGACGGATAGCGGAGGATTATAACCTACTTTTTGTATATGGAATCGTAATATGTCCTATTCCCCTTTTACTAGCGGCAGTAAGAACAAGTCAAAATCTTTTCGTGTGGCATATGATTGTTTTCATGACTAGTAAGTATTAGGTACCTATAAAGCTATTTAGATAAAACAGTGAGAGATAACATGCAAAGATATATTAATTGTTCATATTCTATCTCAAGAGTCCACAAAACAAAATTTTGGTATAAGTAATAATAACTTTTCCGAATTGTGATTTTCGTTAATATATATATATATATTAACGAATATATGGTGTTCCAATCAAAATGAAAGCCCTGAGAGCTGTCAACAAAATAGGATTTATACGGATTGAACGTTAAATCTTTCTTGTTAATCCGATTTAGAGCTGCATTCGTTTTTATTAATGCTTTGCAGACCTATTTGATGGGTGAAATATAGCTACAATTTCAAATGAGAAATACACTGAAAAAGTTATCGTTGATTTTTTCTGAATACCAACAACTCTTGACTGAACTGAAATACTTTTTGCTGGTTCATCATAAAATGGCGCTATCTACCATGGTAATTTAAAAATATTAGGACCTGCCATAGAATACGTATCTGATTTTATACTTTATTATACAGATACTTAAATCGAATGTTTCATGAAAGGCAGTGGCATTGCTGATGTCCACGGCCGAAGGTGATCACTTTACATCAGGTGGCCCGTCCGGTTGTCTGCCTTCGAAAGCAATAAAAAAAATTAGGTATATTTTCGACGGTGTTTATTGAATAATATTTTCAATAGTAACAATTTGTGACCATTTTATTAATAATAAATATTACTTGAAATGAAAAATAATCTACCTTTTCGAATTACTAAGTGAAATTTAAATTAAAGCGGAGAATTCGGAGGAGTAATCCCACAAACTGTAACAGTTTCAATAAAGTCTCCTCAGCAGCTACCAATGAAAAACTCTGAATAACGAAAGGGTTCTTTTATTCGAACAGCATGAAAGAAAAAAACCATTTATTTCTAAATGATGGGACAGAATTTTGAATATACAGGCATGCGCATCATTCAACATCATTAGACTCCGAATAACAGATTTGAATACAACCTTTTAGCAGAGATGTACAAAATGTACTTTTAAGATTTCTATTTACCTAAACTATATAAAAAGATTTTTTTGACAACTTTGCCCATAGAAAACTGTCTCGATTTCACTATAATTGAATGAAATATTTAATGCAATGCCCTAATTCTATCCTTATTTAATTAAATATTTACTACATTCTGCTTTGGTTTCATTTACGAGGACCTCAGTATATTAGGAAAATACGTAACGGCATTGGGAGATAGTTTTAATGAACTTCTATGTTTGTGATAGCAAGATTTGATTCGGATACATAAGTGACAAATCTATAATAAAATCCTAACTTATCACGTGTTATGTATTGCATAACTACCTTTTGCCTTGACATATGGTTACGATATTACCTCATCTCTGCCGAAAAAGTGTAGTAATGTTGCGATTTTACGGTTTTAGGCAGTGGTCCCGCCGCCGGCGAGGAAGTGACTGACTATCGGCTATTTCCTCGCTCAAGAAACGTACATAGATATAAATTCCGTGTAACCAAAAGAAATTTCTATATCAATAGTTGATCGCTGACTGTTCACACTGCCGGCGAGAATTATCTCCACTAGTTTGCCGCTCAACTACAAAAACCATTACAGTCCAGTGATAAAACTAACGGTACTATATACTCGCTTTCAGCTGCTCGCCAACTCGTTTCTAGTTTCTAGATCTTCTTGCTTTTCGTTCATCGTCGGCGATTAGACAAGTACCTTATATTACTGTTCAATATATATCATTTAATATGCACGGTTAATATGTTCATAGGTTCATAGAATTTATTTATTAAAATAATCAAAGATGACATAAACACAACGCGGTAACCATTGTAGTGACTGCTTGATCGTGTTCTCTATTATCATCGCAAGGAGATTGGTATACAATAATTACTTCCAGTTACAAATAGCATTATAATTGGGGTTGCCACCCGTACTTTATTATAAAGTATTGTACGTTCTTTCGAGTACTTGTACTCTATACTTTATGCCAACAATAAAGTACGCGAAATTACTTTATTTAATGTGATTTGTTTACTCGCGGATTAATTTTACATAAAATATACAAAAGGAGGTTCATAGGAAGATTTTTTTCGTAAAGCGGACCGACAGTATGTAGAATGATAGGCTCATTCCTGCAACGTTTTAGTGGCTATATGGCTTTGTACCATGACCTTTCCCATTGCGAAAAAGACCTTCAGATTTTTAGTAGCCCCAAATTATTTATTAAAAATTGCTCGAAGCAACGTAAGATATTTGTTTAAGCATACTAATAAAATGGAATAAAAAGTACTTTATTTTGGACACAATGTACTTTTTTCTGTCTTTTAATATCTAATGTACTTTATTTGGACAAAAAAAGGTGGCAACCCTAATTATAATACACATTGAAAGTCTTAATGTTTTAAGCTTTCATGCTCACTAACATTATAGTAATATAAGTTATTTACGGGATTGTTACCATGTACCTTGTTTTTAGCGAGTGTCCGATTTTTCGGCAATGTTGCAAGCGCCATGATCACGGAGTAACTGAAGTAATTGCGGGTAGGCTGTTATTGGCAGACATGTCGGTCTACCCTCCGACGAAGTCTCTTATTGCGTTTGATACCCGTACCACTGTTCACACTCTCACTATTCACTCGAAACTGTTCTCAACACACAACACTTAAAGTATCGGATCGCGAAACCACACTTTTTTGATTATTTCCGGTTTTACACATACGAACCACAGGATTCCAGACACTCGACAATTTAAACCCGTCCCGTCCGTTTGTTGTAAATTTGAAAGTCTTGTTGTAAATTTTAAGGGTATATTTAATTTTTACATTGTTTCTTTATTTTTAAATTAACAAAATTTATGTCCTCTTGGGTGTCGTATTAAAATAAATGATTGCCTGTGTTGCTCATTTAGTAAAGACTGATTCTACACTAAACGCTAAGCAAAATGTTATGCGAGCGGGTTAATGACAAATGTACCGTGCAACGTTAGGTGTTCCACATCATTTATTTAACACATTCCCATCCAAACTAATGAGCACACATAGAAGAAACGTTTCAAATAAAGTAGCGAGCAATAAAATCAAGTGGTCCGCCGCTCGGATATCTGACACGGAACTAATTCCCACTATATTTTAATCCGGCGAAATACAAAGGAGCCCAATTTGCATAAACCTGCACTGTTTGTTTCGTGCGAGAACTATATTCCCCATTACTGTGAACTATTTTGTTCGCAATTTATCTGTTTATACCTACGGCCGGAATATATTGTGATTGTTGCGCAATAAGTATCTGTGCTGGTATCGTATATCACCAACCAACTAAAACATCACAAACGCAAACAAAGGCGAGGATCAATAGCCAAGTCACTGAGACATAGACTGCCATCGCTTTCAAATCAATATCTGCTATCTTGTTACTAATGTAAAGGCTGTATGGCCAAATTGCCCAAAGCCGTTCAATTTCTAAATAAAAAAAAAAAATATCTGCCATCTGCAGTATTTGGAGATTTCGACATTTCCATCAGTTTTCATCAATAAAACCCGAATTTTCGAATACAAAGAAGGCATTATTAAAGGTGAACAGGGGTTACTTAAAATATGCTTTGTGCATCAGACAGAATTGAAAGTGATACTAAAGTATATGTGCTGTCTTATGATACTCATTCAGGTGTAGAGCTTCAAAGCTCAGTGTGTATATGAAGAAAGAGACTTTTTTTCTCTATTTGAAAAGTGGACTGTTATCTGGTATAGATATCCTGATTTTATAAAAATCTGGGCTCTTCAAATACCTCGACGAAGCCGCAGCAGCCAGCTGTTAAGAAGAAGGTACCTTGGATTGTAAACACTAGTATTCTACTTACTTCAGCCTTGGATTTATTATATTGGCAACCAAGATTTAGAAAATATAATATTATATTTGTATAACATATATGATAAAAATATGCTCAACGAGGTCTTCGATATCATATCCTCATTGTAATGAACAAAGATTAATTTTGAAATCGGTTCTTTTGAGACTCAGTTGGTTTTCAGTACATACTGTCTAGGTACTGTATAAGTAGCTGAGTCTCAAAAGAACCGATTTCAATAACAATCTTACATCAAAATTACTGTATCTTTTAAAAGGTCTAAAATATAAGAGCAGCGCTTTTGGCGGAGATTCTTAAAAAGTATCTAAAAATGAAACTATTTTTTAAAATGCAAAGCAAGCGTAAGAAGTTTCCAACGCGGACAGTTAAGTTTCTTTCAATCAAATGGATGTTCTTCATACATAAATTATGCGAGCGAAAAGTTTTCTCATTTTGTGGGATTTTTCGTGCTTCATATAACTTTAGATTAGAACGATGAACGTGCATACTATGTATCTTTGTATATAAGTGGTTGCCTGGAGCAGCGAACAAAATATTCCTCAGTACAGTGATGCAAGGTGCATCGCAGGAGGAGACAGCTCGCGTCGATAATTGGAAATCGCACCGAGTTGGTTCCAGATATTATTTCGATTCCGACTTGGAATTGTTCCACTTTCCTTGAAATATAACAAATAACATTCCGTCTTAGCTCGCACAGCAGCAATTTTGGACAATATTGTAGCTATTGTAATTCATATACATAGGAGCATTTTATTGGATAAAGTAAAGTTTTAGTTATTATTGTCATTATCGTCAAATCAGCTTTTCTCAGGGATGATTAGTGATCATTGTTGATTTCCTTAAATTATAGAAATAGATAATATAAGCCGTAGAATCAAAGTCTTATTAGGAAGATTTTAGAGTTTTTTTTTTCAGTGGTTCAACCTGTATTCTGTATTTCTTTTATTACTCCAGTGAACATACTGATGAAAACATATTGATTAATAATAATTTTCGCGTTTTACATGAGAATTTCTAAAAGCAGACTGGTTCAAAGTTTTTTTATTTTCTCGTGCATTTACACATAGATAACTGGGCAAGTCGCGGATCCCAATAAATCGTCCAGATGTGGTAACGGGTTCAACGTTGCAGTCCCAGCGGATACGTATTTATTAGATTTACTGAAACGTTCCTCTGCACCAAACGATTATTTATGACCGCTTGTACGCCGCACCTAAAACAGCAAGTCGCACATAAAGCGTTAGTCAGGCACCGTTGGTTTCTGGTTTTACTATTTAAAACATTCTAAGCTTGCGCTTCCGAAGTAAGAGAAAATAAGACACAATGGCAGTATAACTATATTACGGAGTGTTTTATTGTTATGTTATCAGCGGTTATAATATCCGAATTATGTTAATATTTTTTTCTTTTAGTTAATCATTGGGAACACACACAAACGTTTATAAGCACAGATGGACACGGCGAAACTATGAACTGACTCCTTGCTAACTAAGGAACTTTGAAAATACAACAAAAATAAGCTTACTCATTAGCTCAATGTCTAAGTACCAGATTAAAACCATTAAAGTAGGCTATCCTCCAGGCCAGTCCTTATCTCGTTTCACTAGGTAGCCTAGAAAATAAGGCCTATTTCAAGGAGCAGCCGCAAAATTTCTTTAAGAAATTATGGGTAAAAAATTGTTCTAATGTAAGGTAAAAATTCGATTTTACTTCACCGTTTTCAAATGTATAAAAATAAAGGGCAGTTACATTTCTTGGAAAGTAAATTTAATGACGTACCCCACTTACTACAGAAAAAACACTGAAACGTTTGACTTCATGGCTTATTAAGTTTAAAGAATGAGAAGACCATTTAAAAAAAGGAATTATTTTTTACTATAGAAACATCCCAGTTCCAGTGTTTGAACCGATGGAATGTAATCAAAAGTGGCGTACACATGTGACGAGGTAAGTGAGCCAAGTCAAGGGAGGCTCGTGGAGGTAGAGGTATTTTTAAAGGCGTATATTGAATATTACATGTTTATAATTTTTCTCGAGGATGAGCTCGATGGCGCGGGTGACTAGCGCGGTCGGCTGCGAACGTTGAAGTTAAGCAACTTTCGCAGTGTTGGGTCATTGAATGGGGGACCGAAAATCTTCTATCTCGAGTTCCTTCGTGCTTCGGAAGGCACGTTAAGCCGTTGGTCCCAGCTACATCTGCAGTCGTTAGCACCCGCCAATTCGCACTGGGCCCGTATGGCCCAATCTCCCCATTTCATCCATAGATAAGGCCTGTGCCCCAGCCGTGGGGACATTTATAAGCTGATGCTGATTATGTTTCACATAATTTAAGGAACGAGTGTATGTAGGTATAGGATAAACATCTTAGAAATTTCGATTGCAATTGTGGGAAAATAGGAGGCATATACATTCGAGTTCTTAGACCTATAAAATTGATAGATTTAAGAGAGCTGGACACAGCGGGTTATTCTAAATTTTGCTGGTGGTGGATAATTGTGTACTCCAGGTTAGAGCACAAGCCTGGCTTAGCATTTAATTGTTTGAATTGAAGCACCAACCTTGGGAAATGTCTATAGACTTTATAAAAACAAACCTAAATCCGGCGCTCTTCCCACCGGCATTACTCGTACCTCCTACCGTACGTCAGTCTCCATCAAGTGATTGCAGCAATTATTCATGGCTAATGCTGTCGCCCGCAAGCTTTGTTTCTTCAGTGACAACTCGTTCACAGACAACTTAGTCTCCAATTTAACATCCACAAGAATACCCCGACCACCGCTCTAGAAGTTGCTCTGAAAATTATTGCTATAATCTACAAGAACCGTGTCTGAAATTCGTACTGAACATAGGTACGAATTTCAGACGTATTTGTATTTTACAGCTTTAACATGTTTGTCTAAATAACCAAATAGTTTTTTAGACAGATAATATTTTTTCTTAAATATCAACAGATAGATCAAAATTTAAAAAAATACTATTATTAAAAAACCCTTATTCATTAAAAACTTTTGAACTTCGCTTACTTTTCTTATTAAATTATATAATCTAAAATTATATTTTTTTTCATTAGGGTATGTATCACTTATATATTTTAAGTTTACTTCCATCAACAGCATTAACGAGAGTTGTCATTTTAATAAATCAACGAAGAAGAACTATTGCGTCGAGCAAAAAACTTACCACTAAAGTTTTTTTGTACAACGAGATAGCACAGAATTACTTTCCGTGATTCAAGATCCAATGTATCTCTTAGTATGACTTACGCACGGTAGTTTGACACCTCAAATTGGTAAATCGACGAATACCATTGTGGGCCTCGTCTCTATTCGATATGAGGGCTCTATCGATTCAAATAGGTAAGAAGACCCGATTCCTTCCTCGTATAATATTGCTATTTTTCACGACTAAAAGCGGGGCAAACGCCGCATAATACATTGAGTGAAATATCTGAGATTGTATTGTTTTTATCTCATCTAATACCATTCTTGCAATATTGGTGTGCTTTACAAAACTTCCATTTTGAAACGACTTTATTTCAAATTTAACGTAACCAGTTAAAGTTGCAATTGATTGACTTCATGTTACAGATAAATTTATGAGATTGCACCTCCAACCGCTATCAAGATTTAGTGGGAAAACGGACGGTGTTACGCGTATATCTATAGGATAATTAGTATAGAGTATGGATACCTTGCGGCATCTCATTTATCCTACTCCACAGGGAGGCGGGTCAGCTAGCAGTAAATCCACAAACCTGAGCGTTCCTGTCTTTGTAAACTTGAAAATCTAATTACATTTACAGCTTAACTTCACCTGCCTCTTGAATTTGCATTTCCTGATTTTTGTCTTGCCCTGATGAGATGAAGACGTTTATTCTGAGTTACTTTTCCTTGAACGTTTTTATATTTGGAATTTGAGCTTCTTTTTCTTAAAAGCTATAAATGTCATTTACGTCATCATGTAGTGTTAAAGTGCGTTGCGTGTCAGCTTTTGGAGGTAGGTTTGTCGAAGCGCCCGTTTGTTTGCTCGAACAGGCTCAATAAAGAGCGTCTCAATGTTGTAAAGGCGTTTCGAATGCTTATTTGCATTCAAGAAGGCTCCCTGAATGGGCTAGCAAGTGTAGGGGAACGGTTGGATCCCGGTACGAGCTAGACGGAAGGCTCCCTTGATAGTGATTAGACGATGCTAATACCATTTACTTTCCAACTTTCCTGACTCACCGACCGTTACGCGAACATTTGCTATTTATTTTTAAGTACTTTAAAATCATGTTACGTGGTCGATTAAGTTCTGTCATTTGGTTTATAAATTACTCCTTTATATTTACCGGTGATTTTAAAACACGTTACTGTAACGACGGCGTGCCCGTATAATCGGGTGTGTTGGTTACTGTCTGAAAAGTCTTTCGTAAATTGTAGTTATAATTTACAAATAAGAATTGTTCATGGTATTTACTGGAGTCATGCAAGCAAGCTAAATTCTCTCAATGGTGATACGATATTCATATTTTCTGCAAAATAAGTATAGGTATAACAAATGAGCCTGACGATAGACACTTTAACAGAATGAGGCAATATTCCAGTCATCTTTTGATTTAAATCTTGATCTTCAGATACGTTACGAAGGCAGAAGATAGAGCACTAGGTATGTTTTAATGGAATACGATGGATTGGCCAGCCATATTAGTTCCAATTTCTTGGTTCGCCAAGAAATTCTCAGGAAACTATTACAATTTTAAAATCTAACTTGTCAGTTAGACCTATTTCTTCATACTCATAATGCAAAAATACTTGATGCGTTCGACACAGACAGAACAGGAAAACAAGACCAAAAAGAACTTTTAATAAAGACAACAGAAAAACAAATTTTCTCACTTTGATAATAAATAACATAATTACAGAAAAAAAAACTGTAGAAGAAGCTCGATGTTTACGCGTATTCAATGTTCATCGCAATGCTTCAAAGTTTATTTAATGTCAATTCTATTTACCCAGCTGGTGTACCTGTTATCGACATGCGCCTGTTTCACACAACCTGTTTGTGTAGATCTAGATTATAGCTCAGGCTCAGATGGTGCCAGTAGGTACTCATTCTTTTGAAATTGTATCCTCGTTAGATAAACCCTTATGAAATTCTTCATTAAATATTAGATGGCTTTATTACAACAGCATCACCGTGAAGCAGTCGCGACTGTCATTCAAAAATGGACTTTAAAGCTAAGGGCATAATGCATCAAAACCACATCGGGGACCCGAGTCTCCGAGCCCGAGTCCACATTAAAACTGCAACCATTAAACTCTAGCAGGCGAAGTTGCGCGCTGCGGCCGACCGCGCGTTGAAACTTGCACTGCATTACGACAAGTGAACCTGCAGTTAAGTGTTTACTTCGCACATTCCAAGGCATTGTGCTGGTAAGTTTAGCCCATAAAAACGGACTGACTCCTGATTCCGGTGTAATCGGTACAGCGAGACGGATGATAACCTATTATTATTGTATCCGAGTTGGTAACATACCCGTTGAATTTAATTAATCCGCTGTTACGGAGTGAAAACTGGGTCTTCTCATTTCCTTTTATAGAAATTTAGAGTTGGGAAGATACCAGTTGCTTTTCTTATGGTCGAAGTCTGTTCTGGTCCGTTTGGTATTTTACTCTATCATGGCATGTGGACAGTCCAGTATTAGCACTTTCATATGCCACTTCCATGGACTTCAAATGTTAAATTATAATTATTCGTCATTTGTATGGAAGTAGTACAATTTGTCCTTTATCTGTGTTATAAGATATTGCTTTCTTACCAAGATTCTGAGTTCACTGGAAGTACCAGGTTTGATTGTTGTAAATTGAAGTAGGTTTTGATTCCTTTGCGAATTTCAAAAATTTGCAGCATAAACGGCTGTGTCTTTTGATTGCGTTTGCTTAGAAGTTTATGTTTTTCACAGCTCCTAGGGTCACTAGACCTAAGTATTTGATATAAATTTAATTCTTAGGTTTTCACGCACATCACTCATTAAATAAAACTAGTTTTAACGGGTTAATGCCTTTTCAGGTCTGCATCGTCAGAATAATAATTTTTTATTTACTTTGTCGAGCTACCTTCGAAAGACTTTTATTGAGCGTTTGGATATTTCATTGGAAATTTTTTGAAACTTGATTGTCTGTGTATGAATTTATTAGTTAATAAAGTACTTTATTTAAAATTATTTTTTGTAATTTTGAGTTTATTTATTTGACCCTAACTACCGTAAACTACCACGGGTTCCGAAATTGGGAGACCTTTCTGAGAAGAACCGGCGAAACAAACTCAGAAAGGCTTTCTATCTCTTACATATAATATAAATAAATAAACAAGTTTTATTTATTTGACATAAATTTCAGATTGATACCTCCACGCGTTCCTGCGAAAAAGGGTCTTGACTTGACGCACGGACAATAAAGTGATCCTATTCGCTATGTGCGAAGTACATGGTGGGGGTATAGTGAAGCGATCGCAGCGCTTATCGTGGCAGAAATACGCAACAATCCGGGAAAGTAAAGTCAATTTGCACGGAGTTCGTAATAAACAAAAATTTTTTAAAATGCCTATTAATAGATGTTGTTGTGTTGTGAATTGCAAAAATAAGGGCACAAATAGTCTGTGTATATATTTCCTACATTGGACTGGAAATTAAATCAAAGAAATAAATGGATAGATGCCATAAAAAGAAATAAGTAAGCGAAATAACCTTAAATTATGATCAATTTTATTTGCGCTATATATTTTATGTGATATTCATTATTGTCTTTATTATTTTAGTGTTGATGGGTCGCCATGGTATCCCAAACCTGACGACACAATTTGTAGTGAACATTTTATGGGAAACAAAAAATCAGACGAGGAAGAAAATCCGAGTTATGCTCCTACGATATTCCCTGAAATATATCGAAAGAGGAAGGTTAATGATTCACAGGTCCTAGCTAGATATACACGCTTGACAAAACGAAGAACCACAAAAGTCTCAGATACCACATCAAGTCAAATAATAATTGAAGAAGGGAGTGAATTAAATCAAACTCAACCTTTTATGATCGATCAAGGATGTCAAGTCAATATGTTTTCTGAATCGAAATTAAAAGATACAACTTTTATTTGTATTAGATTAATTTACAGTGATCACTGTGATGCTGAAATCCAACATCAAGAATTTTAATGACAAATAATTCAAGAAAGAAAGATAAAAGCTGTGGCACTGACAAAAAATCGTATGAGGGTCAATCTACCGAAACAAAAAGTCAAGAATTTGTTGGTATTTCATCAATAACAAATGATCAAGAACTCCTAGATCCTTCTGGTGTGTCATTTAGCAATTTTGAGTTTTTATTAACAAGATTAACTATGAAAAAATGTACAGTTTCCACTAAAGACCGACTTCTGATTTTTTTGATAAAAATGAAAAATGGCTTGACATTTTCAGCATTGAGTGTGTTATTTGGTGTACAAAAAAACCACAATCTCACGTATATTTCATTCGATCTTACAAAATCTAGCTTGTTCAACTGCTAATTTAATCTTTTGGCCGAATAGAGC
This sequence comes from Chilo suppressalis, assembly GCA_902850365.2. NCBI lineage: Eukaryota > Metazoa > Arthropoda > Insecta > Lepidoptera > Crambidae > Chilo > Chilo suppressalis. The sequence goes on along the minus strand of OU963906.1, from coordinate 12,147,264 downwards.
CACCGTACAAGCAACAATGCCCAAGTGTTTCAGTCCAGATTACATCAATACAAGAGTTATTATTGACTGTACTAAATTCCGAATTGAAATCCGACAGTATTTAAATTATTATACAATATATAATAATTTTTATTTATCTTTAATTTACTATATTTACTAGAAATCAATAAAATACAAACTGATGTCATTATTTGGCATAATCCCGGAAAGTTGCGTATTGTAGGTGGCGCTCTGTCGTGCACATAACGAATAAGGGTTCCGTTTTTTCCTTTCGAGGTACGTAACACTAAAATAATTATTGTTCACCATTGTCATTAGAGACGTGCAGTTTATCATAAAATTTATAGAATCGGTAATTTTTTATTCTACGAATTAAAATCATATAAAGTACAATGATATTGAGTTGATCTGGGCTCAGGTCAAAGGATACGCAGCACGTCATAATACAAAGCTGCCATTCTCCACTAACAAATTATGACATTGCTGAAAGAAGCTTGTGCAAATAACACTAAAGAAGACTGGGTAGAGAAAAGTAGTAGACAAGACACGAAAATAATAAAGGAAGATTATGATAGAGACGTGAATATTGATAATATTATAGAAAATGAAGAAGATAGCTCATCTGATAATTTGGCTCATCATTAGAACAAAATTATTAACTCAAATATTTGTTTCTTAGGTTTTCACGCACATCACTCATTAAATAAAACAAGTTTTAACGGGTTATACTTTATCGAGCTACTTCCGAAAGTATCTCGACAAAGTAAATAAAAAAATATAATTCTGACCGAGGATGCGAAACGTCAATGAATAAATAAATTCATTGCGTATAACCCGTTAAAAACTTGTTTTATTTATTGATTTTAATTCAATCACTTTCGCTTTTCTTGATTTTTTTGTGATGGAGCGAATGTTATTGTATCTAAAAATTTTAAATTTAAGACAAATTAACATTTCGTACCATTGTTTCATTTTAAATTACCTAGAACATTAAAGTTTAAGTTAAATTTTCTAATCAGAACTTAAATACAATGCACTTTACAAAACATAATCAAATACTCATACAAGCTTGAATCGATTTATCGTAAGTATCGTTTATCGAGTCGTATGGTTACATCACTAGTTGCAAATGTCAAAATGGGCCTTTTATTTTATGACGACTGTAGACAGCACTTGTTATTTTATAATACAATTACTTACTTTTCAAAATTAATGACGAACAACATCATTCTTTATATTCAATAAATATCTTTATATTTGCAAGCCAGTTCAAAATTGAAATAAAACCTTTGATGACTTATAATGTGATTCAACTAAGAATAGGACCGACTGGGTGCCATATTGTGACATCATAGCTGTCAATTCATATCAAATAGGTAGAGTGAGCAAAAAAAGTTTTTATTTAATAAAACTTATTTACTTAGATTAGGTGAGAAAAAAAGCAGATGAGAAAAGAGAAAAAAAACAACCTTATTATTAAAAAAATATTTATTTATTAAGACTGTGTGAGAAAAAAACATTTATCAGAATCTAGCTCTTCAATTCCGCTCATCTCTGCATTACCGCCAGAGTAGTTATGAATAATCATACACTATTACTAAGTCACATATGAACATGCATCCTTTATGTAAAGAAAGTTTTAAATCGAGATTATGAACGCAGCTCAAAGTAAAATTTGGCTGACGATTTAGGTTACCAACCATTCATAGCAATAAATGAAAAAAAATATATCAGCCAATATTAATCATCAATATTTGTTATTGTTTGTTTACAAATGTTTGGTTTTTATTCTAGAACTAGCTGAGCGCTAAAAAAGGCTTCCAAGATTTTTTTGCAAACCGTACTTTTCAAGCGACATTTGACAGATGGAGGTCATTGGTTTTCCTATTCTTATTTGAATCGTACTATGCCTCCTTGGTTGTCTTTTTGCGGTATGAATGAGAAATATGAGTTTTATATAATACTAGCTGTGCCCCGCGGTGTTATCAGCGGTTTATTAGGGATATTTTCCAGCAGTAAGCCTATGTGTTAATCCAGAATGTCAGCTAACTCCATACCAAATTTTATTAAAATTGCTCCGGCCGTTTAGACGTGAAGAAGTAACAAACATACACTCACAAACTTTCGCCTTCATAATATTAGTGTGATGTAATTTATTTGGCCGCTAAAATACGACAGATATGGATTTTCATGCAATTTTTGCCGGCCGCTGCTCGCATGTATGTGGCCAGTAAGGAAATTTTGATTTATCTTCAAGAAGGTTGTCAAATAAGGCTCAAATTTCGAACCATGTTTGAAAAAAGACCATGAACCCCCTCTTAGGATCTCAACATCCTTAAACCCGGTGACGCTGTAAAGGTCATCTGCGACGAACAGCATACCCACTCAAAAAATGCAACCCACTTCACTTAATCATGTTACTTTTGATAGTATCAAGTTTCTGCATCTATCAATAAATTACCTAATAATAAAATATAATAATTATGATTCTAAAATTATCTACGATCATAAATTTCGTTATTTTGATTGAAGTAATTCACACTGAAGGTGTCTTTTACGACGGATCAAGTTAGCGAGATCTTGTCAAGTAATTTTGGAGATTAAAGGCAATTTCCGCTCTTATTTTAAATGTACAAAGTTGTTAGGTTATTGAAATAACTTCTACCGCCCATTTCGTTTGTCTGATCTTCAGGATTGTAATACCCTGTATTTTGCGTTTATTACACGAATATATATTTTATTTTTCTTCATCTGAAACCTTGTGGATATTTTCTACAATCAGTGTAATAAAATTGTTTACAGAGCATTTGAAATAACAATAATCAAAGTTATGTTTTTATCGGTAAGTAAGGCGCTAGGGTGCTATTGGGTTTAAAATGGGGTTACAGTAAACTACGAGTGAGTGATACTGTGCCTTTTTTTTTAACGCAGGTAAAAAATCTTTTTACAGACGACGGCGCCTGTAAGAGGCACACCGCCGAACGGACCTCACACCTGGCTCCCGCAAGTCTTACGGACCCCCCAGTGGCTACCCACCGAGGACCCCGCAACTCTTACGGGCGCTTTACGGTATAATATCCGCTAAAAAAGTCCTGGGAATACCCCTGCACTGCTTAGCGCGAAGCCGCGGGGTCCCCGTTTAGGGAGTCTACCACGGCTTCGCCCCCAGCAGCTTCCCGGCCTCGCCGGGGCTCCACGGCAGGGGTGGCCCGCGGTATTTCGGGGACCCCGCAGACGTGCGCAGGTAGGCCTGCGCGTGGGGGCTGGGTACACGACCTACTGCCCACCATACCGCCCCCCATCCGCTGCGGAAGGCTAAAGCCCTGCGCCACCCTCCCCTTGCAGACAGAACCAGATGAGGAGGGCCGCCTTTCCTGAAAGGGAGGACCGGGAGGGGAAGCGTAGTTCTTCCCGTCCCTCTGCCCCCTCCCGGTCGCCTACGTCTCCCCGGATCTTCTCCTGGGAGAAGACGGGGGAAGCGCGGGCGACACCATCCGCGGGGGGGTCCGAGCGGCCTCGGACATCCCCCCCTCTGAGGGCACCCGTACGGGCGTCGCCTCAGAGGTCAGTCTTTCGGGAGGCTTCCCTTTTGTGACGGGCGGGTCACATCTCCCACTCCCCATTATGTGATCGGCCGGTCGACCACTAGCCTCGCACACCCTACATCGGGGCGGGGCGGCGCACGTCGCCGCCTTGTGCCCCGCCGTCCCGCACCTGAAGCATAGTGCGCTCCTGTCTTCTTTGGCCGGGCATCTCGTAGCCACGTGTCCCCTCTCCATGCATTTAAAACAATGCATGCGCCAGCCGAGTACCTTCACCTGTCCCAGGCTCCAGCCCACCTTCAGTGTCGCCCCTTCCGCCACTTTTTTGTGCGGCCCATGTAGGACAACGGACCAGTGTCATCCCCATGCCCGCCTGTCCCGGTTGCAATGCCTCGGCAGTCACCTCACTGGTGGGGCAGCCCCCCCCCCCCCCCTTCTTGGCTACTGCCTCCACGACCTCCTTCCGGGTGATGGACTCGTCTAGTCCAGTCACCCTTAACTCCTCACTTTTCTCGGGCCTGCCAACCTCCACGTAAGAGCCCACTACTTCACCCATCCTTTTGGCTAGGGCGTCCGCCTTGGATCTGCTAACTGGGCCCGAGACTACTAGTAGCCTGGACCCAGTTTGGCTGGTCTTTATGACCAGGCCCTCCTCTATACCCACGGACGGCAATTCAATGGCCGCCCGCGTCATCTCCACAACATTGGCGTGGGTGAGACCTAGCTCCTCCGCCCTAGGCTTCAGCCGCACCTCGACCGCCGCTGTGTTGGGCACCTTAATTTTTGGCCCTCCGGCCCCCTTTTTTGGAGCCGGGCCACTCCCACTCCGAGCAGGCGCCCGGCCTCGCTTGGCAGCCTCGCCCATTTGCGCCGGGCTGGCTACAGTAGCCGTGCTCTTCGGCTTCTTCGGCCTCGCAGCTACCACGCTCCACTGCTGCGCCTTCGCCGTTGCTGCCGCCTCCGTCCCACTGCAATCCGCCGCCAGCAGCGGCCTGAAGACCTTCGGTGGTGGCAGTCTTTCCTCCAGGGAGGCCAGCCGAGTGCTGACCATCTCCCCTATGCTTAGCATAAGGGAGCGCTTCAGCTCCTCGACGGCCTCCTTCCACCCCGATCCGCTAGCTGTGCCCCGCGCAGCACCTCCACCTCCTTCGCTAGGGCGGCATTCTCCATTCGGAGCTCCACCGCTTCGGCAGCCGCGTCCTCCAACCTCTCTCGGTAGAGCGTCCTTTCCTCGCGGTACCGGCGGACTGTCCACGCGAGGGAACTTTCCGCCTCGGCTCTCCCGAATGCACGCTACCTCGCTTGTTCCGCTCCCCCAACAAGTCCGCGGTATCGCAGACGTTATCGGACAGCCTGTCCAACCCATCCCGGGTGGACTTGCTCACTTCCTGCCAATAGCGAACGCCCTCCATCTCCTCCTCGTCTATGGGCGAAGGTTTCGCCTCATCATTGAAATTCGGCCTAGATGATGCCGCCGCCTTCCTCTTGCACCTACGGACCGTGTTCGCCTTGGCGGGGAGGGGTGCTACCTCTCCGCCCTCATCCACTCCGCCTCGGAGCCTAAGGACTCCACACAACGCCTCAGTAACTAATTTACCGGGACCCGGTAATCCCGCAGCGCCGGTGGCCAGCCGGAGCGCATTGGCCGCTAGTTACAAACTTCTCACCCTGGGGCCCAGCTACCCCAGAGTACCCGGCGTCAACGGGAGCGCATGACAAACTAACAACAAAGGACGACATTATCATAGGTTTTTTCCCTCTTCCGGGCGAGGGAACCCTTCGTCGTGGACCGCCGTCGTGTGCGCACACGAATTGTAGTGCTCCGCTTTTAAAATTTGATCGTCCTTTTCAGTGACGCTGAAAAGCTCCTGAAGGATTATCTTTTCTTAGTGTTATATGTTTGATAGCTATATAGTGCGATAGGACGTTATTTTATTTGTTATTTATGTGTTTTTTAGTGAAATAAACTGTGAAAGTGACACTGTGTTGTGAACTCGGGGCACGTGGTGGATGTTTTTACCCCCTTTGGAGCTTACGCCGGTTAAGGGAAGTACAAACCCCCTATTTAGTATCTTATCTGAACATTTTTAGCCTAATTAGTGTAGTAATTTCGTAGTAATTAGAGTAGTTTTATAGATTTGTAGGTTATTTTTTAGGTTAGGACCACGCGGTCGCAGACCGCATGGTACAAATAAGTGGGTAGGACGTGAACTTTTACGTCCGACAGCTAACGTCTGTCGTGTGTGGCATTGACATTGTCAGTGTCACTGTCACTGTCAGTGGGTGACAGAGACAGTTTGACGTTTGATAGTTGCGTTCCGGTGCATGCAGCACTGAAATAAGTGTTGCCAGCTTTAAAATTTTTTCCCCAATTTCGGGGGAACTTGGTGTTGCTCGGTACGAAACATTGACCGAATTGTGAAATATCAGGATGAGTGGCTCGGAGGGGGGGCCTCCCCCTTCCAACATCTTTAGACCAAGGTCCTCCTTGCAGAGGACGCCACGGGGTCGGGCGGCGCCGTTGAGGACGCCGAGCCCGCCACCACACCGAACCATTATGGAGTCGGCGGCAGACATATCTTCGGCAGTTTATGACGCAGTGATGGCGTCCCTGTCTCCGGGGCCCTCGCCTCCTCCTCCTCCGTCGACCCCGAAGACGCCGGTGGCTATGAGGGAGTCGGCGAAGAGAATGTTGTCACCGGATGAGTGGACCAAAGTGGTCCATCCTAAGCGGAGGCAGCAGGCTAAGGTTGGGGACCCGCGTACGCCGCTGGAGTACCGGACCCCCTACTCTAGCGAGGAGGAATCCGAGGACATCGAAGGTGAGTCGTCAGATCTGGCTAGGGCGACATCACGGCAGCTGTTGGCCGGAGCGAATGCAGCATCGCGGGCCATCTCGGTCATAGTCGGCGGATCTAGTTCAAGGCTGAACAAAACCGACCTCGCGAAGATCAACCATAACCTATCAACTATTATGGAGATCGTGGCCCACTTAGGGCTCGTTGCTGAGGAAGGGAGGAAGGAGGTAGGGTGTGCGAGGGCAAAAGCGGAGGCTATCAACAGTGCGTTGGAGCGGGAAAAAGAACGGGCTGGCATGGCGCATGCGGAAGCTGAGGCAGCAAGAGTCGAAGCAGCGTCGGCGGCGACGAGGGCCATCGAGGCGGCCACTGCTGCGGCTACGGCTGCGTTAAGGACACGGGCGGCGGATACCGCTGGGCCCGCATCATATGCGGATAGGCTGAAGGTGGGTGCTCGAGCGGGGCCCGTAGTCGCAATCTACCCAGCGGAAGGGTCAACGCTCAAAAACTCGGACGAAACGAAGGCAACTCTGAAGACCTCCATAGCCCCCGCCCAATTGAATATCAACATTAATAAAGTGCGGAAAGTAGGAAATTCGGGTGTCATTGTACAAACGCGAACGAAAGAGGATCTGAACAAGCCGAAGGCTGCGCTACCAGCCACTGTAAGAGCCAGTGAAGTTAAGGGAAAGGAACCTCTAGTGGTTATAAGGGACCTGGAGGGAAAGGATCCCTCTTACGAAGATGTCATGAAAACTGTACATCGCCAAAACTTTTCAGAGGAGGGACAATGGACGCTGGAGAACTTCCTAAAGCCTTCCTTGGCTGGCATTTAGGAAGAGCCGCAGAGGATCCCCCCAATCGGCGATGGTGATCGCTTGCTCACCAGCAATGAGGAAGGCTCTAGTTGAAAAAGGCCGACTGTACATTGAGTGGAATGTCTGTCGAGTGGAGGATTTTACCACCGCAATGTGCTGCACGAAATGCTGCACATACGGACACAATGAGAGGCGGTGTAAGCAGGAGGCCCGTACGTGCACAAAATGCGGGGTGACGGGTCATGCGGCCGAAAACTGCGTGAGGGAAACAAACAGGTGCGCCACTTGCTTTAAATTCGGGCAGAAAGGTGCGGAGTCTCACCAGACGGGGGCTAGAGACTGCCCAGCAAGGATCCATGCCGAAAGAAGGATGGTGGAGATTACGGCATACTAATGGCTCCGGAAATGTGTACAGTCGGCCAGATAAATCTGGCGGGGGCAGAGCTTGCCACATTGGAACTACCAAGGGTTGCTGAGGAAATGGGTCTAGACGTCGTTCTGGTTCAGGAGCATTACCCTGGACCCTTTTGGGACGCTGCGAGCAGTTTCCTGCAGTGCGGCGAACGACCGAAATCAGGCGTTTATGTCCGTCGTCGGGACCTCCCATGTGCCCTCTTGCAACATCTGTCAACCACGCACTGTACTGTGTGTCATTTACTCACTGACGAAGAGGGAATCTACGTGGTGTCCGCGTATTTTCAATACAGCGACGACATAAATATGCATTTGGAGCAGTTAGGCAGAGTCCTGGATTCCTTGAAGGGGAAGAAGGTCGTTATAGGGGTAGATTCCAATGCGCACTCTCCGATGTGGTATTGCGAACCGCGGCAGTACACCGGACGTGGGCCAGACGTCACGTACCGCCGTGAATCCATGGAGGCGTTTATCCTGGCTCGGGGCCTGCAGTTGGTTAATAGGGAAGGTGAACCTTCGACCTTTGCTACTGCGAACGGAACGTCCAACATCGACCTCACTTTAACTACAAGAGGCGTCCCGGCAACGGGATGGAGAGTGTGGGAGGATAAGATCGAGAGCGACCACCGTCTCGTAACATTTGAACTGGCAAGTACGAGCACTCCACGCGCTGGGCTGCTAGAAGAGCTTCCGAGACTCAGGGATCGCGGTGTGGACTGGCCTCTCTTTCAGCGTCGGATCCATGGGCGGGTGGGTAACATTAAATGGAAGCGTCCCGCCTCAGCTGTCTGTGCTCAATTCGCAGCTCTTGTTTTGAGCACCGCGAAGCAGACGCTGGGGGTGGCTAAAAATAGGAATTCGGACTCGGGGCATGATTGGTGGACGCCCGAGCTTGATCGGATGCGTCACCTCAACAATAAGTTGAGACGAGCCTGGCAGTCCACTCGCCGGGCCGGCGGCCTGGTTGAGGCGGAGGCCAGAGGACGCTTTCATGTGCATAGGCGTAGGTACAGGGTGGCCATGGAGGAGGCGCAACTTTTGCACTTTAGAAAAATCGCTGATTCCGGAAACCTGGACCCTTGGGGACAGGCCTACCGAGCCGCGAGTGGGAGGTATAGGCCTCCCCGTAACGTAATTAATGGCACGAAGTTCGCCGAAGGATATGCTGGGAGTGTGGACGAGGCCATGCACAGCCTTATGTATGCTCTCTGTCCGGACGACGATGTGTCTAAGGACAGCGAGTATCACCGGCAAGTGCGGTTGGTGGCCTCGCTCACACCCTCAGGAGAAGATGCGCGGCCTCCAACCGACAGCGTAGTTGCAGAGATAGTCAAGGACTTGCCGAACACTGCACCGGGTATCGATGGGATCTCCGCTCGTATCATCAGACACGTTTGGGCAGCCGCGCCGGTTGAATTTACAGAAGTGTATAGGCGATGTGTCCAGGAGGGACGATTTCCTGATACGTGGAAGGACGGCAGGCTGATTGTCCTCCCGAAAGGGAATGACAGGCAGCTTTCCGACCCAAAAGCGTATCGCCCCGTCACTTTGTTGCCGATCTTTGGTAAAATTTTAGAACGAGTAATGTTACGGTGTGCACCGCAAATTACCAGGGGGTTATCGGACTGCCAGCACGGGTTCACTCGAGGACGGTCGACGGTGACTGCCCTGAAGGAAATCTTTAGGGTGGCCAGAGAGAGTTCGTCGAAGTATGTTCAGGCGGTATTTCTGGATATTTCTGGGGCCTTTGATAATGCTTGGTGGCCCATGATCTTGCTCAAGGTGAAACGCGGCGGATGTCCGCCTAACATCTTTAGGATGTTGGCGGATTACTTCGTCAATCGCCGTGTGGGCTTGTTCGTGGGTGATCGGGTAGTGTGGAAGGCGGCAACGATGGGTTGCCCGCAGGGATCGGTGTTGGGACCTACGCTCTGGAACGTGCTTATGGACGACTTGCTTCGACTGCCACTACCCGGGGGGGTAAGCATGGTGGCGTACGCCGACGACGTCACGATCCTGATTGAATCCGGAGCCCGGGCGAGCATAGAGGCCACGGCCTCTACGGTTCTACAGCTCGTCGGTGAGTGGGGGGCCCGTAATAGGCTGGACTTTTCTCCTGCAAAGTCTGCAACTATGACGATCAGGGGAAAATTCCAGCGGCCACCCACCATCCGCTTCGGGGGGACTTCCATCAGGAGCGTGACGTCGGCCACTGTGTTGGGTGTGGCGGTCGACTCGAGTCTCTCGTTCGCGCGGCATGCGGCGTCGATAGGGGAGAGGGCGGCAAATTGCTTCGGCAAAATGTCGAGAGTATCGGCGGCTTCTTGGGGAGTTCGGTACAAGGCCTTAAAGGTTTTGTACCGCGGCACTTACATCGCCACGGTGACGTATGCTGCAGCATGTTGGTACGAGCGCGCGTCCCTTCACGTTGTGCGTAGTGCGCTTTTGCGCACCCAGAGACCCGCCTTGATCCTTCTGACCAAGGCGTACCGGTCGACGAGCTCTGTCGCTTTGCCGGTCTTGGCTGGTGTTTTACCGGCCGACCTCGAGGTAACTCGGGCAGGCAGACTAGGTGATGCACGCGAGTCCGCGGATACCATTGAGGAGCTTCGGAGCGCCAAACTCAGGATCACTGAGTCCGTCAATGCTGAATGGCAGAGACGTTGGGACACGTCGGAACAGGGGAGGGAACTATATCGGTTCTTCCCGGAAGTGGAGGCCCGACTCAAGTTCACTTGGGTCGAGCCTGACTACGAAACCTCGCAACTGCTGACGGGACACGGCTGTTTCAGGGGTAGGCTTCACAGAATGAAGCTCGCGGAGGTGGGGTCGTGCTACTGTGGGGAGGGAGTAGTAGAGGACGCATACCACGCTCTGTGGGAGTGTAAGCTCTACGGGGAGGCGCGTAGGGAACTTCTTAACAGTGTGAAGGTGCTCGAGGTAGGGCCGGTCTACTATCGCGACCTTGTGGAATCGGAGGCGAACTTCAGGCAGCTACGGGATTTCGCGCGTAGATGGCACAGGATTCGGAGTGGACTCGAGGGAGGTGAAGAAAGAAGACAGGGAGCACTATTGGAGGTATAGTAAATGGAGGCTAGCGGTACCACTACATAGTGGGCACGGGACGGCTGGGATGGCGACGAAGGCGTTTCGTGTTCGTCCGCCCCAGAAAGGGGAGAGGGACCTTAGGGACAAGGACATAGAAAAGAATAATTTGTAGGGAGTCAAGAAAGTACGCGCGGTGGAGGCCATTCCGCGCGTATCTCCCGCTGCTTCGGCCTGCATAACCAAGAAGGTTCGCCAGGCCATGGGTGGTTGGTGGGATTTGGCCTCATCGGTGATTTTTTATAAAGGTTTTCTTCCTTGCGGCCCCCATCCCGAAGGACGGCGGCCCCCGGCTCCACACCACGTGTGGGGTTACGGGCCGGCCGGAAGCGACGCGGAGTTCGCGCCGCAACCGCCCTCACCAAAGGCATTTCCGCCTAGACCTATAGAGTCTCGACCACCGCTACCCGGGCTACCCAGGGCGCCGGTCGAGAGACGCCTCGGGTGATTTTTTGAAGAGGTTGTCTTCCTCGCAGCCCCCGCCTCCAAAGGAAACAGTTCCTTTGCAGACGGCGGCCCTCGGCCTCGCACTATGTGCAGGGTTACGAGATAAGATTGATTCGACTGCCGCTACCCAGGATACCCAGGGCGCCAGCCGAGACCACCACCGGGTAATTTTTTAGAGAGGTTGTCTTCCTCGCAGCTCCCGCCTCCAAAGGAAACAGCTCCTTTGCAGACGGCGGCCCTCGGCCCCGCACTATGTGCAGGGTTACGAGTTTGACCCGACTGCCGTTACCCGGGATACCCAGGACGCCAGCCAGGTCTCCACAACTGGGTATGGTCCACGCCGGCCGAAGTCGGTGGCCCTCATCCGCCACCCGAGAGGACGTGCCCGATAGCAGACCTAGCCACACTGCCACGGGGAGTGATACTGTGCCTACGGTTTCATAACACAAGGGTGTAAATTATAAGGGGACAGCTTACCATCAGGCAGGTCATAGGTATGCTACGTTTGCAACTCTTTTTACCCACAAAAAATCTCATCAAAAAATTACATTAAAAAGCTCTCCGACAAAAAGGACATAATGTGGTGATATTAATCAAATGGCAGTACTATTACTATTTATTTATTCATGTGGAATTTCTAACTGCCATTCCTATCTAAACGGATAAGTGTCATGGAATAAATACATTTGACTGACAAAATGTTCTATTATGATAACAATTTAAATATCATGTTTGCCTGACGATATTATTGTTGCTGCAATCCATTCAAAATACCGTGGTAATGGTGGTTTATACATAAAGTAAAACGATTCAGAAGACTCTTGCAAAATTTTATATATAAGGAAATCATTATGTATTACAATATATATGATTTATAACCTATACAAACTTTGGAAACTTAGATTGTTTAATTAGTTTTCACCCGCTTTAATTATAGATAGTTAATAGTTATTTTGGGATTAAATTTATTATCAGTCATTATCATTAACATTAAATTATTATCAGTCCTTGTACATTTAATTTAGAAAACTAGTGGAAATGTTATTTCACTCTGACCAACGTTGATAGTGCCTCGGTCAGCTCGGCACTTATTGTAGTGATTGCTCACAGTGACGTAGCCCTCCCACCGCCATGGCTTCGACAAAAGCTTCTGACTCGACGATCTAATTTAATCCCGACACCACAGTCATATTGTATGCCATAATAACATAAGAAAACAATCACACAAAAACTACCGAACGAATGTGGTTGAAATTTTGTACGTATATAGTTTTTGACCAGGGTTGGAACAAAGGATGCTTTATATCTCGGAAAAATGTTATATTCCTGTGGGTCTCAAAAAACTTAAGCGGACGAAGTCGCGGGCGGCCGTTAGTGTAGAAATAAATGCACATTGTTTTCATTTAAATCGTTAAAATAAAACACACTTTCGCGGATTAAATCCTTGGGTTGAAACTGAATACGAACTTATTATTATTTATTTATTAACCACACGGACATTGCTTGCAATATAATATTAAAATCCTATAGATTCATCTGTACGAGTTTTGACTGCAGATCAACGCGACTTATACCATTGCGTTTGTGAAAGTGTCTTTTCAAAGGCGATTCTATATAGGCATTGAGCCGATATTAAGCCGGCAGAAGCGAAATCTCTTGGTGCTTGCTATTTGAACAACATTGAGCCCATGTGAAAAGGTACGAATTGCATGGCATTATTGAGAAGCACCCTACTATCCGAAATCCGAAAAAAAACTTGACTGCACTTTTTATTTCAAAGAATTTGTTTGGTAGGTAGGTTATAGGTTAGGTTATATGTTATAGGTTGTGCAATAATTTTTAATGACATCCACTTTTTAACCCCCACGGAAAAATAGGGGTGTTATTACTTTGACTTGTCCGTGTTTCTGTGTGTTAACTTACTATAGTAGTATGTAGTTATAATAAAGTTAAAGAGCCACCAAACACACTTATTATTTTTTGATGTGAACATCCTGGAGACCGCAACATTATACTGTGTGGATCATGAAAAGTATTTACTTTAAATCCCTCTACTGCATACTGTGAAAAAAATAACAGTTTGTACACTGATGCTTTATTGTGTTTTTATTTGTTACTTCAGTTAATACAACTAGTTCATTTGAACATTCTTAGGCGAGTTATTAAGTACGCTTACTACAATTTAAGAGTTTTTTTGAAGTTATACTTCTTTAGCCGCGTTATGAAAAAATGATGAGAGTGAAATTTTAAGATGCGCGCGCAACACTGTAACAGAAAAGTAACACCATGAAGTCGGCCGCTAAACCGCACATTACTCGTAAGTCTCGAAAAAAAGCTTCTAACAAAATAGTAATAGGATCTCTTAGTCGCACATGTTGGGACGCTCGTCGCCTCTAATCACTGTTTTCATATTTATAATATTTATTATTTAATAAAACTGTAAGAATGTGCGGGAGAGCGAAGGGGGAGTGAGAGAAGACTGACGTCAAATAAAGATAGGCGTAGGTAGAAAATACTTATATTGTGATTACTATTCAATATTTGTAGGAGAAATGGTATTACTGTATCCCACAAGGGTGGAAGTACATGTATACTATTATCAAGACACTAAGACGTCCCACGTGGTGGAAGCGTATAGCGTGCAAGACAATAGGCCCTACCTACGAAGCGATGACTTGGTCAATTTCCCAAGAACACCTTATACAAGTGGTGTCAGTATAGTATAGCACGATTCACATGCGTACAGCGCCATCTAGTAGCGGTCGGCGTGATGATATTTGATCCTATGATGTGCCATACAATCGGTGTCGGTATAGGATAGCACGATTCACATGCGTACAGCGCCATCTAGTAACGGGCGGCGTGATGGTATTTAATACTATGGTGTTACAAAACTTATTTACTTAGATTAAATGACAAAACCATCAGTATATTGTTTTAAACTTTCATGGTCACTAACCATCATCAATCATCAAATCAAACCATCAGATTTTTATTAATTATTTGCATGCAATTAAAAAATATTTTTAATGATGCTAAAGAAGTATAACTTCTCACGCGCGTACAAAGTTACACGCATCCATTTTTTTATACAATTTTACTAGTCGGCAAACTAGTTAGCAATATCTTTAAATATAAACAATATTGCGGTTAAGAAATGGGTAAATATTATTTACGGGAAACACTAAACGATATCCAACAAATGACTTACAAATCCAAAATTATTTTTCGCGGAAAAAACTTAACGATGTCTAATAAACTGTATTGGAGATCAAAAAGGACAAGTCAAGCCATTTAAATAACGAAAACGATCACAGTATTTCAATTTTTGTACCTAACAATTCATCGTCACTGAGCATTGGAAATCGTTCTGGGCCAGGGCGCACGGAAAATTGCCGCGAAGTTTGTATCTCATCAACAAAATGCTTTCACGGAGAACACAAAAGGAGAACGAATACCAATCCATAAAGTGTAATAGCGATTTCCGACAAAGCGAACAGTACCTAACAAGGCTACAAAGTTGTGAAGTGGAAACAAAACAGGCCAGCACCTTTGCAACGAATGGGATCATGGATATAATATTTTTTCATTACCCACGTAGCCGGGGTGATACACTGATCCATTAGTTACATTAAAATTAAGTTTATGCACTTATGGTGGCTTTTCCCTCAATTTATCATTTGGAAAAGGGAACACAGCTGTAGTACACGGCCTTAATTGTTACTTTTCGGTAAGAAATTATTTTGTGTCATTAATCTTTAATATACGTTTCGTTTATATCTGTTTCTTTTTGCTTTAAGTTATACTAATGATGCCACTAAAACCCTGTTGCGTTAATTCTTAAATCCACATAATTTGTTGATATTGCGTCTTGCGCATGAAAGGTAACTTGTATTGAATATTTTAATAATGTATTATTATAAAAAAATATTATTCATTGTTTCACACGAAATTCTCCTTTCAATATACACTGGCTTTTTTTTCCTTTAAAACTGAAATGATTAGTATAAATTTCAAATACAAAATATTGATATTCGCGCTTTAGGTGTAAATCACCAAAAGTTTAAAACTGTTTCATTGGAAAAAGAGACGTAAAAATTCTTTTATAAAAGTTGCGCCAGTCAAGTTGAAACTATTGTACAAATAGAAGTGAGGTGAGTTTAGGTCAAGTTAAAATCTAACTTAAAACCTGGTTATTTTTAAATTCATCATAGATTTGAAAGGGCGGCTATGTTTGATCATGTTGTCTCAGTTTCGTTTTATTTAATATTAGTTATTTTCGCCAACCTCAAGTACTTGTATAATCCCGCAGCTAGCTAAAGTTATACATTATTGACAATACACTTCAATACAGTTAAGCCATTATATATAATAAAGTAACATAGTTCATAATTCGTTATCTCCATGCTTCATTGTGGGTGTAGGTTCAAAGAAATTGAAATTACGCACGGTATGGCACAAGAAAAAATATTCGAAAGAAGAAGAATTATCTATTCCGCGAATTCTTGTTTACTATTCATTACTAGTTAAAATGTTTTTTTTACTATTAAGTAATAGTTAAAATCATTCATAATAAGTTCTTAATGTATTTTAAATACTTATCTAGGCCAGAAATAATCTGGCGCAGCAGCAGAGTCATAACGTTCTTTACGTATTCTGTAGTAATATTTTCGGCATCCCAGCAGTTTATGTCGCCAACCGCCTTAATACGAGAAGTTAGCACGTTCCAGGCTTGTAAATTGATTAAAATCAGTACGTACATAATTCAAGGAAACTAGGTTTCTAAAGTTAAAACAGTGTAGCTAAGGTAGTAGCCGCTCGGAAACGAATGCCTTTGCAAGCTCAATATTTTTCAATTTTGACCTCGAGCTGTAGTGTTTATTTAAGAAAGTGTGTGGACATTAAATCTAGCCTTAAACACCTCAACCTATTTTTTGAAATAACTGATTTTACTTAAATCAAAAATGTAGTATTTCAAATTTCTCCATGTTTGCGAAGATATGTCAAAGCGGTTTGCAGACCGAAAATTAAGCTATTTCCTAGTTAAACTAAGCCAGCTTAGCTAAGCCAGCTTAGCTAAGCCAAAATAAACTAAAAATATGTCCCATGCACACCAAGAAATAAACGAAAGCCCAGTCAGTAAAGCACGAAAAGGGTGTGGGGTAGACGAGAGGGGCTTAGTTTAAATCGTGTAGCTGCGCATCGGCATATACAACTTAGTTTCACATATTTTAGTTAGCTTACATAGCTTAGTCTGCACACAAGCATGAAAAACCGCGTCAGCTATGCGAGCTAAGCTAAACTAACTTGGTTATAGTTCTTGGTCTGCAATCCGCATAAAACCGGCTGCACTAGCAGTCGCTTGCAACTACCAATCCGCATTGAGCCGTTGTGCTGTGATTTGTACATTTCCTTATAAAAACTTGATGTCTCTAGATCCGATTGCATACTTAACTAAATTGATATTGATATCACGTTTAA
This sequence comes from Chilo suppressalis, assembly GCA_902850365.2. Taxonomy (NCBI): domain Eukaryota; kingdom Metazoa; phylum Arthropoda; class Insecta; order Lepidoptera; family Crambidae; genus Chilo; species Chilo suppressalis. Next base: position 12,130,659 of record OU963906.1, on the reverse strand, counting down.
AAAATTAAACACATCGATTGTTAGCTTTTCAATTAAAAATGTATCAGTGTCAAATAACTTAAACGTCAATGATAACAGTTTAAGTAAATTATAGAATGAAGATGGTAGTTCCCACATTCATTACTCGTTTAATGGCTTAATTGACCAAAATGTTTCAACCATAAACTCTTTAAATACCCTACCTACTGGTACTATTTCAATCATAATAAGTGTTAATACAGTAAAAAATCGTTGAGAGCTATAAGTTATGTTTTATTCATGATCGCCCCGTTGTACTTATACATGTTCATGTAGCATTTGAACAAATTATATTTTGCCTTTACTGTGTAATTTTCAAAAAAATAACTTTTGGAAAATTGCATTACGCAGACAGACATAGGGTTTTACATTTTAAGAGAGCTCGAATCGATTTTTAACATAAAATAAGAGAAAATGTATAAGTGTTTATGCTTTAATTTTATTTTAAGAAATATTCCAAAACATTTTATTGTATGGAACATAAATTTAGATAAATGGCTTGCATCCTGGTGGTTTGTATAAATATTACGCATAAATGAGGCTCAATTTCATGAAGAACACGAGCTTGTTTGTGCCTTAAAAGCAAAAATTACCTGGGGTTTGCCTACATAGACATAGCTCAAAGATTTCACATAACCCGATAGAAAGCAGTCGTGTCATGTTAAATCACATGATTTCGGTGGCCAGTTGATGTCGCCACCACGTGAGATGAAGAAACCTTCAAACTTCTCATGCAATAAATATAATATATATCGAGCAGTATGGCAAGTGGCGCCGTCCTGTTGGAACCAAATCTTTGTGTGACCTATACCATCTACTCGTAGATTGCATCTGCTGTCGTTAGCACCCACCAGTCCGCACTGGGCCCGCGTGGTTGGTCATGGCCCAATCTTCCTATTCCATCCATAAGGAAGGCCTGTGTCCCAGCAGTGGAGACATTAATAGGCTGATGATGATGATGATGATGATTTGCCATCTATGTATCCTACGCTACCATTTTTTTTCTTAGGATATATTATTATTATGTTGTTATTATGTTCATTAGTTCCAATACCTAAGTAGTCGTTAGCGGGTAGCTGACACAGGACCTGTTTTGTTAGTAAGGGCTATCTATTAACAAATTTATGAATTTATATTATGGTCAACTTGTAACAAAAATTTTGACCCAAATTAATCAGAGTTTGTACTAGTAAATTGTAAATTAGACACAACCGGAGCAACCATTAATCATAAATCAATATTTGTGCACGTCATATAAATAATGCACCGGAATCTGAACCTTCGGCTTTTTGGGAAGAAGGCTGGAGCGTTCCTACCGTTGCCTCCACCTGTCGTCAACTATTAAAAAAAACGGTCAAGAGAAAGTTGAACTCGCGCACGAAGGGTTTCGTACTATTTTTTTTTTATATTTAATATACATCTAAATATTCTATTTCATATATGAATATTTCATGTGTCTTACTGTTTCCGTTATTAATATAGCGAAAAATTTGGCAAAAAAATCACGTTTGTTGTATGTTTTTAGTATTTATTGTAGCGGCAACAGAAATACATCATCTATAGAAAAATCAACTGCCTAGCTATCACGGTTCATGAGATACAGCCTGGTGACAGACAAACGGACAGTGGAGTCTTAGTAATAGAGTCCCGTTTTTACACTTTGGGTACGGAACCTTAAAAAGCGAATAAAAATAAGCTACATGAAAGGTAGAACGATTGCATCAAACGATTTGAATATTCAACAGCATAAAATCCAGTCAAAACGATATATTAAACAGAAATAAAGCCCCATGTGCGGTCTTACGTAAATACAGTCTAGCGGAAAAGCAATGTAATGCACTGTATTGATTGAGCTCTAGTTGGCCACAATATAGAAGATTTGTTGAGAATAACGCTTGAGCAGATAGCTCGAGTGGCCATTACAGATATCCCGAGCTACTTACGATCGTGTGCACCCTGCTTTACCTTGGGTCTCTCGAGTTTCACCCTTGCAGTGTGTACGCCGCTTTTGCCACCGTACCGTAATACCGCGATCGATGCATTTCGTTCCAACCTCAGGTTCCAACGAAGCTTAATGCTTGGGCCTTGTGAAATGGTTTTTAAAACCACCTGCCTATTCCTATACAGAAAACCGCTAGTTTCTTAATTGTTGTTTTTTAAATTCGTACAAAATTATTTATAAAAGTACTTACTTAGTTATAGTATAAACATACATCCATACTACTATTATAAATGCGAAGAGTGTGAAGTGAACAAGTGTGTCTGCTTTGTTACTTCATCACGTTTAAACCACTGAACCGATTGAGATGAAATTTGGTGCAGATACAGTTTCAGTCCTGGGAATAGTTATAGGACAGCTTTTATTCCCATCCCAATCATCCTGAAGAAATGGAAAGGGTGAAAAGCCCCCTCCCCCTGTCCCCCGTTTACTAATGGTAAACTAATGATGGAAATTAGTATGGAACACCAATTATTCCACGCATAACGTTTGGGCACTAATATATAAAATTTTTTTTTCCTACTAAACTATAAGTAAATTGTTAGTAACTTTAGTTTTGGATTAAGTAACGAAGCGAGTTTTTATTTCATTCTTGATTATAATCAAATACGATAAATCGAATATTATTATCATACTCAACCAGACTAAAAGTAAAGAACATCGATTTATAAAAAAACCGACATCGTTTATTAAAAAAAAAGCCTATTTTGGTCTATTTATAAAACTAACGAGCTTTTATTCAGTATGTAACACCGTTGCAGAGGCAAAGCGAACGCTACTTCAGAATATAATTTGCATACTTAAGCGTGGACTGTGTGATAGGCGGATCGAGGAGACGTATTGTCTCGCATTTATATGATGGGAAATGAATGTAAAGTGACATCCGATATGCAGAATAGTGTAGATATCTCGTTTTCTTGGTGTTTTCATGAAAATGCAAGATTTCAGAGCGGTTAACATTCTTGTTTAGTATAACTTCGAAATCTGACTTGCTTTTACAAATAAAGTGAGTAATATAGAAATATGTAATGATATACCTGTTTTAAAAATACTGATAAATAAGTAGTTCCTTAATAAGTTCCACATTGAACTAAAGATAAAAGAATCGACATAATTCTCTATGAAATTGAAAACTTTAGTTGTTAGTAAGAATGGAACATATCAAAAATAGTGTAAATTCGCGTCATAGAGCGAAAAGTCATTAAGTAGGTCAGAACGTGTTTTGTGATATAAAGGTTAAATTAAAATAAAAGCAAAAGTAACTAAGTTTTGGTATGAGATTATTGTATGCTGCATATCTTAAAAGACAAATACTTAAGAGTTAAGGTTGACATGAATACTTTTAATAAACTAGTGATAATTACTGAAATTAGAAAAAAAACACAAACTTCGTTAATTTTCACCCTCAAATCAAATATCAATATTTTTAGTTATTGAACAACGTATACGAATCTAGTTACTACTCTACGTACATATACACAGTGGTTGCAATAACTTCATAAAAAACCTAAAAGCACGAATGTATGATATGAAAAAAAGAAATATTGGAATCACAGAAGCCAGACCATTTAGACGCACAAGTGCAATATGAATAAGATAATTTGATATACCTATTAAGACAGGAAAAACTGTATAGCGATCAAATTCAATCGCCTAACACAATAGTTTATGAATGTAAGTTTATACCCTTTATGGGATAAAATGACGCGTTGTTGATAGTAAACCTGTATATTCGGCCATGGAAAGCTAAAAGCCATCGAGGATGTATAATTTAATACTAGCTGGATGTGCTTTATGATCAGGAACCACGGAGAATCATTGCAATACAAGTAATTACCTCTGTGATATATAGATAAAAATCTGTGATATAAAAATAAAGATTTTATTTCCTAACTATAATCTATATCTATAAAACTCAAAGGTGACTGACTGACATAGTGATCTATCAACGCACAGCCCAAACCACTGGACGGATCGGGTTGAAATTTGGCATGCAGGTAGATGTTATGACGTAGGCATCCGCTAAGAAAGGATTTTGATCAATTCTACCCCCAAGGGAATAAAATAGGAAATGAAAGTTTGTATGAAACTTTGTCAATTTTAAACCGATCTGCTGAGGCTGAGACTTTGCATGCAGGTATAAGAAGAATCATAGATGAATGTCATTGTGTATAATACAAGCCTGAGAACAAAATCTGTAGTCTACACTTCAGCTCTACACCGAAGCGAAGCGAGGGCGGGCGGCTAGTAATCTTTATATATAAAACTCAAAGGTGACTGACTGACATAGTGATCTATCAACACACAGCCCAAACCACTGGACGGATCGGGCTGAAATTTGGAATGCAGGTAGATGTTATGACGTAGGCATCCGCTAAGAAAGGATTTTGATCAATTCTACCCCCAAGGGGATAAAATAGGGAATGAAAGTTTCTATGAAACTTTGTCAATTTTAAACCGATCGGGCTAAGACTTTGCGTGCAGGTATAAGAAGAATCATAGATGAATGTCATTGTGTATAATACAAGTCTGAGAATAAAAACTGTAGTCTACACTTCAGCTCTACACCGAAGCGAAGCGAGGGCGGGCCGCTAGTATTTTATATAAGTGTTGACCATTAATATAATGCGGAATTGACATTGTTTGCTTGTTATGCTTTCACACCTTAACTACGGAATTAATTATGCTGAATCTTGGTATAGAAAATAATTGGACCCTGGTGATTGTCGCGAAATAAAACTTGAAGGGGGTACAAGACTCCTAAGACATGAGACACCACGCAAACGAAGTCGCGGGCACCAGCCAGTAAAAGTATAAAATAACGAATTAGGTCTTTTCCAGCTCGGGAGGTAGCTCCACACAGGTAAACTCGCGGGAATCGCTATTTCGCTCACGTTCGACATCCGATAAAAGTTTCCGCCACAATCACCTAAGAGCTCAGCTGTCAGGGAATAACCGTATATCGGTTTTGTTTCCTTCGCGTCCCTGAGCGCCCAGCTCTATGCATTACGATCGAATCATACTTAAAGAAAAATTGATTCCGCACTTTATTGCTTGTAAGAGTAACGACTGGATATAACCACCAAGAAAGCTCAGTAAAGAAAAAATACGGTTGGAGTGCATACTAAGTCTGTTTTACTTGTTAATACTTGGTTTTAGTATCATCTGTTTTAATCGAGTTTTAATAAAAATTTGTTACTTATATGAGATATAAGGTTATTAATTTTAAAATAAAATACACCGCTGATAAAAATGCGCATTCTGTTTAACATAACGCTAAGATTGTTTTCGTTTTTCTTAGTAAAATTCATTATTGAAATTTACAACCTTGTGAAAAACACGAGTTATTGTGACCTCCCATCCAGAAACGAAACTTTTCGCACTTTTGTGAGATTTCTTCGTCACAAAGAACTAATTAGAAAAAACATGAAGCTTTTATGTAAGAAATTATGCCGGCACAATATTCATCAGTAATTAAAACAATTACAAGACATTTAACTTCTTGGAATTGAATATAACTTTCTGTACTTACAACATAACTTACTTTTTGATGACTCATTCAATAAGCACGGTCACTTAGCTAATGAGAGCGCTAAAGTAAATAACTCTTAAACAAAGTCGGCGCCAATGAGACGCGGCGTTTCGGTCCTGTTTTGTAGGCAAAATAAAATATTGTCCCACCTGAAACTTTCCTTAAAAATCTCTTATTTCAACTTCAATTCAACTTAACATTTACTTAAAATTCTTTAACTTCAGAACTGCAAGACAGCGCCAATAATTCTTTACAATTAAAAATGATATACTTATAAACTGTAAGTACTTAAATTTTAACTACATTTTTTGATAAATCTGTGTCGGATATGATGGACTTACTAAATATTTACTACTGTTTAGTTATTATATAAACGAATATAATAAGTTTTATGTTTTTTTACACAAACTGTAATTAATTACATTCATATTTATATGATGAGCATTCTTTTTTCATCAACAAAAATTGAGCACATGCACATACAGACACACACATACAAATTCAAATACGTAGCAGCGCAGATTATTGTTTTGAACTTAAGTTTTCAATGTAAATGTTATCTCTCGGAATTAGTATTAAAAAACATGTGATCACTTTGTTAGTAGTTTGGCCGCTGATACCTGCGATACTGTCTTCAAGGCTTATGTGGGTATCAACGAACAAATAATAGATAAGAATGATTTTGTTAATGTTCTTAATAATAAAAAAATGGATGCGTGTAACTTATGTACGCGCGTGAGAAGTTATACTTCTTTAGCATCATTGAAAATATTTTTTGATTGCATGCAAATAATTAATAGTTACAATAAAATAATAAAAGGACTGGAAAAGAATAGTTAACACAGTCAATTAAGTTCAGTTTTAATTTGAAAAATTAAATAAATATTCAAAATATTCAATTAAAATCACTACTGAATTTAAGTTATTAGTCCATATGTAATTAGCACTTGTAAGTAACTAAAACACGTTGTGTCTATATAGAAACTAGAAACATGTGGATAAATATTATAAATATGAAAATAGTGATCAGAGGCGACGGGCGTGCCAACATTGTTTTTGACAACGCGATCATCTTATGGAGCTCCGTGGATCGTTCAAAGTACCTTTCGAACAGATGTCTAATAATGGTGGATTATTAACCACTAAGTGGTTAGTAATCCACCATTATTAGACACTAACATTCATAACGCGCCCGCGGCCAACTTCATGGTGTTACTATTGTGTTACAGTGATGCGCGCGCATCTCGAAATTTCAGTCACATGATTTTTTCATAACGCGCCCGCGGCCAACTTCATGCTGTTACTTTTGGGTTACAGTGATGCGCGCGCATCTAAAAATTTCACTCTCATCATTTTTTCATAACGCGCCTAAAGAAGTATAACTTCAAAAATATTAATTTATTTAGCGTCAGCCAAATGTGTAATACCATCAACTGCGGATCGACATACATAATACTAAAAGAAATAACTATTTAATGAAACTAGTTTTTACGGGTTAATGCACGAAATTTTATTTATTTATTGACGTTTCGTAGCCTTTACAGGCTACGTCGTCAGAATTAAACTTTTATTTAATTCGTCGAGCTACCTTCGAAAGACTTTTATTGAGCGTTCGGTTATTTCATTGCTCGACAAATTAAATTTAAGTTTAATTCTGACGGCGTAGCCTGTAAAGGCTACGAAACGTCAATAAATAAATAAAGTTTCGTGCATTAACCCGTAAAAACTAGTTTTATTTAATGAGTGATGTGCGTGAAAACCTAAGAAACAAACTATTGAATGGCTAAAAAGATTGTGACGCCACGTAACCTCATCAAAATGTGTTAATTTCGTTTTATATCGAGGATAAACTTTTAATCTCCTTTCCATGATAATTGATCATCCATTTATATTATGCGGCATCATAACCACATATAATTTAAACAATCCATTATTGAACCCGAATTTAATGTGGGCTCACTTTGAATGTTCTGTTTACTCAAGGTTTAATCACTTGAAAGTAAATCGAAAATTTATATTGATTCGCAGAAAGTAAATATAAAACGCTTGTTTACATACTATCTTATGTCTGTGACCTTATTTGCATACACGTTAAAATCTGATGATTTTTACTCTGGTAATGCATTATAATCCGTATAATATTTATCCTTTCTTTTTTAAAAGAGAAGTTATTAATACTTATAGTGTTATACGTACGTAACCTAGATAATAAGATTCGATAAGAGCGTTAAATAAAATGCTTAACTTTATAATAAAAAAAATCAGAGAAGATAATATATCAAACTGTGTAAAAATTAAACCAAACTCCTTTTGGGTCAAGTATCTGGCAAGTATCAAGGTACTAAAATACTAGTTAACAGAAGTGACGTATTCGATATCCACTTTAGTTAGTATTTTTTTATAGAGTAGGTTATTTTTACGTTTAGGCAATCATAACTAATAATAACCTAGAAATTAAGCATATGAAATTCCGTTTAATCATATCGTTGTTGTTGAGTTGCAAACAAAAGAACATCTACGCTAATACAGTAGAATTATTGAAACGCTGAAGAGGAAGTTTATAATTTGCAGAACACAGAAGCAGCGATCTATTTGGTATTCGCCTCACGCTTTCTGCCTGAGATAAGTTTCAGCCACAATTACCTGACCGTTCAACCGTCAGGAAATATATTGGCACCTGCTGCAAGACGATCAGAGGTGATCTCGGAGAGCGCACGCCGCCAATCTTGTATCTACAATCTTTTCTGACAGGGAGATGCAAGAAAAAATACAAAAGGCAACAGACAAGATATGAAAGTTGTAAAATTGCTCGAGCTTCCCGATCTTTTTTAAAGTGTATTTCAATGAAGGATCAACTATAATAAGGTCGGTGCTTAACTGACAGTCAGTACCTGATTATTTGTTTCATGGCTGATTCTCGTTCATTTAATGAAACTATTATAAGCAGGTTATAAAACGAGTAATTTGTGGGAAACTAAAGTATTTGGAAATTTACCTACAGCTCTAGACGGTGTGGTTTTTGGTAATTAGTAATTATTCAAAAAGCATGTGAACTGTAAAATTATCATGAGAATCAATAAAAACCTTTTTATTAATTAATTATTTATTAATGTAGTACTAAGATGATTGACAGTGGTTGATTTACACTTTGTTCAATATTTTTGAAAAGTTATGTGGACATTTAAATGTTTCTGATAATTTGTTTTGTCGATCGATAGTTACGTCAGCAAATAGGCAGTTTTGAAAAAAAAATCTACGAACGAACGAAAAAGACGAAACTTTAATAATGAAATTGAAACAAAAGCAAAGCATACATTTTATTTTTTGACTTGTTGCTTAACTAATCATATTATTATTCATAAATTACGAACAATCTTATCAGTACTTTCTCTCAGTTACGTTGAGTGGAGTCGCACTTTTTCCTTAAATTCTTGTACACTACTAATAATTTAGTCTATCACTTTAGTCTTATTATTAGCGTGTAACACACATTTTGATGCGGTATTTTTCTTATAAAACATCGTTAGGCTTGCTTTAATATTATTTATTTATTTCTTTTTTTTTATTTACTAATTTAGTACACACACAATAAAACAGATAATATTAAAATAATACTTTATATATTAAATATTATATACGAGTATTATTATATATTAAAATAATACTTGACGATTTGATTTCTTTTCGGGGACCGAATGTATGTTGCTATTGTTACAGCAAGACATGACACGAGTATATAGTAGGAGCGCCAGCTCAATTGAACCGCTGTTTTTGCCATTGTTTTTTGTCAAGAATTCATTATTATGTACTGAATAGCCTCAATTTATAATCACGATAATAAGAAAGAAGTCAACATTTCAGACCACTCAAGAAATGTTTGGTGTGCTAAATATCATTATATTATTAAAGTAGAACTGAATTTCTCTGTATGTTATGCTATCACCGTTTAATAGATTATAATGAATTTTGATATTTATATAGATGAGAACCTGAAGAGGTCTGAAGGCTATTTATTATTATACTGAAGACATACAGGTACGTCTCTTTATGTGTGTTTTTCTCACACACATAATAACTGTTTTGTTGGATTGCAAAACTGTAGAATTTGTTCATTTTGATATTTGCGTGTTCCGGGGAATTTGTCCGCTTCTTCTTCAACCTCGCTGTGTGTTTTCTCACACACATATTACTGTTTTGTTGGATTGCAAAACTGTATAATTTGTTCATTTTGAGAGACCTCTGCCCAGAGTGAAAATGAAAAATCCGTCCGTTTGTCTGTCAGCGAGCTGTATCTCAGAAACTGTAGGTACCTAAGATGCATTATGGTGAAATTTCCGCAGCATAACACATTTATATTTCTGTTATAACAGTAAAAAATTTAAATGTTACCATGGTGATTTTCAAAAACTTATTACTATGATTTTATAGCAAATAACTCCTTCGCCTTGTACAATAGTATGAGACTTTTTATTTTCGAATATTACTCGCGCCTGATTGGTTTTATATTCAGTTGAGAAAATACCCATGTATGCGTTACAAGGCACATAAGCTTATTTTATATATTTTCCTATTCTCGTGTTCCTTGCATGTAAAATTGTTTTACTGTACCTGAAGACGTGTTATTAATAGACAAACAAAAATATCCATGGACTTTATTTTATCTAACTATATACAATGCAAAAAATCTCACGGTGTCTGTTATCGAACTCCTTCGAAATAGCTTCACCGATTTTTATGTTTTTTTGTGTGGTCTGAGAATTAGTTGTGGGCAATGTTTTTACCCCTCGGTGATAAGGGTATTTTTTTACTTTTTTATAGTTTGGCATCAAAAAATACTTACATAATTATAATCTTAATTCTCACCCTTTTACCACCAACCCCTATTTGGCATTAATATATGACGGTACAAAGTGTCCTAGTTTTTTTTGAGTTATTACTTATCAACTCGTCACAACAGAATAACCACCACACGTATATCTAATACGTGTGGTGGTTATTCTGTTGTGATCATTTTAATATTTTCTGCATCCAAAGTCAATAATATCGCACCAAAGGCGCGCATCATTTGCACACCACGTCATGTAGAATAATATAAGGAACACTTGCCATTGTGAGGATACCAGATCGAATAGAGTTAACTTTAGATATAATAAATAGTCAGTGTGCATTTTACCAGGGGCATAGAAAAGACGAGATCGTAAATAGGTATATCGGTTAATCTTCGTTATAAATGTGCAAAGCGTTCATGGCCTACAGCCTCACGTTTCATGTGACATGGGACACAATGCTGTAAAGATAAGGTGCCCCTTCCGAGCCAGTGGCTTCATTGTCAATCTCTGAGGCAGCGCGAAATGTCATAAGAAGTTATTTATGCATTGCTAATTTTGACCATGCCTGCTGTGATATTTTAAAATTTTATTCAAGTATCAATTCAAATAGGTAACTTATAATGTTTCATTAGATTACTACCTCTTTCACATTTGTTGCATTGTTAACAGAGATACGAGCAAGTTTTATTTATAAAACAATATTGGAATAATGCGACTGTAGATTACTTACTTGGGTTTTATTGCTTCATTCCACTTTTCCTCATGCAATAAAAATGATAAGTGAAATAAAAATTAGACAGTATAGTTCCTCTTTCGTGAAAATAGCTTCCTTTAGATAGAGAAAACGTATAATGGAATGCAATAACTCTTGACCGGGTGTGCGAGGAAATAACACTGTGTCATATTTCACAACCCTCCAACATTTTTATAAAAGCGGACCATCTGCTTTTGACCCCTCATTCTTTTTGTTTCACGAATTATTTCTGTATAAGTAAAATATTTGATATCACTAAGTTTCCTGTGCACGTTCCGAAGCAATACTTAGATGGAAAAAGAAAACGTTATTTTCTCAGTAACTAGTTAGGTACCTATTTATTGAAAGTTCATAATTTGAACTAATGGAGGCGGTCTACTAAACTGCAGCGTTTAACTTTATTTAAGAAAACTTCATAAACCCAACAACTTATTTATTTAACTCCAAATTAGCAGTTCTTACAATAAAAAATAGAGACGACCCATCCAAACACTTCAATGGCTATCAATAGAATTCTCCCTGTCCACTAAAAATGCCACGAGGATTATCAGATGTTTTACGAGCCAGAGTTGTAACTTTGAGGGAAGAAGGCTATACTACGAGAGAAATAGCACGCAGAGTTGCCATATCCCCTATCCATAATCCTGTGTAGTAACCATGTTGCAGAGGTACTATGGCATGGGTAATTTAGCTAATCGACCCCGCAGCGCTTGCCCAACTGTGTTGACAGCTGCTCAGAAGCACTACATCAGGTTGCTGGTAGCACGCAACCCAACAATGAACGCCACTAAATTAAAAGCAGAAATACGGGCCGCCTCAGAACTTGAAGTTAGCACTCAGACCATTGGGAATTGCTTACACAAGGCTGGATTACGAGCACGGAGGTCTTGGCGAGCACCTTTGAATTCACGGGAACGTCAGTGACGGAGATTATAGCGGGCTAGGCTCCGGCAAAACGAAGAAGACGAAGAGGAAAACGCGAATCGCGAATCAGTACTCATCCAGATAACCAAGTGACCGTATTTGGAGAAGACTTGGAGACTCTGAAAGGCAAAGAACGGCCACTGGAACGGTTCAGCAAGGCGGGAAATCAGTGTCCTTTTAGGGTGGTATTATGATTGGGGCTAGAACGCCTTTAATCCCTTATCAAGGCTTCATGACGGCAGACAGATACAAAACAGTCGCTATTGATGGATGCGTCAGACCTTTTAGAGTAAATCATGGGCACCAATTTGTACTGGTTGAAGATAATGCACCCGCACATCGAGCTCGATCACAAGGTTAGATTGGCCTGCTGGCTCTCCTGACTTAAACCCAATAGAGTACGCGTGGGATGCTCTTAAGCGAGCTGTTTGGAACCGGCAGCCACCACCCCAGACAGTGCCGCAGCTCAAGGAAGCTGCTGGTCAAGAATGAGACAGGTTACCACAAGAAATGCTGGATAACTTGACCCTTGACCCTCAGCATGCCCAGGAGGATCTCCGCATCTCCGTTCGAGCCAGAGGAGGAGTTATTTCGTATTAGATAAACTCTCCAGCAGTGATAAAAGCTGTGAATGCGCGAATTCAAAGAAATCCCAAACGTAAGCAGAAACTGTTGGCCCTTCAGATGGGGTTAGAACCACGATGGAGAACCATGGTGAAAAGGGTGTTAAATGAAGACTAAGGGCTTCAGGTCGAAGAAAAACAGGACATCGTTTGAATGCTCGTCTAATGGACCTGAGACTGAAGAGATGCCACGCTTTATTGAAGCGATACGCGGGAAAAAAATATCGGGGCAATTCTTTTTTTGGATGAAAAAATAAACTATATTGTCATAAGATGACAATAAAGTTTATTCAAAATGACCTCCGTGAAGATCTATGTTTTGTTAAGTTCATTTTGGTATTTAAATGGTTACATAATGAATAAACTTGTTTCAATTATTTTATATTAAACATGTGACAGAATTTATGACCTGACTAGGTATATATTTTATATAAATATCCATTTAGAAGTATATATAAACAGTATTTAATGCTCGTATTCATCATACTCGTGCCGTGTGTGTGAAGCCGGCCTAGAATAGCACCACCCCTCTCGTCCCATGGGTTCGTCCCATGGCTATGGTACTGAAGTCTTTTCGGAAACCGGGTTGTTCAGGAGGTTAGAAGTCGTCAAACCTGCGTGCGAGATGATTCGTAATGACTCTCGAAAACAACTTATAAACATGGCTTAGAAGCAAGATTGGTCGATAGTTTTTCAAGAGTGCTTTGTCAACTTTATTGAAGAACAGTACAACCTCACCTCTGGCCCATGCTTTTGGCGTTCTGCCTTCGAGGATGATGGAATTTCGTATTTATTTTAAGTATCGGCTTACCACCCGCTCTCAGAAGTTCTGCTGTGATTGCATCATCGCCTGCCGACTTGTTGTTTTTAAGTTGTTTGAGAGCCATACTAATCTCATACAAGCTGACGTCCGGGATATCTTCGGTGTAGTGTCGAGTAAGCTTGGCTCTGGGATCGCTAGTCTTGCTTTCTACAGGTACTTGCGTGGAATATAGCTGTCTATAGAAACTTTTAATCTCTCTCAGGGTTTCAGCCTTAGACGAAATGGTGCTATAATTGTCAGTCTTCAGCTTCGTCAGTTGGCTTTGTCCAATAGACAGATCTCTCGCTTTTTTGCGAATACGAACACTTTGCGAATACTTGGACCCTACCGTACGGACAGTATCCACCACCGTGTTGTTCAGATCGTCCGCATCTAAGCTGTTCTCAAGTGATACGTAGCGGTTTTAAAGTTCTAGTTTAAAGCTATCGGGGTTCTGGAGTTGTGCAGCAATTGGTCGGAGCGTAGACTCATCTTTCGAGCTTAATGTTGATATTCAATGTGCCTCGTACTAACCGGTGATCACTTCCCGTTTTAACGGCGTTGATCACTGAGACATCATTGAATATTAGCTTTTTCGTTGACATGATAAAGTCAATCTCATTTCGGACTTTGCCGTCCGAACTCATCCAGGTCCATTTTCGATTTTGGAGTTTCCTGAAGAAAGAGTTCATCATATAGAGGTTCTCCCTCTGCATAAAAGCTACCAAAATCTGACCTCTGGCGTTCCGTTGTCCAACTCCAAATTGCCCCTCTCTCAACTCATCACCGCAACGCTTCCCCAACCTTGTGATAAAGTCCCCCCATCACAACCGTGTAGTGTGTTTTGTAGCTATGCATGGCTTTTGATATCTCCTCATACATAGCTTCCACTTCGTCATCTGGGTGCGTCGAGGTCGGAGCATAAACCTGTATGACATTCAACGAATATCGTTTTGATATTTTGAGTATCAGTGATCACGTTGTAAACAAGGGACTTGTGAACGATAAACCCGATATCGCCTAGGGACTGTTGATCTCCCGCCCGGTAGTATAGCAAGTTACCGGAAATGAGGATTATCGAGTCCTCTCCCTCTCTTCGGGCTTCAGATAAACCAATAATATCCGACCAATTGTTGCACAACTCCAGAACCCCGATAGCTTTAAACTCGAACTTTAAAACCGCTTCGTATCACTTGAGAACAGCTTAGATGCGGACGATCTGAACAACACGGTGGTGGATACTGTCCGTACGGTAGGGTCCAAGTATTCGCAAAGTGTTCGTATTCGCAAAAAAGCGAGAGATCTGTCTATTGGACAAAGCCAACTGACGAAGCTGAAGACTGACAGTGATAGCACCATTTCGTCTAAGGCTGAAACCCTGAGAGAGATTAAAAGTTTCTATAGACAGCTATATTCCACGCAAGTACCTGTAGATAGCAAGACTAGCGATCCCAGAGCCAAGCTTACTCGACACTACACCGAAGATATCCCGGACGTCAGCTTGTATGAGATTAGTATGGCTCTCAAACAACTTAAAAACAACAAGTCGGCAGGCGATGATGCAATCACAGCAGAACTTCTGAGAGCGGGCGGTAAGCCGATACTTAAAGTCCTCCAGAGGCTTTTCAAAGCCATCATCCTCGAAGGCAGAACGCCAAAAGCATGGCCCAGAGGTGAGGTTGTACTGTTCTTCAAGAAAGTTGACAAAGCACACTTGAAAAACTATCGACCAATCTTGCTTCTAAGCCATGTTTATAAGTTGTTTTCGAGAGTCATTACGAATCATCTCGCACGCAGGTTTGACGACTTCTAACCTCCTGAACAACCCGGTTTCCGAAAAGACTTCAGTACCATAGACCACATTAATACGCTGCGGCAGGCTATACAGAAGACCGAAGAGTTTATACTAGTATCTGTATCTATACAGATTATTCTGTCATTTTGCTTGGCGTTTGTGGACTATGAGAAAGCTTTCGATTCGATTGAGACCTGGACGGCGTTACAGTCTCTCCAAAGGTGCCAAGTAGACTACAGGTATGTCGATGTATTAAGGTACCTTTACGAAAACGCCACTATGTCAGTCCGATTACAGAACCAGAGCTCTAATCCTATCCAATTGAAGCGAGGCGTGAGACAGGGAGATGTGATATCTCCGAAACTGTTCAAAGCTGCACTGGAGGATATTTCCAAGCTTCTGGATTGAGAGGACGAGGCATTAACATTAATGGCGAGTACCTTTCGCAACTTCGTTTTCCCGATGATGTAGTTCTTATGGCTGAGACCTTGGAAGATCTTAACACGATGCTCGAAGATCTTAGTAGTGCTTCCCAAAAAGTGGGTAAGACCCACTTTTTGGGAAGCACTACTAAGAGATGAACATGGATAAGACAAAAATTATGGCGAATGCCCATGTAGTACCCGCTTCAGTTTAAATTTCCCAATTTAAACTGAAGCGGGTACTACATGTTCCCACACTACACTCGAAGTTGTCGACTGTTACGTTTACCTAGGACAGACAGTCCAGTTAGGTAAGTCCAACATTGAGAAAGAGATCTCTCGTCGTATCCAGCTCAGATGGGCAGCGTTCGAGAAGCTACGGAAAATCTTCGCGTGCAAATTACCTCAGTGTCTCAAGACAAAAGTCTTTGACCAGTGTGTGTTGCCGGTGATGATCTACAGAAGCGAGACGTGGTCCTTTACTGCGGGTCTCATAAGAAGGCTCAAGGTCACAGCGAGCAATGGAGAGAGCTCGGTGTTTTCCTACGCGATAGAATCAGAAATGAGGAAATCCGTAGGAGAACCAAAGTAACCAATATCGCTCGAACGATTGCTCTACTGAAGTGGCAGTGGGCGGGACACGTAGCAAGAAGAACCGATGGCCTTTGAGGCGGAAAGGTTCTGGAATGGTGACCACGCACCGGACGACACTCAGTGGGCAGGCCCCCTACAAGGTGGACCGACAATCTTGTGAACGTCGCGGGAAGCCGATGGATGCGAGTGGCGCAGGACCGATCGGTGTGGAGATTCTTGGGGGAGGCCTATGCTCAGCAGTGGGCGTCGTACGTCTGACATGATGATGATGAATCATCATCATACTTACATTTTCCCCCACCGGGATTCGAAACCGGTACCTCTGTGTAGGCGATACCTTGAAACCAGGCGTATATACCACTGGGCCACGGAGGTCGTAAGATTTTTGTAAAACAGTGATTAGTGTTATAGAATAGATTTCTCATAATAATAATTTAGACAGAATCATCTTTAACATCTTGTTAGCCATATTAAAAAAAACTAAAATCTTTTAGCATTGACTTTTATGTATATATTAGAAATAACACTATTTGTAAACCTAAATTATAAACTTTTTTAATTTGGAACAAGTTTTCGCAGAATACATGATATGCGGAAAAAATGTAGTAAAACTGCGTTTATGCGTAAAAGTTTAATTAACAACATTTCCCTGGTCTATAATAAAATTCCGTTTACAATCCAGTGCATTGATCAATCAAATTAATATTTTAAAAAACGACTATGAGACATGCTATTGTATTTTATTAATTATTTTTGTTTTGAATTATGTGAATATTTATCATACCTCTTTTAGCAGCAGGTGACTGGCGTCTGGGTTCGGCAGTCTTCAATAGCCTTTGACTTTTCTCACGATCGTGATTCACTGTCTGAAACTCGAACAATCTTGTGTAATAATGATACTTGGAAAGGCATATTAATGGAAAACACATAATAAGTTTATATTTTAAAATTATTTTATTTTAAACAAGCTTGTATAAATAGGCGTTTTATTTTATAATATATAGGTATATTGTACGAAAACATAAATACAGTCCGCCATATTGGATTTAGAGTGACAACCCCTAATTTTTTGAGTTATTCTCAGCGAGCCCTTTTATTTGATACCCTTATTATTGTAGAAGAGCATTAAATTTTACTAGTCCGCCATCTACACAATTATATACAATCCAGTCTCTGTGGTGTTGGCAAAAACGTTAAAAGTGAGGCAACATGACTTCCACTATCTCTACGGAAAAACTAGCAATATTTTGTATTTTCCTTCCAGACCAGAACAAAACAAATGAATACCTGCATTTTTTTTTCATAGGCGTACATCAATACATTAACACTGTATTTCATACTATATTGTTTTGACAACTATTAATAGATTGTAATTACAACATAGTTCGATATAACTGATACTAAGAAGCGTTTTGTAATATTCTCTGTACGGTTTATCTACCAAATCCTCAAAAGTGAGAGAAAAAATTAAATTCAATGTGAGCATGTCTTCTGATTTGTAAGAGAACTCCTTCATAAACCAACACGAATTAGGAAATTAGTAGTAGCATTTTTTTTTTTATTTTCTTCTTTACATGAACTACAAAGGTGAACATTCAAGAAAGCAACCAATTTAAATATAATATAACAGTTTAAGGTAAAATCCTTTTCATTAAAGTTTAACTTCTTAAGTATAAGGTTGTCATTTCTGATATTAGTATTATAAAGATGATCTGTTATTAGGCAATATCTTCATTTTTTGTGCTATCCCAAGTCAGGAGGTTAGAGAATAAAACCTTTTCTTATAGTCCACACCCAATCATTTTAAATCAGTACCTATTGCGGCTCCGCCATGGTTTTGCAGCCTAGGGATTCGGTTACCAGTCAATAGTTTTATATCAAAACGAAAAAGGAAACCTCAATAGAGGGACCTGTGTTCGTAGTGTCCATAAAAACTTCAGTGGAGTGAACGTGTAAGGAATAAGCATCACAGTAGCGGGGTGACTGCGGTCATTCCGCTAAGCGAAGATCAGAATCGCAAGCTGTTAGCATAGAGATTGCGATCGAATGAAAGCCGACCGAAGTATTCCATCCCGAAATCGAGGGGTCCCGTATATTGCGGCTCGGAACAGCCCCATCGATTCGACTAACATTCCGTACGGCACTAAAACACCCTTAGATTTCCCCTTTTGCATGCGAAACTGACATATATTCCATTTTAATAAAAACAATATCTTCACTTCGCTCCTTGGCTTCGGCTATTTATTTTTTGCTTTGCTAAAAAACCAAACTGAACCATCAATCCATTCGAGTGTCACAAAGATGACACGTTTAACCGAATGAATAATACGGACCGGGAAAATTTTCGAACCCATCGATTGTTTCGTATTGAGAAAAACTTTTCTTTGTCATTTGATCGATGGCCTCTTGTCCATTACTGGCCTTTAAAAGTTGTATTTTGGTTTCATTGTGTACCCAAAGAATAATCATAAAGTTTGAATGAAGAAAAATATTATACCTAAATATTTAGCGACGACATCGATATGATTTTTCTATTTGTTTTGAAACTATTTATTAACAGAACTGTTCATACAAATAGTTCGCACTGAGTAATTTTCAAAACAGTATGAAATATAAACTGATTCTTCTGTTTGAAAAATACTGAGTATTCATGGATAGTCTGCTTATACCTACTATATACATGCTCAAAAGTATGAAAGGATTCCAAAATATAGATTTCAGTATTTAACTATACAAATTCAAATTCGAATCTCTATTCAGGTTAATAAGCACTTGTGAAAGTCGATAAGCTGCGCCATCAGTTCATAAATCTACGGTTCTATACATTATTCTCAGAAAGCTATGAAAGGAACTCGACAAGGGTTGTTTATTTTTCTTTCTATTTTACTGTCAGACATTTGTACCTAATTAAAACGGTATCCTAGAAACTTAAAATAAGGTCATCTTTTAACACAAAAATATGTTATAAAGAAAACAGTTATTTAAATATTTCTTACTAGTGGGTGTCGTGATATCGTTTTCAAAGATTTTTTCGCATAAACTTTGATTCCATATTATACGCTCTTTGAGTTTT
This sequence comes from Chilo suppressalis, assembly GCA_902850365.2. Classification (NCBI taxonomy): domain Eukaryota; kingdom Metazoa; phylum Arthropoda; class Insecta; order Lepidoptera; family Crambidae; genus Chilo; species Chilo suppressalis. The sequence goes on along the minus strand of OU963906.1, from coordinate 12,111,294 downwards.
TTTATAGCTATATATAATTAAATAAATAACTATTTTACCCATCAATAAGGTTAAATGGTACAATGTCCTTGGTCTATGAAGCATTTCCGTGATAGCTGTCACTGTTAGTTCATAGTCTTCAGAAATCACCTGCAAGAAACTCGCTCACGCTGTGTGTTTACTCACACACATATTGTACTATAACTGTTTTGTTGAAAGTGAAAATATGTGTTTCAAAAACCCACAGCATGGTTGAAGACCTATTTATTAGCTACTGGTGAAAGAAAAAGCAAACGCTATGTGATAATAAGAATTAATTATAATTAATAAACAAAACTTATTAATTACATTAAGGCAAGAATAATAAAACCATAATAAATTAAGTTGACCTGATGAAAATGAAATCAAATTCTATGGTAACCTTAATTATATATAACTAGCTGCCCCAGCGAACTTCATACCGCCATAAAAAATAGGGGTTGATGGAAGAAGGGTGAAAATTTAGCGTTGTATGTATTTCTGTATGATTTTTTTAAGATACATCATAAAAAAATAAAATCAACTAAAAAAAAATAAGTGTGGACCACCCTTCATTTAGCGGGATAAAAAATAGATGATGTCCGATTCTCAGGCCTACTGAATATGCATATAAAATTTCACGAAAATCGGTCCAGCCGTTTCGGAATAGTTTCTGTGTCACTTGAGAAGCACTTTGTGAATGTCCTGAATGTTTTTTTTTTGAGTGTGTATGCTGTTGGTCGCAGATGACCTTTACAGCGTTCAGGGGTGTTTTAGAACTTGCGGTATTGTTCACGGGATTCAGTACAAAATTGGAAGGGCGGTCAAGGTTCTAAGGATTTTTGTGCATTTCTCATATCCCCAGTAACTCAGCATGTAAGTTACCTACAAAGAAACAACTCTAATAAAGTCTCCGAAGCAATAGGCAACAAGTGTCATTCCAGCTCGAGTTGTTTCAGGATAAGCAGTTCGCAATGTCATTGTAAGACGTCATCAACAAGTCAACGTTTGTGACGCCCCTCCTATTGAACTTCGCTATGGCCAAAGCTAGGGGCAACTATATATTGTTTCAAACTTTCATGGAAACTAACATTTTAGTAATAACACTTATTTATGGGATTGTTATCATGTACCTTGTTTTTAACGAATTTTCGATATTTTGACACTGTTGCAAGTGCCATGATTACGGAGTAACTGAAGTAATTGCGGGAAGGCTGTTATTGGCAGACATATCGGTCTACCCTCCGACGAAGTCTTTTATTGCGTTCGATACCCGTACCACCGTTCACATTCTTACTATTTACTCGAAACCGGAGCTTTACTCTCTTTCTCCGCAACGAAATTTCGGTAACGAACGAATTTTAAACGAAATTTCGCCACTGACTCTACTCTATTTCATTTTCGAACAGGCACATAAAGTTCGGAACCAAAAACAGCAGGTGTACTCTATTTCAACGAAAAACGAAATTTCGATCGAAATTTCGCACGTTCCTTACTCTGTTTCCTTTTCATTTCGAAAACTCGTTCGTCCGAAAATAGTTTGACAATTAAATTCTCCAAGCCTACTCTAATTCACAAACCTTTCGAAGGAAAAGTTTAATTTGACAGATAATTGTTCGTTTTAACCTCAAATTGACGAAATGAAAAGTGTTACCTTTTCATTTTCGTTTTGAGATTTTTGTTTTAATTAAGCCTTAGATGCATGCAAGAGTATTTTTAACCAAGACTGCTTAGCTCGAGGAACATTTTTTAGCATGTAAAATTAACAAAAAAAATCATTTTTTTAATATTTATTGTAAATTTCAATACTTCAAAGTATTAAACGATAAATTCAGGTTGACATAAAATAGATTGTATTAACTCTACAAATTAGTCGGCTAACACTATCAAAGAAGGTTCTTTCAATGTCATCAAAAATTTTGCTGTAAACTACCTATGTTGTTTCCAAGTAAAAGTAGACATGAAAAGAACTCACAAACGTGAATCATTCCATTCGTTCATCGTTACAATCTATTTTATGTCAAACTAAATTTGTCGTTTAATACTTTGAAGCATTGGAATTACAATAAATAATAAAAAGGGATCTTTTTGTTAATTTTACATGCTTAAAAAATGATCGTGGAGCTAAGCAGTCTGGATTATAAATACTCTAGACTTAATTAAAACAAAAATCTCAAAACGAAAATGAAAAGGTAACACTTTTCATTCCGCCAATTTGAAGTTAAAATTTCGAATAATTATCTGTCAAACTTTTCATTCGAAAGTTTTGTGAATTAAAGTAGGCTTTGAGAATTTAATTGTCAAACTAATTTCGGACGAACGAATTTTCGAAATGAAAAGGAAACAGAGTAAGGACATTTCGTTTTTCGTTGAAATAGAGTAGACCTCCTATTTTCGACACACAACACTTTCAGTATCGGATCACGACACGACACTTATGATGATGATTATTTCGGTTTATACACATACGAACCACAGGATTCCAGACACTCGCAATTTAAACCCGTCCTCACGATTCCAATTTTTATGTTTTGTTATTTCAATCGCTTCCCTGACCCACCTTGGTATGTAGTGGCGTTCTGTCGAGATAATCTGTGGGTTATGCAACTCAATCCACTGGTGAGGGCCAGAATCAATCAAATATTCCGCGATGGCTGATTTCTGCGTATCGTTGTTCTTGATTGCTTTTATATTTAAATTAAGAACTTTAGTTTAAGTGGGCCTTAATATTTAAAAGGTTATGTCAACATTCTTCACATTTCTATACAATTAGATAGGTTTAGGTAAGAGGTAAGTATTTTTAATAAAACTCTTAGAAACGATTTCAAGTCTCATTATAGAGCAATCATTGCTCTTTTCAATTTAAAATACAGTTATTACAAGACACAATGACGGAAAAAGAAAACTACCACTGCTAATAACTGTATTGTTAAATATAGTTCTGATTTTATAATGATTTTATTATTTATTTCGATTGTGTTTAAACATATGACCTGCTTTGTAGTAAGCTCTATTAAAACGTCTTATGGCCTCACTCAGAGACATGAAATATTTTTTTGATTTTTTGTTTTGGTGACAACAATGCGATGACAAGGCTATTGTCGTAACAGTGGGGATATTAATAGGCTAATGATAATAAGCTGTCTTTGTACTGAAGAATTTTAAAAGATATAATCCAAATGGAATTATAGAATATTACATTTTTTTCCGCTAAAAAAAACCCCAGAGGAAGTATTGAAGTCGACGCGGATATATATTTTTGTTAATTACTAATGATTTGATACAACAGTCTTGCCGACACCTCACCTGATAGTCCTGATACTCTACTTTGGTTTGTATTTTTTTGACCTGCATTCATATTTCTGTGTGACTAGATTCAAACGACATTGAAAATTGCAAACCATTCGTCTTGTTTTTTGCCAACCGCACTCTGCCTAGAAAGGACTTAGAAATGAAATACTTTATCTCAAGCTCTAATTTGATATTTCTAGAAACACTTTCCAGTACCTCTACTTTGTTACGACTTATTTCAATTTATATATGAAAGCGTCAAGGAACAGAAATTAAAAGGGTTTTGCACGCACGTTCTAGTCTTTATTTAGTTCCTTACCGTGTAGATCTGTAGGTTTTGATGAAAGAAGAAAAAGATGGTAATATAGTGATAATGCTAAAAAGCTTAATTGTTTGAAAAATAACCAATTATCAGTGAAAATACCTGTCGTAGGTAAGCATTATGTTTATCGTATATCAAACATAAATTTGTTGCGTCAAATTGAAAAGCTTGCGACACACATTTTTAAACTTGATTGCCTATTTTAAACTCTAAAACAAGCGTTAGCGTTGGCTCCTATATAAATATGACAAATTGTCCAGATATCTTTATCAACTACAAGTAAGTTTATAACATATTACTTAAGAATAGTGTTTGTTATTTGACTGCAGTCCTCTCGAAATAAAGTGCTTATTATTTCGAACAGAAAGATTGACTTGTCAGACTCTAAAACTAAAAAAGGCATGGCTTCAGTTGTCTTTTAGGATACCTTTATGTCATTTCACTGCTAGCATACCGTTTTTCCGCAGTCGTTAAGCTGTCAAATTAGGCCAACTCGTCCACTCTGTCGTTCGAAGAAAAAGTGCAATTTTCTTTTATAGTCGTAGCTTGGAAGTTTTGATGTTATTGGTGATATTATGCTTGTCGTTTCCCCTTCCAAAACATAATAATGATGGCCCCGAGTTCTTTCAAGTTGCAACTGGCTGCTTTGTTTTATATGGGGGGGAATTTGTAGATTCAACCGTCATAAAATTTACTCTCTTATGGAGAAAATACAAAACATTTGACTTACAAAATTTAGTTTTTTATCGGGCTTAAAATTTTACGAGCTTTTTTATTTTCAACTAAATTATTTTTTTAGTGTTAATAACACAGTGGATTGCATATTTTATAACTATTTGATCAGTACATATTTGTACCGATTTCAATCCGAAATGCCTTCACCATAAACAACAACAATACCTACCAACAGTTTAGGTACCTAATTCAATATTTCGAATAATTCACCCTGAATTATGTAAAGTCGAAGGTTTGGATTTCAAACTCGAAGATATCGAGCTTGTATTTCATAAAAGATTTTTAAAAATGGAACACCTACAATATTTCAACGTTCAAATCTCAATAAATCGTCTAGGCGTGGTAACGAGCCCGCTGCGGCGGTAGTCTCTGCGGATACGTATTTTATTGGATTCACTGAAATGTTTTTCAGGTCCATAGGATTATTTACGATCGTCTGCGCTGCCGTGTCGATGCAGATTTTTGCATTTCAGTTGGACGTTGGACACAACTTCCTTGGTGAGAAAGACGGACTCAAAGGATTTTTATTGAGGCAAAATATTTTCTTACTTTATTGTAATATATTTTTATACTACTGCACCCTTTGAAAGATTCAGTTATGTGTAAAATTAGTAAGCATTTGCTAAATACACATTAACTCGTCAGTTGTTACAGAACTAGGTATTTCTTTCAAGAATATATATTTTTTTTACGAGAAATCTGATAAAAATATAGCAAAACAATAAATCGCCAACCATAATGGATGAATGAATCATAATTAATAATAATTATTGTTTCACCCTTACAAACGAAGGAAGTGGGAATTAAAGATAAATAATGACATTATTATTAATAGAAGTTCCTGTAACCATTCAGGACAAAAACGTACCTACTCTGTCCCTACTAATCACTCTGCGGGTTTGCTCGCCTTGGATATTAAAGATATTAGAGGGCAGTCACAGGTGGCCCGCATGATTAATTACCTCAAGGGAAAGCCGTGATTCTACCCGAAACTATCCGCCTAAGTTCCGTAATCGAATCACACACTAATACGTGATGAAGACCTGACTCGATAAGACAGATTGTTTTAGACGCGTCTTTAATATGGCTGGACTAACTGTCGCGTCGGCAGAAAAAAAAAGGTTTTGGTTTCTCTAATGCCACCCACCTTTTTTTTTGTATTTGATTCCTTCCAGGCGGGGGAGCGGGTTGGAAATCCTCATGGATACCCTACAGCCGGCTGCAAGGTTATGTCAGACTCCTACTGACTATAACACACCCGTAGTATATGCTTATGGCCTTACAAGCTTCATCTGAAGCGATTATCCCCTGAGAGGGGGATAATGCAGCGCTGCTTTAGTTTAAACTAATGCATAGTTTAAAATAACACATAATGCGCTAATGGACGGTGCACTCGAAACGGGAGGGGACTGAGCGTCATCGGGCCTCTCTGTGTCGGGGGGGCGGGGGGGCTCTATAGCGCGTGTTGGCTCCTCGGCGGCCAGGAGGGCCGCGAGGTCGCGTGTAATCTTGTTATGTGTCACACAGACAAAAAATCTGTTCAATTTTCTGTTAATAATTCTAAATCTCATTTATTATAGCAACAAATAAAAGCATAGCTTAGTTTAATAATAAATATACAGTCAGGTCATAAGTATTGTCACACAGTAAAAACTTTTCTTTTAGAACACTGGCCACAAAAAAGTTTATTGAATTCCAATTTCGAATTGTTCATGAAAATAAAAATGTTCACTTTTTAGAATTTTACTCATTTTTAAATATGAAGACGAAAGAAGACCGTGTTGGCAGTTATTGCGTTGCATCGTTGCCGTTACGCGCCAATTCAAATTTTTGTCATACTGAAAAATTTGAATACAAAAGATTCGTTTATCGTACCATCAAACGATACAATGAAGACTCTAGTGTAGATGACAGGTCTAGAAGTGGTCGCCCTCGGTCTGTTAGGACTCCAGCAGTGATAAAAGCTGTGAAGGCGCGAATTCAAAGAAACCCCAAACGTAAGCAGAAACTGTTTTCCCTTCAGATGGGGTTAAGCAGAACAGAAAAGGGTGTTAAATAAAGACTAAGGGCTTCAGGTCGAAGAAAAACAGGACATCGTTTGAATGCTCGTCTAATGGACCTGAGACTGAAGAGATGCCACGCTTTATTGAAGCGATACGCGGGAAAAAAATATCGGGGCAATTCTTTTTTGGTCGAAAATTTTTTTACCGTAGAAGAGAGCTACAACAAACAAAATGATAAGGTGTGCGCACACAGTAGTGAAGAAGCGAGCAACCGTATTCCGCGTGCCCAACGAGGTCATTTTCCATCCTCGCTCATGGTATGGTTGAGAGTTTCTTATTGGGGCTTAATAGAGGTACATTTTTGTGAGAAAGGTGTAAAAACGAATGCAGTTGTGTATCACAATACAGTTCTGACGAACCTTGTAGAAGCTGTTTATCATACCATGTTCAATAACAGGCACTGGGTATTCCAACAAGATTCGGCGCCAGCTCATAGAGCGAAGAGCACACAAGACTGGCTGGCGGCGCGTAATGTCGACTTCCTCCGGCACGAAGACTGGCCATCCTCCAGTCCAGATTTGAGTCCGTTAGATTACAAGATATGGCAACACTTGGAGGAAAAGGCGTGCTCAAAGCTTCATCCCAATTTGGAGTCAGTCAAGACATCCTTGATTAAGGCAACCGCCGATATTGACATGGACCTCGTTCGTGCTGCTATAGACGACTGACCGCGCAGATTGAAGGCATGTATTCAAAATCACGGAGGTCATTTTGAATAAACTTTATTGCCATAAGAATCTGTTTTGTTAAGTTCATTTTGGTATATAAATGGTTACATAATGAATAAACTTGTTTCAATTATTTTATATTAAACATGTGACAGAATTTATGACATGACTAGGTATATATATACTAATATTATAATGAGGAAAGATTTGTATGTAAGTATGTTTGTAACGATTTGGCTCAAAAAGTACCGACCGATACTTAATGAACCGATTTTAAAAATTCTTTCACCATTTGAATGCTACATTATCACTAATTGATATGATATAGGTTAAAGTGTATTTTCAAAAAAGTTAGGGTTCCGTATGCAAATTTCGATAGTGAAACCCAACCTGTGTAAAAATACCAAAAAATAGCCTTATATAGCGTACACTGCGGAATTCATTGACAATAGAGCAAAGTGATGTACTAAAGTTTTATAGAGGATACCAATATAAAAAGAAAAGTCCGCGATACCATATGTTTAACTATTACAGTTATGCCACAACTAGAGGTCCCCTGCGGTTTCACCCGCGTTAATTTGAAGAAAAAGGTTTATAGTGAGTCAAACTTAAAAAATGGACATAGGCTGTCGTGGACTTTTTTAGAAAACTTTTAAAAGGGAAGAATTCCGTCATACATGATTTTTGTGTAACTTTAACCGTTTACCCAGCGCACGCAACGAAAACTCACAAATAGAATATTTTTACCCGTTTTTTCAACATTTTTCATCAATGCTCCGCTGCTACTGGTCGTAGCTTGGGAATATATAGCCTATAGCCTTCCTCGATAAATGCACTGTCCAATACAAAAAGATTTTTTCAAATCGGAACAGCAGAGCAATTTTGCATTCGGTACAACGGGTCCTAAACTAGGCAACGAATTTTTTACTTGGAATGGAAGGTTTATAATTATTATGAAAGAATCATTGTGTATAATACAAGCCTTTGAACAAAATAGTTTATACTATACTATAAACCGAAGCAAAGCGAGGGCGGGCCACTCGTGTAAATATAAAACAAAGTCGTGTTCGCTAGCACACTTATAACTCAAGAATGGATAGACAGATTTTTATGTGATCTGATATTTTGGATTCATCGCCGCCTCGAATAGCAAAATAAATATTGCAATACCTAAAAAATCACTGAAAAAGTTATACAGAAAAACAAATGAGATTTGGTATTCCGCTTTCTTCCACAATTGATAGCTCACGTCACGTATGCATAAAGCTTATTTGTACTACAAATCAGTAACTACACTTCAGGCCACTCAGAAAGTTTTGTGAAAAAAAGTTTTTATGTATAAGAAAGACACTGGCCACTTGTAACTATTTTGCAAACTTCGATTATTTAAAAGTAAAAATACCGCTGTTTGATTTTGAAATTTTGCTCCGCATTTTTTCGAGAGTCAATAAATTTTTTCTTGTCTCATTAAAAAATGGATCTCCATCGAGAACATTTTCGTGCTATGAATTTAAATGTGGCTTAAAACCTGATGAGTCATTTTATCGATTTCGAACGGCTTGGATGAAGGACCTTCAAAAGCAACTATATACCGCTGGTGTAGCGAGTTTAAACGTAGTCGTCTTACTTTGGGGGATGAACAAAGGAGTGGTCATCTTACGACGGCTGTCACAGAAGAAAGTGTGCTGGCAGTAAAAAAAAATAATTCAAGAGAACTGACGAATTACGTACGAAGACATTCAGCATACTCTGCAGATTGGTTCAGGAAGTGTTCACAAGATTTTGCAGGAGCACCTTTGCGTAAGGAGGATAGTTTCTTGCTGGGTGCCACACAACCTCACCGAAGCTCAGAAGTAGTTCCGCGTGGATTGGTGCAGTGGTATGATCCAAAAATTTGATGCAGGCGCGTCACGGCGCGTTTACGATATTGTGACAGGTGACGAATCCTGGATTTAACAATACGATCCAGAAACAAAGCGTCAGTCAACAGTTTGGCTGTTTCAAAATGAACAATGTGAAGCGATCGAGGAGCGCAGGGAAAATTTTGATTGCTAGTTTCTTCACTTTGACGGGGTACCTAATTTCAATTCCACTTCGAGTCCAAAGCAGCATCAACGCCGAATGGTATAGCACAAAATGCCTGCCAGAAGTTTTTTCTGCAATGAGCAACAAGCGACCTAACACCGGGCTCTGCGGAGTCCTCCAACGTCAACGCGCCCGCGCACTCGACGATCAAAATGAAGGACTTCTTGGACTCCACACCAGTCAGAGTTTTGGGACACCCTCCTTACAGTCCTGATTTGGCTCCGTGTGACTTCTTTTAATTCCCTAAAATAAAAAATTTGCTCAAAGGGATACATTTTTCATCGCCGGAAGAAGCACTAGCAAGGTTTGAGAAGGCCGTGGAAGAGGTGACTGGAAAAAATGTTTTGAAAATTGGTTCAGATGCATGAAATTATGTATAGAGGCTGGTGGAAAGTTCTTTGAAAAGATTTAATAAAAAAAATATTTTCATAGAAGTTACTTTTTTAGTTTCTCAAAACTTTCTGTGTGTCCCAGGTGTATATTTTAAAATAGAAGTCAATAGGTCAAAGTGTGGAAAAATAGCCTTCCCAATATATAACTAGAGAGTGATATTGTAATTTGAAGAAAATATTGTAATCATAAGATGCGTTGCAATACTTGCCGATATTTTGGTAAAGAGACGATGGATATAATTACAACACTGTACTTAAGTATTAATATCATAGTTTGACATTTCAAGATTACATACAATTAACTCCATTTGGTTTTAGTGAGAAAAACACAGTCTATGTTAACCAAAACAAATGTGTAAAAATATATTTTAGAGTCACTCCTACTACGTTATCTAGATTGTAGCATATATATATAGGTATATTTTTGGTATTGGGGGACATATTATATTCTAGCAATATAATTATAATATTAATTTTTAAGCATGTAACTCGATGTTTAAATTTATATATTTAGATTTTATTTATAGAGCAATACGTTTGAATGGCGCTAATCTAGCGTGTTTGGTAATTGGCTCATGTGGGGCATTCGCAGGTATAGGTCGTGATTAATCTGCCTTGAGATATGCTGGCAACTCGTAGCGGCGAGCTCCTGTGTGTCGCCTTAAGCGAGCTTTTAAATAAGCGAGAGAGTTTTAAAGCGAATATATGCGAAATATCTTGTAGTTACAGAATAGATAAAAGAAAAAAAAATACAGTGTATGTTAACCACAATAAATACCTATATAAAAATATTATTCAGAGCCCATTATTATATCTAACACAAACATTTAGATTCCTTGTAAGTACATTTATTTTATTTTTTTTATTATATATATTGTTTTGCAGCTACACCTGTTTTGTGACAGGTCTTTAAGATTTTTTTTTCTTTCTTTTCTTTTTTTATTTACCACCTCATTCTTTTGCGCTTTATTTCTTTTTTAAATACATATTTCTTTATCATACTACATGTTCGTTATTATTGTAAGTTATGCATTAATGTTAACATTTCTATTTTAGTCATTTCTTAAATTCTTATAACTATTTTACATACATTTCTTGTTTATTTATATCCTATGATTTTTACATTTTTGCTTCTTTATATATTTTAATATTTTTATTATACTTATTTTATACTACATTTAACATTAATAGATTTACCCAATTTATATTCCACTTTTTATTTACGATTTAGGAGCTTCCTTCACTAATCCTTATTTCTTTTTATTACTTTCTGTACTAATTCACGACTAAACTATTCCTATACTTTCCTTTCCTTCTCGTTTTTTTGATAATTTCTCTTAGTGTGTCCCTACTCATTTGTGTATCTATGCGTGTCTGTAGTGTATCTGTGTGTTACGTACAGGGGGCACTCTATGAGGACATGGAAGATGTCCTATATAAAAAGATATATATATATATATATATCTTAATTTTTATTAAATCCAGCGTGTTTGGTAATTGGCTCATGTGGGGCAGTCGCGTGAGTAATCTGTCCTGAGATAGGTTGAAAACTCGTAGCGGCGAGTTCCAACATGTCGCCTTCTAATCTGAGACCCCTTTTAAATAGAACAGATTATAACCTTGTATTTTTAATGTTTAATGTAGAATGTTTACAAAATTTTGTGAATTAAGGAAAAGATAGAAAAAATTATATGAATAAAATCAACTTATGCAACACGAACATAATGTGGACGGTGTTGAGACAATATCTCTTTTTATTTCAAATATCATCTGTTCCCGGATTTTTTTCACTCATGCGCCGCAGGAAAGTACAAGGTGCACGGGTCTACTTTTCTTACGCTGTCACCTTTAAATAACGCCAATGTGCAAGCAATCCAAATAATAATCTATTTTTGTGCTGAATTCGATCAGAAAAATATCAAGCATTCACTTTTATGGTGAGTATTTAAATTAGTAGTATAAGATTGAAACACATTTCGTGCTATATTCCTTAGGGAGTTTGTCAAACTTTCCAAAGTGCGACAATGGAAAGAGAGACGTTGGATTTTTTTTTAAATATATATTTTTCAAATCAGACAGATGGACAAAACTAGGGCCAAGTGAGGGATAGTGTAACAAGGGGTACAGTGTAACAAAAATAATATCTTTGTATTGTACTCGGACATTTGAAGTCTGATAACAGCCGCTTAAGATGACGGCTTATTAAAATAATAAAATCCCAAACAAACAGGTTAAAGACAAATAAGAAAAGAGCAGATATATTCCATATGTTACACTGTGGGTTACCAACTTTTTTTTATATATAATATAGTATTTTCGAAGCTATAAATAACAAAAATATATTAGATGGATAAAAAATGGAAAATATATATTATGTGGTTAAAATATTGACTTTATTTTTGAAATTAATGTATTTTTGCCACTCTATGCCTCAATAATTAAAATGTTATTTTTATGGAAGCTTTAACTGGCTATTTTAATATCTACTTTAAGCTAAATATAGCAGTTTCGCTTACTATATATATATATATTTTTAAATATAGTATTTGATCCTCTAATATAGTAGGATACTTTATTATGTAGTAGGGTTTTCAATCCTGTGTCCCTTGTTACAATATTCCCGACTTGACCCTTACTTAAATCAAAATTACATTTTGTTTTAATAGTAGGTATCCTTCATCACTAGATCTTGTTGGAATAGCTGCAGCGCAGTGGGCAGGCGTGATTAATACCTGCTACATACGTCTGCTGGTAGCGAACGCGACCGCATTACCTCAAGCATGTGTTGCACCCACGTTACACCGCAGCGGTCTACCGAAACCCTGCATGGAAATAAATCCGTGTGCTAAATTTGAAAACAGAGTGTGCTGCTGTGAAAGAAAAAAATGAGTTGGCTTTCGGGACTTTATTCGGGATGGGCGGCGTGTGGGATTTATTGAATCCATCGATGTCGAGATCGTTTTATTTGAAAGACTCACCAAAAACTTATTATTTCGAGCTCCTTTGTGCTTCGGGAGGCACCTTAAGCCGTTGGCCCCGGCTGCATCTATAGTCGATAGCACCCACCAATCCGCACTCGGCCCACGTGGTAGGTCACGCCCACCCTCCCTTTTCCATCCATAGGAAGGCCTGTGCAGTGGAGATATTAATAGGCTGATGACGATAATGATTTGTAAGACATGTTAATGTTAACATTTATCTTAATTAAATTCGATGATTTCGTTAAGAAGAAATCTAGATCATTTTACTAGATTTTCTTTTTCGTTTCATAAAGGCGTCTTAAATATTTATTACGTAGGACTTAGAGTTCAGTAAAAGCTTAAATTACTTAGAAGTTAAATGTCTTATCTTTTACTTCTTATGTATTCCAAATACGCACTAACCTTTTTCAATACTATAATACCTATATTAAAGTGTAGATCAAATATAATTTACAACATATTGTTTTAAGGCAGGTATCATTTAAATTTAAATTTAGATAAATGTATCCTAGCTTATGCTAATCTAATGTAATCTGGGTATTTCGTTAGTAATTTTCGGGTATATTGAAGCAGACAAGTTAAACAATGGACATGAGGACGTGATTAATTTGTACGATACATAATCCGCAGGTACGACGACATTTCATATTCATGTGTGTCGCTTCTTTAGAACTTCGTCTGATGTTGATAATTATGTTTACGAATAACACACTAGAGTGTATTATTGTAAAGTGAACTTTTCATACTAATGACAGGAAGGTATCTTTTTATTAATTTCCATAACAGAGCATCATAGATTTACTATGAGATATGTGATTACAGTGGTTAAAAAGTCAAATTAACAATAACCTTTTCTTCTTGTTTAGACAGTTTTTTATTGACTATAAGTACGTAATACTATACTATCACAAACATGCGTTAAATTTCTCGTAGGATGCTTTGATAAATCGATTTTTTTAGAAAATCCTAGGGATTTTGCGAAAACACGCATAATTAGACAATGTAAATGACATTGTTTAATATAACTGTTAATGATATGGATATTGGCGCTTCGCTGGTCGCTACCCCAGTACTCTCGCTACACTCGCTCGGCTGGCTTGTCATGGTTACAACACTAACCTTACCTAGATTATCCAAAACCCAAGAATAATTATAATACGCCAATGATTCTTTTTGCAATCTTACTAAAGCAACGTTTCACAAAGGTCATATATTTTTTCAGTAAGATTGAGAAATTTTATCGCAATTGTCAATTTATTAGCGTTTTCACAAAATCACAAGGATTTTCGCAAAAAATATATATATCATTTTTTTAAGGACGAATCAGAGGTTTCCGGTAAAAATATTTAAATATTAATTATTAAATTTTAATTTTAATTATTTTTAACATAAATAACATTATATTTTTTGAGCATTCAAGTGCTAATTAAACTAACGCTTAAATCTAAAGAAAATTTCACTAGAAAAAAATCCACGCGGTCCAGGCAGCAGACGGGTCTCGAACGCTATCAATATACCCACCGCTATCAATATTATGAGGAGGTCGGAGGCGCAGGTGCTTAGCGCGTTCGGCTGCGATCATTGTAGTTAAGCAACTTTCGCAGTGATCGGTCATTGGATGGGTGATCAAAAATTTCTATCTCGAGTTCCTCCGTGCTTCGGAAGGCACGTTAAGCCGTTGGTCCCAGTTGCATCTGCAGTCGTTAGCACCCGCCAATCCACACCGGACCCGCGTGTTGGGTCATGGCCCAATCTCCCTATTCCATCCATAGGGAAGGCCTGTGCCTCAGCAGTGGGGACATTAAGAGGCTGATGATGATGATGATATCAATATTCTATTCAAATATCTAGTACCTACTTATTGATTTTCCGTTACTCTTTCCTTATCTTTTACATGTAACGCAGTAACACAATCGCACGAACATAAACAGTTACAAAATCATCAATGAAAATATAAAAGTTCCTAAATACTTTTCAAATGTTAAAATAGAAACAATTCGAATATTTCGCTTTGTATTTGACAAGAAAATTGAGATTGAACGTACAAAATTTTGTCACCGTAACCGATCGCAAATTCAAACTTTCACAAAAGTTTACGTGTAACGTAAAAATTGTTTCGGGCTCTGACAATTCCCAGGCGCCTGTATAATATTGTTATTTTATCAAGTTTCCGTTACGCTGTAGTGGATTAAATTATTGTTTCTGAGCAGTAGATATTTAGATAAAGCAACAGTTTTGTATATAACCCCTGTCAAACCCACATGATGTTCATAATCTCTGACTTTGGTGTAAACACCTGGATATTAATTACGTTGTTGTTGATTACTGATATACCTAGTTAATGTAATTGGAAATATGTAATTTAATGCAATGACTATCTTTAAAACACTGACATATTTTAGTATTTGTTTAAAAAGATTTTTATACGTAAAGCAATGATGTGAAGCGTTAATCCTCCTGATATGTATAGCAAAAAAGGTTAATGAAAATTTATGCCTACCCTTAGTGACGTACTTTTAATATTAACGCTAATTTCAACTCCTTTTTTTTACAAATATTTAACGATATTACAGTCGATGAGCACGGCCGTGATTTAAAAAATAAACCTGTTTACATTGCAACGTTTATTTAATATTAAAAGTAGGTACCTACAATTTAAAATTCAACTAACTCATGTTTCGTTATTTCTACGAACGGAAAATACCCATTTGTATGGATATGAAACCAATAGAAACAAAAAAGAGGGTTCCGAGATTTTAAATCACTTCTAACTTTTCATTCGTAAACAAAGTTGGAGCGCAGATGCCACAATCCAATAATAGTAGGGAGCGATTGGGAACCCTTGTAGGGGATGAATTTCCCCAAAGTATTAAAAGCCGACACTAAAGTCACGGAATACAAAATTCATTGATACTGCCTATAGCCAAACAGAAAGCTTGGGGGAGTTCCTATAGAGATGCCATCTATATTAATATGTGGACAGAATCACAGATTCTTCTGTATGAATCGATTCATGATTCAGACAAACGTTGTATCTTGAGTCGGTGTTATTTATAGAAAATATTGATTTAGGGGAAACCAAATCAGATAGCAAAAAAAATAGTTGTACAAAGATTTGTATAGTTAGTGATATTTATTTTATTGCTTAGCACTAAGAAGTATCAAGGAGAACTGTTGCAGGTAGATGCTAAACCGTTACAGCAGTAGCCATAACCGCTAATTTACATATATCTAGATGCTGTATAAACTATTTTAAACGCATGTTAATCCATGACAATGGGTAAACTTACTACTTATATTACGGTAATATATTCATAGAGTAAGTTTACCCATTGTCTATAGTTTATTCAGCTACTATAAAAAGGACGATACTTGTCATATAAACATAGGTTTATTGTCTATAAACTAGCGGTTATGGCTACTGCTGTAACGGTGTGGCATGTACATCTCTATTCAACCTAATTGGCCACCACTAATTTTAAAATGTTCGTTTATGGTTTTATTTAGGTTGAATTCGATTCCGTCTAGGCTGTCAAAAAATAAATTTATCGTCAGTCCAGCAGAAACCTTGTAAAAGAAAGAACTATTTTGTGATATTGGAATTTTATTTGGCACGATTTAAAATGTTTTAAAATAATTTATTTTCAACCCAAAACGATGTATGTTGCGTTGTTTTTCTTAGCATTGTATTTTATGAATTTAGTGTTAATCTACAGTGTTACCTACATATTTTTTGACTTTATACCTATTTTATAGTTTATTATTTTACATCTTAAAGTATCATATTTTCAAGCTTATGATTGGCGATTCGAATCTTACATATTCGAATTTTGAATTCCTCTTCCGACCGCAACCGTCGCACTGCTATTGAGACATCCAACACTAACTGACAAAAATAACATATAGGATACTTTTACTCAATATACGTATGAATACTTTTACTGAAAATTTTAGTCGTACATGATTTATAGAAATACCAACGCCGTTATATATGTCGGCTGCTAAAAACGACGGAGAATCTTAGGTAATAAAAACCTTAGATTGAACCCACGGTCCGTGAAGCCTACTAATTCTTAGAACAGACAGACAGCTACAAGTAAAATTACCGAATACTCTCTAATTTCACCTTTTTAACTGTATACTACTCGATATAAGAATCAATATATTGCGATAATTTGAAATTTGTGTTTATTTGATGTGTGACCCTCTGTACATATCATCGTCGTATCATACAAATATTAAAGAGCTCTTAACATGTAATAAATATTTTCTTACACCAATAAGCGCAATAGTAACGAGCCAATTGCTTTTGATTTTTAGTGGCGTTTATCAATTATTTTGAGGACATAAATGACATTTACGAGTACTATATAGGTAAAAAACTATGCTACGAGAAAGTTACCTAGCAGAGTTACATGTTTCATAGTATTGCAATTATAACAGGTACTCTACCGAAACTACAACAAATATTCAGTGCGGAGCTTTGCAAAGAGATTTAATGCGAATTAGATTTATATTATCCATTAAAGTTTTATTGAATCGAACACAGATTATTATGTTCTCGTGTTTAATATTGTGAGAATAATTTTGGCAAATTTAAAAACAGGCAATAAAGATATTAAATTTTGATTAAAATAATATAATAATATTTATCTATTTCCCAATCCAGTTTCACTAGAATCGTACAACACAATATACAATATAGCTTAGAATAAACAGTTTACAGTATCCTCTGTGCCTGTACTAGGTTATAAAAATACCTGTATCACAGACACAGCGCTCATCCCTAAGGACCAGTTAAACAACCTTTATGTAAAAAAAATACAAGTCTTGTGAATAAATAAAGTTATGATTGAAAAATTAAATAATAAATGTGATAATATATAACATATAACAAGCATAAACCTTTGCGCCAGAAACGGTACGGGGTGATATTTTACCATGTTTGTATGTATTCTTGTAAATAATGTTAATTTTAGCTATTTAGAAATTAATTTATATTCAATGTTATATATTATCACATTTGTTTTTTAATTATTTTTGTGAATAAGCTTAACAAAGCTAAATCAACATATTATTTAAGTAAAAGGATTCAATTATTTTATGTGTTCATCAAACCTCCTTTTGCTTGTTATTCTACCTTCCATTATTATTAATTTAAAAGAATTGAACAACTGCTTTATGCCGAGAGCATAGACAAGTTCGAGAAATAATTGAATTAACGTCTAGTTTCGGCATTAACGATTGTAATTTTCTCCACTTCGCAACGAAACGAGAACCATGGAATAAATTGATACCCAAACAAAACAGATTAGCTCGCAGCTGCCGTTGAAGTGCCAAATTTAAATAATCATGGACCCTAAGTACTGAATACTGATGACAGAATTCAAATTGTGTGGAGTACTACTCTAAACAAGAAAATTGGTCGTACCTTCAGCGAGCCCGTTATAGAAGGTTCCCTGTACCCCTGTACAGCTCTCTTGGTGTCGATTAAGGCAATGTTAATGTCATTTGTTTGCTAACTTCCCAGACACGAGACACGCTCGAAAATGTACATACGTAGTTAGGTACGTTTGCAGAGCTCCAGTGCAAATATTGCGATTTCAAAACGGAAGAGTGGCCTTATCTTTGGCCGACATTCAGGTTCGTTTGAAATTTTCTCTCGAGAACGAGCAGCGGAAACGGTTACAATCGAGCATATTTAACTGAAATTATAAAGAATTTTCTGTTCTATTTTTTTATCATAACATACGAATTAAGGAATTTTGGGTGATGTTATAGCTACAAGACGTGACTTCACCATTGTTCTTGTATTGATTAAGAATTTAATTTTATACCAGTTATTTTATTAAATATTATGTTATTAGGATTTCGTAGTCCTGACAAAGAACCCTTATATTTTCATCATGTCCTTCTGTCCATCCCCGGCTTTGCTTGGAAACTATTAATACTAGAACTGTAGTTGAGCTTGAGCTGTAATTTTATCGAGATATGTATATCGATCACGTCGACAAAATGGTACAATAAAATTTTGAAAACAGATTTTTTATGGTAGCTCCCTAGTTTTTTTTTCACCAATTACATCATCGTGTGGAATATCGTTGAATAGATATATTGTTTTAAACTTTCATGGTCACTAACATTATAGATATTAACGGGATTGTTACCATGTACCTTGTTTTTTATGAGTCTTCGATATTTCGGCACTGTTGCAAGCGCCATGATCACGGAGTAACTCACTCACTTACTCCTCCTCCCATAAAAAACAAGGTACATGGTAACAATCCCGCTAATATCTATAATATAATCGTTGAATAGGTCCTTTAAAATTACTAAGGGGTTCCTAGGACTATTTAAAGTGCTAATTAGTGCTATTGAACTTTAAAGTCCTAATTTATTAAGTATATTACTATACTTTTCCTGTCATCTTCCCCACCTTATCTTAAGCAGTGTTTCTCATTTCTATTCTCTTCTTCACAGCTCTCGCTGAGATCCTCTTCTAACCTACTTCTTGAGATTCCCTGTCACTCTCCTGACTTCTTTTCTTACGCCTTTTTTGTTCACGATGTTCGCCTTTAGAATTCACTTCCTGAGGGTATCAGAAAGACTCGTTCACCTTATTCCGTTAGCGATCAAGTTAAAAGCTATTTCCCTTCTTTACCTAAAACTCATTTAATATCCTATTCTTTGCTTCTCTTATATTTATGTAAGTATAGCTCCTGTATCTTCTTTTGCACCCTTCTATATTTCTCTATTATTATTCTTTTTCTATCATAGGTTGCCTGGAAGAGATTGCTGTTTAGCAAATAGGTTGCATATTGTACTCTTTCTTCTGTTTTATTTGTTTATATCTTGTGTCCTTTGTTGTGTGCAATAAAGAATATTTATTATTATTATTAATAATAATTTTTGTTCGAGTTGGACTCTAAAAGCTAAAAGCCCCTCTAAAAGCTAAACTTTGGGGGAAACCCTGGAAAATTCATGATAATTGTGCTTTTTATGAACATTTAAGGAAAATTGTAACGCTTAAGATAGATTTGTGAGTTTAAAAGTAGTAGTCGTTCAACTTTGGTTAAAGAAAATTTCTTACCTATTAAAAAATCCTTAGAAGAAAACATTAAAAGTTACATAGATGAAGTTATTGTAGCATAAAACCTTGCATTGGAACAAAGTGAAAAAAATACCTTTAATAAAAATACCTTCACTATTGTTAAAACATCGATCAAAGTTACAACGCACTACAAGAACTTTTATATTATGTTACTAGCTGCTACGGAACCCTTCATGGACGAGCCCAACTCGCACTTGGCCGCTTTTTATAAAAAGTATATTAGCACTTGAAAAGATCGGCGGCTATACCGCATCATCCCTTTCTCGGGGGATGATCGCTTCAGATGAAACTTTAGTCAGTAAGAGTCTGACATAACCTGGAAGCCGGCTGTAGGATATCCATGAGGACACACCCGCTCCTTTACCTGGGAGGAAACAAAAAAATCGACGGATATTAAAAAACGTATTTGAAAAAAATCTAATTGTTGTTTAACACTCAGTTTGACTTTGATTAGGTATTTTAGTTGGGATAGATATATTGATATTAATTTTTTTTTTCTAATTTTTGATATAGAAAATAAAGACTCCTGCTCAAAAATAGTGTGGTAACTACAAGCAATTACGGAACCTAACGCTGCGCGTGGCACGACACGCACTTGGCTGGTTTTTACATTTATTAATAAGTGGAGTGCCCGGCAGTAAAAGTTTTTTTATGAACCATCTAAAATTGGCAGACTTTTGCAACGCTTATATCGGCTAAGTTTGTCAAATCTAACACGAATATCGTAAATAAATACTGTTTACCATTGAATATTGGATGCAAAATATTATTTTCTAAAACTCATATTTATATTCCCGAGGATATCATTTAAAACTAAAAATTACCAATATTTTGGTTATATTTCCGGGTGAGAAAAAAACGAAACTTGTTCTTAAAAACTTTCCAAGTTCTACTCACCATTGTAAGATTTAACAAAGGCGCTATAATTATGTCTATCATTGCCCTCATCGTAAAAGCTGCGTGTAGTTGCCGTCACTCGGGTTATAACTTTCAAATCAAAATCCAAATCTTAAAGAAAGTTACTCAAAGATTCACATCGGTTCCTAACTTTTTTTCGTGCCAACTCACGATACTCACCTGTAAATAAATATTTTTTTATTCCGTTACATTTGCAAGCGATGGGATCACCACAGCTGACGGTTGAGGTGAGTCGAGTTACTTAAGTCACTTTATTCAAACTTTTGCCAATTTAACAGGGGACCTTTGTTTTGACACAGAAGTTTTTGTTACGACCTTACGGTTTGTTACAGTGAGCAACAACTGTATCCGATATTAAAGACTCATTTAACTTTTATCAAAATTATGAACTTACCGGTATTTTTGTGAATTTGAAGGCCTACTGTCTTAATAACTATGATATTCTTTATAACCAGTTTTCTCTACGATTTGTTTTAAGCTGATAAGTGCAAGCGTCAGGTGCGAATTGTCGACTTGATAATAGACATTACTCTCCCCAATGATAAGCAAATATCGTAGCCTTAATTCTCATGATGCCTCTTGGTTTGCGTGTTTCTTATCAGTCATATGATGAGAATCCATTCGAGGGATTGGATAGTGAATTGACAAATAGCAAACATACAAAAACCGTGCAATATAATTTGGTTAAAGTACTGTATTGAGTAAGTCTTCCAAAGGTTGGTTTGCCAAATCTAATACATAAAGCTTCGTATTAATATATAGATTATATATTTTAAACAAACACAAACAATGGTCAAGTAGACATTTTGAGAGATTTCACTTTGTATTTTCGTTTCATTCTTTATTATTGTTTGTTAATAATATGAAAATGTCTTGTGATTATTTTCACCTCAACTCAAAATAGCGAGAAAGACGTAATAAAATGAAAATGGATGAAAGCAATTACCCAAAGAAAATTTATATTCGAATAATCTTACACTAAATCTTAATTACTAAAAAGGCGTAATCAGGTATTCTAAGCACTTTCTTACAAAATCTGTTAGTCAGTAACTGGTTTCTAGAAAGGGTGATGAAAATTAGGTAACCTACACTTTAATAATAAATATGGCCTAGAATAAATGCCTTTTCCTTTTCAAGATATATAAAGAATAATGAAAATACAAACCATTTTAACTTCATTTTCTATTAAGCGTAGATAGCTTTTGTAGTGTCTATGTAAAACTTTTAAGAATTTCTACCTCTTTAAACTCAGTTACAAGAGCGAATTTTGCTAAATTCCAAATTGCAGTATTCGTTGAAAAAGTCAGGATTAATAGACCGATTCGGACATTAATATCGAAAAGAAGAGGCTCGCAGCTTCTGGCCGGGTTAAATAAATGAAGTGAGTAATAATTAATTGGACTTTCACCCTATTTTCTGTTCGGTGACAATTAATTTCCGGCAGTGGAGAGAAAAGAAACCCTTATCAGAAGCGTTGCTCACTTTCCATTTGGTCTGAACAGACAATTAAGTTTGTATTTCACTACGCTGCGCAAAGATTTAATTATTATTATAAAATTTTTAGTTAGCTCAAAGCGATTCCTATTACTATCGGTAATTGCTTTTGATCAAAGCAATCATGTAAATTATCAAATAATTGTTTAAAACCTCGCTATGAATACTAAATACTAGATAAACTAAAGAACGAATTACTATCGTGACAAATTATTTTTTATAATTTTTATTATTTTTAAAGCATGTAACTGCTTGATGTTTAAATCTGCCTGCCTGGTCTGCGTGGAATTTTTTCTAGTTATATTTTCTTTAAATTATTTTTTTATAAGTATGTTTTTTTTATAAAGTTGCATTGAAGTATTCTTAAGAATAGATTCGTTACTTAATCTTAGCAAAATTGTTAGACTCATAAAGAGAGTGGGGACTTTAAGTGTTAACATTGAAAAATCTTTGGACGCAATAAATTTCCAAATAGGGTAAACTCGACCAAATTTTATGAGGCGCATCCACTTTCTTGGTGGCTCCCCTCTATATATTTCATACATTGAAATTGGTAAAAAGTTTTAACGTGTTCAATTCACTTATACATATTTTATCTTTTAAGAGTTTGTATTCAACTGCAGCAATTTCAATATTATTAATATTGACTTTCCTCATAGATACAAGTAAAGAGAATATCAATATGATTTTTCTAAATTTCTTCTTTATTGTATATACAATTATCTATATAGGTAAATTACTTTTATTTCAATTGATAAAATATGGTATGTTACTTAGTTATTCTTTAATCCTTACCCAAATAGTGAGAGCGTATCTATTATTAAGCCTCCGATCGAAGTTCGTTCATCTGTCAGCGAGCTATATATAAATCATCAAACGTAATAAGAAGACAGTGAAAAATATCATACTATTCGATATTCTATAGCCGATAAAAAAAAATATGAAACAAATAAAAAAGTTCATAAAGGTCTTTTCAAACCCTGTATGATGGTTCGAAACGTGCCTTGTCCGATTGAATCTAATTCGGTTACATTTATTTAGTATAAATTGTTTACCCAAAAAATAGCTGTTAAATACTTGTTAAATACTAATAATTAAATACGTTAAATACTTTAGTAAGATTTTTGAAAAGATTATGCTAGATCAAATGCAATCATATTTTTATAGTAATAACTTTCTGCATAGTAAACAATTTGGTTTCACAAGGGGTCGCTCAACAACCGATGCCGGTGTTGAGCTTGTACAGCAAATTTTTGATGCCTGGGAGAACTCGCATGATGCACTTGGTGTGTTTTGCGACTTATCAAAGGCATTCGATTGCGTTTTTCATGAAACATTGATCAGGAAACTACAGCACTATGGATTTAGAGACACCACTCTGGATCTTATTGTATCATATTTGAGTGATAGGGTTCAGAGGGTTGACATCAATGGAGAAAAATCTCCTGGTTCGTCGGTTAAGATGGGAGTTCCGCAGGGCTCAATCCTTGGTCCTTTCTTATTTTTAATTTATATCAATGATTTGCCTTATTTTGTAAAGGATAACCATGAAATAGTATTGTTTGCGGATGACACTTCACTTTTGTTTAAAATTAAACGTAGGCAGTCGCAAATTGACGACGTGAACAAGTCTATTTCTAAGGTAGTCCACTGGTTTAACGTTAATAATTTACTGCTAAATGAAGGGAAAACTAAGTGTTTGAAATTTGTTTTACCTAATGTTAAACAGGTAAAAACGAATGTAAATATAAAGGATCGAAATGTGAGCCTTGTAGATACCACAGTGTTCTTAGGAATCACACTAGATTCAAAGTTGCAATGGGGCCCACATATTGATAAATTGTCGAAGAGACTTAGCTCTGCAGCATATGCTGTAATGAAAATACGTCAGTTAACGGATATAGAAACTGCCAGATTAGTCTATTTTAGTTATTTTCATAGTGTAATGTCTTACGGTATTTTACTGTGGGGAAATGCCGCCGATATTCAAACAATATTTGTGTTGCAGAAGCGGGCTATTCGATCAATTTATAATCTTAAAGTTAAGGACTCTTTAAGAAATAAGTTTAAAGAAATAGGCATAATGACGGTTGCATCACAATACATATATGAAAACTTAGTATATGTCAAAAAAAATATTAGTTTATTTACTAAAAATAGTGAAATACATACACTTAATACTAGAAGTAAAAATAAGTTAACTTTACCTGCTACTAGGCTCCACAAAATTAATAACTCGTTTAGAGGCCTCTGTGTTCGCTTTTACAATAAAGTCCCAAGCAATATTCAAGAGTTGAGCCTGACTAAATTTAAATCGACTATTAAAAAAACTCTTATTAAGAATGCTTATTATAAAGTGTCTGATTATATTACAGACAAAAATGCTTGGGTTTGAACTGTTCCAACCATTCCAACGGGTATTTCTATATGATATATATTATGGATCATGTGTTGATGATACTTTTATTGAAAAGCTGTATTTAAAGCTGATTACGTAAGGAAGAATATCAGACTATTTAAGAAGATTTGAATGACAAAACGGCGTGGTCATGATTTCTCCATTGTTTTTGCTTTGTAATTGTTTGCAGTGTCCTACAGATAAATGACTTTAAGTTTAAGTAAATATGTTGTGGTTGATATAGGTGGTTATGGGTAGTCATGCTCTCTTAAAAGTCTCTTCGGTGGTGTCGTGTGAGGCGGGTCGTTACGTTCCCTAAAATATGGTTGAGCGAAGCGATGGCTGGTTCATGCGTCATGCTCGTGAACGGGTGCTGCCAGCGGAGATGAGTCTGCCCTAACTACTTTGATATTTAAGATATAAATGTTTAATTACACCTATTATAAATAACTCTGTTTGTATTTATACTGTGTGACACAGCAATCAAAATGCAGGTGTACAATTAATGTATAATTTCACATTATGTAATGAAGGGTGACTTCATGAATCATCTCTGAAGTCATTTTTCAACTTGACGACTCTGTAAATGATAAAACAGGGAGAAAAAAACAGCCCTTGCTGAGTTTCTTGCCGGTTCTTCTCAGTACAAGGTCTCCCGCCGTAGATTTACGAACCGATGGCGTAGCTTCTCGACATTCATATGTGCTTGTAACAGCCTAAACTGAATAAATGATTTTGATTGATTGATTGATTGACTCACACGCTAATAAAATCTGTCGAGGCATATGGATTCTCCGCTTGCATTGGAGCGCCCGTCTGGGGAAGTAACCTCATCTTACAGAATACCACAGTAAAATTACACTACCTTTTGGTAGTGTTGTGTTTCTGTCGGTGAGTTAGGTTCCACGGGGTAGGAGACAGGGTCAGGGTAGACAACGGCACGGTAATATTATCTATACAGTATTGTGACTCCGCCCTGTCCTTGAAAATAAATGCCTACAGCCGAGCGCTGCGATAGCACGTGGTAGGGCCGCCCGCCTACAGTATTTTATGTAGTTTTGTTTTTAACGCGAGTGTAGGTAGATCACTCGTTTGTCTCTTTTTTCATCCTATATATTATTTATATATTATTCTAGATATTTTGCCCGATGGAAAAACCGAAATACCTAAATATTAGAAACAAATTACGTACTAGTAGATAGGTATATAAAAAATATTCTATAAAGGTAAGACACCTTTCCAATATTTCAGGTAATTTAAAAAATGATATCTCTGGGTGTGTTATTGAAGAGTTCAAGCAACCAAAAACAGCAATTGTGCTGTTGTACGATATTGATCGTCGTTTGTTCTTTTCCATACTAAATCATGTAGGTATCTACTTAATTAAATCAAATATTTACAATACAAAACGCACGTTTAAGCACGGCTAACTGCATAAAAAACAATTCAGACCGTTCGGTCGTCGTTACGGCGCGGCGCATTCGCGACTGGGTGCCCGCCCAGAGCACATCGAACTCGAGTGGCGTAGGTATGACTCGCTTTCCGACCGTTTGTATGAAGATAGAATACTGTATGATATTATTACCGTGACAATGGTGCGGTGATATCGCAAACATCTGTAAGCTATAGTAGTTGCTTACCATGAGGCGGACCGCTTATTTTACGCCTTTTAAATATAAAAAAATGGTAATAAAACTCGCCTATAAAATATTTCCAGTAATCACGACTAACTAAAGTGCTGATTATGAATAAGAAGGGCTTTTTTTAACACACACCAATTAGCCTTGCCCCAAAGTAAGCACTGTAAGGCTTGTGTTATGGGATGCTAGGGTAACGGATAGAATACATATACTGTACATATATAAGTATATTTATATTGAAATACATATTAAATGTCCATGACTGGAATACAAATGCTCGTATTCATCACACAAACATTTGCCCCCACCGGGATTCGAACCCGGGACCTCTCGAGTCGGCGACACCATGAAACCCGGCGTACAAACCACTCGGCCACGGAGGCCGTTGAATAAATATAATACAAAAATGTGATTTCGTTGATAAAATTATACATCTCTTATCTATTAGACAAGTCCGTCCGTCTGTCTGTCTGTGGTGCTGTTTCAGTGGCCAAAGCGTAAGAGATAGATAAAGAGAATATTTAAGTTATAAGTTAAGAATAGTCTGATAAGACTACAAACCGGATTTGAGTAACGTAGCACTTCCGGTTTTCGAGAAATCACGAATTTCAAACGAAACCACACAAAATCTCCGAAGTTCTCAATTAATTAAATACATTTTTTTTTGAAATCAGGTTTTGGTGAACATTTGGTTCACTGGTTTGCTAGTTTACTATATTTCAACACATTTGCTCAAAGAATACAATTTACGAAGGTTTTATACATAGTTGGAAAGTTCAAAATACGGGCCATACAACGGAGCGTACGGTAAAACTGTTACTGCACGCTCCCAGACATGGCGCAGTACGTGGATTTACTTTTTTTTTTTATTTAGGTTGAACCAACTTGAAGCCGCTTTTAATCTATATCTATGTCTTAATTTAATATTGAAAAGAAAAAGAGACTAGTTCTAATTTTCACCATTCGCACGTATCGCCATTTGGAAATGCGAGCCATTTTATTATCAGATAAAGTTTGCTTCATTACTTAAATTAGGTATACTGTTTTCACGCAAATGTGTTGAAAAACGTTGTATGACATTCGTGCAAAATTGGTATTTACATTCGTCTACTCGTTTGTAATAACCAACTTACCGCACTAATATCTTAAATTACTATTATATATATTATTACTTATTGTAACGGCGGGGCGGGGGGTGCTAAGAATCTCCGGGCTACGGGAAGTCACCACAATAGACCCTGGCGACGTACACGCTACGGCTGGACTCGCATCTGGCGCAACTCGAGGTGGAACTTGGGAAGATTAGGTGGCATATATTAGGGTTAAGTGAAGTCCGAAGAGAGGGGGAGGACACCATAACCCTCGAATCGGGCCACCTAATGTACTTCCGCGGGGGAGACCAACAGTCCCAAGGTGGCGTTGCGTTTTTGGTAAATAAGTCCCTTGCCGATAACGTTGTAGAAATGTCCAGCGTGTCGAACACGGTAGTGTACCTTATTATAAAGCTCACCGAGAGGTATAGCCTCAAGGTGGTGCAAGTGTACGCACCGACCTCGACACACTCGGACGACAAAGTGGAGGATATGTTCGATGATATATCGAGGGCCCTCCACTTCACAACTAAGACCCACTACAACGTTGTTATGGGGGACTTCAACGCTAAAGTGAGAGTACAGAATTGCAGCGAATCGGTAGTAGGATCCCATGGATTTGGGAAGCAGAAATCATAAGGGGCAAATGCTCGTCAACTTCCTCGAACGGGAAGGGCTCTTCTTGATGAACTCGTTCTTCAAGAAACAGTCCCAAAGGAAGTGGCCTGGCGAAGCACCGACACTATGACTAAAAATGAGATCGATTTCATCATAGACGGACAAGAGGTATATATTCAGAGACGTCTCCGTGATCAATAGGTTCAATACCGGTAGTGATCACCGACTCGTCCGGGGCTCTCTGAATATCAACTTTAAGGCCGAGAGCGTCCGTTTGATGAAATCCAGGCTCCATGTATAACAGGATCTGAAACGTTCCAGTCAAATCTGGAGAACCGATTTGCTGCCGTGGAAACCACATCAGACGTAAACCAAAACCTCGAAAATGTGGTTCGGATCCTCAGGGAAGAGGGTACGAGATTATGTGCAACGCAGGGTAAGGGCAAGAAGTCAAAGCTTTCGGAAGAGACTTTAGGGCTAATGAAGGAACGACGTCAAAACCCACCCGTCACTTCATTGGCAAAGCGGACTCTAAACCAAGAGATCAGTAAGCACGTACGATACGACCTCCGGTACTACAATACTCTCTCGATCGAGAGAGCGATCGAGCAGAATCGAGGGTCCAAAGTGTTCGTACAATCTCTTGGAAGAAGCCATCTGACGAAGCTGACCACAGCAAGTGGGGAAGTTGTTGCTTCAAAGCCTGCAGTCCTTTCGGAAGTGGAAGACTTCTACGGCCAGTTGTACGCATCACATGCATCTCGACCCGGTCCCGGAAATGAGGATTCTAGAGCCTCATTAACACGCCACTTCACGGAAGACCTGCCAGAAGTCAGTATAGACGAAATCGAGATTGCTCTTGGGCAGCTTAGAAATGGAAAAGCCCCTGGAGAGGATGGTGTTACAACAGAACTCTTGAAAGCTGGAGGTAAACCCGTACTGAGGGAGCTCCAAAAGCTTTTTAACACTGTCCTTTTCGAAGGGAGAACTCCGGAGGTGTGGAGTAGGAGTGTGGTCCATCTTGTTCTTAAAAAAGGGGGACAAGACGCTACTTAAGAACTGTCTTACGTCTGTAAGCTGTTCTCAAGAGTAATCGCGAACCGTCTTGCGCGAAGACTTGATGATTTCCAACCACCGGAACAGGTTGGATTTCGGAGCGGATACGGTACCATAGACCATATCCACACAGTACCGCAGATTATACAGAAGACTGCGGAGTACAATCAGCCCCTGTGCCTAGAATTTTTGGACTATGAGAAGACCTTTGACTCGATTGAAATCTGGTCTATCCTGGAGTCCTTGCAGCGTTGCCAAGTCGACTGGCGATATATCCAAGTGATAAGATGTCTTTTCGAAGCCGCCACCATATCTGTCCAAGTACAGAATCAGCAAACAAGTCCCATACCGTTGCATCGTGTAGTGAGACAAGGGGACGTTATTTCCCCGAAATTGTTCAATAATGCAATGGAGGATATGTTCAAGACGCTGAACTGGAAAGGACATGGCATCAACATAAATGGCGAACGCATCTCTCACTTGCGATTTGCAGACGACATCGTCATCATGGCAGAAACCCTGCAGGACCTACAACAGATGCTGAATGACCTGGCTGACTCTTCTTTACGCATCGGCCTACGGATGAACTTGGATAAAACCAAGGTCATGTTCAATGAACATGTTCTACCGGAACCGATTGCAATACACGGTGCCGTTCTCGAAGTTGTTCAAAAATATGTATATCTCGGGCAGACATTGCAGTTAGGTAGAAACAACTTTGAGGACGAGGTGAATAGAAGAATTCAGCTGGGTTGGGCAGCGTTTGGGAAGCTATATCAAGTCCTGACATCGTCGATCCCACAGTGCCTAAAGACGAAAGTCTTCAATCAGTGCGTCCTACCTGTGATGGCATACGGAGCCGAGACGTGGACACTGACGATACGGCTGGTCCACAAATTCAAAGTCGCTCAGCGCGCTATGGAAAGGGCTCGGCGTTTCTCTGAAGGATCGCATTAGAAATGAGGTAATCCGACAGAGAACCAGAGTCATCGACATAGCCCACCGAATTAGCAAGTTGAAGTGGCATTGGGCTGGCCTAATTTGCTGAAGAACTGATAACCGTTGGGGTAGACGAGTTCTGGAGTGGAGACCGCGTCTAGGCAAACGTAGTATTGGACGTCCTCAGGCACGATGGAGTGACGATTTGCGCAAGGTGGTTGGCAGGAGCTGGATGCGAGTAGCCCAAGATCGATCTGAGTGGCGTGCAATTGGAGAGGCCTATGTCCAGTAGTGGACTAGGATAGGCTGTTGATGATGATGATGATTGATGATACCACGACCCACCCATTCCCTTATTACACTGTAATCCCTTTCATCCTCCAATCACCCGTTTCACCCTTTTTTTTTGTTAACGCAGGCAAAACCTCCATTTACAGACGACAGCGCCTTTAAGAGGCACACCGCCGAACGGACCTCAAACCTGGCACCCGCAAACTCCGTAAATGCAATTTTTGAGCAAAGTGTGTTGAAAATTACTAGTCTGTATTCATACATTGCTACGCGATGTACACACATTTAATAAGTGCTTTCATCGCTTGCCAAAAATCTTGTTTTATTAAACTGCATGTTCTTAACTACATACTTTACATATGGTATAATATAAGAAACTACTTAATCTAATTTTGGAATTGAATGTAAAATCAACATTTTTTTTTACTGTTAAATAAATCTAAAGATTTTTCTTTTACTTGAATAAAACTTTACGCGGTCCAGGTAGCAGACGGGACTTGATCCTTCACTATTCGGGCGGATGCACTGGCCAATTATGCTACCACGACCTTGATGGCCATGTCATGTGTATTTCCAGTAAAATATGCTTTATTTGTTTTAGATTCACCAAAAAAAATGTACTCATAACTGCAACAGCACTTGAAACCGTAGATCCGTTTTACCTACGAGTATGTATTAGTCTACTAGTGCATCGGTTACAATAAATCAATTATTGTTAAATTAATATAGTAAAACAACCACTTTCATAATGAAATATCGAGGAGCTCGTCATAAAACATAATGAACAAAAAGTATCGTAATTATATTTTAAAGGTTGACGTATTTCATGCGTATGCGAGCGGCTGTTGAAACTGATGATAAACGATATCAGCGCTTCACATAATAGCAGCCATCATTTAACCGGAAACCACGGTACCCAAGACTTTATAACATGCACGGATAAAACCGACTGGACTAAATAATAACGTCGTGATGCTGGCAACAATGATTTATTATATCGCTTTCCTCGGCCGCCCGAATGAACCACATGAAAAATGATCTCACTTATTGCCACAGCAACTCTGCAGTTGACGCTTTGTTTAAGCACAAATGACTCGCACTATGAAGTTATTTCGTGCGACTTATGTTTTTACAGGATTACGAGCGAACGCCCCCGGACGGCGAGACGTCGCGAAATGACAAATCGTTTGTTTTAGGCCTGACCTCTTTGTCATACGCATGAGGGTCGCGTCGTGCCCCCTTATCGGCTGCATCTCTGTGTGGGTGGGTGGAACACAGTTCGGTTTTGAGATCAGATAGATTTGTCCGCTGTTCTTTTTGCTTTAGTTCCAACTCCGGGTTTATTGCGTAAGTCTTTGATGTCGCGGGCATGCGCGCCTTTTGTTAACACAGTTTAGAATGTGGGAGAGATACGGATTGCATTGGTATTGGCGAGATTTTAAAATCAAGTTTTGTCGTCTTCCACGTTGAGTGAGGTGTTAGGATGAATAATATGTTTATACTAAACTGCTACTGGTGGTTTACCTATATTTTTCGATGTATAAAGTATCCTATGTCTCAATATAGGTAATAATTATTACTAATAAACTATATGTGTGCCAAATTATATCCAAATCTATTCAGCAGATTTTGCGTGATAGCGTAACATGTATGTTTGCTTATATAAAAATCAAACAAACAATCACATTTATAATATTAGTATACTACTATATCAATTGTACATTGATATACGAAACAATAATTCAAGGAAACGTTACCTAGGGAATTTTGTAAATTTAAATAAAAAGCCGTGATGGAAATAATTAGTATCAACATATTATTTCCATCTAGGCTCTTACTTGCCTTAGATGGGTACTTTAAAATTTCTTCAAAATACTTTATTCGCACACATATTTAAAGCCATTTACAGTCCAAAATACAAGTTACTTATCATATTCTTCACGTAATGTGGCGCATTCGGAACAGTTTTTTTTCATTTAGTAAAGATTCTGGTGAGTTTTCTCTTTTGAAGAAAATGAAGAAGCAAATGTCTTGGAAGCTTTCATAGATCAAGTAAATGATCACTGTAGTACGAATGAAATGAAACCTACCCAATTCTTCGCCTGTTTCTCGTCAACGTCTAATGTTGAATCCGGTAGTGATTGATTGCATTTATATTTTTTTCTATCTCAATTTTAATAGAATTAAACTCAATGCTTACTATTCTTTAACCACATGAACCGAGTCACATAGTAAGGGATAAAACTACAGAGCTGCGTGCTACAATTAAATGTAATAAATACCATGTTTAGACTGAACATTAAATCCTGAAAATAAACTCTACTCTGTATTCTTTTTAAGAAACAAAGGTGACAACATGATTTTTAGACCGAGTTTAACCATTAGTCTTCGTTTTGTAATAAGCCAGTAAATGCATTTATTTTTCAAGACTAAAATCGTCTGAATATTGTATTAAGTAAAAATATTAAAACCATCTTAATTGGGCAGCAGATGACTTGCAGGAGCAATTGTAATTACCAATACAGAATTGGTGTATTTTCGAGACTTCGTTCCTCTAAAATTTCTATACCCACCTTTTTTTACATAACGCAGGTAAAAAATCTTTTTTCAGACGACGAGGCCTTTAAGCCGAATCGCCGAACGGACCTCACACCTGGCTCCCGCAAGTCTTACGAACCCCCCAGTGGCTGCCCACCGAGGCCCCTGCAACTTTTACGGGCGCTTTACGGCATAATATCCGCTAAAAAAGTCCTGCGAATACCTTCTACACTGCTTAACGCGAAGCCGCGGGGTCCCCGTTAGAGATTCTACCACGCCTCCGCACCCAGCAGCTTTCAGGCCTCGCCGGGGCTCCACGGCAGGAGTCTCCTGAGGTATTGCGGGGACACCGCAGACGTGCGCAGGATGGCCCGCGCATGGGGGCCAAGTCCAAGCAACCCTCCACAATACTCACCTGGATCCCAGATATAGCCTTCTACCCACCACTTATTTACAGGGCTGTCTATCTATATATATATATCTAGGTTGTGCTCAGAACACCACTGTGCTTATCAGATCACTGTCTGATATCTAAGGCGCCACAGGCCGAGTTTCCGCGTCCTGCAGTAGTCAAACGCCGGATGTGATGATGTTTACATCAAGGAGGAGCTTACATCAGAGCGAAGCCCAGCATGTTGCACAAATTGACCATGAACTGAGAACGCATCCACCGGAGCCCGTAGCCACCCCGTAGTTCTATAACTAAGGTTTGATCAAGGCCATACAGAACAACTTCTGATAGCCCGCGCGGCAGTGCAGAGTCTGATTATCTCAGAGGGATCACTGGCTCATGAAATTGCAGAAGGAAGCTTGTTTATTGGCTAAATTATTTGCGGCCAACTCACAAAACGATGGCTGAAATGCACTGCAACTGCAACCGTCATTACCTCATTGGCGCAGCGTGAGGTTCGCACGGAATTGTAATCACGCGGAGGTCCGGAAAACTGTTGGACCCGGTGGTAACCCAGCAGTTGTGCTAAAACAATGTGTAGCGGAGTTGACTCCTGTGCTAACGCGCATGTACCAACTCTTGTCCTCTTTAATGAGCAACCGATTTCCAAAAAGGAGGGATCGCTCAGACCTAGCTAACTATTGACCAATAACAGCCTCTTTAATGTTGTGTAATATATATTGTGTGTGTAAAACAGCCTCACACAAAGTTGGAGGCCTGAACATAGAATAGCGTTTTTCCAGTTCCAATCAACCGTGCTTGTTATACAAGACGTTCTACGTAGAATATTACTTACACCTCCTGTCTAACTCCGCCAAGTACTTACTCGATGCTTTGTATTATTGGAGGAGGTAATTAAACACCTCCAGCCTCTTCAATTACGCCGTGATGTGGCATCATATATAGAGTTCTATCGCCTAACCCCGACGAGAGTTCTGGGGAGTTATTCTCCACTATCTCACCTTTACTTTTTCTTCAGAAGACCAGGCGTCAGGATTTCAACATCAGGTGGGGTGATGTCATTTGTTGGAACTTTCCATAAGAAAAATATATGTCGGAGAGAGACTATTCACTTTGTCATTAGCGTTCACGGGCTTAGTGGGCGTCATTGGGGCTTGATACAGGCACAAAACCAAACAATCACTCAATCACTGTTCGTATAGTTTTAATTACGTTCTTTTAACAAAAACAAAATAAAAATGTTTCACACACACTTTACTTTACACTAAGGACACTTAAATAACGTAACAACCGAGCAGTGGGTTCAAGGTACCAATCTGACTTCACTGAACTACCGTATCACCTTTCTAGTAATGAACCGCTACGATCAGTTCCTCGCCTTTTAAATACGCGCAAAACCTACCTCCCACCTGTGAAAATCAAGATGGCGCCTCGACCCCACTCGAGGCACGTGCTCTGCTCTGATTGGACGCGACATAAAATGATTTACTAGCGACTTTTATTCAATTGCTAAGTTACTGAACAATACAATAATTTTAATTAATTGAAATTTTTGTAAATTAAGATTTTATAAAATTATTTAAAGTGTAAACAATAGTCTTTTCACGCTTGGCATTCAACAAGAAACTCTACTCGTCACATCCTCCGACACGGCCATCCTGACCTATGACACGTCCTCGTGTGATGTTGAAGAACCAGCATGCTCGCTGTCTGTAAAAAAAGAAATGGTTCATGTACAGTACATCGGCCAATCCTGACCACGCCAAATGATTTTTTTTTCATAACATCTTCATTCGAAATATTTGCTTTTCTAATTGAAATAGGCCTTACAATTCATCGTTACATATGGAATCTGTACCCCAACAACCTCACTGTTGCATACTCAATTAAGTACTTTCCAAACAGCCACTACGCCGTTACACTTAACAGCCACGTCGCCGTTACACTTAGCAACCACCTCACCGTTGCACTTAACAGCCACCTCGCCATTGCACTAAACAGTCACCTCGCCATTACACTAAACAGCCACCTCGCCGTTGCACTTAACAGTTACCTCGCCGTTACACTTAACAGTCACCTCACCGTTACACTTAACAACCACCTCGCCGTTGCACTTAACAGACACTTCGCCGTTACATTTAACTAGACTCCTTGCTTAACAACATTTTAATGGCCTCCTCGCCTCTATGGCGTCATAGCATAAACTTTACAACCACCACGCTACTCAAGTCTTACAAACAACTCATTGAGCCAACACGCTATACATTTAAATACTTCAAACACCCATATACAGTCTTTCTATTAACTAACAATCAGCCCCGGAATCCAAGCAAAATGAAAACTGCTCACCAAATTATGTGATCACTCCAGTGACGGGTTTCACTCCGCATACGTCCACTCGTTTTACACTGCTGGATGTAACAGCAGGCTGTAAGCTGCCGCTTGTAGCTGGCCAGGTTTTCGTGCATCGTGATGCGATGTGACCCTCAACACCACGTCTGTAGAAGCTAACCGGGGGCCTCGTCGTAGCCGCAGCCATATTGTTGTCGTCAGAAGTCGAAGTTGATTGCTGCTTGTCACGCGAAGGGCTGTATATCATGATCCGATAAGCAGATGTCCGTAGTTGCTAGCCAGGCGCGAGCGTCAGTGTCTGCGTTTTCAGGTTGCAATTCAGGCAGCGTAGTATTCTTATCCTCGGTAGGCGGCGCGTTGCGTATCGCGTCCACAAGTAGTTACATGCTGTTTCGTTGCACTTCAAACAAAGCTTGCAAAACGTCGTTGACCCCGGATGAATCGTGCACATTTTGTGCCTGCACCGATCCCACTTCTGATGTCGGAGAGAGACTATTCACTTTGTCATTAGCGTTCACGGGCTTAGTGGGCGTCATTGGGGCTTGATACAGGCACAAAACCAAACAATCACTCAATCACTGTTCGTATAGTTTTAATTACGTTCTTTTAACAAAAACAAAATAAAAATGTTTCACACACACTTTACTTTACACTAAGGACACTTAAATAACGTTACAACCGAGCAGTGGGTTCAAGGTACCAATCTGACTTCACTGAACTACCGTATCACCTTTCTAGTAATGAACCGCTACGATCAGTTCCTCGCCTTTTAAATACGCGCAAAACCTACCTCCCACCTGTGAAAATCAAGATGGCGCCTCGACCCCACTCGAGGCACGTGCTCTGCTCTGATTGGACGCGACATAAAATGATTTATTAGCGACTTTTATTCAATTGCTAAGTTACTGAACAATACAATAATTGTAATTAATTGAAATTATTATAAATTAAGATATTATAAAATTATTTAAAGTGTAAACAATAGCCTTTTCACGCTTGGCATTCAACAAGAAACTCTACTCGTCACATCCTCCGACATATATAATACCTACATATTATATACACCTGGTGTCGATTATAGCATGATTCTCTAAACCTAAACTTAAATTTGACAACAGTGTATCCTTGTATCTCTATACAAAATAAAAAAGAGAGACTTATGTTAAATTTAATTTTAAGTTTAGAGAACCCTGCCAGATTCGACACCAGTGCAGACCTTTTCCACGTAAGAACGGAAGACAACAGCTAAAGTAACTCATTTCCGGTCATGTCGCCTCATTCTATTGAAAGAATGCTATTTAATGAGAACGAAAGGCAAAACCGGAAATGGGTGGTAGCTAGAACTGTGGCTCACTGTATCAGCTTGTTTTAAGTTGAAAATAATAAAAACCCAAAAAATTGGGTATTTACGGGTTTAAACCTAAAAGACCCAATTTTTAACCACCTGGGTTTAAACTCAAGTGGGTGGATTGCCCATCTATAGTACCTACTTACGTATGTCTTTTGCACAGTCACCTTCGCATGTTTTTTGCCCAAAACATATTTGAAGTGATTTTACAATTTTTAATTGGTGATTGTCATTCACATGTATTATATGTAAAACAAAATAATCCAATGAATATATTATAAAGGTATCTTATACTTGAATTCAACGCAAGAAGTAGTCATACACATATTAAATTACACGTTAATTAAATGAAATCTTTAAACTGTTGAAACAGTTTATAGATTTCATTAAATTAATGTATCTCAAAGGCAGTGAATTCTAGTAATTTAATCAGAATATGTGTATGACTACTTTTCAAACAAATATATACTAAACTGTTTCAACAAATATTATAGGTAAACAGACAGAATCATGTGCTGACAAAATAAAAAATTCACGCATTACAAATACGCTTCAATATTTTTCTGTGCCGTCCGTACGTAAAAGCTAGTAATTGAAACCCAGAGCCGCTTTTGTCATACAGTTGTTACTGGTTTATCAAAAAAGGTTCCATTTTAAAAGTAACGAGGAAATAAACAAGTTAAGTAATCAATGGAACTCTGTCGACAAAAAGACAGGCTGGGGAATTGATTCACTGTTAATATAGGTACTCATTGTGTATACAGTAATAACTGTTTTCTGGAGACAGCTCGTGCGATGTAAAATTTTCGGTTTATTGTTTTCGATATCTTTTTTAACACCTCTTATTTATATTCAATACGTAAGATGAAGTTCTATTACTCTTTCTTACGCATTAAATAAAAATCAGAGTTTAATGTATCAATGTTATATTCTGGGTAAATATTTACCATTTGTTAAAATTTATATAATTATACTCGTATAAAGAAACATTTGCTAAAAGTACCGCTAAAAAGAGCGAGAGTTTATTTGAGTCAATCTTTATAATTGACTAGGTAATCATAATTATAATGTAAGACAGAAAATCATATATTTGTGTATATGTGAGTGAGCGGAAAAATAGCTCACAACGAGTTGTGGTTACAGTAAAACATCCACATCACGAAATTCGTGTTATGACTCTAATGAAAATGCGCACGACGCGTTGTGGCAATCACAGAAAGACCAAATAGCGAAATTCGTGTCGTGGCTGACATGCTATTCGATCTCAACGCGTTGTGGCAATGAAGAAAAGCCATGACTCGTTCTGAGCATTCATTGTTTTAACCATATCACGACGGACAGGTTGTAAGTTGATAGAGGACGTGCAGCACCCAGGAATGTTATGTGTGTTGTTATGAGCATTAATCCACCAGTTCTCTACCAGTTAGGAAACAAGGAAGGTACATTCGGTGGACTTTTTGCACGTAATGAGTTTACACTTTCTGTAACCAACTTTATTAACATTTGTGATGTGCCCTCAACTTCGTCATTCACACTTCGCTCAGCATCTATGTTATCATCTGGAAGTAAGCAGGGGTTTATAATGTGCCACTGCAAAAGATACCGTATTAATAAAAAGTGCAAGTGTCGCTCCAGTAATATAAATACAATACAAAAACTCTTTATTGTACACCACAAAAAAAACATTGAACATTAAGTACAAAACCAACTAGTACACGTGATGCAATGGGCGGCCTTATCGCTTAAAGCGATCTCTTCCAGGCAACCTTTGGATGGAGAGGATTAGAAGGAAGTGGGAGAGACGGCGGTGTAAATCGCTGGTAAACTATATAATATATTAGCATATACATACATACACCATACACATATAAGATATATATATATATATATATATATATATATATATATATACATACATACAATAAGTATAAATACAAATACATACATTGATCCAGTCCAGTTGGGAGGCAGTTGTAAGCACATCAGATATTAAAATGTATTACAATGTCAGAAAATAGGAATTCAGATGGTTTTAAAATGTAATAATAGTTTCCGCACGTCTTATCGAAACCGGAAGAGAATTCCATAGATGTACAGCTTGCACTGCAAACGAACGATGGAAAAAAGTTGTGCCGTGTACGGGGGTCATAAGAGCAAGATTTTCTGATGATCTTAAAGATAACGTGTTAGAATTATGCAGGAAATTAAAACTTTCCTTGAGATAGCGCGGGGACTTGGGATTGAACAATATGTTGTAAAGAAGAGAAAGGATATGAGTATTCCGGCGAAGGCGAATAGGTAGCCACTTGAGCTGTGAACGAAATTGAGAAACATGATTATATTTGCGCAAGCCAAATATGAAACGGATACAAAAATTTTGAAGTCGCTCAAGTTTGTTAAGCTGGTCCTCCGTGAGATCTAGATAGCAGACGTCAGCATAATCAAGTATAGTATAGGAAGTATAGGAAGCAATAAAGATTGTGCTAAGGCAATTTTGGTGGTAATGGGCAGAAAATTACGGAGTCTCCTAAGTGATGCTGCTGAAGCATACAATTTGCGACTGACCACTTGCATCTGCGGACCCCAACTCATACAGTTGTCAAACGTTAATCCTAGGTTTTTTACCGATGTGCTAAAAGGGATTAGATTTCCAGCAATTTCGATGTTGGGTAGTGACTGCCAATCCACTCTATCTAACATTCTAGAGCTACCAATTACTATGCTAGTTGTTTTGGAGGGATTTATTTCCAACCCAAAATTTTTGCTCCACTCAGAAATCACATGTAGATCACTGTTTGTAGCCTGCACTGCATCACCAAGTTGACCAAGAGGAGCTTGGCGATAGATTTGTAAGTCATCTGCATATAGGTGGTAGGAAGAAGAAATATTGTTTGAAACGGAGTTAATTAATACAGCGAAAAGAAGAGGAGATAAAACGCCGCCCTGGGGAACGCCAGCAGTCGTGTCGCTCCATGAAGAAAATTTCTCCTCAAGGCGAACGCGCTGCCTGCGCCCATGCAGATAACTGCGAAACCACTCAATCACCGATGGAGATACGTTAAGTGAGCGCAGCAATGCCAAAAGAACCTCAAAGTCGACAGTGTTAAAAGCATTGCTAAAGTCCAACAATGTTAATACCGTGAGGAGACCATTATCCATTCCAAAGCGTATATCATCAGTTACTTTAAGTAACGCAGTCGTAGTGCTATGGCCAGGACGGAAACCGGATTGAAAAGGGTTGAAAAGATCGTGGCGAGAGAGGAATGTATTCAATTGATTATGGATAAGGCGTTCAAGAACCTTAGACAGAAAGGGGAGGATAGAAATGGGACGAAAATCGACGATGGTTTGAGGGTTCGATCTTTTAGGAAGAGGAATAATTTGGGCTTGCTTCCAAACTGACGGGAAGACTCCGTTGGAAATCGAGCTGTTAAAAAGGAAGGTAAGGACAGGAAGAATAATATCCAGGATAAGTATCAACATGTTTCGACTAATGCCGTCACTCCCCACCGCATTGGAAGAGATAGAAAGCATGCTCTTCTTAACGTCACATTCAGTGAATTGAGTAAAAACAAAAGGAGAGTAGTCTGGAACTGGTAACGAAGAAAGGTAGTTTAAAGTACAAGACTTATGAGAATCACTGAGACTAGAAGTGGAAGAGAATTGAATGTTAAGAGAATCTACGTTGATGCTACTAGGAGTAGATTCGTGTCGAGGCTTACCAATTCCAAGTGATTTAAGGAAATTCCAGACTTTTGCTGGATCTTTATTATCAACAGAAGCATGAATATGGCGGCGCAAGGCATCCCTACACACCAAATTGCAGTGATTTCGAGCTCTTATATAGTTGACTTTATTATAATCAGTCGGGCGACGTTTATATTTGCTTTTAGCAACGTCTTTTTTATGCATTAGGGCCCTAATCTCCTGAGTAAGCCACGGCGCTGGAACGTGTTTGAGCTTGATGGGACGAAAAGGAGCATGCTTGTTATAAAGCTCAGTAATTATATCATTAAAGTACTTAACTTGTTCGTCGACGGACACCGCCCCAGTTACTAACGACCAATCCGTACTTTGAGCGTCATTAAGAAACGCGTCCCTATCCATACCACCAAAATTACGCTGAAGAATGACTTTGGGCTTAACTTTGGGAGGACGAATTTTGTAGGACAAGAAGATTAAGTCATGGTATGAAAAGGCATCAGCCGAACATTGACCATGCTTCATGACAAGATGAGGAGCAGAGACGATTATTAAGTCAAGAAGTGAAGGAGAAGTGTTTGGAAAATGATGGGTTGCACTAAGGGGAAGAATATGCAGATTACAAGAACTTACAACAGATTGAAGGGAGGTTGCACGAGAATCATTTTTTAAGAGGCAGGTATTGAAATCTCCCATTATCAACGAGTGGGTATAAGATGGGACAAAATCTCCCAAGAGTTGTTCAAAAGAACTAAAGAAGTTAATATTTAAAGAGGGGCTGTAATAGACTCCGAGTAGGAATTTGGTATGTGATAGCAGAACCTCAACAAACAAATGTTCACCAGCATTAACTGGAGGAGGTTGTGTAGAGGAGCTAATTATAGTGAATGGAATTTGAGTACGTAAATAAATAGCAACTCCACCACCTCGAGAGCCAGTGCGATCATTGCGTATCAAACGAAAACCGGGCAAAACATAGGAAGAAGAGGGCAGAGAAGGCTTGAGCCAGGATTCGGAGACTAAAACAGCATGAAGATTTTTGTGGTTGAGAGACGCCAGCATATCATTGTAATGAGCCGGAATACTTTGCGCATTTATGTGAACGACGTTAAAGTTTTTAGGAACATCAGAAAATGTACTATCGAGGCAGTCAGGGAGAGTATATAAAATAAATACGTTTAAATACTAACAAACGGGATAAAATAAGCACAAATTGATA
Organism: Chilo suppressalis; assembly: GCA_902850365.2. Taxonomy (NCBI): domain Eukaryota; kingdom Metazoa; phylum Arthropoda; class Insecta; order Lepidoptera; family Crambidae; genus Chilo; species Chilo suppressalis. The sequence goes on along the minus strand of OU963906.1, from coordinate 12,069,633 downwards.
ATTATACTCCACCTGCCGGCTGAGTGGAAGGCTGAACATTCTAAATATGATGTAAAAGCGGAATATGAATCAAAGCATAATTAAGAATCAAGCACAAGCAATCAAGCATAATTAAAGCAATAAACGAAAAAGTAGCACTGGTAAAATTATAAGAGATACAAAGAGAAAAAACAATTTGTTTTATAATTACTGTGCAACGCGAAGTCTGTGGATCCAATCATAAAACCAAACACAAAAATTGAGCTGAAATGTGGACAGAAAATATATATATATATATATATATATATATATATATATATATATATATATATATATATATATATATATATAACACAATTGGCTGTATGAACAAAGAATTCTTTTCCTACATAAAACAAGAATCTTAAAAGTAATTTTGACATGAGGGTGTCAATACAATAAATGTCAGTCAAGAACTTGTTGTTAAAAATTATTAGTTAAGTGAAAGGTTAGAAAAAAATTAAATTAAATATCTTTACCTTCAATTCATGACGAACGAAGAGATGAAGCAAAGTACTTTAATAGGGCGAATGGACACAGAAGAATTGAAAGATTGTAATAGGAACAGACTTGAAGAGACGATGCACGAAAGTAAACATTAACAAGACATAACAAATTCACATCTAACTACTTTTTAACTGCAGCATTGACTGTACGCTTGCCCCTGGTCGATATTTGGGCAGCAGGCTTCGGAGATTCCGGCTTTTCCGCAGTTGGAGCTGGGATCTTATTTGCCTCTAGATGCGAGCTGATACCGGTTGATGCTTGGACCACAGGTTTTGGTGAAACAGGCGTCGCCGCTGGAGCTGGGATCTTATTGAGTTCAGTAACAGAACTGATACGGTGTCGTTTTCCGTCACCACCGATAACGAAAACAAACCCCAATCGAGTGAAGCACTTGTTGACGCCGAATTTGTCTCGCGCAGCTATAAAGGCATCGTGCCTGCCTTTCGTCAGAAACTCTGATATTGTTATGCCTGTCCCCTTCAATTTTGCCTTGGAGAACCAAATTTCATTCCGCAAATTCAGATCACACATCTTCACCACAAGGGGTCGAGGCCGATCATTGCCAGTAAATCGGCCCATCCGATGGCAGCGACTGACATCCCTGACAGAGAAAGATGTTATATTCAACTGACTAGTGATGGCCTTCACAGCAACAGCAGTAGCTTCCTCCTCTGGAGTCTCTGGCAAGCCATGAAACAGCAGGATTTTTCTGCGGCTATGCATCTCCATACCATCCACCTAACGTGAGAGAATACCAATTTGATCCTGGAGACCATGAATAGTTGTCAAGATGAAGCTTCGGAATGTAGAAAAATCCGCAGTGAGGCTGGCGACTGTGGATGAAGGGGTAGCTGCCTGAAGTTCACTCTCATATTTATTCATCCTCTCAGTAAACATTCGCTGCAGTTGAGACAAGGTGTCTTGGATGGTGTCCATTTTGTTGATCGGCCGAGCAGTGAAGTGTAGATTTAAGAATAATTGTTGATGTGTTTGAGCAACAGTCAAGATAACACTCTCCGGCAGGTATTGTGTAATAAATATTAATTCAACATATAGTGAAAAGAGATTAAATTTGAATTTCTAATATTGTAACAAAATTAAAACTGGATAACTTTTTAACAAAACCTTTCTTTACACCTACCCTCAAAAAAAAATGCAACTCGAAATGCTACAGTAATAGTTCCTGTAAAAATAAATAGCAACAAATACTTATTTTTCACAATTATAGTCATTTCTAATATAAGTAATTGATTTAAGTATATTGTTGTTGTTTATTGGTGATCAATAAACATTTATGTTTATGTTAAATATTTTTATTACTTGAAAGAATTTTAAATTGTCATAAAAAATTAAAATCCTTAATTACTTTAAGTGATTTATAAGTAATTTACAAATGATTAATATTTTGTGTTCAGTAATTTATTACTTAATACGTTGATTTTTTTAAATATAAAGTAATCTCAATAAATAACAAATATCGTTTTATTGTAATTTATATAATTATATTTAATAATGACAAACACGTTATACAGTGATTTTTTAAAATAAAATATATGTCCTAAAGACATCTATCTACCAAAACGTTTCCAGCCTAGGCCTTTTTTTTTTTGGTACGCTGTGGAAATGCATTAAATTGTATACCACATGGTGGTTATGTGGGGCTCTCCTCCCCAGAAGGGGGAGGCCTACCCACTAAAGCCCCTGCGATGGCCGCCATCATGCATTGTACGGGGCCTCAGGATCGAGTATCGCATCTGAGGATCCGTAGCCTTTGTTCCCCTGCTTCCTCCAGGGGAGCCCTTCTCGGGGGAGTGTTCGCAACCTCCCCCATCTACCCTCCTACGACGACACCCCCCGGCTATATCGGAAAGTAGTGTGCGTCGTAATCAAATAATATTCCATACGCGTCATGGCTTTTCTTCATTGCCACAACGCGTTGAGATCGAATAGCATGTCAGCCACGACACGAATTTCGCTATTTGGTCTTTCTGTGATTGCCGCTACGCGTCATGCGCGTTTTTATTAGAGCCATAACACGAATTTCGCTATGTGGATGTTTTACTGTGACCACAACGCGTTGTGAGCTATTTTCCGCTCACTGAGCGTTTTCGATCTTTGAGAGTAACATATACACACATCAAAAAGGCTTAGCAACACGCATCATTACAGAAACCACATGAGTATCGTTTCTTTGAGGAGCTCTATGGCGCAGATGGTTTGCGCGTTCGGCTGCGATCGTTGAAGTTAAGCTACTTTCGCAGTGGTCGGTTATTGGATGGGTGACCAAAAATCTTCTATCTCGAGTTCCTCCGTGCTTCGGAAAACACGTTAAACCGTTGGTCCTGGCTACGTCTGCATTCGTTAGCACCCGCCAATCTGCACTGGACCCGCGTGGTGGGTCATGGCCCAATCTACCTATTCCATCCATAGGGAAGGCCTGTGCCCCAGCAGTGGGGACAATATAATAGGCTGATGATGGACGTTTCTTTACTCATGTGCAAAAAGTATATGTTTTATAATAATATTATATATTTTGCAAAGTAGATATAAAAGTGGTAAACAATCTTTTATGTCATCGAAAATATAATTTGTTGATTTATAAAATAAAAACGTTACGATTGTGTTTATAATAGTATTGTATAAATAAACAATAGTAGAAAATCATTCAAAAGTTCAAAACTTTTTTGATGAGTATATTAAAGTACACTAACAGACCGCAATGAACTCCTGTTTATCCCCTTATTATCCAACTGCACGTTATGTTTTCGATGCTGCATTGGAAGCGATGGAAAAACACAAATTGCAACAGCTGCAAATTTTCCCACGCACTAAGCAAAAGCCTATTAACCTACAACTATAGTGGGATTCAGGTCGGTAAACACGTAATTATCGTTCCTGAACAATAATTTTAGGAAAAGGAATTTTATACTTACTCGTACAGTTCTTTTGTTGAGTTACTAAGAGGTAATATTATGGTAGTTAATATGTCTTATGGCCCTTGATACATCTGTCATCCCTTAAGCAATGTAATGTATAGAAATGTAAGTTGGTCTATTTGACGGGATCGGGAAGCGTCACTTTAGCAGTTTTGTTTTTCTTGTTAAAAATTGTGTTGTGGCGGATGTTAGTGTCTAATAAGTGTGGATTATTAACCACTAAGTGTTCGGGAACATGTACAAGTGAAACAAAATAGCGGAAAGTGTCTTTCGACGTTCCCTCAAGAAGTCCACGGGGAGGTTCCAGTAAATCCCCATACTGTAATATAGGGAAAGGGGGATTGACTTGACTGCCACTTACTTTGACTTGATTTATTTCTTTGACCACGAGTGCTGTAGTATTTGTAAACATTTTAACACTTGACATTGGCTAAATGCAAACCGTGCGAAGCCATTTAGAAAAAAAACAATGTACTTTAGTTTTTTATATTAAAAGGGTGGCAAACAAGATGGTAGCCAGCCTAAAGAGGGTAAACTGTGAAACTGTACTCTCTGACTGTAACGACCACCAAAACCTATAGACGCTTGCGATACCTCGTGGACCCCTGTCACCTAACTCACTGACAAAAACACAACACCACCGAGACCTAGTTTACTGTGATTATCTGTAAGGTGGAGGTTACTTTCCCAGACGGAAGAAGAAGAAGAACATGCAGGCCGGCAGGGTGAGGATGGCTGGTGTAGCAGGTAGAACTGCTGTATCAGCTATCTTCGCGTCTGGACTTCACCTTCACTTAACATCAGGTGGGGTGAAGTCATTTGTCGGACCTATCTATAAAAAAAAAATAAGACGGGCGCGCGCATTCGAGCGACAAATCCACTACATACATCTCTTAAAAGTTAGTTAAATAATAATTAATATATTTAAAAGATAGATTCAAAAAACTACTAATATTTATACTGTATGACACAGCAATCAAAATGTGAGTGGACGTTGTTTTGGCAGCGACATGATTTTTTTGTAAATGTTGCTACTTCTGTTAAATGCTGATGAGTTTCTTGCGCCCTTTCTTCTCATCAGCTAAAAGATACCCTGAATGGGTGGTAGGAATAAATATTGAGCGATTCATAACAGTATCACTTTTTTTAAATTAAAGAACGAAAATATTTATTTTTGTAGTTATAAAAAGTAAAGCATAATTTTTAGAAAAATGGTTAGTGTAAAAATATACAAAAAGCAAAAAAGTCGCATCCACTCCTTTCAGTTGACGATAAAAACTTCTTCGTCATTCACATCCAATAACTTCGTACAAAATATTTTCGCACGCTTTTCAAAACACCTAAAAATTTATCCCTGAACTTTGAACGTGAAATATTACCCAAATTCAAGTAACGCAGAAAGAACAAAGCAAAATATGATAAACATATTTTCCGCGATTTAGGGTCATGTTAGTTATGCACAGTTTTGCCACATTTAAGGCACGTGAGAAGGTAAGGGGTTTTGCTTCGCAAGGGCCAACCTCAATCTTGCCCGTGTTATTTTATTTTACCATTTCCAGAGTCAGAGTCGACCCCATTTGTCTTTGTTCTCGGTTTCCTATATTTTTGCACGCAAACTCCATTATCTAATTTAGCTTTGGCTGAATGCCAGGTCGGCATTGTTACTTTTCTTTCAGAGAAAGAGAGTTTTTATTTCTTTACACTACACACCTAAGCGCATTTATTTCAATTACGTTTACTCTTCAAGGTAAATGAGACTTTAACGACAATGCATTAAAAGCGCGACAATTTTATCGTTGCTGCAGGATAGAGAAATAGATAAGAAAGGAGATTGGTCAAATTGGCCTAAATGCAAATAAAATAATGACATATATAGTAATTCTTGGCGTAATTTATACTTTATTTTACAGTCATTAGATTTTAACGGCCACCTTTAAATAATATATTAATTTTAAAAAAGGACTTCTATTTTTACCGGTTTGGAAAACATACGAATCATTTTTATTGGCTATGGGTGTAGTAACATTCACAAAGACTGATCGAGGTTGTTTATATAACATCAAAACAAATCTATTTTGTAAAGATTGATAATATATATTTTTTTTTTATTACACGGGTGGTATTAATATCCACAACTTTATTATCATTTTTACTACATGCAAATGTGCTAAGACAATTAATATAGATGGTAGGCGACATCATAAAGTCTATTGCCGTACATTTTTTGCCAAACACCTAAATAAACACATTATAAGGTGTGATACACTAAAAATCTAAAATATGGTTATAATAAAAACATAACAAAAATAATGAAGCTGCTGAAGATATGGCTGTATAACCTACAGCTTTTAGCTTTCTTTGATTAACGAGAGTTTAAAAATTCTCTCTAATCTGTGGCTCATTCACAATCATCACACAGTTTCTGTTCGTGTTTTTAAAAACATGCACATATCTGTTATTTTACATGCTCTATATACCTGAATCTAATACATAATATCGGTAGGTACTTGGCTTGATTGCCCTATTTTCCTATATAAGTTATTTGGTTTTTATTATTCTAATACCTATGTGCCTATTTGCAAACATAACCTCAAAATCATTCAGTGTATATGGTTTATAGAAGTTCTCAGGAGTGGCCGTCGATAATATTCGTTTTTACGGTAATTTATATATAATTTCGAATGTAGGAAACAATTTTTCATGGTTATTGGTTTTTAGGCCAAACATGTATGGAAGCTGAGCAATCTCCTTTATAATAAAATCGTATAATTTTCAGCTCTCAATGAGAACTATATATTTGTGCCATTAGGTGTTGAGACCATGGGCCCATGGGTTTCAAGCATTTGTTCATTTTTTAGGAAATATCAAAGAGTCTCACCGAAGTTACTGGTGACTAAAAGGCTGGCACCCCCAGCGCCGCCGTCAGGAATGGTGCCCAACACAAACACAGGAATGGTGACAAGGCTGATCCGTTGACCAAGACAGCTGTCAGCCTTGCAATTCAACGTGGCAATGCTGCCAGCCTTTTGGGCACCACTCCTGATTGCGGCGCTGAGGATGACTTATTTTTTATTTTGTAAATAAGATGTTATTTATAAGTAGGTAATAGGTTAAGGTAATTTGTATTTAAATTTTATACATTAGGTAGTTTTTAAGTTGTCGTTATTGTTTTTCTTTATATTGTAATTCTGTAAATAAAACTAAATAGAAATCGTTAACACCAGTTAATTTGGTATTTTCACTGACCAATTATATGGGTATCGATGTTTATCTTGTTGGCTGTTCAAAAATAAATAAACAAATTATGGATGCTACAGATAGAACAGGTAAGACAAGAAAGACAAGTAAAACAACATTAAAGCGCCGCTATAACTTCTAATATAGTAAGTACAGATAATAGTTACTCTTTAGATGCTCATAACGAATAGGCAATATCAGAGGAACAAAGGGATGGGATTCATCATAAATTACGCAGACCAAAGTAGGCACTTTCATTTTGAGCGTATTACAGTCACGTGCGCACCACGGTATGTTTCTGCCACAATTACCAAATACGCGTTACCCGCCCCACGCAGTCGGGTTACTTGTTTATAGGGTGCCCGCTTTGTCAGTTACTACATAATTAGCCGGCTGAGGTTAGCTGAATTGTAACTACGGCGACGCTTTAAATGGCCTAGACGAATGTACACTGTTTTAATGTATCATACCAATTACGTTTACATAAATGGTAATTACTTCAGGATCATTTAATTTATTCGTATTTACATAGAAATATTTAAATAACAAAAACTTAAAACTACTTAATGTCTAAAAACTTAGAAACCAGAAATAACTAAGTACTTAAATAATATACAATTTACAAAATAAAAAATATATCACCCCCAGTGCCGCCGTCAGAAATGGTGGCCAATAGGCTGGCAGCATTTCCACGTTGGATAGCAAGGCTAATCCGTTGACCAAGGTAGCTGTCAGCCTTTTGATCACCGTTCACCTCGGTGAGTCTCTTAGACAATTCCTTAAAGAAGGAACTAACGCTTGGACCCCAAGGTCCCATGGTCTCAACATCAAACGGCAGAAATATGTAGTTCTCATTGAGCCACCTTGCCCGCTAGTTGTATGGCACGGCGCAAGCGTATCCACGCAAGTTGCGTCCCATACAAGAGGACGACCTTGCTTCCAAGGAATGAGCGTCATTCCGTCACGTCTCTTGCCATCGTCTCGGAAGATGCTGCTAGGCTCTAGGACCGCTGGCACATTGACTGCGACAAGAGCTTTGCGGATGACGACTTATGATTATAATTTTACACATATAAATTGTGAAAACTTGAACTTCAATTTTAAAAAGTTTAGTTCATCTTTTTTTATTTTTTAAGTTTGACATACAAATTGATGTATTACGCATGATGGTAAGCGGCCTCCATAGCCCTTAGACGTTTTCGATATTATGTATCACTCGCGCCTTGTCAACTTTTACCTTATTCCCTACCCCGTTGTGTTCTAGAAACCTAATCTTCTTGTTTGTCGACCTCTGTGGCCGAGTGGTTTGTACGCCGGGTTTCATGGTATCGCCGACTCGAGGGGTCCCGGGTTCGAATCCCGGTGGGGGCAGATGTTTGTGTGATGAATACGTGCATTTGTACTCCAGTCATGGATGTTTAATATTTATTTCTATATAAATATACTTAAATATGTACAGTATATGTATTCTATCCGTTATAACTAGTATCCCATAACACAAGCCTTATAGTGCTTACTTTGGGGCTAGGCTAATTGGTGAGTGTGTTGGAAATATTTATTTATTTATTATTTACCTTATTCATCGACAGAAAGATAACACCACATCGTTATTTGACTTTGATCTTCTATCAGGTGGAGGTGCCCTACCTCCCTCTAATTATAGAACCGGATAACTCAATAGAAGATCATTTAAGCTTCAATTGTAAAAGTGTATTCAGATTAAATAGAGTCCTTAACTGTTAAGGTAGAGCAAAGGAAGTCCTGAAAGTCTTATTACTGAATCCTTCAAACTTAAAAAGTAATAACTCAAATCGTGAGTCCTTAAACGAAATCCTTCAGACATAATAACTATTCCGTCAGGCGAGAAATTAGTTTAATTAATTCAGAAGATGTCTCATTGAAAGTTGTTCTAATCCTCGGGGCGGTGTTTGAATTCTTTGGAGTTTTAATTCAAAATCTGCATTCGGGCAAAGTTCCACAGTGCAGTTTGAAAGACCGCGGAGGCCGGGCTCCCCTGATAGTGATTAAAGTAATGCTAATGCCTGTTGCTTTTGACTTTTAATTTCTATTCAGAACGGAGCTGTGCTCGTTCATTCGGTTTTCTGTTTTCAGTTGAATCCCTTTTTGAATTGCAGCTGGTTTGCTCACAGCATAAAAAATATGGGTTTCTTTTTTTGTTAAAAAATAAAATACCACATCATAAACTTGATTTTTTTTTAATAAACCTGCATATCTGGTTTACAATTGAATAACCAGAAATCTGATATGATAAAAACAGATTCAGAAATGAATGTACTACAGACTAGTAAGAAACTAAAAATATCAAGTAAGTGAATGGCGATAAAAATTCAATTAAAACACGCATTTTTCTTCAAAAAACATAGAAGATTTGCCTATTTGGGGATTAAATATTTTAATTGTTTGTTAGGATTCTGTGCAAATGGGACCCTATTAACCGCCACTCTATGTATGCCACAGGCCGAAAGTCAAACACTTGAAATTTACAGGGAATGTGTGTTTTGCTCCATCTTGTTTAAAAAATGTTTAACGTTACGGAACCGTTCGCTTACGAGTCCAACTCGCAATCAACCGTAGACCATAAAGTTTCGTATCAAAACAGGTACGTAATTGAGCTGCCTTCGTCAACCACAGACAACTAATGCAACGTTGACCTAATTTAATTCAACCAAAGGATACACAGGTTCACATAATTCCGTGCAGCTCAAAGTAAGATGTTTTAATTAAGTCTAAGACCTCGCGATAAATAACTACCCTGCCGGGCAAGCAGGGACGGCACTAATTGCTACTATATTTAATCCGGTAAAATGCTACCCTGATTTCCATAAGCTTCAATTGTTTGTGTCCCTGTATACCTGGATCCGATTTAGTTGGTCCATTCCCATTTATGTTTATCTTTGGCGACGAACGTTGAATCGCTAAGTTGACGTTTAACCTTTGATTATATTTACACTAGCCTGAAATATTTACTGTGACTTCTATAAAAAATATTGAACCAAGCAGTTTGAAACTAAATATGATTGACCTTTACCCCCATACGGTATCTAATGAACTTAAGTTTGATTAGAAAACTAAAAATATTCTACGAGAAAAAAGGAAAATATTTATTTAGCAGCAAAAGTTTATTTTGAAGTGAAACGAACTCTTGATGTTATTTGATATTCTTTGTTATCCAGTTAATATAACGAAATTCAATATAAAAGGATGCTTTTGAAATGCAATGATATTCAAATAAAAGTAAAATTATTGTGAATTACGTATTCTATTAAAGAAAAATCGTAATTGAATCACAAATATTAGTATACGCTGAAATAATATTTGATGTAAGTGTTTTTAATTCGACTAAAAAGTTTATTAATGAAAATAAACGAGTATCACTCAATCCTTTCAAATTCGAACCACAATTATGAATTAATAACTAGTCTTTGTAATATTATCATTTATCATTTCTATTTACGGTTAATTAATGAGATAAGAAATGAACAAACTAGGATTCTTAATTAGCTTCTTATTTCGCGATATTTGCGGTATAATTTCAACGTTTCAAAGAGTATCTCTTTGAAATTGTGTTCATTATTTGAATAAAAATACGTGTATATTTCGATTCGAAGCTTGGTATATCTGAGAAGTGGGCAATGTGCACTCGAAAGTCTCGAGGCTACCTTTTCACTCTCCACTCAACATTGTTGGCTCCACAAACGAGTCACGCCGTGAGCCGCGTTCATAATCCGTTACCTTCTAGAAAGAAACTTACATTCTAATGTATTTAGGTAACCCGGTAGCGATAGCATTAAACATTTTCCAAAGCGCAATCGAAAATTTTGTAGTTCATTTATGTACTATACCCCTAGCACGAACCAAAATCGAATTCGAAACGTTTGCGAGTCCGAAATGTCATTGTCAAATGTGTACTGATTTTTAGTTCCCGTTACGTCCAAAGTGGCGCTGATGTTCAAGTTTCCATACAAAATTTGTCATTGACACATCGGTTTGCAAGCTATTTGAATTCGATAATGGTTCGTGCTAGGGGTACTGATCTATTGAAAACAAATAAAACATAACGGCCGAATTGAGAACCTCCTTCTTTTTGAAGACTAAAAACTATGGTAAAACTTATAAAATAGAAAGTATTTTAGAATTAATTCTTAGTTGGAATTATTGGATTGTAAATAAAAAACCCCAATGAGTAATCTCAGGTTAAACGCTGCCAAGTAAGAGTTACTCGTATGTTGGCATAGAGCGAGCTCGATCTAAACATCCCGTAAATCTAGGTAAACATGAAGTATACTTCCGAATTAACTCCTGCTAAATCACACTTCATTTCGGTCTGTAGCTCGTGCTAAGTTGCAAGCTAAGTTTTAATTCACCTATTTATATTACCGAGAGCTTGTCAAAAAGGTAACAACACAGGGTGTACGTGTTGAATAACTTTCAATGAAGTAATTTTAAGACTCGTTTGTAAGATTTACGTAGTTACTTTTTGTTTTTATAATAATAAACTGATCTTTTAATTGAGCAGCCGGATTTATTATCTAAATTTTATTTTATTTTATTATTATCTAAGTTTCGGGCGTGAGCAAATTCTCAAAATGCAGTAACACTATACAAATTTTATTAGACTTTTTATATAATAAACCAAGACAACTCACAAAAAATAATTAGCCAATAAAATGTATGAATAAATTGCACATACGTGCTAAATAAATACATTATTTTTGGCAGGAAATATAAAATTAATATTTGTTAAACACAGATCAGGGACCACTTAAATTGTAAAGTATTCCACAGAACAACTGCAATGACTTATTAAACTTATTTTTGACTTTCTAATTTATTTTGTGGCATCTCAGCCGGTTTTTTAATTTATTATTTTTTAAGACATTATTAAATTTATATTATTACAGCGAATCATAAACATGTTTATATGGCTCTGTAATCAGAAAAAGGAATTCCAATAAAATCTTAAACTTATCACAACATCCAGATGGCAGTATCCTTACAAATTTACTGTACATTGTACCATCTCAAATACAACAGGTATCGCCTTTTAATCGAGTACAGTTCATTACTGGAAACTCCGTTACAGATAATTAAACGTGTTCGTTAATTAAATGTAGATTTAATACAAATAATTTGCGGTTACTCGAACAAAATTAAACGTGCCTGTGTACAGTGTCGCAGTCATAATATCCACGATGAGAACAATTTAATTTACTTAAGCTTTTAACTGAACGGTATAATCTTTGTGTAAGCAAGTATTATTCTAATTATGCTTCAGTTATGTCCTCAACATTCAATTAACCTTTTGTTGAGCTTTGCTACGAAGTACCTTCATCACACGTTTAGAGAGAACATTAAAAAAAACTATTTGATCTGTCAAGTCATTCGTTTTTTGTGACGGCTGCCTTCCGTACATAATTATTATTCTACTAGAAAGTTTAATTTACGTGAAAAAACACTTCCAATTATTAAACGTAATTCTAAATCAACGGTGTGGCATTTTGTGCAATAGATGACAAAATGAAAATGAAAATTAATGGTGTGGCAATTTGAGCAACAAGATGTTATAAAGAAAATGAAAATTAAGGAGATACATTAAACTAAAGTGAACCACTCGATAAAACTGTACTTTCTGGGCCCAAGAGGTGGCCGGGGATTGTGTTCTTGAACAGGTAATACCAGATATTATCCTAGAACAGTTATTTTTATAAGTTCGTAAAAAAATATACGCTTTTGCATGTCCTAAAATTATCTTACCTATCTGTTATCTCAATAACAGCAACAAAATAATGATTCAGAGAGAAGTGACAAGACTACGTTATATACCGTCTTATAATCCTAAAGCAAGCTATCCACGCTAGGGTTTACCTGTACAGTTAAACTGTACAGGTTAACCGGAGCGTGTATGTCACATAACTGGACTTGAATTTAGAAACAAGTCGCCTGGATTTGAGGCTACTGGATGTGTAAGGGGTTAAAGTAATATCGTTTTTGATTCCCTTGAGTTGCATATAAATATTTTAAAACTATTTTCAAAAATTCGTAAAATAAAATTGTAAATGAGTGGAACGGAACGTAATTTTTATATTAGTTCTGTTGACAGTTAAATATACGTATTTTCATCCATCCGTAGATAATTGCGGTAATCTGTTGGCTTAAATTTAAATTGTTTCAGTAAATTAACATGAGAGTACTGTTTTCTTTGCAGCACCGTTCACGGTGTCTTCGTTTAAATTTTTGTTCTTTTTATCAATAAAAGAAACAATAAACCTTATAACGCTTCTGTGTTGAAATCAACTGAGATTTTGTGCAGGTTTACCGCTACGTGTATGGTCTCTACTAAACTCATGTTTACAGTACTGTACAGGTAAACCTGTCAAGTATACCCTAGCGTGTGTCGCTTGCTGAAATTAAAAGTGTGAATACAACAGGTTAATTAAAAAAATCAAAAAACCCGACTGCTTAAATATTATTATTATACGAGTATAATTCTGACGATGCAGCCTAAAAAAGATTCAAAACGTCATAAATAAATAAATCACTGCATCTATACCGTTGAAACTTGTTTTATCTAATGAGTGGTGTGTGTGAAAACATAAAAAACAAATATGCTTAAATACTACTTCAAATACCCTACCATTTTACGCATGTTACTACAGCTCGTTATGTTAACGTTTTGTTATTAGATATGAACGAATGTTGCAAAGTTAAGCTGTTGATTTGTAACATATATATATAACCTGCCCTTTGAAACTGAATACAATGCTCAACAGGGAATCTAAATTGAGGTGATTCTTCGGGGAAATGTATACATTTATCCTATTACTTCAACAGAACAATGAAAAAGCCTAAATGTGCAAAGATTGAATTTTTTTCTTAATCTTTAGATGTCGCTATTAATAACTAATGAATTATTATAATAAACGTCTACCGAGTTCTAGTTTTTCTATAAATTGAATGTACAATTATCAAAGAAACGTTGTAGGAGTAAGTTGATTTTCTCTTGACCACATATAAAAAGTGGCTTTATTATTGTACCGTGAAATAAAACACTTTATTTCGTTACACATTTAGACTCGTTTATTTCGAATCAGAAACGGTTGGAAACTAAAATCGAACACGGCAAATAGGACGGTAGCGTCTCAACAATATGATGGATAGTAAACAAGAAGTGCTCTGAACGAAAATAAACTAGGAACTATCGGTTTATATGAGAAACGCGGGGAAATATATATGACGAGAAGGCTAACTCTTAAGTTGCTTGCCCTTAAAATAGCTGACAGTCGGATAAGACAGGTTTATCTTTTGAGAATAGAAAATGCTTTTGAAGAACTTTATATCTAGAGTAAGATCCCAAGGCCGCCAGATCTTACTTATTTTCTGACGGACAAAATATGGATAATCGAGTAGACATGTGTATACTATACATATCGAGTAGATACTATGTAATGAACTTTTAAATACTTGCTGACTAACTTGTGCTTTGGGCCAATTTTCAGATATCAGGAGGCACGGGTACGTAAAATGCGCATTTTTATATTATTTCATCTTTTTGTAATCTTTATTTATTTAAGAGCTTTTATATTTCTTCATTGCAGTTCTTTCGAATTCTAAGAAAGAAATATTTAAAAATAATCCAAATTTTCTTAATATTTCATCAAAATACATATCAAAATGGCCATAGGGTTTAAGTTTTTTGGAAACAAAGATGAGAAGTTGTCGTTATCCATTCTGTAGATTTTAATTTCTGAATACTGCGCGGGTGATCGTATCAGCTGTACATTATGCTCGCGACACTTCTGCTACAACACTAACGTAGACACCTAGGCTACATGAGTTCGTAATGGAATGCTGTAAATCTCTCAGTGGGCAACGGGACGCAGGGCGAGTGGCATCGCAACACTTTTTTTCCCATTCATCCCACGAGGGGACAGCAATTCGATTTTTGTACATTCATTCAATGGGGAGTCAGCGTATCCAATTTTCAGTATCCCACGCTAGCCAACGATTAAGTATAGTGTACGTGAATAGGTTATTGCGATTCAGCTAGTTTCCACACTCTTTTCACAAATAAATTCCATAAATCTACACTTATGAATTTTTAATTGTTTGTTATTGCTAAAGTCGATGCTCTCTTATTTATTGGGTAAAATAACAGTCATGCTGTGCATGCATGATGCTCTCTTATTCATTGGGAAAATAACAGCCAAAATGGGATCACCTAATAGACCAAGAGCTACTGAACCCTCCGAGTAAACACTTTCAAAAATATACGGCTTGATGACGTGCAGGGCTGAGGAGTGCCAGATGATGCTTACCGTACTAAGCATGCTATGACTCATCACCATAAGAATTTCTAGCCTTACAGACAGACCGTTACTCGGAGGGTTCAGTAGGTCTCCTACTATAACTTGAATTTTTATTTGAACTCATTAAAACAAAACGTCTTTAACGCCTTGCGAGACTTTCAAAATGCTGCTTATTTACAACTTTCTGTTTATTACTACCTGCGCGGACAGACTTCGTTCTGTCAAAAGTTAATAGAAAAAAGTTTACGAATAAAATGTATTTCGGAGTGGTCACCTTATTTTTGTTGCAACAATAAATAACGATTACTGACAAAAAAGTTTTCTATTTAAAAAAACTTATAAATGAGATGATATTTATTATAATGCTCTATGATATACGATATTTTTTGTTTGATTTCCCAACGACTTATTGAAGGAAATATTTAAACGATCAGAAAAACATTTCCGAATTGGTTTAGTCGTTGTCGAGTTTAGCAACATTTAGTGTTTTTTGTACAGATAACCACTTGTTCACTTGTTTATGAGCCAGAATGTTGAATGTTTAGAACCGTGTAATGCAATTCAGTTTACATGCAATCTTATCGTTGTACGCAATATAAACCAGAATAAAACGGCGGAAGAAGCATCACCTACCAGTGTAATGTGCGTATAACGAGCTGAAAATTATATTAAAATTCATCACAACATTTTCATTTAACCGTCTCTCGTCGGCGTTTGTGTAAATAACGAATGTGTCTCGAGAAGCTTTATACATATAAATTTTTATTCGTCAAGCAACAACGCGACATTGAGCCAAATAACCTGACGCCGTTCCCAGAATAAGGTTCCTTCTAATTTACATTCCGTATACAAATGTGGGTATGAAAATAAAATTCTCGCTTGTGTTTACTTGCAGGGTGGTCTTTTCTCGCATTATGTAAATTTTTATTACGAATTCTGTCAAATTAGTTTATACACGCACGTTTTATCAGACTTTCCACGGGTCATTATTGTCACATTTATTCCTCTGCTTATATTCACTTCGTGTTCAGTTTTATTACATTAAGGTGTGGAGAGGACTATAAATGTCCCAAAAGCTAATTGTTCTGATAGATTTAGTGCAATTTTATGTAAGATTATAAAATGTTATAGTTACTACAAGTAAAAACATTCTGATTGTTCAAACTTTTAGATATAGTATTCTTTAAACATTTCTTAATTTTATTATAGTAAAACAAATCTTAGTTTGGGTGATTTTTTATTTTATTTTTTTTTATTTAAGGAAAACATACAGCCTTATTATAATACATTTGAGTATAAAATATTTGATTTATACATAAGCCAAATCAGTTTCCACGACGTAATAAAACTTTACATTGAGTAGATTTTTAATTAAAACTCATAACTGTAACAGGGATAAAACAAGATTATGTACAAATATTTGAAATTTTGAATAATATTTGAAATTTTGATGAGTCTCTTATTACTCATGATGTAGGTATGTCATTAAAAACAATATGAAAACAAAATGTAACAAAGATTGATTGATGTTAATGGGCCTAATAACAATTCAATTAAAACAAGACGATACAGATTTTTTAAACTTAACTAAGCTAAGACTAAAAATTTCGAACTGTTTATATCTGTTATCATAGGCACTACAAGATCTTATAATAAACCTATTCTTGGCATAGTTGGTGCGACACAAAGGCAGGGCAAATGTTTTAGTAGACCTCAGAGAAGAGTTTAAAATATGTTACTGGTTAAATAACTTAAGTCGATCATATTAATAATTATTATATAAAGCATAATTTGATCGCGATGCTCTCTACGCAGATTCAAAGGTACGATTATTTCTGTGCAGAATTCATGATATCTATAATTCAAACGTTTGATAAACTTCTTTTGTATATTTTCTATAGAATCTATATAACTTGAATGTTGGGGATTCCAAGCTGTTGATGCATATTCCAATATTGATCTAATATACGAATTGTATAACAGTATCAAAGTACTAGGTGATTTAAAATCAGAACTTTGCCGAAAGATGAAGCCAAGCATTCTGTAAGCACGACTAATGATTAGCGGTGGGCGTTTAAACGAAGAGCGCTTAAATAAGCGCGCTTAAAATATTAAGCTTGTAAGCACGCTTTTAAGTATAAGCGTTATAAGCTTTTCACTTAATAAGTGTGAGTAAGCTTTTCACTTAAAAAGTGCAAGTATATTTTTTACTTAAAAAGTGCAAATCCCGCCATCTATGTCTTTGCCAGGAAACTACATACTTCGATCCTTCTAGTCCACTACAGTATCGAAAAATGGGTACGCGGAATTCCTTGTAACTAAATATTTCACAATATCACAGACATAGAACGCGCGACTACAGCGCCGTGTCGGCGTGCCATCTTTCATGAGCCGGTTAATATAGCATGCGAATTATTATAATGCGACGTAAAAAAATGCTCTTTTTTAAAATTTGGTCGGATAACCAACGCTTTTTTCGTTAAAAGCGTTTAATTAAACGAAGTCGAAAAGCAGTACGCTTGTCACTGTGACGGGGTAAGAGCGCGTGGGTGTTGTACGGTGTGTTTGCATGCTTGCTTGTGTTAATGCGTTTCGTGTATTGGTTTAATGTGCATATAAAATAGTTAAAAGTATGTTTATAAAATCAATGAACTTTTAAGTACTCCTGGATCACGAGTATATTATATTAACTCCAGACAGTCCTAAGCTTGTAAAGTTCGAAGGAAAGTTCATTGACTATTATAAAAATGTTTATTATAAAATCTAAATTCAATTGAAAATCTTTCGTTTTTAATGCCAATCAATTCATTAGGTTTAAAAAAACTTTTTAATAAAAATTTCATTAATAAGAAGAAAAAACGCAATAAAACACTTAAACACATTAAAAAAGACAATAAACTTTTCACGCTTTTTTAAACGATATACCTAAACGAAAACACAACACAACGTCGCGCTTTTTACGCATGCTTTTAAACGTTTAAGCCAATAAGCGTTTAAACGAAAAAGCTTTTTTTCAAGCGCGCTTATTTTAAAAAGTACAACGTTTAAACGCTTTTAAGAAATAAGCCGTTTTTTCCATCTCTACTAATGATATCATTAACATGTGAATCAAAAAGAAGTTCATTATCTCAAATAACACCCAAGTCTCTCATCTCGGTAACCCTGTGCAGTATATTATTTTGCAAAGAATAGTTACAAAATATAGGATTCTTTTTTCTACTATAAGTTATAACGTGACATTAACTTATATTTAAATGCAGTTTATTGTTTGTACAGTATTGTTCTAAACGTTTCAAGTCATTCCGTAGTAAATTACAATCTGACATAATAAAACAAATCTTACTTGTTAAACCTGTTAGGTGCCAATCGAAGTTAATTTCGAAATTGTATTTAAATTTAGCGCAAACAAAACGTCAATTCGTTCATTGGTCATCTGTGAGACTGTTTTCTTGTGATTGATTTGATGTTTTATTTAAATACAATTTTGGGATAGCCTCTCAGGTACCCTTCAACATATTCTAAAAACACCCACGAACGAACTACGTTTACTATTACTAGCGAAAGCCAAAGGCTTAGACTTTTAGAACGCCGTTCTGCTAGGTTATTTTTTGCTCATTTCTCTTTCTCAGTGGGAAACGCGCAAGGAACGGGTTTTTACTTCTACCACTTTTACAATACCTTATACATAAAATATGGTTTTATTTACCTCTTTGCTTTGATACTCCGAAGTTTTGTGTTGCTTAATTAAATAAATTAACGTTTGTTTTCACAAAACCTCCAGCGCGTGCCATTTTCCCAAAAATGACACGCGTTGCGGTAGACTATAATTAGACAACATGTTTAACCACAAACCGATATAGCCTTATTATGATTTCCTGTCCAGTAAAGGTATAATTAACACTGATATCAAACTTTGTCTTACAATTTACTTAGATTTTACAGTCAAATTATATAAACAAAGTATATTTTATTTTATATTAGGTAGATACAATAACTTAGGTCAAAGAAAAGCTAAATTTGATATTCATGTAAGAAATTTATTATTTTTTCGTGTAACACTTGCTGAAATTCCCTTAATGTTCAAAATAAAATCATGTGACTCGTTTGTTACACGTATCTCATAAATTTGTACTCGTACATATATGGTAACCTTACTTAACACTCAACTATAACATTCATGTCTATTTTACGGTATTAACATAGGCCTAACATATTTAATACCGGAACTTATAATAAAATTGCTTGTAATGGAAAAGCACAACTTTATTATCGTTTTCTTTCAAATTAAACGAGAAAAATAGGTTAATAAAAAGGTATGTACCGTTTAATTGTTCACATTGTAAAATCTAAGAAATGAACAAGACTCAGCTCTATTAATTTGTCTTTTTATTTGACTAAGAATATAGAGATATATATAGAGGAGCTTGATGGCGTGAGTGGTTAGCGCGTTCGGCTGCGATCGTTAAAGTTAAGCAACTTCCGCAGTGGTCGGTCGTTGGATGGGTGACCAAAAATCTTCTATCTCGAGTTCCTCCGTGCTTCAGAAGGCACGTTACGCCGTTGGTCCCAGCTGCATCTGTAGTCGTTAGCACCCGCCAATCCGCACTGAGCCAGCGTGGTAGGTCATGACGCAATCTCCCTATTTTTCTATTACATCCTATTTCGGGACATTAATAGGCTGATGATGTTGTTGATGAAGAATATAGGCATCTACGATGGTGAAGTATGTTTATTTCGGTTAAAGAACATTTTTATTTTCAAATATTTATAAAGCTATATATCTTAAAATTACAAAATAGTAATTCTAGAGCTTAGAAGCATTAGGGCGGATGTTGATTTTGCCAACTTTACAGGACAGTATAAAATAAAAATTAAATTTTATCGGCAAATATTTCAATAAGTACAAACAATATGTAAATGTTGTCTTTGCATTTACTTAGCTAAATAAGGAGCTTAACTAGCTTTATAATTAAAATTTAAAAACAATGTTTCCACACAGTGAAAAATTAACTTTTTTTTTTTTAAAAATGATGACATCCGCCTTTATGTCACTAAAATTATTCAATGTATTTGTTCAACTGATTAGTATGTGCCCATACGGCTTTATGCCTCCAATTTTTGTAATTTAATGTAAGGTGTTTGTCCAAATGCGACATTTTTGTGTTCATTTATTAACTGTGGTTCTTTAGGCAAAAAGTTGGCAAAAAGTCGGACATCTCTTAACAAAAAAAACTATTCCATAAATAAACGATACTTATTAATTTAATAATAATAAGAAAATGAGAGAAAATTAAAATATTTAATTATTCATCTATTAACTGGCGTATACATAACACACGGCGTCAAAAAAAAAGCACCTTTTTTAAATTCTTAAATATTATTTAGAGATTAGTGTTGTGTATCATTAGAAATGTAACAAAAAGGAGTATCCAAAAACCATTAAATTTAACTTTTTATTTAATTAAAATTATACAAACAACATTAAAATGAAAAAAATTAATAAAAATCCTTAATTAAGTCCGTATTAACAACAGATAATTTTCAAAGAAAAATGTACAAAAAGTATCTTAAAATTAACTTAAGATCTAGTGTTACCCCCCTATCCCTCTACCCCCGATCTAGTGTAAGAATGGGCTAGATCGAACCTTGCGTTTAAGATGACCCCAGAGGTGCTCTATCGGATTCAGGACCGGACTTCTCGCTGGCCACTGCATCACAGAGATTTGGGACCTCTGTAAGAAGTCACTCACGATATATGCAGTGTCGACGCGGACGTTGTCGTGCAATAATGTGAACCCCTCGCCAAAAGATTCAGCAAAGGGGACCACATGCACTTCTAGGATCTCTGTGACATAGCGGCGAGCAGTCAGCGACCCTTGTCCGCGAGTACTTCTAGTCCGAGAGACGCAGACAAGGCCGATTTTGCCGGCAGCCGACATACCGCCCCAGATGATGCAGGAGCCGCCCCCATATTCCACCGTCTCCTGGATGCAGGCTTCCGCAAAACGTTCATCCTGCCTCCGGTATACTCTTCTCCGTCGATCGTTGCAGAAAAGACACACTCGCGTCTCGTCTGTGAAGAGAACAGCTCTCCACTGCTCAAGGGTCCAATGGACGTAGTCACGAGCAAACTGTAAGCGGGATCGCCGATGCGCTGCTGTCAATTTGGGACCCGTTGCAGCTCTGTGGGCCGCTATCTTTTCTCCTTCAGCCTTCTTCTAACCGTAGAGACGCTCACTGTGCGTCTACAAACTGCCTGAAGCTGCTGTTGCAACTAAACAGCGTTAGAGAGATGATTTCTCAGAGTTCGACAGAGACGACCTGTTCAACGGTCTACCGGTCTACTGGTCTACCGGACCCATGTCTCCGGATATAGCCACCAGTCTCTATAAAGCACTGGTATACTCTTCGAACGGAAAAACGGTTCAGGTTCAGTTGCCGGGCAACAACGCACTGCCGCATCCCTAATTGCCGTAGTGCAAATACTTGAGCGGCTTCATCAGCTGTGGTATCCATCTTAGAGGTGATTTTTCTTCAGTAAAAATTGTGCGTTGACTCCGTGTGCACCGTTTTATACCCACACAAGGAAACGCAACAAGCGACTCTCACGGTAGCAAAATTTGCATTGAATTTTTGTGACACATTATTTTTTGCACTAGGTTTTATTTGATACTGAAAAGTAATGTTTTTAATTAAGTCAATTAAGAAATATTTTTAAATTAAATCATTATTATTGTGACTACATGTGCATATTAAAAGTTAATGACATTTGAAAATGATTTTCTAAGAGGTACAATTTTTTTGACGCATTTTGTATATTAATTAGTCACTTGCTGGAAAGTCGGGAATATTTCCGTTATGAGTAAGATTTCTATAGTAGATATGAAACTCCATAGGAACTCATTTCAAAAGAGTCATCAGATCATTGTACTTTGCAGTAGATATAGGTTTCTCAGTCACTTCACAAAACACCAACAGACTGAAGGTAAAACAAAAACACCGAAATGTAAACAAACAATGCGTGCAAGGAGCAAAGTGACAGACGGCCAGACATACGATCGCGCAACGACCAATCACAACATATCTCATTACACTTAAACTAATTCAGTGTTAGTCATTGGACATGCCATGGCTGATAATGCCCAAAGTCGGTAATTTTTTGGCGCCATATTTTGAATAGTTCACATCCATAACGATTTATTTTTACATTGGCCCACCAATGCATTTACAAAGTTTCTAAAACAAAAGGCATAAAGTCGTATATCTACAACCGTTTTAAAGTTATTAAAGGAATTTTAGATGCATAATATCGGAGGTTTAGTTACGTTGAATATTTTAAATCACTGTTTGAACCATAAAGGCGCGACTCCTTTTACGTAGCCTTGGTGCGAATATTTTTTTTAAGCATAAGGGCCAAATTTTCAATCCACCAAAAGAAAAATACAGCAACGTAGACGCAGAGAGAAGGAAGTGAAAATGAAACCTTAAGGTTCTAATGATTTTAGAAAATCTGTAAGAACCGACATTATGCACGGAATTATCTTAGCCCAGAAAAGAGATAGAAATACAGCTCTTAGTGCTATGGAAAGAGAAAGAAGAGCTTTTCTTTGTTATTCAATAAAAAAATTTTGCCCGACCTGCACATCCGCCCATATGCATCTAAGCTCCAGAATTATAGTATGTGATCCTTAAGTGGAAAAAAGAAGTGTATAACTTATCGGAACTTTGGTTTTCACTCTGTAACTTTATTGTGTAGTATCTGCGTCTGTGAAAATCTATATATATATTTATATAAAACTCAAAGGTGACTGACTGACATAGTGATCTATCAACGCACAGCCCAAACCACTGGATGGATCAGGCTGAAATTTGGCATGCAGGTTAATGTTATGACGTAGGCATCCGCTAAGAAAGGATTTTGATCAATTCCAGCCCCAAGGGGATAAAATAGGGAATGAAAGTTTGCATGAAACATTGTCAATTTTAAACCGATCGGGCTTAGACTTTGCATGCAGGTATAAGAAGAATCATAGATGAATGTCATCGTGTATAATACAAGCCTGAAAACAAAAACTGTAGTCTACACTTCAGCTCTACACCGAAACGAAGCGAGGGCGGGGCGCTAGTAATAATATAAGGAGCTTCCTAGATCAAAAACTTCTTTGAGTAAGCTTATCGCATTTCTTTCAATCACACACGTTAAAATATGTGAGTAATGTGTGTAAATTATGTGAGGAACCGTAAAATATTCCTGATATCACCCCACCCGAATCACTATAATTTTCTTTGAAGGATAGCAAATATTCCATACTTTTAAGCGTTATTAAGTGAATAATTTAGTACCTGTACATAGCATCAGTCCACAAAAATAACAGTTTATAATATATATGTTACGCTCAAAGATCGAAAACGCTCAGTGAGCGGAAAAATAGCTCACAACGCGTTGTGGTCACATTAAAACATCCACATCGCGAAGTTCGTGTTATGGCTCTAATGAAAACGCGCACGACGCGTTGTGGCAATCACAGAAAGACCAAATAGCGAAATTCGTGTCGTGGCTGACATGCTATTCGATCTCAACGCGTTGTGGCAATGAAGAAAAGCCATGACGCGTATGGAATATTATTTGATTACGACGCACACTACTTTCCGATATGGATCCTACTAGGCCTAGGCTGGAAACGTTTTGGTAGATGTCTTTAGAAAATATTTTTTATTTTGTAAAATCACTGCATCACGTTATGCATGTTGTTATTATTAAATATGTTATATAATTATATAAATTAAAATAAAACGATATTTTTTATTTATTGAGATTACTTTATATTTAAAAAAATCAACGTATTAAGTAATAAATTACTGAATAAAAAATATTAATCATTTGTAAATTACTTATAATTCACTTAACATAATTATGGTTTTTTTTATGACCATTTAAAATTCTTTCAAGTAATAAAAACATTAAACACAGACATAAATTAAAACACGCACATTATAAACCCTTGCTTACTTCCAGACGATAACATAGATGCTGAGCGAAGTGTTAATGACGAAGTTGAGGGCACATCACAAATGTTAATAAAGTTGGTTTCAGAAAGTGTAAACTTATTACGTGCATAAAGTCTATCGAATGTACCTTCCTTGTTTTCTAACTGGTAGAGACCTGATGGATTAATGCTCGTAACAACACACATAAAATTCCTGGGTGCTACACGTTCTCTATCAACTTACAACCGGTCCGTCGTGATATGGTTAAAACAATGAATGCTCAGAACGCGTCATGGCTTTTCTTCATTGCCACAACGCGTTGAGATCGAATAGCATGTCAGCCACGACACGAATTTCGCTATTTGGTCTTTCTGTGATTGCCACAACGCGTCGTGCGCGTTTTCATTAGAGCCATCATAACACGAATTTCGCGATGTGGATGTTTTACTGTGACCACAACCCTTTGTGAGCTATTTTCCGCTCACTGAGCGTTTTCGATCTTTGAGCGTAACATATACACAAAATAAACCAATAATTTTGTAATAAATTGAGACTTCTGAATAAATTACTACAACTTTTTTTTACGTATTATTGAATTGAGGCAGTCGTACCCTGATACTTCAGTTACAACTTCGTAAAATCACCTTGAAAAACTATTTGTGAAAGAAAGTTATCAATTCGTTGTACTTTTTTTTTGCTTCCAGTGCAGCACGGAATCTGTTAATAAAAATATTATTATGATGATTTTCGAAATTACATATATATATATTTATATTTCATTAGATTATATTGCGATAACTCTTATAAAAGTCAGAATAATTAGTACAGAACGTACGAAATAGAGCAGATAATATATATACATTCGTTATCATATTGTAAGTACTAAAAAAATGAAGGCCCGTATTACAGAATGACAACTATATAAGTGTTATCTTTACTTGAGCACAGTTAGAAAGGGATATCACTATGTGCTATATATAGCGACATTCCTTTCTAACTATGCTCAAGACTAGATCAATCACTTGGAATCTTTTTATAATCAGGCCTTAGAGTTCTATAAATTGTTAATAGAAGTTGGTACCAATAATCATGGACTGACATGACGACAAAAGCAATAAAAAGCAGTAATTTCGATGTTTTCCCATATTTGTTAATGAGAAGCGTTCAATTGCCTAAATACTAATACAGCTATTTAAATTCTCAGACCGCAATTAGACAACTTTTAAATAAAATTGTAGTGGTGCGTACTTAGCCAACAGATATTAATTGCAATGGTTGTGTTCTAGACAGCCGCTTGTGTTAAGAGGACTCCCGAAAATTCTTCATCACGAAGGGCTATTATCATTTAGCGGTTAATAAATGCGAGGCCGAAAGTCGAAGGTAGGTGCCGTCCGGGATCAAAAATCGCAGCAATAATCGTAAAAAGTTTCGGAGTAAAACGCGCCGTGAATTCGGAAGGTGGCGAAATGATTCACTCGTTACTTAACCGATTTGGATGACCCTTAGTTCGTACCTGATTTATCGTGGACTATCGACAGTAGTTTTTGTTTTCTAATAAAATAAGGGGAACATCATGGTACTACTTTATTTATATTGTACCTAAATGTGTATTTAAAAATCCCAACTCCACAAATAAGGAGCTTTTTAGGTTTCCGTAGTCAGGACTACAGATTCCTTGACAGGGTCAAGGAACCCTTTAGTTTCGCCATGTCCGTCTGCTGTGCGTCCGAGGTTTTGTTTGGAGACTTGAGAACTATAATTTTGTGAGATATGCATATCAATCACGCCGACAAAATGGTAGAATAAAAATTTTAGTAATATGTTTTAGTGGTTTACATCCTATTTCTGGAGATTTATAAATGGCATTGTTTAATTAAATTTGATTAGTTATGGTTGATATTTGTTTGTTCATCCTAATCTCTTAATCTTACAAGTAAATAAATACATGTAACGTGGGGTGAATTATGTCGGTTTTATTATTTGTAAAAAAAATATTTCATCCCATTTAGTGAAAATGCTCGCTCATAAAATAAAAACTATTGTGTGAAAAATATTTTTTAATGGGACCCATTGGCAATTGTTTCGCATCGAACAAAAAAATTAATCACGTAAATCGGATCAGTAATCTCGGAATAATCGGTGTACATAACCTCTTCCCTTTTGAAGACGGTTAAAAAGTGCTTTACATGAACTTTTAAGGAAAATAATATCGATTAAGATAGATTAGTTAGTTTTAAAGTAATATTCTTTCAATTTATGTATTAGAAAATTTCTTACCTATTAAAAATTCTGTAGAAGTAAACATTAAAAGTGATTTAAATGAAGTAATTGCTTTATATAAAAACTCCTTCTGAAATACTATACTGTGGTAACGACAGGCAACTACGGAACCCTACACTAAGCGTGGCACAACACGCACTTGATCGGTTTTTCTTTGTGAACTCTGGTAAAATACTAAACTGCTAACTGCACATAAAAGGTTTTTCTTCACTACATTTGAAATATAAAGACCAAAAAAGAAACAAAATTAAGGGCCAACCTATTAAAATAATCGTTTATATTGAGAAACTGGGGGTCCACTCTCTTTCTCCGAAACGATAAACTATCAAATTGAAGCTTTCTTTGAGTAGGCTTAGAAAATCTACACCTCAGTTTATATTCCGACGACGTATATTATTATAATTCAAAACGAACTAGAAACATAGTAAGAAAAGTGCGAAATTTCGATCGGAATTTCGTTTTTCGTTGAATTAGAGTAGGCCTCCTGAAACGAAATTCACTCAAATCAATTAAGTTCTCTCCATGGAAACAAACGTTCTAAGGCTACAATGCCACTTTATAAACGGTGGTAATGATTCATCAACTAGAACACTCTGGAAATGTTTTTGACACAATTCTCGCTAGTGTTAAATGAGAAATAATTAATTCAACATATTTAACCGACTTTCATTACGAAATTGAGTTGATAACGATAACGTCATTAATTTTTTATACTTAAATTGGTTGTATTAATGGTTTCTTGTCA
This sequence comes from Chilo suppressalis, assembly GCA_902850365.2. Lineage (NCBI taxonomy): Eukaryota > Metazoa > Arthropoda > Insecta > Lepidoptera > Crambidae > Chilo > Chilo suppressalis. The sequence goes on along the minus strand of OU963906.1, from coordinate 12,042,595 downwards.
ATCAGGTACTCCTATTGAAGTTAGTAAAATACACTAACGCGATATGTTGTAGCGTTTCAGAAAAGTTGCACAAAATATGTATTTGCATATTTATTTGTTTCTTAGGTTTTCACGCACATCACTCATTAAATAAAACTAGTTTTTTATGGGTTAATGCACGAAACTTTATTTATTTATTGACGTTTCGTAGGCTTTACAGGCTACGTCGTAGGAATCAAATTTTTATTTAATTTAGCATATTTATTAAAATAGGTAATAATAAATTTATACAAGTTGATTAACGTATTATAGGGTCGCAAACTCAATCTCAAATATTTATTTAAGTAATAAGATAACATACTCTTATTATTATTTTATTACTCAATATAAACAGAATAATACTTTTTGTTGTTTTAAACAAACGTTGGTACAAAATTGTTCCACCTATGAAGAATAAAAATAATAAACAAATAACATTCGAGGCGTGTGTGTACTCAAAGTTAACGCACGTATAAAGAGTTGGTGCCTTCACGGTCGCATTTCACGGCCGCTACCCTCGGAAGCTCCTCGACGAGTATTAAGGCTTTACGGCTGCGAAAACACACACCCTCTTTAGTATTTCGTGTAAACATAATTCGGGATTTCTGAAAATTATTAGAGCCACTTCTCCGTTCACATAAATTATGGGAACATTACCCTCCGTATTGGAGGAAACAACGCGGAAGTAATTATTCCTGTAGATATCTATTTTTGTGATCCTTACTTAACGTTAAAGGTATTTATTCTATATTTGAATTTCATCGGAGTACTCGGTGTGGACGTTACACCAGTTACACGAAGCATTATCTACTTGATAACACTGCGTATAACAATAGCGCTGTTAACAAATTATTGTCGACATTATCGATAAAACTTTTTAATAAGCTTATTAATTTAATAAAATACGAAAAAAATAAGCAATAGAAATGAATAAAAAGTGTTAATTACACTTTTATTATATATTAAAGAAAATATAACTAGAAAAAATTCTACGCGGACCAGGCAGCAGACGGGACGGAAAAGTTATATTTTCTTTAGATTTAAACATCAAGCAGTTACATGCTTTAAAAATAATAAAAATTGTAAGTGTAATTATGTTAGAAGAGTTTTACCTAAATCGTAGATATCCTCATCAAAATTTTAAGCACAAAATCTAATATTATAGTATATATACATAATATGCGGATCTCCTTAAAAAAACTGACCAAGTGCGTGTCATGCCACTCGCAGTGTAGGGTTCCGTAGTTGCTTGTCGTTACCACAATATATTTGAGCAGAAGTGTTTATTTTCTGTATTGGAAATTAAAAAAGTATTGATATGTTATTGTGGTTCTTAAATTGATTTTTAAATTTTGTTTTTTAATCCAAGATTTTACGCTACAGTAACTTCATCTACGAGTATGTCACTAATAATGTTTTCTTCTAAGGAAATTTCAATAGGTAAGATTTTTTTTATCTTAGTTGAACGACTATTACTCTCAAACTAACAAATCTATCTGCACAGTTATAGTTTTCCCGAAAAATCCGTGCAAAGCACTATTATCGTGAATTTTCCCAGATTTTTCAAGTCAATTGAAAGATCTGGGAAAATTATAAGTTTAGCTTTTAGAGGGGGGAGGGCTACTCGAACATAAATTAGCGCTTTAAAGTTCAATATTTCTCAAACGGGATCCCTTAATTGAAAAATAGTCTTAGAAATAGCTAAATAATTTTATAAGACCTATTCAACGATACCCCACACAATAGGGTAGATGATGAAAAAAAAGTCAATCTATAAGGGTTCCTTGTCAGGACTACGGAACCCTAAAAACGATGCCAAAACTATAAAAGATTTCGATTGAACGATAAATTGTCTTTATGTAATGCTAAAAAGACAGTTTAATTAGTTAAATAAAAAGTATATGTATATAGATAATTAGTTATATAAAATATGACATATTTTTTTCACAGTAAATAGGCTTACGCTTGACGGCCACGCGACTGATGAAGAGCGACGTAGCAGCCTATGCGGACGCGCTTGCCTCGAAGAAACCGATTCACTCGCGACTTGAAGAGCCCCAGATTATAGGTGACTGGAAACAGAGATTCCGGCAAAGAGTTCCACAACCTAGCTGTTCTGACTATATAGGTGGAAGCAAACCGTTTAGTACGAGTTTGCGGGATCTCTACGGTATATCTGTGGCATTTTGCCGTCTCTCTGGTGGTACTGTGGTAAAAAGGTGAAGGTGGAATTAAGTTATGTAACTCCGAAGCACACTCTCATAATCAGTCAGTCAGTATTGGTTCTCCTTATTACTGCAACATACGCCTCAAATTAGGAACTATAAAAGTACATATTGAACAGGATTATTTATGCCTTCATCTTATTTAAAGAATGTTGGCGCAAGTGGCCCTAAGTATTTAAAGAGTAAAAGAATTGTTTACTTGAATTTCTTTTAAATTTGTTTAAAACCAACTAATTATGTGAGCTTTAAAATATGACTCATTTTAAAACTTTCTGTTACGTTTTGACGTTCTTATTATAATGTTAGTAACAAAAATAGGCTACACATGGAGATGAAAGTAACTTAAAACGAGTAACTCAACTTTAACCTAATCTCTAGAAGACCGAGTTACGAGAAAGCACGCTATCTAAGTACGGAGTTCTCGGTAAAAACTGGCTTTCCTGTACCTGATAAAAAAAGGTTCGTTGTTAGATAGGTAGACCTACACTAAATGTATAGGTTTACATTTTACATATTTATACGTTTTACTAATATCTAATGAGGCGACTTTTTGAATAAAAAAACAGCCATAAAAAAATAGACGTTGGTGGTAGAAGGGTGAAAATTTACGGTTCTATGTATTTTTGTATGATGTATCATAAACAAATAATAACAATTTTTTTGCCCGTACTTTAGAAACCCTACTGAATATGCTTATAAAATTTCACGAAAATCGGTCGAGCCGTTACGGAGTAGTTCAATTACGCACACCGTAATTCGAGAATGTTATATATTAGACTAGCTTTTGTCCGCGGCTTCGCTCGCTGTTTTTAGGGTTTTCCCGGCAATTATTCAAACTTTTCTCACCTTTTGAACCTTTCCTAGACCTCCACGAACATTTCAAGATCAAGATAAGATAAATCCGTTTAGCCGTTCTCGAGTTTTAGCAAGACTAACGAACAGCAATTGATTTTTATATGATATATAGAATATACTTGTTTCGAAATTGAGAATACTTTTTAACCACTCTCATTTCTGTGACATGAACGAACCCAACAAAAGCAATCGGCTTTAAATTAAATAAAAGAACAATCTTAACCGAAACAGACACATTTACAGTTCTTTTGAAATACCCAACCGCAATGGCGAGGTATCTTGTTTTATTTGCCCATCACTCAGGTCTTTGGAAGTACACTCATAAATATGCAAGTCTGAAGTTGTTGCGGGGAACTCGTATTTTCTCACTTTTAGCTGGATACACCGACACAATAGGAGGCATCTACTACGCCGGTGAACTTCCAACTTATAATATCCGAACCTTAATGAATATTTACAACTGCATAAAGTCTGTTTACGGCTACTTTAATCAAATTTTGTTAGTTAACACACCGAAGAAAAATTGTTGTTGATTGATTCTCTTAAAAATACATTAATAAAAACTTTTAACAAAAACTTTCTAACACTTACACCAATTACTTATTAGGTAAGTATAACTTAACACCCAAACGTTTTCAGTTCCTGTCAAGCTTTCCACGGTTGTATGGAAGTAATTGCTTTTAGTGTTAAGACCACTAGTTTTAGCACGCCAAATTATTTTGAATGTTATATTTATTTATTTAAACTTTATTGCAAGATAACAAAGCAAATGGCGGACATAATGCCATAAGTCATTCTCTACAGTAAGAGCGTGAGAAAAAAAACTAATATGACGGGGGCGAAATAAAGACAAATTTAAGATGATGCAAATACTCTTAACAGAATACATACATATTATACACATATATATAGATACATGTACACACATACATATAAACAATACATACGTATAAGTATGTTCCTTGGTGTTATAATAAAAAGTTTTCTAATCTAATCTACTTAGCCTATACTTTCTGGTCCAGGCGAGTAAGCACTGTAAGGCTTGTTAATACAAGCCTTACAGTGCTTACTTGATTGTAATGTATTTAGATCGGTTACTTTGGTATCCCATAATTGGGATACCAAAGTAACCGATCTAAATACATTACAATTATGCATAAATAAGTATAATTTAAAGAAATATATATAAACAGCTGTCATGGTTGTTTATATAATGTTTAGGCAGGTACAAACTCGTATTCCAGAAGCATACGAATCCAGGACCTCCAAGTAGGCGACAGCTTGAAACCCAGTCCTCATAAGTCTTTAATATTATTTTAAGACTAATATAATAATTTTAATATTTTTTAAATTAATTTAAGACTGCTCGTAATAATTGGTAACACTATCTTATGCTCTCAGAGGAGCAATTAAAACAATATCCTATCGTTTACCTGATTTAATGTAGAAAGCAAGTTGTTTTATAAACATCGGAAACATTTTCAAAATAAGCAGGACAAACGCAGCTCGTTATTTTGTTGACATTTAATCTTTTTTTTTATCACGTAGGATTTTATAATAACTTTATTTACAACTGACGATGTCATTATTATCGAAAACATTTACGATTTAATAATCACGTATTTTATATTATTTAATGTAAATTTTGAACCAAACATCCATTATCATTATATTAGAAAATACAAATTGGATAAGAATGTACTATAAGTAAGACACTCACCATATAGTGAGTAGGTTAGGTCTGGAGGTACTTGAAGGGTGAAAAAGAAACCCTTTTATTTAGGCTCGACCTTTGTCTGTATCACGAACTGAAATACAATAGATTTTTTTATAATTTTCACAAAATTATATGTTTTCTGCTGTTATCGTACTAAAATTAGAAATGCGAAAGTTTGTATGTTACTTACTTAATCACACAAAAACTACTGAACGGTTGTGGGTGAAATTTCGTACGCATATGACTTTGATTTATGATATCGCATTTCATACGCACTGACCTGGATAGAGACATAGTATACTTTTTACCCCGGCTAATCCGAAGGAATTCTTCAAAATCTAAATTAAACGCGGACGAAATCGCGTGCGGCCGCTAGTAAGAAATATTACCACATATTATAAAACAATATCTCCCGTAGTGTTTGTCGGTCTTTTATTTGCGATAATCTCAAAAACTGCAAAACAGTTCTTTAAGTGGTTTTACAAACCCCAGAGATAAAACTATGCTGATGCCATCGAAATCGGATCACTATTAAATAACCTTACTAACCTATTATAAATGTGAAATTTTGCAAGTTTTTTATATTTGTTACTCAATCACGCAAAAACGGCTAAACTGGATAAAATTTGTCACACATATAGTTAATAACCTGGATTGAGACATATGATAGTTTTATCCCGGTCCAAAAAAAATTAAGTTAACGCAAACGAAGTAGTAAGTAGTATGAAATAATGTTAAAACGTGAAGCCCCGTCTTTTGTATTTAAACGTAATGACCCAAAAACGTAATCGCTGTATGAATATATATATTAAACATAGGTATATCAGGTTGTTATGGAGCTTATTTTTTCATCCCAATGTTACGCAAACCTCCAGAGGGCGGATAGACGTGTTAATCTCACGGTGTCGGGAGCATGCGACGATATTATTTTTCCCAACATCATATCGGGTGATTAATAACGTTATTCCGTCTCCCTTAATGACGTCTTTCGATATCGCTCTCGTCTGAAATATTTGCTCTGTCCAAATGGGTTAATAGAAACTTGTTTAGTTGCTATACCACCATTAATAATTATAATCGTTGTGGCTATTAATGACCGAGGCAATTGATAGCTGCCTTTACACAACTCCATGTTGTTGGAAATTAAGTATTAATAGTAATTTGTCTTCAGTCTTCCGTGCTGACTGTAAGTGAAAGACAATCATAATTAAATAACTACTTACTACCATGAATAGTAAAAGTCTGTAGCATCACCCTGTACCAGACCTAAGTACATACCCCGGTTGACTGTTTTCTTAAAATAAAAAAAAAAACATAACAAAATTATATTCTTGTAAATTTATTTCATTTGACAGTCTAGTTTCCTGCAATATCAAGACCTGAAGCTGCCTATATGCTTTGCAGCCTAAGATAAACTAAAAGGAATTCGACAAATTCCTTAAGGGTTCGATAGCAGATCGATCTGAGAAAAAATGAACTACCTTTCCGGGCAAATCCCACACTCAATTCTATTTTTAAATTATAAATATATTTTAGGTAAGACACCGTTTATTTATGGAGTTGCAATGAAAACTACAGTAAGTTACCAGTACTTACCTAATGTTGTGGCATTATTGAAGTAATAAGTACCAGCCTACGCAATGGGAGTATTTACCCGTGACGCTATTGATATATCTGTATTATCTCTTCTTATTGATTTGTGTTATTATTAAACTTCCAATTCTTTGTCACCCTGCAAAGAGAGAGGTATCTATTATCTATAGCTAGGCACATCTGTATAGTTTATAGTATAATATAAGGTAATAAACTATTTTATAAAGGGATACCTAGTCCATTGGCTGGCGACTTATCGAAATCATATTTCAGAAACGTGAGGGGCGATATAGCTTACCCTTTCCTAAGGAGTTGTCTTCGCTATCGAGCCTCCTTCAGATGTTTCACTTGAACGTGAAATTTTTAGTCGTTTTTTTTTTTTTTTTAGTTTTTTTTTTTTTTTTTTAAATTTTAAATTTAATTAGGATTTTTTATTTTACTATAAAAAGTTATCTTTAGTTTTATCGATCAGTTCAATGCTTAAAATAACAAAAGGTATGTAGGTACATTCGATAGTAACTATTTTTTACTAGCTGTCATGAAAGTTATATACTATGTTACTATGGTATACTTGGCCTGACAAACTACAAAAGGACATGATTATATGAAATAGCTCCCGCAGTGGTTATGCTGGTGGCACCTGTGGTCGTCCCATGTATAAATAATTCGATTCGTTTAACACGTAAAACGTTCACAAAATGTCGAAAGGCCCACTAACTTCTATGAGCTCCAACAAAACTGGTTGAATTTTGAATGCAGTCATACTGATTAGAAGAACACGTGATTTTTAATTGATCAAAAATATAAAATAATTATGGGAATTAAAATAAAAAGCAACTGAAAACTATTCGAGGCTTAAAACATATAAGTACATAAAATATAATATTCATATCCTAAAACGTGCTGTTTCGATATTTTTATATTTAAATTAAATATACGAAATCTATCATTAACATTGATTTTGAGGTTGGGGGAAAAAGTCTTTTCACATTAAAGTATATACGAACTTGAAATAAACCTTTTGTATCTGGCTGGTTTTTGTATCATTAAAAAGTTTAAATTCTAAAAAAAATAATTCAAAATGTAAATTATAAAAATATGTGATTGTCATATGTTTTTCTTATTGTCAAGATTATTGAATCTAATGAAGAAATGAGATCAATTTTAAATTTTTTGTACAAAAAAGGTAAACATGCAATGCAAGCCGCGAAAAAAAATTGTGATGTTTATGGACCTAGTGTAGTGTCTGTAAGAGTAGCATAAATTTGGTTTAAGCGTTCTCAATTTGAAAATATTGATGCAAAGAAGCACTTCGCTCTGGTCGCCCTGTTACGGATAAAATAGATGCCATTTTTGAAAAAATGGAGCAAGATAGGCATATCAGTAGTTACGATATAGCTAAAGAACTGGGAATTGACTACAACGATGAAGAACTGGGAATTGATTGAAAAGTTTCGGCGCATTTGAAAATAGCTGGGTACAAAAAAAAGTTCCATATATTGCCATGCCTCGCGAGCTCACTGTAAGAATCCTAATGAACCGTGTACTCATTTATGATTCTTTATTATGACGTAATGAAACCGATCAAATTTTGGAGAAGATAATAATAACTGGTGATGAAAAGTGGATCACATACGACAAGCACATGTGAAAAAGGTTACGGTTAAAGGCTAGTCAGGCTTCACAGACTGGCGAAACCTGGGTGAACTCACAACAAGGTGGATGCTGAGTGTATGGTAGGATGAAAAGCACATTATTCATTATGAGCTTATACCGCCAGGCAGGACCATCGATACTGAACTCAACTGCGAACAATCGAACAAAATGGCGCCTGGATACTTCAGTTAAATGAAAATAAACTTTATTGAAAAATGTTTTGAATTTTTATATAAAATGCGAAGATTTTTTTTCCACAACCTAATACCTATTTACTTTACTTTAATATCAGTCATTTATGCAGCTCAATAACAAGTTTCCGCATATTTATTTTTTCAATACTTTGTACTAGTAATAAATATTTAAAGTTCAATTAAAAAATTTGGTATAATACATATAAGTTCCGATTATTATTTTCTGTAACTAACACGCTCGGGCGTCGTGAACGCAGCACTACCCTTTTCTAAAGTATTGTCTATATCACATTGTCACAAGCACGCGGCGACACGAGATATTCGTCGAGATATAACTTTATTCTTGTAATATTTCTCTATGACTCGTGTTGTTTGAACGGCAAACTACTTCGGGGATACAAATGAAACATTTGCTAAACCTTATTTACAGACTAGGTTACAATCTTCTTCCGTTTCGAGCGGTTTCTTATTCAACAAAAAAAACTTGCTTCTTTCCTACTAAGAAAACTTCCTATGCTGATTTGAGTTTGTAAGAAAACATCGAATAGATAAGCTCCTGTAATTATATAGTTGATTTTTAGGGTATCCGAACCCAAAGGGTAAAAGCGGGACCCTGTTACTAAGACTCCACTGTCCATCTGTATGTCTTTCACCTGATGAAACCTAAAGAACCATACCAGAAAAAATCCACTCGGTCCAGGTTACAGACGGGATTCAAACCCGCATATTCCGCAATCCGGGCATGGGATGTGGGTTCGAATCCCAAATGATATACAATGTCGCTGCACCAGATTTTTCTATGAATTCAGCTCACATTTTCAAGACATTCCAGTTAACCAAAAACCTTCTTAAAACATAACCTAAACCCGCGACCACAAAGATACCAAACGCCGAACCAAACTACTGTTAGCGTCCCATCCCAGTTTGTCAGTTTGTGTCTTTATGTTTGTTACTCAATCACACAAAAACTACTGATCGGAACGAAAATTTGGTACTTATTAAATCGAAAGAAAATTTTACTAGAAAAATTCCACGCGACCAGGTAGCAGACGGGACTCGAACCTTTCGCTATCCGGGCAAATGCACTGACCATTATACTACCGCGACCCTGATGACAGTATCGAATTTTCTCTAGTCTTTCTTAGGCTGCAAAGCAGCGCCATCTCTTCGCATTGTAGGTAAACCATATTTTAAATGAATACTTTTACAAGTATTAAATATTTGAAACCAGAAAATAGCAATTATAGTTTAAGCATTCATCTGCTAGATGTTTCAATTGAAAGATAATTTTACTAGAAAAATCCACGCGGACCAGGCAGCAGACCGGACTCGAACCGCACCCTTCGCTATCCGGGCGTATGCACTGACCATTATGCTACCGCGGCCCTGATGCCCTGTGGAATTTTCTCTAGCCTTTCTTAGGCTGCAAGGCATCGCATTCTCTTCGCATTCGTTTTTTTTTATAAAGTAAAATTTATGTTTTACTAGAAAAAACTTTTTTGTTTTCTAGTAAAACTTTTCTTTAGATATAAAGTAAAATTTTCTTTCGATTAAAACGTCAAGCAGTTAAATGCTTAAAAAAATAAAAATAAATACTTATTATATATTTCATTTAGATATAAAATATTTTTATCTCAGAAAAATTACAGGTTACTGTGGGATTATCAAAAATTAAAAACTAACGCGTTCGAAGCCGCGGGCAGCCCGCTACTATAAATATAAAGCAACAGAATCTGATGCTAAATAACATTTTTCATATTAATAGTATTTAACTTTTAAAAAAAATAAACTGAGTCACAATTATCATGCCGATAGAACATTATTTTTCTATAAATTCGCCAGACAGACGATTCAATCTCTCTTTTAATTTTTTTTGTAAAAACATTTTTATTATGCAAAGTCGACAAAAGTAACCTCTTTCTAATATATCACCCGATTCGCTGACGATACGATAAAACGATACGATCCTTTCTTATTCAGCATTACATTGAATATCAATTTATTTTACTTTTATGCAACTTGTACAATAAATGGTACCGAAGAAATAGGGTGCTATTGTATTAACTTCATGTATTATTTTGAGTTATTGAGATTGAGTTTTTTATATATCTAAAGAAATTTATGAAAAGTACTTTGGTGTTGGTCTTGTGACCATCCTGCTCGCAAGGGCCCGAAACGTCAAGATTTATATAAACATTCTAACATACCTTCTACATAAGTAACCCGCTTAAAGTATTTTGTTTTTGTTAAACTATTGATCTACATGAAAGTATTAGAATCCATAATTATTAGAAAAAAAATAGACCTTATAACTTGCAAAGGTCACCAAGAATGAAACTCATATAATTTTTCATAAAAGACAGTGATTACTTTTAATAACAGTCAATTTAAAAATCGATTTCACAAGTAACTTTGTGTTTTGGATCCGTTTTTAAAATAAACGTGTAGCACTTGATTTAGAATAATACTCATAAAATGATAGATACCTACTACGTGTTATCGTTAAATGCCTGCTAATGGTAAGTCCATTGCCATAATCCTGCATGCTACGACTGCCACGAAAGTGTATTCGAATTTCGGATGGCTTACATTATAGCACTTCACACGGCTACTGCTTCTGTATGCTTATTCGTGATGTTTAATAAATACTTTGTCACGTATTGTGATCAGTATAATTGACTAAAGATTAGCTTTATTTGCTTATTTGACATTAAGAAAATATAAAAGAGGTAGGGCTGTAACAAGTTTTGCTACCACCGACTACTCAGGGCTTCCCATGAGGCTCAAGAAATTATATAGCTAGGGCACCTTTTTACTGTATTTGTATGGGATACTCAAATTAAATATTTTCAACCAGCCAACAAGATCTTTTTATTTGTAATATCAGTGTTAAGTGACTATCAAACAATCAATGTTAGTATTTCACTGATTATTGTACATCTACTCGTACTTACAAATTTTTACTATATTTATTAACAATAGTAAGCTTTCGCTATTACATTATTTCAGACCAATATATATATTTACAAACAACTGCTTTGGTACTTTGATCATACAATTTCGTTCTTAAGAGTAGAATTAAATTAATCTTTTAAATAATACTAATATATATTAAGGGCTTTGCTTTAAGAAAATTAACATAAACACATCCAAGTAATATATCGAATTAAAGATTAAAGATCCAGCAGTTCAGTGGATGCACAGGTTAAGTTTAAGATAAAGAAATTATGGATAACTTAGCTCAAACTCCAGGAACATCTAGTGATTATCAATTGTTGTTATTTTCCCGATGAATATACTGTCATCAGTATCCCATGGATGGATCGCATGTCAAACATCAAACTTCACAATATGAGGTGTTTAATCCACTTAATATTTCCAAAGAAATTCCCGACTGGACTAATTAATGTGTTTCGTCTAGGAATTTTAATAAGTATCCTCAAAGGACCTAGAAATAACCACACACAATACCTTAGAATAGAACGAGCTCTAAAACCTAACAAGATTAAATATATGGAACTTACCCGTTAATCCGGGGTGAGATAATATCATTTTTCTTTTATTTATTTATTTGATCACCAACAAAGTTACACTTAGACATTTCTTATTTACACATTTATAGTACGACACTTATTAGTGGAACTTTAATTATAGGCGATTACGACATGCAATTTACACTTAACTAACGATTAAATCTTATAATTTTAAATAATTACATTAATTTTAATACAAAACAATTATGAATAAAAATAAAATTTTAAAATATCAATAATTGAACAACAATATAAAAAATAAATAAATTAATGAAAAATAAATCAATGAGAAATAAATTAATGAAAAAACTATGTGGGCACAACCAAACATAAAGATTTTATTCTCTTCAGTGTATCCGCGAAGATGTCCATATCGGTCGACTTTGACAGTGAATTGTACTGAGAGAGCATTCTATTTATAGGAGAAAATAAGCCTAGGTTCGTTCTGGAGCTTCTCGTCGCAAACAAATTATATCTTGACCCTCTTGGCAGTTTTAAGGGGATATTATATACTCTTGAGAGCAAATCGGGACAGTCCATAATACCATTAACGAGCTTATACAAGAAAACATTATCCAAAATAAATCGGCGATCGCTTAATGAGTCCATTTTAAAGTATCGTAGTGTGGAAGCTTTTTTGCAAGATTGAGGTTGTAAGAAAGATGCCATAAAAACCTTTTTTGGACGGGCTCTATCTTTATAACGTACACATCATAGTGTGGATTCCACACCACACTACAATATTCCAATCCACTACGTACAAGTGCGTTATATAGTGTTATTTTAGTCAGGAATCAGAAATCAATATATCTTTATTCAAATTGGATGTATAGTACAACACTTTTGAATCGTCCAAACATTTTTTCCCTACCACTCGTTATTGGACATATTTTTTAGCTGCGGAGAAAATCGAGCGAAAAAAACTCCACAACATTAAAAGCAATATATAATATGATGTAACAACATTTACAAATCATTATGTTGTTACAAAGTCAATACAATCATGATTTATTTAATATAGAAAACCTGTTGGAATGATTGGAACAGTTCAAACCCAAGCATTTTTGTCTGTAATATAATCAGACACTTTGTAATAAGCTTTTTTAATAAGTGCTTTTTTTATACTATCTTTGAATTTATTTATGCTTAACTCTTGGATATTGCTTGGGACTTTATTGTATAAGCGATCACAAAGACCTTTAAATGAATTATTGATTTTGTGAAGCATAGTAGCAGGTAAAGTTAGTTTATTTTTGTTTCTTGTATTAAGTTTGTGAACATCACTGTTTTTAAGAAACAAATTAATATTTTTCTTATAAGTAATAAATTTTCGTAAATGTATTGTGATGCGACCGTCATTATACCAAATTCTTTAAACCTATCTCTTAAGGAATCCTTAACTTTAAGATTATAAATTGATCGAATAGCTCTCTTCTGAAGCACAAAAATAGTTTGAATGTCGGCAGCGTTTCCCCATAATAAAATTCCGTAGGACATTACACTATGGAAATAACTAAAGTATACTAATCTGGCCGTATCTACATCCGTTAACTGGCGTATCTTCATTACGGCATATGCTGCAGGGCTAAGTGTATTTGACAATTTATCAACATGTGGGCCCCATTGAAGCTTAGAATCTAAAGTTATCCCTAAGAATACTGTGGTGTCTACAAGGCCCATATTCCTATCCTTTACATTCACACTGGTTTTTACCTGTTTTACATTAGGTAATACAAATTTCATACATTTCGTTTTTCCTTCATTTAGTAATAAATTATTAACATTAAACCTTAGAGATATAACTGTTCACATCGTCAATAACTGTTTCCTTACGTTTGAGTTTAAATAAAAGTGATGTATCATCCGCGAACAATACTATCTCATGCTTATCTCTAACGTAGTAAGGCAAGTCATTAATATAAATTAAAAATAAGAAAGGACCAAGGATTGAGCCCTGCGGAATACCCATTTTAACCGGCGAACCCGCAGACTTATTGCCATTAATGTCAACCCTGTGAATCCTATCCATCAGGTATGACGCAATAAGATCCAGAACAGTATCTCTAAATCCATAGTGGTCGAGTTTCCTGAGTAATGTTTCATGAAAAACGCAATCAAAAGCCTTGGACAAGTCGCAAAACACACCTAGAGCGTCCTGCGAGTTCTCCCAGGCGTCAAAAATTTGTTGTATAAGTTCAACACTGGCATCGGTAAAAGCAAATTGTTTACAGTGAAGTTTACCGTGTAAAACCAAATTGTTTACAGTGAAGTATATTATATTTATTATAATGGGATTGCATTTGATCTAACATGATTTTTACGAAAATTTTACTAAAGGTCTTACTGTGTAGCACAGAAATTGGTCTAAAGTTTGTAGGGTCTTATGTACTTCCCGTTTTATGCAAAGGAGTTATTTTACTGTATTTCATGAGGTCAGGAAAAACACCACAGTCAACACAATCATTAAATATGCAAGCTAGAATAGGAGCTTTTGTCTCAATTACCGATTTAGAAACATCAACGGAATTGCCCCACAGATCCGCGGTTTTCTTTTTATTTAATTGGTGAAACGTTTTAATTACATCTTTAAAGTCAACATGTTTAAAATGAAAATGACTAGTGCAAGGTTTCACGTTTTTTCTTAAGATTGATTCGGCAGCAATGGGGGAAGAGTTCAAAGATTTAGTAGTTGAAACTGGAATATCAGTAAAGAAATTTTCGAAAGCTGTAGCGACTTCAATATCTGAAGTAACCCTTTTATTATCAATATTTAAGTTATAATTATTATTGCGAGTTTTGGATTTTCCAGTTTCATCGTTTATAATATTCCATGTCGTTTTGATTTTGTCATTACTGTTCTTAATCTTTGAACTTAAGTAATTTGATTTTGTTAGTTGTGGACTTTTGAATTCCTTTATGTTGCGCAAAACGAAACCAAGCGTTCGGTAAGCCTTAGCCACCATGTCATCAATTTGTTTGTTAAAGCGCAACCCTGCATCCACAATAACTCCCAAATCACGAATGTAATCCACGCTTGCAAGTTTATTATTTTTTAAGACATATTCTCTAGCAAAATTTTTTTTTACTGCATGTAAAGTGAACCACAATACATTTCTTCGTATTAAGAGACATGCCATTTTCATCGCACCACTCAACCAGATTGTCAAGTTCCTTTTGAAGAAGAACCACATCGTCGGGCATAGAAATGTGCCTTGAAATTTTAAGATCATCAGCGAACAAATAGCATTTGGAGTTGTTAAAACGCTTATAGATGCTCCTTGATGAAATTATTGAAGAACACAGGGCCAAGAATCGAACCCTGCGGGACACCACGATGGGCACAGAAAGGGTTTGACTAGTAGCCATTCACTACAACTATTGAACTTTGATTGCTGAAATAAGATATACACATTTTAATAAGTTACCGCTGATCCCAATAGACGATAGCTTTCTGAGTAACACATAGTGGCTAACCCTATTGAATGCCTTACTGAAATCGGTGTATATGACATCAGTAGACTTTCTTTGATCAAGGAACTGGACAAATCGTCTATAAGAGTAATCAGGTTGGTGCAAGTAGATCTTGCCTTAAGAAAACCATGTTGCTGTGGTGTGATGTTAGATTCTCCTCCACTGCCCTCTTTTGAGCTCACTCAGAGCACCGGGGAAACAATGAAAGAAAACCAAAAGAATTAAGATAATGTTATAAGTATATTTTATCATCTTTAGATACCAAAGCAGATGAATTCAATAGTTTTAAGTTATTGCTTATATAAATCACCAAGCCGACATGAAATGTTATAACTATGTTTCACTAATTATAAATATCTAAGCTGAATACAGTAGTTCAAGGTTAAAGTTTATATAAACCTGTAACAATTTTAGTTACCACCGACTGTTTCAGGGTTTACATGAGACTCAAGATTAAAAGATTCTATATTCAGGGCGCCGTAATACTGTTATTTGAGGGAGATAAATAAAAATGTCAAGAACCGCAGTGAACAAGATATATATTGTTAATATTCAGATCTTATTTCATCATACTTAACAAAATTAATACTATTTATAGACAACTTTATAAATATACAGCTTTTACAACCTCAAAGATTTTAACTTCAGTGATGTTCATACATTCAAGAACATGTGTAAATGCAGAAATATTTATTTAAACATTTTATATAAACATTTGGTTTTGGAAAATAACAAACAATATGTAATGAAATTTGAATTCTTCTTATAGTGGCTTTATAGTTTACTAATATAAATACTTTATTACGTTAAACAGAAATTTTGTTCTTCGGAGTATGCACCGGTTAAATATTGAGAAGGTATAAGTTTTACTTAGCTTTAAGACCACGGGAACATCAAGGTGACTCAAATGTCCTCAGGAATGAATCAGGACGTGCTGTCATCACATGAACCCGACTACTTTCGATCAAGAATGCTTCACAGGCTCATTTATATTTATATATATATTTCCAAAGAAATCCCAACCAGGATTAAGTAATTGTGATTATCGTATACTGTTTTTAATTAGCCACTTCAAAGGACCTAGAAACAATTACACATTTTTCTATAGTTCACTAAAAAACCTAACTTGACCTACAGCCTAAACAGTTAGTTATATTGGACTTACCCGTTAATCCGGGGAAAATATTTTAATTAATTATGCACTGACTATACTTTCCAGTCACTGTGCAATTTACTAGATGTTCAAGTGTTCGGTTCGCAGACAAAAGAGAGTGAAATCGTCTGCGCAAAGCTATTTATAGTGGCCTAGGATCACGTGACGGCGTCCTAGCAAATTTCTCTCAAATCACCATATTTGGTGCGAGGAATTGACAGGACCGGTTAATACGGCTACGCCCATCTCCCTCCAAGAAACTGCTTCCTGAACAATAGCTAATCACGTCATCAATACGTGTAATTTCATTTAACACTATTAAATACAACTCCATCTATCTCATCATTCAAATACAACTATCATATTTTTTATTTTATAATATATTCTGTGCTTCTTTAAAACCAATTACATTGTTAGATGATGGATACGTATGGTGATAGATGGCGCTTTGATTAGTTATATTTCTACAACTTAATATTCTAAAATTATATTGCTACACACACCCTTCTTATCTCAAAAAAATTTTTCCTAAACAATTTTTTTAATTCAGCTAACCTGCATCAGGCCTACAGACAAATCAACAATACTAAGTATTAGCCAAGATAAAAAATTTTTAATCATATACGCGAGTAACCACTTTTTACTACACGTAATGTTCTAAACTCGAAGTCAATAGCAACAATTAAATATTTGCTGTTTAAAGATTTTTCTTTTAGTTGCATGTAAATACCATTCTTGGATTTATTATCAAGGGGTAAAGCATGATTTTTCTGTTCATCTTATGAACTTAAGGTAGTTAAGAAAACAACTCAAGATTAAAGAAGTTTGTATGTTTTCAAACTTAAAAGATTAAGATTATTTTCCAACAATCTTCCTATCTTTAATTATCAAGTCTAAAGTATATGTACACTTCCTTATGCTTATGCCTTTCATACATCAAGACCTATTTTTCTATTTAGTATTTTAAAATAAATTGCACGTGCTTATTTTGTAAAACACTTTTCATACTTCACGCATTACATACTACTTTCATACCCATATGCATATCAGTGAACACAACTTTACGAAAATATTTTACTATTAAAAATATTTTTTTTGTATTAAAATATTAAAATGCATCGAAATATTATTTAAGTGTTCTTTTAAAAGTGAGAATTTAAGTTAAAAGGGTTGTCAATAAATATTTATTTAGTTAAAAGTTAAAAAAAGATTTTAATTTTCTGGCAGGTTTCGAACCGTAGCCCACAGATTTCCATATACATGTTTCCCACACTTGAAGTCTCCTTAGCCAAGCGGATAATACTGTAAGTGACTAAAATACGTATCTTATAAGGGATTCAAAGGTTTGTTAATTTTTAAGTTTGTTGTTAATAATATTATCAAAATGTTTAAGCTATCTTTAAGAAGTTAATTATTAAAACATTTGCCATCAAGATTGGACAAAGTATCAACTGGTGGTGACAATTAAGTAGTTACCACACATTTAATAAATATTTATTCCTTTTGTGAGAAACAATTAAATATTTTCTCATCTTTTGGAAAAATATCATTAAGTTTCAATAATTTTGATTCCTCTGGTGAGCAGCAATTAAGGGTCTCCTCACGTTTTGGAAGAAATTATTTTCAAGTTTAAACTTTTTATTCCTTGGGCGGGGAACAATTAAATATTTCCTCACTGTTCGGAAAAATCGTCAAGTTTAAATTATAGGTTTATCATTCCTTGGGTAAGCAGCGATTAACTGTCTCCTCACCTCTCGGGAAATGATTATGAAGTCAAATTAGCTACAGCTATGCCTGTTGCTGACCGTATAGGGTGCAACACAACATAGTTTCTGAAGTAATATTACGTAATGATTAAATACGTCTACTTATTTCAAGAGTGTGGAAAAGGTTCAAATAAATCTCAACTACTAGTTCAAGGGGTTTTAGACATGGGCTTGCCTTATTGACATGTTAATATTTTTTCTAACAAATTACACATATGTATATACCAACCATCCTTCCTTCCTTTGGTGAGAAACGATTAAAATTTCCTCATCTTGTGGAAAATATCAGTAAGTTCCTGTAACTTTCTGCAAGTAAAAAAATTACAAGTACCTTACCAATATCACGGAAGCAGGTACATAAATATATTGTAACCTGGGAAAGTAATTGGAGGTATCAAAAAATGTTAAGGTTAAGCACAACACTAAAAGGTTCCATTGGAAATTAACGTTATGTATCAAGATTAATTTTTAAGTATTTATCAAAAAAAATAATAATTAATAATTAACGACATACTTAATAGTGTCTCATTATATGTATTTAAATAAAAGTCAAGGTACTTTGTG
This sequence comes from Chilo suppressalis, assembly GCA_902850365.2. Classification (NCBI taxonomy): domain Eukaryota; kingdom Metazoa; phylum Arthropoda; class Insecta; order Lepidoptera; family Crambidae; genus Chilo; species Chilo suppressalis. The sequence continues at coordinate 12,023,850 of OU963906.1, read as the reverse complement.
AACACTAAACTAAACAGAGATAATTAAATAATCAATGACATAATTAATTTATGAATTGCATATTTTAAACATTTAAGTATTAAAAAAATTTACTTTAATAGAGAACTAATCGTCATAATTTGGTTTATAAATCTATTTCTAAATCAGGAATATCAAAGTCTTCTCTCAAGTTAATTAATAGGTCAGAATATGAGTTAAAATTATCTTTATTACTTCTGTACCAAATTAAAGCAGAGTCCTCTAACAGATCGGAAAATGCCGTTAGCATACGAGATTGCGGAATCTCGCGGGCGTGTCTAATTTCTTCCAATCTTTCTATAAAATTTCTAACGCAAGTAGAACCATCATATTTTAAGTTAAATGAGTTTAAATTAATGCGTCTATCTTTAATTAAGTACACCTTCCTCCTTTCGTTCATCTCGCTCGTTCTCTCACACTCGGGAGTTGCCTCTTTACTACTTAATTCGTCTGAACTACTCTCATCCTCTTTGTCTACCTGAGCTAATATTCTAATGAGCCTGTGGCGCAAATCCACTAGAGAAGATTTCTCAACTTTTAATCGAGCCAGTCTATCGATCAGATAATTAGCCCTAACTGACACACGTAAGTGAAGATTACTGTCTTTTCCGAGGTCACCTGATGACAGCAGATCCTCGAGCTCAGCAATTTTCGGCGTACAGGCCTTGAGCTCGCTTGCAGGGAGTGGTGTAATCACTGGGGCACACTTGATGCTACCGCGTCTCTTCAGCTTAAAAATTTGGCGAAGCTGCTTTCTCAGTGCATCCACCGATGTGTCAGGAGCTGTGGAAATGCCAAGAATATCCAATTCATATATGATTTCATCCCTTCTTAAGTAGTTTACATATTTTTGTAAAGAGAGCATTTTCTCAGATTTTCTCAAGTTAAAGTCAGTTATTTCTGTTACTAAGTTAATTACTAAGTTAATTATTAAATTACGTTTAATCAAGTTCTTAAATCAAGCTAATTATTCAAGTTATTTAATCTAAGAAAGTTAAATACAAAGAAATTTATATTTTTTTTTTTTTTGAAGGAGGGTACTTTTATTATTGCAAGTTTCAATTCTTATAGACTATCTTGTTCACTGTTTAAGGTTAATATTTACTCATCCAATTACTACGAAAGTGTTATTCTAGTATATTGCTAAGTTGATTAATTCTAATGTGCTAAGTTAATTAATGCTAGTGTGTTTTTCAGACTGATTGGGGATTTAAGCATCAATGTTTCCACCAACCTTTTTCATCATCATTTAGACACACTAGTATTCCAAGAGTATTGTTTATTAAAGATTTCTAAGTTATTAAGTAGTTATTAAGTAATTTACTTCTAATGTGCTATTCAGACTGATTGGGGATTTTAAGCATTAAATTTTTCCACCAATCTTTTTATCATCATATTAACACATTAGTATTTCCCTCAAATACAGTATTTTATTGCTCGGCCCTAAAGTTGGTCGCCATTTTGTAACAATTTTAGTTACCACCGACTGTTTCAGGGTTTACATGAGACTCAAGATTAAAAGATTCTATATTCAGGGCGCCGTAATACTGTTATTTGAGGGAGATAAATAAAAATGTCAAGAACCGCAGTGAACAAGATATATATTGTTAATATTCAGATCTTATTTCATCATACTTAACAAAATTAATACTATTTATAGACAACTTTATAAATATACAGCTTTTACAACCTCAAAGATTTTAACTTCAGTGATGTTCATACATTCAAGAACATGTGTAAATGCAGAAATATTTATTTAAACATTTTATATAAACATTTGGTTTTGGAAAATAACAAACAATATGTAATGAAATTTGAATTCTTCTTATAGTGGCTTTATAGTTTACTAATATAAATACTTTATTACGTTAAACAGAAATTTTGTTCTTCGGAGTATGCACCGGTTAAATATTGAGAAGGTATAAGTTTTACTTAGCTTTAAGACCACGGGAACATCAAGGTGACTCAAATGTCCTCAGGAATGAATCAGGACGTGCTGTCATCACATGAACCCGACTACTTTCGATCAAGAATGCTTCACAGGCTCATTTATATTTATATATATATTTCCAAAGAAATCCCAACCAGGATTAAGTAATTGTGATTATCGTATACTGTTTTTAATTAGCCACTTCAAAGGACCTAGAAACAATTACACATTTTTCTATAGTTCACTAAAAAACCTAACTTGACCTACAACCTAAACAGTTAGTTATATTGGACTTACCCGTTAATCCGGGGAAAATATTTTAATTAATTATGCACTGACTATACTTTCCAGTCACTGTGCAATTTACTAGATGTTCAAGTGTTCGGTTCGCAGACAAAAGAGAGTGAAATCGTCTGCGCAAAGCTATTTATAGTGGCCTAGGATCACGTGACGGCGTCCTAGCAAATTTCTCTCAAATCACCATATTTGGTGCGAGGAATTGACAGGACCGGTTAATACGGCTACGCCCATCTCCCTCCAAGAAACTGCTTCCTGAACAATAGCTAATCACGTCATCAATACGTGTAATTTCATTTAACACTATTAAATACAACTCCATCTATCTCATCATTCAAATACAACTATCATATTTTTTATTTTATAATATATTCTGTGCTTCTTTAAAACCAATTACATTGTTAGATGATGGATACGTATGGTGATAGATGGCGCTTTGATTAGTAATATTTCTACAACTTAATATTCTAAAATTATATTGCTACAAACCAACAAGTTGACATGAAATGTTTCAACTATGTTATACTGATTAAATATCTAAGCTGAATACAGTAGTTTAAAGTTAAAGTTTATATAAACCAACAAGTTGACAGGAAATGTTATAATTATATGAATATCAGACATTCATGACACTCTACCATGTACTTACATGAGTTCTCAACTATATCTAATATATTTTATAATAAGCTATTTAGTGGATTTCAGAGGTTCTACGGCTCGTTTGATCGATATTGGTGACAAACTTAGTCAATTCCAGTTCTGAGTGAGATAACCAGTTATATAGATATATGTATATATATAGAAATGGGTAGGTCGGGGTCCAACCTCGCCTTGTGGTTCTTCTCCACGCTCACCCGGGGTTAGTAATGAAAATACCTTGTTTAGGATAGGTTTAGCAGTGTATGATCTGTCCGCTGTTACGGCCGGGTTACATAAAACCGGAGAGCGGCTGGCAAATAAACTCCCGCGTCCCTTCTGGTCCTTGTACAGAGAAAGAGTCTCCTTGTTATTCCTCCAGTATTTCTTGAGGGTAACGTACAAGCCTGAAGTTCACATTGAAAAAAAATGATCAGATATGGGGAAAATACATAGATTACCACATCTGCATCACTGGCGGGTAGGGTAGAGTGAGGGATATTCACGGTCAATGTTTACACTTTAAAGTTTGAATCACTACATGACTGGGGCCCATCCCACCGGATTGAAGGAAATCAATTTCATGTTCACTAACTTGACAAGAATGATTAGGTATATTTGATGACAATAATCACCATATCATGCATAATGCAGTTCAATTAGTGCTAGGAGAATAAATATGAGGTCAGATGATAGCTTACCGTTCGAAATATGAAACTATCCGTAAGTATTTTGTTTCCTATCACAAGTTACTGCCTTATTGCAACGCCTTGCGAAGGTTCGTGTTCGTCCACCTACGATACAGAATATCAACAGAAAGGTTATTTTTCATAGCCACAACTTGCAAAATAAGTAGGAAAAGGAGCTACTCCAATATACCTGCGAAACTCAGTTCGGTTAGCGACTCCGCGCTATTTCCGCCAATATCCTTCAGGATATAAACTTTTCGGATCTATTTCACGACTCCGACGACCATAATATGCCTTATAATATACTTTGGGCAGAAGAAACGATGAAAAGATAACTGTACCACAAACAGATTGTGAAATTTTAAATGTTGTTTTGACAATTGCTCATAGATGATAGACGGGTCGTCTACTCCCAAATATGTGTCTATGATTTGTTTCTCTCTCCAACTGAAGGCAAAGGCCACAGTCAAACAGACAGCCGCCGCATTCGAGACGAACCGAAGAATAAACTCAAAACTATATACCTACGCTCGCCGTAAGCTGAGGAAAAGGGAATACCTACCCAAATCAGCGAGGAAATTCAATTTCGAGTAAAATTCAAAATCGATTAAAAACAGCGCCCGATAAGGAGGACTCAAATCGATATGGGAAAAACTATTCAAAATTCAACAACTGTCAAACTCCATCCATTCATCCACGCGCCCCCCACAGAGATTCACTGCCTGATTACTTTTTTTTTTTATATAAGGTCAAAGCGAATATTTTAGTCGAATAGAAAAATCGACTATTCCCTCAATGCTACCAACTCAATCAATGAAGTTTGACACCTACGCCGACGTAAGCGGTTCGCTATCATAGACAAAACAGCTGTCCTACGTGTGTCAGTGTCACGCCCTGTTTAAAAATAAACACTACAGTGGTGAGACTAGTTGCCGAAAATGCTGAGAAATAGGCGCATCATTGATTCAAAGACTTTAGCAAACGTGCGAAGTATTAAAATCGGTCTATAGTTGTCATTTTGACTAATGTGACCTGCTTTATGCAAGGGTAAGACCAATGACACTTTCCAGTTAGATGGAAACACACCAGTACTCAAAGACTTGTTGAATATAATCGAGAGGGGTTAAGTGAGGACATCGGCACATCTATTAGCAAAAATAGAAGGGGTTCCATCCGCACCAGCACCTTTATCTTATCCTTATTATCTTTATTGAGATTCTATATCAGTCTTGTATGATTATTTAAACAACGCAACTTTCTTGACAATCACAGATTGATGTTCTTTGCGTACCAAAATGCAAAATAAAGAGATGGAATGCGCTTGCGTGTGCCTATTTATACCACTAATCACCGAGAACAGTCTATGCAAGAGGGTCACTTTTATTACCAAATAAGGAGATTATACAACACGGAAATGGTTTGGGAAACCACGCCTCTCGGAATTACTTCTAGAAAATATTAATGCGACGGTGGCGCTGTATGCGGTGACAGGCAGAAGATTTGTGACGTTTAACACCCTCCATTAACAACTCCATCTATCCTATATTCAAGGAACTAATGCCAGATTTTCTCGACAAGCAAATGTCTTGCTTTGCACGCACTTGATTGCATTCGCTAATTCATGGGTGTGACGATAGATGGCACTCTTTTGTAAAGAAGAATATTTTTAAATTAAATTATTTACTAAGGAAAAAAAAATATGTTACAGGGCATGGCGGATTTGCCGCTGGAATTGGAGCGCCCGTCTGGGGAAGCAACCTCCACCTTAGAGAAGACCACAGTAAAATAACACTACAATTTGGTGGTGTTGTGTTTCTGCTGGTGAGCATGGTTCAAGGGCCCCGCGTGGTAGGGGATTGGGTTTAGGCCGGCAAGGTGAGAATGACTGGGGCAGCACACTTTCTGCCGCATCATATATCGTTGCGACTAGACTCCACTTACACATAAAATCAGTTGAGGAGGGGTAATTTGTTGCACGTCGTCTAAATAAAAGTGCCAACATGCGTTACCTTGGTGTACTACCAGGAGACCCCACGCTTATGTTACTTAATAGACATGATACACACAGACAAATATGCAACTTCTGCAATTAATATTTGGCTGTATTCAAAAACACAATTTTCTGACTAAATTACTTATTATCAGGACATAATTTCTTTACTTTAGTTTCGTCACTTTTTACACTTTTTATCGTGATTTCCTCGTTTCTTCATGGTTGAGGTTCGTGACAGCAAAAGCCTTCCACGTGTATTAAAGCTCTCCATGTTGTTCAGTTTTCGATCTTCTGGATAGACGCCTGTATCAATGTGTCTGGAAGTTTCTTTGCAGCAACAGTCCACATCATGAGTTGAAAATATGTAACCATTTTAATGGTTTAGTTGTAAAAATCCGCTGTCAATGCCTCGTCCAACATTTATGCCAGTTAAATTGAAGATAAATACGCAACCACTAAATACCTGGCAGACGAAACTACTGTACTAGCTGCCTTCGTGTCTGGACTTCCTCCACAAATGCTTAACATTAGATGAGGTGAAATCATATGCCTACTTATTATAAAAAAATAACCTGGTGAAATACGTACCACCATATATAATACAGCAATATGTGATCGTGACACGACTAAGTCGTTAATTCGGTATTTTGTATCAGGTCACGAACAAACCGCATCGATTGTATCCTACTATTATTATATATGTGAAAGTTTGTACGGTTGTTACTTAATCACGCAAAAACTACTGAACGGATTTGGTTGAAATTTCTTACGCTTATTTTTTTTTATAGACAGATCCGACAAATCACTCCAGCCCACCTGATGTTAAGTGACGGTGAAGTCCAGACGTTAAGATAGATGGTATGGCAGTTCTACCTGCCACAACAGCCATCCTCACCTAGCTAGTCTGCATGTTGCTTCTTCAAACCTCTTTTAAAGGATCCCAGGTTGTAAGAAGGAGGGAATACGTGAGCGGGCAAAGCATTCCATTTACGCATAGTGCGACAAATAAATGAGTCACCAAATTTCTTTGTACACGTTGGAATTGCGGCCACAGTTAGACGATGACAACGAAGGCCAGCGCGCGTAGTCCTCAGAAGGAAAGGGGAAGTTGGAATAAGGAGAATAACTTCTCAGAACACTCGCCGTGGTATAGATGATAGAACGTGCTTAGTGAGGCCACGTCACAGCGTAATTGAAAAGGCTCGAGGTGTTTAATCACCTCCCCATCGCCTATGATGCGGATCACGCGCCGCTGTAACCTATCCAAAGCATCGAGCAAGTACTTGGCGGAGCTATTCCAGAGGTGCGAGCAATATTCCACGCAAGACCGCACCTGCGTCTTATACACAAAAAGCACAGTTGCTCAGGCGTGAAAAAACGCCGTTCCTTGTTCAGGACTCGAGTTTGCGTGAGGCCGTTTTTACCACGCTTTCCATGTAATTCTTTGGATTTAAGTCACAGCGAATTTCCATAACGAGCATGGTGATACTGCTCACTAGCTCCAGTGTTGTGCCCTGAAGAGAAAGGCATGAGAATGAATGGTGACGTTTATGCCGTGAAAGCACAGACCTGGGTTTTCTTAGCATTGAACCCAACCTAATTCTTGGTACCCCATTCGGAAATGTGGTCCAAAGCCTGATTGAGTTCAGTGACAAGATTCTTCCGCTTGTCCTTGGTTACCGCCTGTCTAGCCGCTGCTTGTCCGAAATACCCCTCATGCACTGTACTATCGTCTGAATAGCAATGAATTTTGCAAAGAGGAATTAAGTCGATTCATATGCAGCAGAAATAGAGTGGGGGATAGGACGGAGCCCTAAGGAACGCCGGCATTCACTGACATGAACCGCGAACTACTACCATCCGTAAGGACACGAGTTCTACGCTCATGCAGGAAGTCAGCTACCCAGGAACAGAACTGGGCCCGCAAACCGTATACCGGAAGCATATAGTTTATAACCTGATTTGAGATACTATACTATACTTTTTATCCCGAAAAATGTTAGGCTAATGTGGGATTCTCAAAAAACGAAAGTTAAAGCGGCCGCGCGGAGCGCTATTTGGTTTATAATAATAACGGAGGTGTGCTACTATTTCCGTCATAAACAAGTTGCAAATTAGCCTACCATTCGGATCTTTCTTAAATCAAGTACACTAGGTACTCGAAACCGCTGCTTTGTTTATGGCTGAGAAACGTTACGGGGTATTCCTGTCCAGCTGCTTACAGACGTACTCGACTACTAACGAACAGTTGGCGGTAGCATGCCCCGGGTCCACTACCGTCCCTAATGAGGCACCATCGTTAAATAAATTGGATAAAGACGCTCGTGATCTCTCAAGAACAACTTGAACCTCTTAACTGTGACTAGCAATCAACTAAATTAAAAGATTGTTCGTGCTCTCACCAAAACGCTTTGGAGCTTCTCCTCTATCTGCCTTTTATCGTTAATTCAGTCTTAAGTATCAAATTGTCTTTTTTTCCCTACTTGTCTTAAGGAGCGTACGGTCATTATTTCCGCAGTTTCCATTTGAAAGCGTAGCAGTTACTTTTATCTTGACACTAGCTTACGTCCGCGTGTTTTTATGAGATGTCACTACGCGACTTTCCTTGAACAATTGCACTATTTATAATGATAACTTGAATTTGTATTCCTTTGTAACTTAAAATATATACGAATGGTAGGTTTTTTAGTTAATCAAAATATATCAGTGTAATAAATTGCCTTAATTAAAAGTTAATATTTACATTACATTTACCGTTGTTGAGCTGCCCAAAGCCCGATTTAAACCGAAATTAAATATTGAAGATAAACCAAGGGATATATATTGGCGTTATCGCCGACGCCAGATTTAACTCATTATGCGGATTCCTGAGCTGTGACAATATCGAGCAATAAATTAACGATTGTTTGTTCTACGCCGATAAATCAGCGTTACAAACAGAACTTAACCGTTGACTCTTGAACTTGATAATGCCGCGGCTACGCTGGATTATTACTGAAATGCCTTATAGTATGTAATTTTGGTCATGTCAAACATTTTAGGATTACAACAGTGATCTCACAAAGTTTGTTGTCAACAATAGAATTGACGACATAACTCCGGAATATTGTAGTACTTTTTCATGAGTAGTAATTTGATAAGTCTTACTGTGATAAAGATAAAATTATATGAAACCCGTGCCTAAAAATGTTGCTATTCTGTAAAATTTTACACAGTAGAACTGCTGAATGCACCAATACCAGAATAGGATGAAAGACTCTCCCGCAGAAAAGTGTCTTTTAAGCTACAACACATTCCTCACTACGAGAACATGGAAGCGAATCAGAGCAGGCGCGAAACAATTTTCTGCGCGTAACAACGAAAACACTGAGATTTAGCTAAAGCTTAATAAATCTCGGCAAAGAAAGAAAATACCACAAAGCAAATCTTTATCCTGCACAATAATATGACGGGAGGATTTAAAGCGTGGATAGCAGAGACGGTATTCCCCGACCGGCGGACCCGCGCCGCGACCCGAATCACAGGATTAACTGCCTGTAACAGTGTGTCAACCAGTCGAGCAACCAAAGATTTACGCCTCTGTTTTCGTTCTTTATTAAAAGGATTTGCTGTTCTGTTCCCTTTTTTGAGGACACGATTATGAGAGTTCATTGATTCCCGATCTGTTCATTAGATTTTGTTGCCTTCGTGAATTTATTAAGCTGTGCGGATGATATAAAAATGAAATGCAGCAATTTGAAAATTATACTTACAGAAAGAAATTTGTACATAAGCCTCACTTACTGTTACCCAAGGATTCACTACCATTGGTTGGAGCTTTAATTACATAATGGTTGCTTATATTATACTTACTTATAACAGCAAAATCTTCAATTGCGCAATACAGAATAACGATTTTAATATCCACGCGGTATTGATCTTAATATAACCATTGCTATTTAAACTTCTCCATTTAAACTCTTGAGTGTCTTGTATTGCAATTCAGGTTAGATTTGAGGTCTTACAAAGCGGTCCTACCTACTCAGTTGCGTCAGTCGTTTATAACTCAAGCCTTTAAGGAATGGCGTGGTCGGTAGTCGGTTGGTAGGTGATTTGTAAAGATCGTAATTTGCGATAGCAACCGGAACCTCTTATTTACGTTAAAAGTTTTTCGTTGATAAAAACTGTAATAGCTACTTTACCTGCTAATGCTTTAATTTCACCTACATGAATGAATTAAATAATAAAAACACTTCTTTTTTGCGTGTGGGCAACGGTCTATAGCATTATAGATCTTAAAACCTAATTTTTCGAAACTCCGTTTCAATTGAATCCGGATATAAGATTTTCTGCTTGTTCCACTGATCGCGAATCTAATAAGATCACAGACGCAATGGTCTTGCTAACGATTCCATTTTATAAACATCTAAAGATAACTTGTCTAGCTGTTTTATAATACAGCTGTGCTCATATATGAAGCTGCTAGACAGCGTTAATGACAATATTGATAGCTATCAAACCGTCAGGCTTGTATTGGATCCAACTGTTTCTGGCCACCACTGTAAGCTTTTAATCTCTGCATTGCGCCATGCCACGCGGAATGAGGGCTATCGGCCCCTCCTGATAAACGCAGACGAATGAGCTCGCCTCTATTATTCCGATAATAATAAATGAAACGTTAGAAAAGTCTCTATGATCTGTTACTTTTGAATATTTATATTGGAAAGTGGGAGAATAGCAATCAATATTAATTTATCAGCATCAAACTCGGGCTAGACAGCCAAAGTCATGCCTGTACATTTATACTTGCTAACGAATAGCACTCTTACGGCTTCTAAATAAAGGTTTACAATCATGCTTTTTAACTGGTGTGGACGTGTAAAATGTCTTCTTATATATCCAGCCAGATCGGTCTTTGTCGAATTTTTTCAAGTACAATTTTTTTTAGTTTTATGTTACTCGTATTTGTACTATACGGTTAGCCTTACACAGACTCTGAGTGCACAGAATTGTAAACAATTTACCTAGTCTCCATACAACTCACATACACATTCTGATTATGTCGGATTAGGAATGTGTCAGATTAAACATACATAATGAAACTGACAAGCGTTATGAACTCTTTTTGATTTTAGATTCTAAACGCTACGTTATCATAAATTATATACACACATAAGGAATCTGATTATGAATTTATCAGAAGATATAATGTCTCTAATGTGTCATTGATGATATTCACTATACTTATTTAAAGATGTTCGCGAGACAACTGATCAAACAATAGAGCAATACTGGATTTAACGGAATTTAACAGCACCGGAATCCAGTATAAGAATTCAGATTATGGATTAAGATACTGATCAGACTATGTAAGGCCAGCCTAGGAGGCGGCATTAACACGGCAAGATACCATATTAAAAATTTAACGGTATAAGTGTTTTAAGCATGTCGTAATTACTTCTTAGAAGTTTCTTTTGTCAGTTCTTCTAAACTGTTGAGATTGCACATTCAATATTATTGCTCAATTGATAAGTAATTATAATCATAACATAATAATATAGATAAACATTGAAATCAAAATCGTGAATCGTCTAAATTGACAGATTTTTATGAAATCAATGATATCACATTACAAATAGAGATAATAATGTCACTAGCGCGCGCAATTTGTTGCAAACATATTCAGACAATTGTCGTAATTTGATTTAGTCGGCTAATAGCAGCCAACGAAACAAATCGTGTTCGTATCAATAATATTAAAAAAATGCCAAGTTGTGTGTTCCGAAAATGTAAAAACTATGGTTGGAAGATAAATAAACATAGTGGAGTTTCAAAACACACGTAAATATATATAAAAAAAAAATGTATTTTTGGCATGGTTTTATTTCTCATTTACTTAAACTATGCGTATGAGCCATACAATAATCAACCAAAACCGAAATTGTGGGCACAATACAATGTATCATAGTTACAACTCTTTGCCATAGCGTTCGTTGGCGCTTGAAGGCGTAACGGGGGTTTTATCGTTTTCTTGTTATTTTGTGGGCCTTTTTGAAGTTATACTTCCTTAGGCGCGTTATGAAAAAAATATGAGAGTGAAATTTTAAGATGCGCGCGCATCACTGTAACACAAAAATTAACAGCATGAAGTTGGTCGCTTTAGCGAGCGTTACTTTTGTGTTTACCACACATTAAGAAAATCTATCAACAAAATAGAAATAGAATCTCTATTTAGTGGGTGCTAACGACTGCATTGTGAAGGCCTGTCAAAAGTATTTATTAATCTGGAACAACGGAACCAAAGCGCGATTCAGGAGACTACAGCGCCATCTCTTGACCATTGGTGTAGTAGAACCAAAAACCACATCTTTATTTTTTGTAATAAAGTAACAGTTATAGGTATTCATATTTATAATATTTATCCACATGTTTCTAGTTTGTATATTCGGAATACGTGTTTGAGTTTCATACAAGTGCAAATCACATATGTTCTAATAAATTATATTCAGTAGCGATTTTAATTGAATATTTTGATTATTTATTTATTTTTTCAAATTAAAACTGAACTTTATTGACTGTGTCCTTTTCCAGACTTTTTATTAATTTATTGTAATTAATTATTTGCATGCAATTAAAAACTAATTTTAAACGATGCCAAAGAAGGATAACTTCTCACGCGCCTATATAAGTACACGCACCCATTGTTCTTTTTACTATTTCAGAGTAGGCCTTAATGAGGTCCCAACAGGGCGAAATTTAACACGTAGGCCTACTACTAAAGGGCTGTAAGATATCTTAATAGTAATATTATTGAAATGCATGTACCTAGATAAAGCAAATATTTAAAATTTTATCATTTTTTAGATTTTCTAGTGGTGACCTCATAAAATATAAATGGGTCAGCATTGTTCAGGCGGAAAGAAAAGAATATGCGCACATACATTTTTCATTCATCATCTGAACCTGTAGCGATCATTTTGAAGTGATCTCACTACTAACAAATATGATTCGAAAAAAGGACAAACACTACCAGAACAAAGTCATTCTTAAATATTTAATATATGTGATTTACATTGATATGTTAAAAAAAGTTTTATTACTCTTATAAGTGATAAATGTACTTACGCTTAATCAAGTTTCCACTCTACGACTGATAAATGTAACTCTATACACATGAAAACAATTGAAGTATTGAAGTTTGATTGGAATTCGAAACAGATTTTAAATACAATTACGATAAACGTAACATATCTATTATTATAATTGATGAAAGTCGTTAAAACGGATGACCTGCAATACCAAGTTGCTTGCTATATAGATATTGATTTAAAAAACTCGGGAGATTTTCCGATACAGACATCCGATATTATATTATTGTTTTCAGTCTTTATAATAGCACACAAAGCCGTGAATTAGGTGGGCAAATACATAGAAAAAAATATTACTACCCATTGTCTCTGTAAGAAATCCGTTTAGAAGTTGGTCACAATGATACTGATACAAATTTAAAAAATCAAAAAAGGTAGCTATTCTACTGTTTCAAGAATGAAAGTCCACAATAAAGAGATAGGATAAAAATTGATTGTAACTGCCGATCGAATGGCCATTTTTCCCGGTCCCGTTGTTTTGAATGTCGGAAATGAGTAATCGGTTTGAATTTTCGTTATTTATCGTTGTGGCGACAAAATTCCGATTGTTATTAGTGAAATATTATTTTTGCTGTTGCGTGTTCAGTAGTCGAGATTTTTTTGCCTTTTTATAGGGATTCTGCCTTTATATAACAACTTTACAGAACTCTTTATCCTCTCCTTTTATAAAAATATTTTGCAGCCTCTTTTCAACAACGAGAACTTCTGTATAGACGTGAAAGGTAAAACAGGCAATGGAGGAATTTGGGAGACCGATTGCGAAAGGTTACATCGCGAACCGACCGCAATAGTCAATATGCCATCGAGCCTCCTTGACTTCGAAAATGAACTTCGTGCGTTGATAAATAGAGAAACCCGTATTTTGGAAGCGTTATACCTAACCAAATTATCATCACTTCAATGAAAAATTGTCTAATCCAAACACACAACTAATGCAGCAATGAGTACGTAAGCTTATTTTGGTCTGAATCGTGCGTTGGATAAGTATCAGTTTACAATTACTGTGCTGTCGTCCGCATACCCAATGATATCAAGTTTGAGCTCAGCAGATCATTTGTATTATGTTCAGATATTGTACACTCTTCGTCAGTGTCACAGAATGCTGCTTCTATAAAAATCATTCATCTTTCTTTCATAGTTTACTGGTTCTACTATAACTTGGTATACCGATAGTATTTGTTTTTTGAAGCAATCCATTCAATTTGTAAAAGATAAAAGAAAACGTCTGGCCTATTGACTACTATTATTCACACAAAGTTCACGTCCCACGGGGGAACAACAGAACTATTTCTAACTCCTAACAAGTTTAATAGTATTGCCATACACACAATGCTACCAAATTAATGGTTTACGAACCATAATGTAGATAACGAGGTTGATAAAAAGTGAGAGTTGATGTATACTTGTAATGTACCGGGAGATAATTGGGCGGCTTAGCAGGCTTAACCTTGCCGACCTCATGACAAATAAACGCCGGTACTACAGAGATAGGATTACTGAAAAAACAGCGAGCTCACCTAACGCGGTCATGACTAACGATGTATAAAATTTCCATTGTCATCAATCTCTGACACGGCGCCGAGGATTCGCAAACTCTTCACTAATTGCAATTTGAACAAAAAACTAAAAGGCAAAGTCATCGCGCGCTGCAATTTTTTCACGCGGCGTTCTTTAAATAAAGGTTGCTGTTTTGCAAATTTTTAAAAAGTCACTTTTGTATCCAACCGTTTCGCAGCCCTCGCGCACCCTGAATAAAGACGGGTTCATAAATACATGGCATATTGTAAATTCGAAATATCCAGCCCAATACCTTGGCTGTGTCGAAATAATCTCACTTTTTTCACCTTGTCCCCATCCGCCAAGAACCGTAAAATAGTCCAATATTTCCTGGATATAATATAAAATGCTATTTTAAGCAAGTACTTTAAAAATGTTTTCTGACATTTTGGAAGAATATGTGTTAAAAATGTTTTAACATTGAAAATATTTTTTCGTTCGCTCCGGTAGGCCTCCATTTTTGCTGAAAATGCGAATCGCCCGTGATACCCTGAGGTTTACGGCCACGAGGACTTATGAGGGCTCAAAAGACGCGGAATTTAAAGGGCTTTAAGAAAATGTAAAAATTATTTTGAAAAAGTCAAATCATTTTTTGGAACTCGAAATAAAAGTTTCATTTCATTTAAAAAAAACAGTCATTTTTGTGTTTTCACAGAAAATTTCCAATATATCTCGAGAAAGGAACCGAATTTCAAAATTATGAAATAAAAGCACCTCGGTATTGAACCAAGGAAAATTTTAGGTCATTACACTTTTTTCGATATTGGTGACGGTTGAGGCTCGAGGTAGAGGTGCCCTTAGCCGCGAGTTTTGCGCGGCGCGAGGTGCGATATCACGCGGCGGGCGGCTCGCGTGCAGCCACGAGGACGTATGAGAGCTTAAAAGACGCGTTCGAAAGTCTTTTAGTTGATGTAAAAATATTTTTAGAAAAGTTGGTTATGAAAAAAAAAACTGGTATTGAAAAAAAAGTATGTTTTTTTTAATACTATAATAGGTAGATTAATTTTCAATGCCCTTTCAAGTCATGTAGAGCGCGAGATCTGTGTTCTTTTTAATGATCATGAAGGAGTTGAATATAATTAACCTTTGGTCATTAATCTGATGCTCAATCATGGCAAAAGTGGTTTAAATTGTCTTTGGAAATTCTGACCTCTGTTCAAACGAGCTTATCAAAAAAATATTAAACTATTATCAATCAAATAACATAAGATGACTAAGTAATAACGTCCTGTGTCTCTGTATGTTTCATTTATCTTCTTTATGTTACTGAATATTAAGCCCCTTATTTCATATTATTTAATTGTTAATGTAAAAAGGAAATCCGCATAGTCCGCCTAATGGTTTGTTGCGCGATAGCTGTATGACGTATGTATGCTGTATGACTATATTTGTATTGTATATTTATAAGAGCCCCTTATCTTTCACAATTGTGATTTTATTCTACGTATTCCTTTTTTTAACATGCAGGCATACGCTGTGTCTGAATGTAAAGACCGCTGGGTTAAATGACGTTTTATAAACGTGGAATTTATCGCCAGCGGCTTGCGGCTAGAATCTGGGACTGGCGGTAGTAGGCACATAGCAACTGTACAGTACAGCGTATTGGGTAAGGAACACATCAGTTTCAGACACCAGTCGGAAACAGTGCAATGAACTCAGTATTAATAAATAACGTTTGAATAAGTACTTTAACATCAGAATGTTGATTGTTAATTGTTTGCAAAAAATTGCTGCTTTTCGTATTTATAAAATTCAACGTGAATTTTTTCAAAAAAAAAAATACCGTTTGGTCTTTGTATAAATAAACATCAACATCTGCCACAATCCAGTATAACAGACAACTACCTAATAATTGAAATATTTTTGCCCTCTCGCAATACATCAATGTATGACGTAAATTAATCATTAGACGTTTCTAAATTAAAGTGTTATCATAGCGAACGAAATAAAGTAAACAAAATTCCGATTAAAAGCAAAAAGCGACGAGTAAAAATATGATATTAATATATAAGTACGTACACAATATAACGAAATTATTGTGCTGATAATTTTAACGAAATTAATGGAACATCGTACCTAATCCGGCAAACAAGGTTTCATCATGTAACGCAAAGTCACGTAAATTAGGTAGGATGTATACTAATCCCGAGATGAAACGCTTTAACTGTCGGCGTTGCGTCTCGTGTGTAAGCAGCTTTATTTGCAGTAAACATTTGTGTTCTCGTTTGTTTTAAATATCTTAAGGTTTGTTTTACACTTCAGACATTGGTAATATAGTTTGATAGTAGCATTGGGAATTTTGTAGTATATCAGTATGTACTTAATGAGCTATTTGACTGTTTTCGGTTAAGTATATTAGATTAAACATTTAGATATTATCTGTACCCAATAATTCGCATAATTATTGTTTACCTATACCTAAACAATCGGATCCAGAAGAATTCCTATTTCAAAACATCCAATAAAATTGATTTTATTTATGTTGGAATCTTTAAGGTTGTATGTTTGATCCCCGGGATTATGAAAAATGAACATCCCATTTTTTTCTAATTTCGTCGGAAGGAGTCGTCGACAAAGTCTCTTTTTCTATAGCTTTTATTACAAACAAAATGTACTCAACTAAAGTCTTTTAATTGCAAAATGAAAGAATAGGTATATCATAGAGAAAAGTTCAAGAAGATAAATATTGTAGATGTAGCATCACAATATTTATTGGACAACTTACTATTTGTAAAGAAAAATATTATATTTTTTTCTGAGAAATGTGATACACATAATGTTAATACTAGGAAAAAACACTTTGATTTGGTTGTACATAAAACTTGTCTCCACAGAAAAAACAATCCCTTTGTGGGCCAATGTATACGTTTTTAAAATAAGCTGCCAAATAGTATTAGAGATTTGCCTATTAACAAATTTAAAACAACTTTAAAAGCTAAATTATATAAAAAAGCTTATTATAAAATTAATGATAATTTGAATGATAAAAATGCGTGGGAGTAAATTCTGCCCAAAATTTACGCATATAAAACTGTACTTTTAGTACATTAATTATTATTTTTTGATGTAACTATTGACGTGTAATGATGTTTTAAGATCATTACGAAATTGTATGCTGTGGAGTTTCTTTCGCCGTTTCTTCTCCGACAAAGCAGCATAAAAATTATTTAAGTGAAATAATTATTTCGTCCCGAAACTGTAGTAGGGCATTGTCGATTTAAAAGTACTTAGCAAAGTCAAATTAAATAAAGATATTTTGTATTTTTGTATAAATAAAAAACTAACAAACCTGAAATTCGTTGAAGTAATATACTTTCTCATCACCCATAATAATGAACATATTATTTTTATTAGGCGCTTTTAAAGCACTTTCTAAGTGTGTTGAGTGAAATTTCAGTTTTCGGACGGGCCTAAATTTGTAATGCTCAAAAAATCAATTAACCCCTTATTGCATGAATTATAAAACGGATGAAATAAAACAAAAATTTTAGCGATTGTATCTTTTATTAGTCTAATTAAGAAATTAATAATAATAAAAAATTTTTTTTTTACTTATTTTGGAATTTAGCCCACAAAGCCATATATGGATTCGCATGCAGTCTAGTGAAATAATAGATATCCATATATGGCTTCGTATGCATTAGGAACATTATAGAAACTTACATTTTATGAAAATATTTAAAACAGTTACGTTTATCATTATAACACAAATAAACTCTACACTTTCCACACATAGTGAATGATCGATATTTTGAACATCCCTGTCATAATTGTCGATTTTGTTTCCATTCGGGAAAGTGGTCAAAATTGTCAGATGAAAGCTCATCGTCAGGAATAGGGTTAACATGCTTGGAAGTACCATAAAAGCGAGAAGGATTCATTGCTGCAAAGAAAGAAAAAATGCAAATGAACACACACAAAGCCATATATGAGCGTTAGAAATGTTAACGTGAATGCATACGAAGCCAAAAATGGCAATTTCAAAAAAGGATCCATAAGTTAAGTAAAACAAAATAAAATGCCAAAAAAGCACCTGTTTCATGTTATAGCACATATATATATCACAATATAAAATTCAAGGATTTTTAACTTACCGATTTATTACTTTCTTTTCACAAATAAAATTAACATTACATTTCTGCATCCGAACGGTGGGCCGCGCTGCACATAACCTCAAATATTTTGACAAATGTCACCAACCATAGACCAATAAAAAATACGTTCCTTTACACGAAAATATTTATAAGATATTTATAACAATTGTTTTGAAATAAAAATAAAATAGAATTCAAAAAAAAATTGCCAAAATTTTAGAGCCACCAATGGCTTCGTATACGGTAAGGGGTTAAAATAAAAAATGGAGGGCTATTTGTAAATATTAAAAGAACCGCTATAGTTACACTTAACTTGCCAGCAAATGTTGAACTGAATTAGATACAAACGTAAAACATTTAACGTTTTCGATATAATCATAGCAGAAGTTGAGTGGAGAAACAGCTTTATCTCTACGGTATACTTTAGCTTTAGTAGAACGCAGATGTAGAAATAGCATATGTTTTTACCACTTTTTATTGAATTAATAAAAAACTTCTTACTTAGAAACTGAATGCCGACTAACTACAAAAGGTTCTTTAAAGATTCTTTATAATACATTAAAATTTCAGAGTTATATTTCCTCACAATATTTTATTTGTTGATTTATTAATAAACTGTTTCTAAGTAAATAAATAAATCGTTGTGATTTAATATATAAATAAAATAAATAAATATTTCCAACGCTCACACTAATTAGCTTATCCCCAAAGTAAGCACTGTAGGCTTGTGTTATTGGATACTAGGGTAACGAGTAGAATACATATGTATACTGATACATATATAAGTAATACTAATATTATAAAGCTGGAGAGTTTGTTTGTTTGTTTGTTTGAACGCGCTAATCTCTAGAACTACTGGTCCGATTTGAATAATTCTTTCAGTGGGTAGTCCATTTATCGAGGAAGGCTATAGGCTATATTTTTTTTTCAAAATTAGGGATCCGTAATAAAATTGCTATTTTGTAACACAAGGTGTAAAATCGAAAACATATTTTTGCGTGCACTGCAAAAACTATTGACAATAGAACAAAATGATGTACTACGGGTTTGTAGATCCCAATAAGACCTACAAAAAAGTCCGCGAGAACATATATAGAACATATAGCTATCATGGTTTAATCACAATAACCGATTTTGTGTTCAAAATAATTATTAAATCGTCTGAAGAAGAAAAAACTACGTTATATATGTATCGTAATATTAATCTTTATCGAAATTAAGCATTATGTTATCAAGAGTATTTAATTTATGTAGAAGTAAAATACTTTTTGTTTCATCTCAATCGGATATTTCGTTTAAAAGTAATCACGTGTGTAAAATGTTAAGAGTTGGTACCTATATATTTTATCTCGGTATTTCCACGGAAACAAGAAAAATGCGGGTGAAACCGCGGGACACGGCTAGTATAAGTATATTTATATAGAAATATATATTACACATTCATGACTGGTGTACAAATACTCGTATTCATCACACAAACATCTGCCCCACCGGGATTCGAACCCAGGACCTTTCGAGTAGGCAACACATTGAAACCCGGCGTATATACCACTCAGCCACGGACGATGATCGTGACGACGCACGATTTTCCTTTCTCTTGAAAATATCATCATTAATTCCTATTACAGAAATGGTAGAAATATACGTCTAGCACAACATTCGGTACTAACAATCGAATACTCAAAGACCCGCAGGCGTTTCCCAGCCGACAACAAGATATGTGAATCAAACTTGCTACTAAACTATCATAGATACGTAACGTTTTAGTTGAGCCTCCACGTTTACCCTCTATTTACAATATCCATTTATCACCGAAGTAACAATGACGGACGTACATCAGTTCACCTACAGAGGTGAGTCGTAAATAAGCGTATAAATTATGGCTATTTAAGGTTGGAAGCAATTTGTAAACTTACCTATCTCGAGTGTTCGGTGAAATCGACCAGAATTACGAACAACAGGTTTTTGCGGTATGATTTGTGGAGCCCTCGGGCAGAGTTTGATCCGACACGTGCATCCCCTTGTCTGGAAACAACTTGCGCTTAGACGAAATTGCTCCTTTTGGGGGTGTGCTTGAAATATGTAAAGGGCGAAGAATTACGCCCCTTCATGGTATACCGACAGGTTTTTACCTGTTGTGTCTGCGTGAAGTGACTAATAATTTGCACCTTGTTTTGTTTTTTATTTTTTGACGCTTGACTGTGTGAAAATTTAAACATAAAATGCGCCAAGTGCAATTTTTTCTCATAAGCTATCTAGGGGACATGTTTTTATGGTTTGCGCTCCATTTTGTGGTACGTCGTACTTTTTAATTGATGACATTTGATACAATGTTTGATGCAAAAGTATTGAATTTTATTACCCTCTTTAGTATCGTTTCCAATCACTTAATGTGACCTTACACATTGAAAGTAGGTACAAGGCAACATTGGAAGATGCGTGAAATGTAATATTATTAATTAAGGAAAAGTGAGAAATAAATTTTACTTTTACTAATTGGATCTTCGTTTTTATTTAAGTTCTTAATCAAGACCACTAATGCAAGTGTCTACACAAAGCCTTTACAAATAATTTGAAAATAGAGATGTTTTAAACGGAGATAAAACACAACGGCTTTCAGTGAAATAAGAGCTATTCTAATCGGATACACAATACGCTCGCTCTTTCTTTTATAAATATCTTTTACAAAGTCGTATTTTTTACTCGGTCTCACAATCCCACCTTCTTGAAAACATCGTTCATTCGGCACCTATCGCTATAATAAGATAAGAAAAGGGATGTCGTAAACTTGAAAACAAGATTTTTTATTCCGTGGGTGTGGTTAAACCTCTTGCCTTAGATCGAAGAGATTTGCAGACCAGACATCTATTTTTCTAAAAAGTAGGAGAAACTTATTATATTGTAATACATAGAAAACTAGTAGGTATTGTAACTATGTGGTGTCAATAAAAAAACTTACGGAAATATACGAATACCATTCGAGTATTAAAAGAACGTCTATTCTACCTGTTACTAAAGAATCTGTTATTTAAAATACTCACGTGATCCTAGGAGTTGGAACTAAAGTAGTTATGGCAAGTAATCCTTTTCACTTAGAATCAAGACAGTTTTGTTCCATAATGTGATTTCGCCATTGTTACTGCCTTTGTGGAACTATAATGAGCAGATTATCTTTTTTCTTATTATCTCTATGAATGAAAACAGATTTTCAAGCGAAACTTTGTTCTCTTTAGTGGGGGAGCTCACGATACTAACTAGGGATTTACTCGAGCGTCGTTGGGACCTATGAGATTTAGAAGATTAACTAAAAAAATAGTTTATATAATGTATACCTTTTCACTGGTGACGGGAGCATGTACAAGTTTTCAAAAATGTATAAAAATAGTCATATGGACATGCTCGAACGCATTAGTTTTTTTTTATCGACTACCCCCGTTTTGTAACAGGACTTTCTCCATTCTTTTCGTTTTGGTTTCTGTATTTTTAGATTTCTCCCTCACTGGGTGCTCATTCTTTTACACCACATTATATATATATATATATATATATTTCTTTTTATAATTTCTATTTTTATAATTTATTTTTTATATATTTTGCTCTTAATCCATTACAAGTCTTATTTCATTTCTTCCTGTATTTTGAATATCTTATTAGTCTTTTTATAGTTTAACTTCCTTAATACTATTTTACAAACTTTTTGGTTCATCTTTCTTACTTTGACATCTTTTTCTATTTATCTTTCTTTTTCCATCTCGTTTGGAGGTACATTTATAAGTTACTTACAGATTTAACTTATGTTTACATTTCTAGTCTTTATTTCTCTCAATCACATTCTCTACAACTTTTTTACTATAATCTAGGAATACTTTTCTTTCTTTTTTATTTTCCATTATTACGTGTCTGTATGCTCCGTACAGAGGGCATTCTATGAGGGCATGGAAAATATCCTCTTCTATGCTTGAATCGCATATACAGCTTCTTCTAAAATCTATGGAGGTAGGCGGAAAAACCTCATTGTGGCCGCCGTGATTTCGCTCCTATATAGTCTGCCCCATTCTACTTTTGTCTCAGCGCGTAAATGTCGCTCGACAAAAGATCCGTCCGAAAGGGCATCCGTCATAGTGCGATTTGCACTTCAACCCGAGAGCCGCTCCCTTCGTCAGCATCAGATATTAATAGTGTAATCGCCCCACATGTCTCTGATAACGGAGAAGTATTAAACTGTCGGTTTGCATGGTGGGAGTGGTTGCACGGAGGGGTGAAAAACAGGAATAGAAAAAAGTCATTCTAGCGCATCAGCCGTTGATAAGGGATATTACGTGAAGGGTTCACGTAACATCCCTTATCAACGGCTGACAATTTGAACTATACTCGACTAGACTAGACTATACTCGAGCGCGTCAGATTATTAAACAGTCGCTTCATCTTGATGCCATTAATGTACTGATCAATAATCTGACAATTAAGTGGAGGAATTCCACTAATCTGAGGGTTTGAATTTTTTTTCAGTTTATATATTTTAAATTATGGTATGTAATAAATACAATTAAAATATGTATGTATACAGGTAAAATTATATCATGTATTTAATAACAAATAGTATCTATAACTTTTTGTTAATGAATATTTTTAATCTTCGACGTCAGTGGAATCGTCTTCATATTCGAACTCCGGTTTGACTTGACTTTGTAGTTATCAACAAATGGTAATGATGATACATAAATTTTATTTTATTTATTTCATGATATTTTTACCCGGCTGCGCAATGCAAGAGCGCGAAGCGCGACGCGCAGACAGGGTTATGTGTTTAACAGTCTATATATGTATGTTTGTTCCTTTGTGGCACACTAGAGACCAAACGCCTGGACTGATTTTGATGATTCATACATCAATCGATTCGTCTCAATCATGGGAGTGCTACTAAAGATATGATAGTAATCAATATTCAATATGGGCAAAATTAGGCGCCATATTGTGATGAAGTAAAAAAAATAAGTTGACAAAATATGACGAGTGGGGTATCACCGTCTAGATAATCAAAAATCATATTTAGGTTTCTAACACCATTTTTCATTTTATATGATTGTTTAGGATCTACAACGCTTTAAAGTTGTATATTAACCACTTACGCTTTTAATTTCAATCTTACGTTTGTATGGATCTTTGTTACTCTTTCACCTAAAAAATACTGAATGGATTTTAATGAAACTTAACAGTAATATAGCTCATATATGATAATTACATATATATATAATAATTTATGTAGTTATTGAGTGAATTGGCCAATATAAAACAATAAGTGTCACATAAGAAGGAAAAAAATCTCCCATCTGCGAGCCATTTTGGACTGCACTGCAAAAACAATAAAAGTTACATGAATATAATGTAGAGTGAAAATGTATCTCTTAAATAGTTCTAAAAAAAAGTCCGTAAACACCATATATCTCTTTTTAATGTGTAAGTCATTACCGCTAAAATAGTGAATCAAAACTAAAATATTATTTGATATCTATTTCCAAAATGCACATTTTGTATTAACAAATCATTTTTTAAAAACAAATACTTTTATCGCTTTTGATATTTAAAGACGATAAACTTTGCTATTTACACTATGTCATTTGGACAAATATTTAAAAAGTTAAAACGATGACAAAGTGATACATAGTACACCGCGCTGTACTATGTAAAAGAAAAAAAAATGGGGTATTCACAGTATCTGATCCTATACGAAGTACTAACAATAAAACTGTGATACAGTTCCTTCTTATTAAATGATGAAAAATATATTATCATAATAGGTATTTATGATTATTGAATTTTAATGAAAAACTCAGAATTTTACTGTTTTTTATTTTTTTAACGATATTACTTAATGTTACAAAAAAGGTTTACTTAATATTACTAATATTACAAATAATCCATTTTTCGCTAGTAAGTACATACTTATTAGAATCCCTGTATTTATTAATCAGCTCGCGATAATATTGGTTTTGTGATAATTCTGCAAAATTCAAAGTAAATAATGTAGATTTTATAGGTAAATCACCCCTTTCATCACCCTACGCCTATAAGTATTGCGATGTTGTAGCTAAGAACCAAGTTCCCATCTACTTCTATATGGGAATTCATTATATTCGATTTAGCTATAAGGGCACGGAAGCGCAACAAACAAACTCACTTTCGCATCTAGGTATAATATTATATTATACTTACTAGTGATCCACCCGGGCATTGTACGGGCGAAATTTATTTATCGGGATAAAATATAGCCTATGTCACTCGGACAAAATGTATTTAAATAAAGAAAAATGTTATAATAAATAATGTAGCTACCTTATGATGAATTAATATTTGAAACCGGTTCAGTAGTTTGACAGATTATTTGTTACAAAAATACAAATCTTGCCTCTTTATAATATTAGTATAGACAGTTAGGATAAGATAAGTATTTAATTGATGAAAAAGATTTAGAAATAAAGTAAGTAATAGGTTTATTTGATTATATTTGTAAAAGTTACTTAGCATTTGTGCTTAAGAGTGATACGTTATTCAGTATTTTTATAACAAAAAAAAATTTGGAAAATAATTACCATGATTGCACTACTGGGAGTACCCTTCATTCAAGCTTTACAAAACCAATTTAAAAGGATCGAATACAAAGTCTTTGACCTGT
Organism: Chilo suppressalis; assembly: GCA_902850365.2. Taxonomy (NCBI): domain Eukaryota; kingdom Metazoa; phylum Arthropoda; class Insecta; order Lepidoptera; family Crambidae; genus Chilo; species Chilo suppressalis. The sequence continues at coordinate 11,998,836 of OU963906.1, read as the reverse complement.
TAAATGTGAACGCTTTAAAAGAAAACTACAAAGAGAACCATAAATTGATAATAAATGAGATTGCTATGGTGCTCTACCTAACGTTATGAAAATATTATTATGCGCCTTTACTTTAATAAAATATTATAAACTTTGCTTTGGTGATTTCAGAATTATTTAATTTAGTGATCTAAGGCAGTTGCCACCATTGTCCAAAACAACAGACGGGAATTACTGCTTTCTTCAACCTGCGACATAAACGTCATTGATTGGTATTGTAAATAGGGTGATTAAAAACATTTGAAGTTAACTTCTGGCATCTACACATTGGGTTTCTGTGAATTATGTAGGTATATCAAATTATGAGACTAGGTACTGACTCTGAATTTGTGTATATCACAATCTTAGACGTCCGGCATTGACATGACAATGCAGCCACTGCCAATTTTAAATAGTCGACGAATAAAAGTAAATGAATTTTGTATTTACTGCTAAACTATTAAAAAAACATAAACAAAAGATGACTTTTTAAGTAAGTGCTAGTTTACTATAAAATTTACATACATTAGAGATATTTATGTAACGACTTGATTTAACTTTACACATTTTTGCGAAAATTGAGGCCCATCTGTAGCCTTGACCCCGCTGGTAAAGTCTTTATATGTCTTAATAAATCAATCTTTTAGACCGAGACGCAAGGTACTTAATAATTCCCGCGATATTAATTCCGTTACTGAAGTAACAAGACTACGGTATATACCGTCTTAAAATACTAATTAACTAAAAAGTGTGAAATAAAAAAGGTAAATTTAAAAAATCAAAAAACCCGACTGCTTAATTATACTTCAAATAAAAACTGAAAAGAAAAAAACAAGTCCAGTAGTCTATAATTCTGTTAATAAGGAACAAAGCTACTTTAACAGTCGGGACCCACTGTTGAACAATATTATGTATTCTTCAATATCTAATGGGTCCCGACTGTTAAAGTAGCTTTGTTCCTTATTAACAGAATTATAGACTACTGGACTTGTTTTTTTCTTTTCAGTTTTTATTTGAAGTATAATTAAGCAGTCGGGGTTTTTTGATTTTTTTACTAATCTGATCGGCTGCGCTATACGTTCGACACTATATAAAGGACTACGGTATGGTGGGAGTACCTCACAAGATGCATGGTTGCTCCCCTTATTGTTAAGCTGCCGCGGTCGAGTAAATCCCAAAAACCTCGATTGTATAAAATACTGTGTTGAAACAATACGGATACAATTTGAATCGCTTTTCAAAACGAGAATGAAAACAGATTAGTAGCTAATTAGAAGCAAACTTGTGGACCTCTTATCCTAAAAGGGATTCCAGACATAAATGTTATATAAAATTATATTTTAAAGAAAATACTCGTAGAAGTAAACTTATATGTGAAACAATTTTCAATTTAATCTCTCTGTTTGTTATGGATTCGGCGATAGAATCATAATATTGATTGACTGTTAATATTGAAATAGTTGTAACTTTATAACTAATCTGCCGACCGCTTTGAACAGCTTTTCTGAGAATACAATATATAATTTACAGAAATATGTTTCCCATCCACACAAAATTTGGGTATTGAAATAGTTTTGCCATTTATGAGAAAATAATTTTTGCAACTTTCCTAAGACTCATTAAATATGGTATATAATTTATAAGTAGCCATTCCGATAGATGTTGTCCTGCACAATAAAACTGACTGCAGAGCTACATATTGGGTAGAGTGATGGGTTAAGTTTTCTTATTTCCTTTTTTTTCTTATTTACTTTTTTATTGTAAAATTCTGACAAACAAGCGTATGGCCCGCCTGATGGTAATCGACCACCATAGGCTAAAGATGCTTGCGATACCAAAAATATTACTCACACTGTTGCCTAAGCTGATCCAATGGAGCCCTGGAACCTTCCTTATGGACAGAAACACAAGACCAACAAAAGTTAGGGTTAGGTGTTACACTATGATCTTCTGTAAGGTGAAGATTACTTATTTTCCCAGACGGGCGCTTCAATTCGAACGGGAATCCGCTATACTTCTCTTCTCTTCCCCTGCGCAACATTATTTTTTTTCTGTAAGAATCTTCTATAAAATGGAATTAAACCTTTGAAAATTACCGATAATATCGATAAAATCGTTCCACAGTTGGATTGACCAAGGGGAATATGGATTCATTCATCATCATCATTATCAGCCTATTAATGTCCCCACTGCTGGGGCACAGGCCTTCCCTATGGATGGAATAGGGAGATTGGCTAATGACTGCGGATGCAGCCGACACCAACGGCTTAGCGTGCCTTCGGAAGAACTCGAGATAGAAGATTTTGGTCACCCATCCAATGACCGACCACTGCGAAAGTTGCTTAACTACAACGATCGCAGCCTAACGCGCTTACCACCCGCACCATCGAGCTCCTCTTGGATGGATTCATTCATTTATATTTAGATATATGTAGATAATTCTGAAACACTTAATAGGCACAACATCCCCGTTACTTGATCTTATATAGTACAAAAGAACTAGCCGTATAAAAGCACTGCCGTTTGAGATAACGAGATACAGTACATTTACAGTTCATTAGAACCTTACAGCTAAAGCTTTTAGGGTAAGCAACTCACGAGTGTGATTATCTACTCATTTGATGTTTCGAAAATCAACGGACCTAGATTTTATTTTTCTGGTTAAAAAATACAAAATTATACAATCTGAAAATTTGTATCAATATCCTGTTAAAAATATCCAGGTTTTATAACCAAAATGGTATTAATATCAAATTTTAAAATTACTGAGAAACTTTTTATTCTATCTTCCTTTTAAAATTTATCATAAATACACGTAAAAGTTTAACTTTCTACACAAAAGCATTAAACACAAAAGGGGGAAGTGAAAAATATCTGGCAATATCATGCCAATAATATCAGGATGGTAATAAGTATTCCCCGAGAAACAAGGCGAGCATAAATTTCGGAAAAGCACGATTTTCGCACGTTATGCAAAACCTTAACCGTTGCCACGAATAATTTGTGATAGGAAAATGGAATTGTATGCAGAATAATAAAATCCTTCGGACCTTTCACATCGAACCTGTAATAAATTGTTTTGATAATTCCTCGGAATTTATATTAAACTTTCTAAATTTCCTGCCCGCCCATCATTTTACCCATCACTTCATTACACCTACCTAATAATAAACTTATATGGTTTTATATTTAATTATAGGTCAGTCGCTGAGCCGGTTGTAGTGGCTGGTTTAGGGAACTATTATTATAGTGAACTGGATAAGGGGAGAAGAGTTTCACATAATCCCATCGCCTTATCCTGAGGTAGAGGACGCTTCAAGTATTTTTTTGGGTGAAAATTAAATGCGTTAATTTCGTGTAACACTTGGTGTAAGGTCCAATAGGTACTAGACCGATACCACCCACCAATCTGCACATTCACGCAGTCATTGCCACATCTCCCTATTCCATAAGTCCGTTTTCAAGTCCGAATCCGTCGCGACAGCGCGCATACGAGCTCAGGTTATACGAACAGCCGCTCCCGGTCTATCACCCCCGCTCCCGGTCCATCGCCCCAGTCTATCGCTCCTCCAGTCTCACTCACTGCTCCCGCTCTATCACTCACCAGTCCCATTTTATCACCACCGCTCCCAGTTCATCACTCGCACTCCCGGTCTATCACGCACCTCTCCCGGTCATCACGCAACTCTCCCGGTCATGACGCAACTCTCCCGGTCCATCACTCACCGCTCTCGATCCATCACCCGCACTCTCGGTCCGTTACGCACCTCTCCCGGTCCATCAAGCAACTCTTCCGGTCCATCACTCACCGCTTCCGGTCCATCATGCAGCACTCCCGGTCCATCACTCACCGCTCCCGGTCCATCACCCCAGTCTATCGCTCCTCCGGTCTACTCACTGCTCCCGGTCTGTCACTCACCGGTCCCATTTTATCACCACCGCTCCCAGTGCATCACCCGCTCCCGGTCCACCATGCAGCACTCCCGGTCCCACATGCACCTCTCCCGGTCCATCACTCACCGCTCCCGGTCCATCACCTGCAATCCCGGTCCACCACTCACCATTCTCGGTCTATCACACCCGCACCCGTTCCATTGCTCCCGCTCCCGATCCATCGCCCCTTATTGCAATGTGAATGTTCAAATCCGATTCCAATGCAATGGATCCCAAATAAGAGCATCTGACTGTACATAGCATAATAGCAAAACATAAAAATATAATCTAGGTACGTTTTACTATTGACATGAACATAAAATTTTGCTTGTTCATACGAATTCTACTAATGGAGAAAAGTATACGCAAAGCTCGACATAGATGGCGCTGCAAACGCTTGACCCAAACCACAGCCGAATATTGCAGCTGTCAAATTTTAAACGTGTTTTTTTGTTGTTAAAAATATTAAATAAGTGGTAAAAGTGTATTCAACATGGTCAGTAATACAGCTGAAAACCGACTTGAAAAGGAGAAGAGCATCTGTGCAAGGCAGAAAAGCTGATCTAGTAGAAAGGCACTCCTTCTATACTGGAATACTTATTCTCGGTACATAGATGTTTACCCCCTCCCCTACCCCTTTCAAAGCAAAATATAAAATTATATTTTAGTCGGGAAACATGCAGTTTTCTCACAACAACCAGGAATTGCACAACGCGGCATTTGTAATGTGTTTAATAAAAAGCTTTAAAATTAATATAAGCTAATAGGTATGTATTTGATAGAAGTTTTGGGTCAAGCGATTAAAGCGCCCCTAGTGGGAAAATTTTGCAGATTTCTTGTCCATTGAGTAGACATTTAGTATAATTCAAAGCGGAAATACACCATTCAATAAATCTGTTCAAGGAAACGAGTTACTGGATGAAGTACGGAAAACTGCTCACATGAGTTAGAGGGCTTTCATTGACTGGACGACAATACACTTCCAAAGACATAAATGCTTGCTTTATCGGTACTACCTCGTTTCCTTAAATACTTATAGGAATATTGTGCCATAAAAAAGATAAAAACAAAAGATAATGGTGTGTTCATCGGTATCACACAAAAGCGTGTCTGAAAACGAAACCCTTTATTAAAATTAAAATTTACGTTTTTTTTCTTATTTACTCGTCTGAAGTTCCCTTTAATACCAACAAGGAAGTTTGCATATAATAATATGATGAAAAAAGTAAATATACCTAAATGCGAAAAATCTCAACAAATTGAGAAAGTGCAATCATCTTTTGATGGTGTAAGCGGAATCAAGTTCGAAGACATATATTTTTTTAATAATTATATAGGTTTAAAATAAAGAAATTGGATACAGGCTTAAAATATTCTTAGCAATCCCCATTCCAAAACAGCATTGTTGTGTAGTTTAGTGGAATACTGCCAGTTAATTACACAACTCCTTAGTATATTAATTCTAATTGATAATTAGGTAGTTAAGTAATTGTTAGTTTATTTTATTGGAGCTGCCACGTCATCGGACAAAAGCTCCTAATAAAAAATTATTGGCGTGTGATAAGAACCTTCTTTCTCCAACCTTTCAGAAGACTACAACGAAATAATACAATTCTTTGGTGTTACTGTATTGAATAAGTTTTCCAGGAAAGAGCAATGGAAATGTGATATATAAATCTAAAGAAAATATAACTAGAAAAAATTCCACGCGGACCAGGCAGCAGACGGGACTCGAACCCGCACCCTTCGCAATCCGGGCGAATGCACTGACCAATTATGCTACCGCGGCCCTCACGGACCGCGTCGAAATTCTTTCTAGCTATTCTTAAGCTGCAAGGCAGCGCCATCTCTTCGCATTATAGGTAAACCCATAATGTCAAATGAATACTTTTACAAGTATTAAACATTTGAAAGAAGAAATAGCAATTATAGTTATAATTTTTTTTTTTTTTTTTTTGGAATTGCGTGGAATTTTTTCTAGTTATATTTTCTTTAGATTTAAACATCAAGCAGTTACATGCTTTAAAAATAATAAAAATTATAATGTGATATATGTTTAGAAATTGGAAAAAAAATGTTTATCAGCAAATGCGAAGTTATTATTGTAGTCTTAGATTATAAAGGTTTCTGGGCGGTATCGCCACCAAGCCAGTGAACGCTATTATGAAACAAAGTGAAAACATAAATTTGTAAAATATTAAAAAAAAAAATTCAAGGCTCAATGTACTTGCACAGTCACACTTAATTTTTCATAAGTTTGTGTAGGTGTATTATTGTTGGTACTTTAATCAATACAAGTACTTCCTTTTTTACTACCTGTGCCAAATTGTAAGTACTAACCGAGCTCGACTGTACAATATACTAGCTTCTATTTGGTTAGGCTTCTCTTGTTATTCCTTGACATTCTGGCCACCTTTCTATAATGTTCGAAAATTGCGCCTCTGCTGTTGTCGGAACAACTTCCATCCTAAGTCTGAGCTGTATCTAAGCCGAAGGACCAAAAACAACCCCGAGTAGCCAATAAGAAAGTCAAGATTGTAAATTTCAGCATAAAAAACAGACAATCACAATACAATAAACGAGTAGGTACCTATCTGATATTTGTTACAAAAAATCAATCGTGTTTCAATAAAAAATGGATGTAACTTATGTACGCGCGTGAGAAGTTATACTTCTTTAGCATCATTAAAAATATTTTTTAATTGCATGCAAATAATTAATAATTACAATAAAATAATAAAAGGACTGGAAAAGGATAGTTAACACAGTCAATTAAGTTCAGTTTTAATTTGAAAAATTAAATAAATATTCAAAATATTCAATTAAAATCACTACTGAATTTAAGTTATTAGTCCATATGTAATTAGCACTTGTAAGTAACTAAAACACGTTGTGTCTATATAGAAAAAATACTTTGACAAGCATAGAAATTAAATTGACAACAGAGTGTGTGTCGTAAGTGTGCGTAAAAAAAATTGTGTGAGTAAGCTCCGACGCACGACTGGAGTTTACTCCTTAAGTTCGATAGTCTAACCAGACGCAAAAAGAGTTTATTTAACTTAAAAAAGATTGATACTGTATGAAAGAGTAAATTAACAAATTAAAGAAAATAATATACATATATAAATATATATATTTATTCATTTCATATACATTTATTATAACTAATCGACGAAATATTTTACATTAAACTTTTTACAATAGTCAATTTCAGATGTGCATAAATATATTATTTTAAGTTATTGTACATCTTAGTGTTTTTATTTGTTTTGTTACCTTAAGTCATGGTGGGCGATAACAGAGTCATGTTGTTAAGTTTAATATTTGTAAGGACAAATCTCAGTTTGTCCTTGGTGGGCGATTATGTTATTTAAAATTTTAGTTCATATGTATCAAAATAGATGGCGCTGTAATTTGTTGCATCACGCTTGTAAATATGTTTGGAGCTACATATAGGCAAAACGTCACCTAACAAATCTAAAATAAAATTTATTAGCACATATAAATTTCGCATTTGTATAATATTATAACACGTGTTAAGAATATAGAAACTAGAAATATAAACATGTGGATAAATATTATAAATATGAAAACAGTGATCAGAGGCGACGAGCGTCCCAACATGTGCGACTAAGAGATCCCATTACTATTTTGTTGGAAGGTTTTTTTCGAGACTTACGAGTAATGTGCGGTTTAGCGGCCGACTTCATGGTGTTACTTTTCTGTTACAGTGTTGCGCGCGCATCTTAAAATTTCACTTTCATCATTTTTTCATAACGCGCCCGCGGCTAACTTCATTATGTTACTTTTGTGTTACAGCGATGCGCGCGCATCTTAAAATTTCACTCTCATATTTTTTTCATAACGCGGCTAAAGAAGTATAACTTCAAAATTTAGAAAGTCTCCTAGTGAATAAAATAAACAATAAGAATAAAAAACATTATAGAAAAAGTTGACAAAAGATTTTCTTAAATATAATAACTTACCATCGTTTTAAAAAAATCAGGTGAGATCGGTACAGTACCTATTACAAAGATCTCCACTGTCCGTGTATCCTGTCATTTGTCTGTCAGCGACCTATGTCTGATGAACCATTACAGGTATTATAATGAGGAACTGTAAATAATTATCATTATACTAGTATTATAAGAAAGGTAGAAGAAAGCGGATGTTCCACATACCGCGTTGAACAAAAGTAAGTGCCATCACTACCACAATATAATAACGCAACCTTAAATAAAACACTGTTTGAATGGGTTAAAGATGCGTTCTTTAATACTTTTATATGTATCTATCTCTACGTTTCTGATATATTACAAGCTCCGTTTTTAAGAGTATGAAGAGGATCCAAAACATAAAGATATATATAAAAGTATTAAAAAACGCATATTAAGCCCTTCGAAACAGTGTTTTATTTCATGAGTGGTGTGCGTGAAAACAGAAGAAATAAATGTAACACTATGTTTTGAAGTATCAAGGCTTCACTGTAGGGATATTCATTTAAAATCTTTTTTTTTTTCAATATTTACCATACGATACGAGTACATAGTATACGAGTAAATCGATGTTTTGACAAAGATGTTTTTTATTCGATATATCGATATATTTATATTCGATATATCGATATATAAACATCAAATAGCAAAAACTAACGGTGACTCCTTATGACAATAAAACCCAAGTAAAAGAGATGGGCAAACCGAGTGTCAATGAAATGTATCATGTACATACCAGAAGCGGGATATATTAAATTTATAGATCATAATGCCAGTAACGTTCCCCAAAAATAAAAAAAATTCAACAAACAATATGCCTTCTACGTGCTTTAGGTTCATGGCGGTCATTGTATCTTTTATCTACCCCTTCTTCTGCAATACTTCTCCTTGTTTGTTTTAATATTTGAATTCCCATAAATAAAAGTTAGAGTCATCCTATTAGAAAGGGATAAAAGGCCTCCGTTCTCTATCTCTCACTAATTCCATTTTATTAGTAAGCGTGGTGTCCTGTTTTATACTATACACCGTGAATTTTGAGTTACCTTAAAAAACTTTGCTAGCGATTTCAGAAAACGATTAAAAAACTACTTACAAACACTTTTTTCAAAAAAAAAAACTCCACTTTTACTTACTATTTGTGTAATTAAGAAACCTTAACAATATTTTTTTTATAAATTGATTTAAATAAATCTATTTAGAAAGGCAAGATCTAAAAGGTTATTTTCAAAGGTTGCTCAAATAGTCAACCAACAAAGATACAGAATGAAATGCAAAAGGCTAAGTAAACTTTTATTCCTACAAAGTCGACCTAAAGAACATTGGTCTTGTTGTATTATTGTAATAAAATATTTCGGCTATAAATTTTTAGTGTTTCACTTACATGTACAAAAATCATCTCACCATCGTCTTAGTAGTATCTATAATTATATTAAAGTAATACTCATAGTAAATTAAACTTGTGAAAATTATTCGATATTGAAAAAATATCGATATTTTCATTCGATATATCGAAAAACATCGATATCGCTATCCGATATTTTATATCGAATACATGTATCGATATATTTTTTAAGTGTACAACCCCTACTTCACTGGGTTTATGCCAGCAAGGTGATGTTTAGGCAAACTTTTCTGCTGCTTCAATTATTGTCGATTTCTCGATCGATTCGACTTACACTTATCATTAAGAGCGTATAAAAAATTTGGTACGTCTTTTAATTTAGTGAGACAAGACATCACAGTAGCGATTTCACGAACTATGTTAAAATCTTCCTTAATGAAAGTTTCAGCGTATTTTCACACGAACGGACCTTAAATCGGCTTACCACCACTTGCCGGCATTCTTAACAAAGTTACTTACGTCAGCATTATATAAATACCATATCAAAATTCACTTCTATTATTCTAATCAAAAATTATATTTGCACTTACTTGCAACTGGATTACTAAGCAATGAAATAAAACAGAAGTTTTTTATTCTATGAACGCAATAAACCAATCAATATAAATACAGGTATTTTACTTTTTATTAAATGTTTCTTTATTTAGAAAAATATACGGTAGGGTGACCAAAAAAATTAATTCATATAAAATCCCCCCTGGCTTGGAGGGTGCCGAAGTTTTAAGGGGTGGTTTAGGCTAACCAAATGTGGCAAACTTTATTATTTATTTAGAGAAGTATTCGTACCAAGTTTTAATTCTATTAATTCAATGAATAAGATTTTTCATACAAACTAACATGCCCTTTTTTAACCCTCTTAAGGGTAGATTTTCAAAAAACCCTGATACACGCTATTTAATAATAACTAATGCGCGTTAAAATTTATCCATTTCAAAACTTCAACACCCTGCCAATCCCCTTTAAGGGGGTAGTTTAGGAAAACTAAAAATGACAAACTTTACAAATTATTTATATAAGTATTCGTGACAAGTTTCAAGTCTATTAACTCAAGGAATATGGGAGTGAATTTTGAAAACTCTTTTCTTAGTGCACCTCTAGATTTCTTATGGAACCTACAAGCTAAAAGAGTCCCTAGACCTCGCGGTTTGGGCTGTGCGTTGATGTCAGTCAGTCAGTTTCTCCTTTTATGTATTTAGATGTGTGATACCCATTACTACTTTGCGTTTTACTCAAAAGATCTGCATAAAATGTCTGTTTGAGAATATCACCGATATAATACAGTCAAGACTCTTTACAGTCACTAGTCGCACCGCTTGCAGTGAAGTCAAACGGTAGTTTGCAATAGTAAGTTCCTGGAGCTGTTTACTCAGTCACTATATGAGAACTTTGGCATCAAGAGGATTTGCACGCTCGTAGGAGTGTTTTGTTAGTTTTTCAGTTTTTAATTTACATTACTTACTTTAACATAACTTTGGAATCATGGCAATGTATACTTCCGGACACATCTATCGATACACCTAGCATTAATTTAATGTTTTGACGGCCCCAGCCATACAGCGATCGTGTTCGACGCGGCCTAGCTAAAAAATAAATGTTACATTGAGCAAAAAGTTTTTACGCAGGTTTGTAGCTGATTTATTAATCATCTCTTTCGTGTGTTTTAAACAAATATTATTGCTCAACTTAAAATGTATTTTTTAACAGACCGTTGAAACTTATAACACTGAGTGGGCCGATAAGTGTATATGAGGCCTTCCAATATTTATTTTTATTATTAATATTCCCGCCATGAGATGTTTTTGGAGTTATAATATACCATTCCTTCCAGGCAGCGTCATACAAAAACCAAATTATTATTTAGGTAAGTATAACATGTACCGTACGTACGTAATAGTGCATAAGGCGTAGAGACATGGCTCATCAGTATGACGCGCACGTCGGCAAACTTTCTGCCACAATCACCTGCGAACTCAAGTGTCGGAAAATATATTGGACTTGTTCGTCTCGTACTAACTACCTACCTATAGAAGCGATTTAACGAGTAATTTGATCTTGACATTAACGGTTGCATATAACAATTGGAAGATTTCACAATCACATACCCCCGTCCGTCACCTTGCACAACAGTGGTATATATCCTACGTCCTAGTGTACCTATACGTCAAATTTATGACATATCCCTTTAAAAACTATATGCGATTTGAGTGACCAGTGATCACTATGAAACTTAAAATAATATTTTACATTGTCAAACTAGATTCCTTTTCAAGGTGGAGGAGTGTCGCAGCTGATAAATTAAGAGATATTAAAAATAGGTATATTTATTAAAATAATATCACTTCATCATCTAGCCACCCTTTTTCATAAAAGTATATTGAGTTGGTATCCAGTAGCAATAGGGTACCGCCTAAAATATATTCCAGCACTTCCAGTTTCATTGAAATATTGAAGATCACAAAAAATGGAGATATTTCCCCATGAAAAAGATGGCAAAACAGTTTATGTTTCACCTAATCGTAAATGTCTACTGCAAACCATAGAAGCGTGCGATACTACAGAGTACATACTCGTATGTCATTATCACTTGCAAGTTACCTCCGACTATCTTTCTAAGTTTGTAGAACCTCTGTTTAAAAACGGCGTAATATTTTTCAGTATCCCAAAGATTCTTCTGAAACAGGAGGAGTCCCTGAAGATTTTTGGAAAGGAAACATATAAGCCAGCTACGTACAACAAATAACCAATTACGATCATTGGTCAGAGACATTCATTACGGAAGGCGGATACAGGGCACAGTCATACAGCGTCCGTTGTCGTCGTATTATTTGGGAAACGGTCTACTTAATTATGATTATTTTCTTGATATAATATGTCAGGGCCGACATCTGAGGAAATTAATTAATAGTGCCGTCTGACCCATACTGAGTGGGATGTCGTAAGATATCATTCCTTTATAGTGCTCAACTAAATATATCGATACAATAGAGTTCGAAATAAGTTGCTTAAAGATGTCTATTTCTTAGGTAAGAAAATTAAACACATTTACCTACCAAGAGAAAAAAAATACTTCTTTGTTGGCTAATAAATTATCTGCAGCATGTTGCCTTGATCTTATTTTTATCTATATTTGTCTTAGAGGTGGTTAACATTTTTATCTCTGAGGTTATCAGAACAAGGAAAAATACTTATTTGACATGCGCGTATGTTTTCGTTTGAATAAATCATAATCATCAACAGTCTATTAATTCTACACTGCTAAGGCACTGGCGTTTACTACATTTGGAAAAAGGAGAACACGACATGTGCCCGCTAATCGTACGCCACGCGTGTCAGCACCCACGTCTAACTCGCTTTGAAATTTGTTGTATATAATATGAGTTGAGGAGCTCGATGGCGCAAGTTGTTAGCGCGTTCAGCTGCGATCGTTGAATTTAAGCAACTTTCGCAGTGGTCGGCCATTGGATGGGTGACCGAAAATTTACTATCTCGAGCTCCTCCGTGCTTCGGAAGGCACGTTAAGCCGTTGGTCCCGGCTGCATCTGCAGTCGTTAGCACCCACCAACCCGCACTGGGCCCGCGTGGTGGGTCATGGCCCAATCTCCCTATTCCATCCATAGGGAAGGCCTGTGCCCCAGCAATGGGGATATTAATAGGCTGATGATAATGATGAATATGAGTCTGATGACACATCAATAAAACTCAAATTCCATTTATCGAAATCTACCCGCCGACGCCATGCGCCCACACACGCGCTGCACCCACCCCGATTACGCTTTGCATCCGCGCTATTAGTAGTGTACTTTACGTTTACTCGACGAAGTAATATAGTCACTAGTAGTATAAGCGGGTGCGAGGCGTGCGCCGATTTTGCGCGTGCGTGTATGGCGGGCACAACGCGTGTGCGGCTCCTGTGCGTGATTAACGCGTGTCATCTAAACACGCCCTAACTCACCTTGTAAGCCCAGTAAGGATTGGTGGATGCTAACGACTACATATGTAGTCGGGACCAATCGCTTAACTTACCTTTTGAAGCATGGAGGAGTTCAGAAACATACATTTTGGTTACTTATGTTATGACCGAATATAAGCTTAAGATAAATAAATTATAGTTATTTATTACAAGTGCGGTAAGTTGTGCAATACATTTGCGAGAAAATATTGTACATAATTTAAGTAATTAAGCAATTGTTTTCTAATAAAAAAATGACACGCACTTCCAAATGGCGCCACGTGCGGGTGGTGAAAATTAGAACTACATCTTTCGTCGCTTTTTATTTTTAGTATTAAAGAGAGACATAGGTATATACTAATAGCGATGCGGAGGTGGTTCGATCGAAATTAAAAAAAAAACGTAAAGAATACGCACTCTGCCGTGTATGGGAGCATGCGTAATGATTTTTTTCCGAACGCTCAGCCATATGGCCCGTAATTTATATAAATTTCGAACAATGTAGATAACCTTCGTAAATGTATTTTTTGTGATGAAATAATAAATTTTTACCACCCGCACGTGGCGTCATTCGGAAATGCGCGACATTTTTTATTAGAAAAATGAGAAATGATTACAAAAATGTATTATATTCGTCTACTCGTTTGTAAAAACTAAATTACCGCACTTGTATCATAAATAACTATTTCGTTCTTTTAAATAGTAAAAAAAACTGTTAACCTACCAACAGTTCAGCTTTTAACTATAAGTACATCTAGAAAAATAACGGCACAAAACACTATATCGTTACATTGTCATTACAAGTTGCTTAAGTTCCAAAATCGCAGATCAAATGCGCTAATAACAGATCCTCTAACTCTGAACAAATATTCACAGTACGTACATAGACGATAGAATACACAATGAAAATAACAGTGATCTAGCAGTGGGGTTCCATAAACAGAAGCAGAGATGAAAGCCAGATGAGAGGCTGAACTACAAAGCCATTTGTTTGCATATTTGAGAGAGGGTCTTGTATGGTTTACGTTTCGCACAAACATTATTTATGGTAACTTTAACAATAAACGTGGAAATGTTCATGAACGTTATTGCCGTTTATAATTAGCTAAATGACACTTGAGGCAGAAATTATTTCATCGGAAAAAAATATTAATTTTACCCTGCTTCATAATAAAGTGAACGTAATTGTTGGCAATTCTTTTTTCATAATCAAAGCTTTTAAAGGTTAATTAATTACTTACGAATATCTTTTGCGCAGATTTTAATTGCTTTTCACGCTTGACTGCGAGTCAAAAAAATAAAAAAACGACTTACTAACTTCCCGAGGGAGATGGCAAAAATCTATTTTTAGCAGCAAATCGCAACTCATATCTATTACACAGACATGACGCCGGATCCTCAATGATAATTTTCTTTAAAAGAACATAAATTTAATTAAAATGTAAGTATTATTTCTTATTTCTATGGTTTTATTTTTCATTCATTTTTTTAAAGAGATTTTTATTTTTTTTTTTCATGCCAGAGCTTTCTGTAAAGTGTAGGATACTATCCCAACGGGTGCTCCAATTCGAACGGGAAATCTGTCATAGCTCATCGCTCTCTTGAATACAAAGGTAATATTAGTAGCTTCTCATATACAAGGTTTCTTTATATCTTATGTTAATCAGCATAGCAGTGATGTGTTAACCCCTGTCTCTCAGAATTTAAATAGCGAGCGGCTATGAAAATGTTTCAGAATAACAATTACAAAGCCCTACAATATATTTTTAGACACCATGTCGATAGAGCGCTTCATACCATTATTGTAATTACATTAAATGAGAACAGTGGTTTAAATTTAAACTACAGTAAGGTTTAAGTAGCAATAAGTATATAACTAACATCTATGATACACTCAGCGTTGGTTAGTTAAGAGAAAAGGTGGCCTCAAATAATAAGCCGCAACCCACCGCACAACGGTGATTTATTGTTTTGGCTTTGCGGAACCTCACTCGGAAGCTTGATAAAAAATGATCGCACTTATTAACAACGGGCCCGGCTCGCCTATATTTTGCTTTACCGATTTTTGATGGACCAATTTTGTCACTATTTATTCGACTATGCACTATTGTGGTGCAGTCATTTGTCATCACTTATTTCTCGATTTTTGACGCTAACCGGTTGATAGATTTTTGTTTTATATGTAGCATATAAAACTTATTTATTTCAATGTACAAAAAAAATTCGCCGTTGAACATGGTACGATGACGTAAATTAATACAAAGTAGTAACAAACTAATGAAATATCCTACTTTGCGTTGTACCTAATACTTTTCAAATAATTTGAAATCTCACTAGTTACACTAACAACACACTAACTTTCGAACCCCGATTGGATTAGAGGAAATGAAAAAAGAGAAAATAGAATTTGCCGACCAATGGAAGCCTGAGAGCTAATTGCCTAACTTTAATAGCTATCACGATACTTTTTTATTTGACACCTAAGGATATTCTGGAACTTTAAACAGAAATATTTGCCAATTGATGGTGAATGTGATCGCGGCGTTTTTAAGGAATATTGAATGAAAATCGACTTTATTTTGACATAACGATAATATGGTGCAGAAATAACAAACCCAATAATAGCACAAAAAATATTGACATATACGGTAAGGTAATTTATAATTTTATTTACAGTCATTAGATTTCAACAGACACCTATGTATAATATATTCACTTTAAAAAGGACTTTTAATTTTACCGGTTTGGAAAACATACGAATCATTCTTAATGGCTATGGGTGTAATAACATTCAGCCAAAGACTGATCGAAGTTGTTTATATAACATAAAAACAAATCTATTTTGTAAAGATCGATAAAATAAAACTTTTTTTTTTATTACACTGTGGTATTAATATCCACAACTATATTATCATGTTCACTTCATGCAAATGTGCTAAGACAATTATTATAGATGGTAGGCGACATCACAAAGTCTATTGCCATACATTTTTCGCCAAACACTTCCATAAACACATTATAATCTGTATATATGTTAGACTTTAAGGTCTATGGGCTAATCTATCTATGGGCCTACGTTGCTTGACTATAAATTAATAAATAAATAAAATTATAAGGTGTGATACACTAAAAATCTAAAATATGGTTATGAGTCTGTGCGGAAAGAGAATTGGCGTGTCGAAAAACGGAACTAACATTAAGATTTTTATTTAGCAATCAAAGCCAGCAATCTGTAAAACGTCAAAGTTTTATATTGAAACGGATTTGTTTGTTTTTGTGATTTCTTGCGGTTTTTTGTATTTAATCATGTCTAAAAGGGAGAAAACCTTACAAATACGGTAGAAAAACACTACAGCGCCGTCCAATCTAAATCCCATTCTCTATCCGCACAGACTATAATATAAACATAACAAAAATAATAAAGCTGCTGAAGATATGGCTGTATTGGCTGTATAACCTAAATCTCTTAGCTTTCTTTGGTTAACGAGAGGTTAAAAATTCTCTCTAATCTGTGGCTCATTCACAATCATCACACAGTTTCTGTCACAGAGTACCTTATTATAACCGGAAATGCATAGATGACACCTGATTATAAAAGTTACTTTTGTGCATTAACTTTAAAAAGAGGCAACTATCTGTTAATCTACATGCTCTATATACCTGAATCTAATACATAATTTCGTTACTTGGCTTGATTTCTCTAGTTTACTATATAACTTATTTGTTTTTTATTATTTCAATATGTTCAGTGTATATGGTTTACAGAAGTTCTCAGGGGTGTCCGTCAATAATATTCATTTCTACAGTCATTTCTATATAATTTCGAATCTAGGAAACAATTTTTCATAATTCTTGGTCTTTAGGCCAAACATGAATGGAAGCTGAGCAATCTCCTTTAATGAGTTTGTATGTATTCGTATATTTGCTGATCTGCCTCATATTATTGGGAAAGAAAGAAAAGGTAACAAAAACGAAGTTATAAACCTAACTCACTCCCCGATCTTAGGCGTTCCGCACTGTCCGATGAATGTGTAGCGACCGTAGCGACATATATTGTTGCGAATTGTTGATACAGCAAACCCGACCCGTGCGACTCCCTAGCTTGTCTTGGCAGTCGTCTACCGAACCCCAGCCTCGTTGGATCGCTATAGGAATAACTTGTGGATATTCTTGTATCAAAAAGTTATAACATAGCATGTGAATGAGGCATACATACATTATACCCAGTGAATCTCATGAACTTTCTTTATTTATCCTTCTGAACGGTAGTTAGGAATGCCTTAAATTGGTGACGCCAACACATAGACGGCTCCAATTACAAACCTAGCGAGTGCGAGATTTTTGTTGTATTAATTTAGTCGGGCATTTAATTTAAGCGGTGAAAAATTTTGCCGATAGTAAACCCGGTATTGACAAGGAGCCCAGCGTCGGGGCGGAAACCGGAAACAGGAGAAGGCCGTGGTGATGTAAACATGGTTTCGGAACAAATGAGATACTGTAAAATTTCGACTTCATGTTGTCAAAATTGCATAAGAGGCGTTGCGGCAAGTAAGCGACATAGTGCAATATCCACCAGCAACAGCCAAATACCAGACACTAAAGCAGCGCCTTTAAGCAGTATTTTAAGGAAGTGCAGAGCATCAGTTTCAAAGGTTAGATAATGATATGGGCCTAGGCATGCAAAAGCCGTCGCAGTTGTTGAGGAATATTACTGATTTAGCCAAGAACTGCGAGATTACGGACGAACCGCTAAGGAAGCTGTGGCTGCCGCCCAGCGTCAGAGCCGTACTCACGGTAAGCAGTGACGTGGGTTTGGAGAATCTAGCGCCCATGACTGATCAAATTTTGGAAAATTTGGGCAACGGTCTGGTAGCAGTGGCTTGAGCTTGCAATGATGACGTAATCAATGTAGCAAAACAAACTAGAACTATTACGATTTTCCCCTTCGATTCTAGAGTTACACCAGGAGTCGGAAAACTAGTGGCGTTGCAGGGAGAGTCGATGAGAAAAAAGTTGATATAACGCCAGTTGATTAAAAATTGCTACCGCCTAAGCCTTTCGTCACACGCAGTGGCCGTGCAGTTAATCAGCCGGTTCGTTTTTTAGATGCGTTGGGCTGAACGAAATTCTTGTATTAGATTTCACAAGTAACGAGTTTGCAAGAAGAAAATATCGGTCAAGGAGGCACATTCCCGCTACAAAAAGCGCTTCAGAAAAGCTGAATGCTGGAAGCGTTTCTGTAGCGATATTCAAGACAACAATCATGCCGCAAGAGTGAGGAAAATCCTGAGTAGTGATCCCGAACGTAATTTAGGTTTCCTCAAAAAGGCTGATAACACCTTCACAAAAACCGACGCTGAAACCTGTGAGCTGCTGATACAAACACTCTTCCCGGGCTGTAACACTAAGGAAAACCAAGAATGGGAAGATGAGATATCTGCAGTTCCGGGATCAGCTGACTGGACAACTGCACGCAAAATCATCAAAATCAACACATTAACATGGGCCATCAAAAGCTTTCTCCCCTTTAAAGCAGCTGGTCTGGATGGCATCTTTCCGGGCCTACTGCAATGGTGTGAAGAATCGACACTCGAGCATCTGCTGGGAATCTATACAGGATGTCTTGCCTATCGGTACATACCCACCAAATGGAGAGAGGATAAAGTTATATTCATACCCAAACCGGGCAAAAGTGACTACACGCAACCCAAAGCATTCAGACCGATAAGTCTCACATCATTTCTCCTAAAGGTGTTGGAGAAAATGTGTGACAGGTACTTGAGCGATAATGCTCTAAAGCGAGTACCACTTCATGCCAATCAACACGCCTGGGCAAATCCACCGAATCCGCATTACACAGTGTAGTCAGGCAAATAGAACGTGGATTATCACCAAAACAGTCAACGCTGGGAGTCTTCATTGACATTGAAGCCGCCTTTGATAAAACGAACTTCACCAGCATCAGCCAAGCACTTGTGAGACATGGTGTCGACCCCATGACTGCGGGATGGATCAACAACATGCTGAAATACAGAGCAATACAAGTGACGGTGAACACTACGAAGAGAGCCGTAGTAGCACGGAGTTGCCCACAGGGAGGAGTTTTATCTCCTCTTCTGTGGAATATTGTGGTTGACGAACTAATTTGCCAGCTCAATCAACGCAACTACCACACAGTTGGCTATGCAGACGACCCAGTGATCCTCATAAGTGGGCCATTTCAAAATGTACTGTGCAACTTAATGAGCAACGCTCTCAAGATAGTCGAAAACTGGTGTACTAAGCACCAACTATCGGTGAATCCGACCAAAACAGAGATGGTCATGTTCACGAAGAAACGTAACTTGGATGCCATGAAACTGCCCAAGTTATTTAACACCGAACTATCTATGTCGAACGAGGTCAAATATCTAGGCATAGGTCTTGACCATAAGCTTATACGGAATAGTCACTTAGACAAAAAGATAAACAAAGCCTGTATCACATTTTGGCAGTGCAAAAGGCTACTTGGTAAAACCTGGGGTCTTGCACCAAAAATCACAAAATGGCTTTACACAACCATAATCAGACCACTCATCATCTACGGTGCAATAGTTTGGTGGCCTAGAACCGAAATCAACACAGCAATAAATAACCTGCAGCGTTTTCAAAGATTAACATGTTCTGCTATAACAGGCTGCTTGAAATCCACACCCACAAATGCCCTAGAAATAGCGCTTGGCCTTCCACCACTCGATCTGTTTTTACAACAGGAAGCAACCATGGCAGCGCTAAGAATGTATCATCTGGGCTTGTGGACGGAAAACCAGGGACCTCACTCCAAAATCTTGGAAAGGGCTATACAATACCAACCTCTTGTAATAGCCCGCTGTGACAAAATCCCGACTACTCTTACATTTGATAAGAAATATCAAATAGAACTACTAGAAACCAACAAGGACTGGTCAGGCACAGACGAACTACGCATATACACTGATGGATCCAAAATACCTGGATCCGGATCAGGCGCAGGAGTCTTCTCACTGGACCTTAACATACATATCCAATGCGTATGTATAGCTATTACTCAGGCCGCCACCGCTGTTATTAACAGGAAAGTCACAAGCTACAAGATACGTATATTATCTGATAGTATGGCTGTCCTAAGAGCCCTAGATAGTAACAGCAAAACTTCTGGGCTAGTACACGAATGTCACCTAGCATTGGAGCGCATAGCAACAGATAACAAGGTTACCCTCCAATGGATCAAGGAACATAGTGGCTCTATGGGTAATGACGCAGCCGACAAACTAGCTAGAAGGGGATCATCACAAAGAGTGGATGGCAATGAGCCACTTCTACCATTACCCTTCAATCAAGTTTGTACATGGGTGCGTCAAAGAATCATACAGAGCCATAACAGCCGATGGGATAGTACCGAGGGCTGCAGGCAATCTAAGGATATTTTTCCTAGCCTTAACCCTAGCCTAACTAAAAAACTACTAAATCTTAACCGAAATGACCTCCGAGTAATGCTGGGCACCATAACAGGGCACTGCCTACTTAAAAAGCATCTACTAACCATACGTGTTACAGATAGCTCTCTATGCAGAGGATGTCTGGAAGCAGATGAAACGGCCGCACATGTGATCCTGGAATGCATGAGCGTAGCGTAGCAAATTGAATAAAAGTTTTATTCTGACGACGAAGCCTGTAAAGGCTACGAAACGTCAATAAATAAATAAAGTTTCGTGCATTAACCCGTAAAAACTAGTTTTATTTATAAAGAAGACTTTTAAATTTTGAGATTACTGGAAGAAAGTTTTTTATGAGAATTTAATGAAAATAAGGAACAATTGAGAGTACAGGCTAAAGAACAGATATTGAAAATTCAGGAAAAAAACAAGAGAAGCTACATTTGGAAAAGGAAAGAAAGTAACAAGTACAAAAAGGTGATGTGAATATGTATTAAGAGAACTCAGTTCGGTCCAGGTCTTAGGTTGAAATCTGAATATAAGGTGGTGAAATGTAAACGCAATGACCGTTATGATATGGAAAAAATGGATACATCACAGGAGGCCCCAAACAAAACATCCAGCTCAGCTGATCAGATGAAGGGGTAGCTAGAATATTATACTGAGGATCTCGAAGACTGATTATATATACAGTGTATACACTTTCATTTTAAGGTAGATTTCCATTGTTGACTAATAGTGTTTTCTTTTGTTGCAGGGCGTGCATTCCTTTCTTCTCTCTCATGCCAAAGTGGCAGTTGGAGAAACTTAGGGAATACCTTTCTTTTAATATTGATGTTATTATTTGTTTATGTCACAAAGTTAAACTAAGTTGTATTGTTATTTTAGTTACCTAGTGTTAATTAAAATGCAGTTGAATAAAAGTTTAATTTCTTTTTTAAGAACTGATATTTGCTAAAGATTGTTATTTTCAAATATTTAAATAGAGTTAGCTGTCGTGTTCTTCATTTAAATTATATAAGCTTTTATATGGTAGCTTAGATTAAAACAAAAACGAAAGATACGGCACTCGCGGCTCAAAAGCGATCCGCTTAAATTGTGGTGCATGACTACAATTCGCTTTAATCACAATCGGGCATTCAAACATGCTGCATGTGCACTCAATATAACAAAATTGCGTATAATTTGTGTTATAAAGATAAAACAATGCCTTAGATGTTTTTGTAAAGAACACAAACAGTTCATGATCAAATAACAAATTTCATGGCAACACTTTTCATTCCTTAAACTATGAAAATATTTATTTTTCTGCCGCTCTAAGTCTTCCTACTCGGCAAAAGTTCCCAGGATGTTCAAGTTCCCGCTGAATGGCGAGGCTTATGCGCTGGGTGAAATAGCCGACAGCTCTGCGGTCTCCACCAATTTTTTCGCAATATCTTTGACCAGATGGTGAGCACCGGAGCCCTAGGGTCGGTGAGTCTCGACTCCAAACGCCGCAAATGTGAGGTATCCGCTGAGGCAAACATACTTGCGGCGCTTAAGCGCCTCTGCAGTCGAAGCAGCCGCGTCGAGGTTCCGGGAATATGGGACGGGGCCAGAGAGTCGACGCAGGTTGCATTCCACACAAGTGTCCATCCCAGCTTCCAAGGAACAAGTGTCATGCCGTCGGGCCTGTTACTGTCGTCGCGCGCCAGGCCGGTTGGTTCTAAAACAGCTGGCACGCTGGCGGAGGCGAGGGCCCTGCGGATGACATCGCTGATGCATAGGTGATCAGTATTAGTAATTGATTAATAAATAAATTATTTCCAACACACACCAATTAGATTTTAATAGCCCACCATAGCTAGCCCCAAAGTAAGCACTATTAGGCTTGTGTTATAGGATGCTAGGGTAACGGATAGATACATATACTGTACAAATATATTTATATAGAAATACATATTAAACATCCATGACTGGAGTACAAATGCTCATGTTCATCATACAAACATCTGCCCCCACCGGGATTCGAACCCGGGACCTCTCGAGTCGGCGACACCATGAAACCCGGCGTACAAACCACTCGGCCACGGAGGTCGTCAATAAGTGATTCTTACTACAATGTAATAAATTCGGTTATGTGTTGTATGTTCTGTATTTTGTGCTGTTAACACATTTATTTTCAAAAACTAGTTTTTACGGGTTAATGCACGAAACTTTATTTATTTATTGACGTTTCGTAGCCTTTACAGGCTACGTCGTCAGAATCAAACTTTTATTTAATATGTCGGGCTACCTTCGAAAGACTTTTATTGAGCGTTCGGTTATTTCATTGTTCGATTTTTAAAGTTTTATTGTCTATGTATGAATTTATTATTTAATTTACTTAATAAAGTATTTTATTTAAAATTCTTTTTTTGTAATTTTGAGTTTATTTATTTGACCCTAACTACCGCAAACTACCACCGGTTCCAAAATTGGGAGACCTTTCTGAGAAGAACCGGCGAAACAAACCCAAGAGAGGCTTTCTATCTCCTTCTTATGTTAAATTATCCAAACAAAATGAACTAAAAGTATCTGTTGGTCTTGCAGTGTGTACTCGGGGTTGGGATTTTATCTCCTGTATAATGGGTTCCCAAGCTGGTGGTATATACCAACCATCTTCCCTATTGAAATTTGGATATTTTTTAATCTCAATAGCCTCGCGTATCATTCTAGGAAGGAATCGTTGCTCAGTTGCAAGGATCTGTGGTTTATCAAATCTAATGAAATGGTTTGGTCCCCCTAATGCATGTTCACACACTGCAGACTTATTTTCGCGCCTATGTTTCATATCTGCGATATGTTCTTTTACCCGAGTCCCTATACTCCTCTTTGTTTGCCCGATGTAGGAGAGCCCACAGTCGCATTCAAGTTTGTAGACACCAGCAACTTGAAAGGGTATATTGCACTTGACAGGTCGTAGAAACTGGTTGATCGCGGCTTGAAGTAAGTATTGATTGAAGCACGCTTGAGAATCCTCCCAATCTTGTCAGTGACTCCTTTCATGTAAGGTAGTATAGCAGGTTGTCGGTCGACTGTGCTAGGTTTGGCGCGACTGTGACGGCGACGTGGTACATTCAGGTTATTATCCTTCAGTACTTGCTCGACATGCTGAAGTTCAGCTGCCAGGTGTTGTTTGTCACAGACACCCCGTGCTCTCTGAAACAAAGTGTTTCCTACGGCAGTTAATTATTTCGGGTGATGGTGTGAGTCACCATTGAGGTACCTATCAGTATGAGTCACTTTTCAATACACAGTATGGCTTAAACTTTGGTCAGGATTCCTGATTAATAAAATATCTAGAAAAGCTAGTTTACTATCTGCTTCTAACTCCATAGTGAATAGGATGTTGGGGTGTATAGAGTTAAGGTGATTTAAAAAGGCAGGAATTTGATCTGTTGGGAGGATTGTGAAAGTATCATCTACGTACCGCTTATATAGCCTGGGTGTGACAGGTGCCACGCTGAGAGCCCTCTTCTCGAAGTCTTCCATGAAAATATCGGCGACAATAGGTGAGACAGGGGAACCCATTGCAACGCCCTCCATTTGTACATAGAAGTCATCCCCCCATAACAGGTAGCCAGATGTAAGGCAATGGTCTAAGTAATACTGCATATTCTATAGGCACATTCAATAAATAAATATAATAATTGTACGAGCCAGTGTGACCACGTACACCTTTTAGATGTTGATAGATGATAGTTGTTTGTAGTACGCAGGTAAAGAAATCACCAAAGTTAGATATGTATATTTATTGCAGCCGAACGTAAATACAGATAAAATGTTTGTAGGTGATTCTTTGCTTGACTGTTTCGAATGCGCGCTCTTAACGTACTCGTGTAATTAATATATAATATTAATAAAATTAACTATTATGACGCGCGACCCAAAGTAGGTCGCTATGTCAGCTCAGTATGTGCGGTGATGAGACCGTACATGTTGGCAACCAGAAAGAAAAGAAACTGTCAAGAAAAGAGGAAACCTTTACAAAGCAAACAATCAATTTTCGAAATTAAAAGCTACGTTGCTTGTCCCAGCGTATCCGCGGCTAGATACTCCGCGGGGTACCGTAGAGACCGATGGTTTTATCTTGTTTCCGTCTTCACGAGTTGGTCTTTTCTTGGGTATGTTTTGAAGTTCTATATCTTCATATACGGGTTGATTGTCCATTGTCTTTCTCTTCGGCCATAGATGACATGAGCCAGCTGTACACCTTTTTAGTACACACACACTGGTGATTATGATGCCAATTCCCAACAAAGAGTAGCATATGACATATTGGTGCACGTCATGCGTACTGATAGTCGCCGGCAAGAGATTCTCCTGAGCGCGAAGAGCCTTAAGTTTTTCATCCACTTCCCGTAGTCTTGTCTTATCCTCGTATAGTTTTAGAGTAGATTCGTTATATCTGTATGGCTTCAAGTTTACTATATTGTTTATGGAGAAGTTGATTGATGGTATCTTGAAGCTCTCATCAAACGTGGAGTCACTAAAGTATTGATTATGGGAATAGATGGTCGACTGCTCCGATTGTAATACACATCCTTGAGCTAAATTAACAATCCCAGATCCATTAATGACGTGTGACGACATCATATTATTTGCACATATAGCTCGTAATGTGCAAGTTCCACAACAAATCGTCAACCAGCTGTTAGGGGCGTGCAATTTAATCCATGCGTCCTTGCAAACGATTGTTTTTATTCCACAAGGTGACGACGCCGAACGATGACCCAGTAATTTTGCTTCGCAAGGCGCATTGTTATCGTGTAAGTCCGAGACGGGCAGGTTCTTATTGCAAATGAAGTAATCAGTTTTTATTTGAACGCACGAATTCATGTCGGCTTCAGTTAGGGAAACATATGTGCTCTTCTCAAAGTTCACCGCAATGTACTCGGTATTCAATTGCATAGTGATAGTTCTATTGCCTAAAGTGACTGGTAATGGAATCGCTCGATATAATTTGTAGTCTTCGTTGTTAGTGAGTGGAATATGCATCTCGAATAAGAAAAAGGTTTTTGTTACTCTTGCCTTTATATAAACCAATTTATATAAATTCTTGATATCTCCTCTAATATTTTCCAAGGGCATAGAGAGCGATCTAGGCAATTTTCCGGAAATCTCAGTTATTTGCTTCATTAGGTGGGCTGGAGTTATTAAATGAACGTCTATGTGTCCTCTGTATACATCAGTCAGCGTGTTGAAAAGTAATTCTTGCATATTTTTGAAGTTGTTTATCAAGAGATAAGATGCGAGCGATGCTGAACTAAAGTAGCTGGTGGCCATCGCTATTTCCATTTGTGATTCAATTTTTGCCATATTCGATTCCGTTTCGTTGACAAAATTGTCTAATAAGTTTAGCTGTTGTTTTATGTTGTCTTCTCTCAGTTTCAAAATATTGTTCTGCAGCTCCACAATAGATGTTTGATTTTGTATTAAATCCAATAAATGCTTCTCGTTATTTTGAATGGACTCTATGTCATTGTTATATTTATCGGCAAAATTTTGGTCCAAGATTCCAAACAGGCTGTTTGCTATCGAGCCCACTCCATTTATGAGACCTCGCTTCTTACGGTCACTAAGGTGTTTCTGCGGAGCGAGCAGGATAGTGTTGTAGTAATTGACTAAGTCCATTTCGTGATAAAGTTGCTTTAACGTCGTTTTGCAATATCGAGGATCAGTTTTTTCACATAAGCTGCTGACGCCGTCTAGATAGTTTTGTAAGCGTTGTATCCCATCAAAATAAGTAGTTAAGTTGTAATACATTAGTAGTATCCATTCGTCGTGTATTGTTTGTATTTTCCCCATAGCATCGTAGTAAACTGGACGATCGGCTTCTATGTTGAGAATTTGACACCCCGACGATTGGTCGTTGCCTTGCCTTTGGGCTCCTACGTTCGATATCATAATAAACAAAGTTGTAAGTAGTATGGTAGATAAACACTTCTTTGACGATTTTTTCTTGTTTGTTATTATTTTTTCGGTATGTTTCGCTGGTGAAGAGAGTTTCTTATCGCTGTGTTTTCTTTCTTCGCTTGTTTCAAGTTGCTTGGTTATTTGAATAGGCTCAATGTTTATGTTGCAGGCTTGTAGCGGTAACGGAGAGAGTTTTACTATAGGGCGCTTAATAATTCCAGTTTTTGTTTTGATCGTAGTAACTCTTACGTAGCCGTCAGATCCAGGATGCAGTTCCACAACCCGTCCTAACGCCCATTTTCCAGGTGGTAAGTTATTTTCTTTGATAAGGACGATATCACCTTCTTTAATATTTGCCTTAGGGGTGTTCCATTTCGCTCGTGTTTGCAATTGGTTCAAGTAGTCACTACGCCAGGTTTTCCAGAATTGTTGGTACATGTGCTCTGTAAGTTGCCAGCGACGTCTTATATCGATGCAGTTGACATCGGTGTAGTCAGATCGTGGTAGTGACGTTATTGGCCCGCCGGTTAGGAAATGGCCCGGAGTTAAGTAGTGATAAAACTCCTCTGGATCTTCAGTTAGCGGACACAGGGGCCGGGAGTTCATACAGGCTTCGATCTTGGCGAGCAACGTCGTAAATTCCTCGAACGTGAGCTTTTGATCACCGAGCACACGTCGCAGATGGTATTTGAGCGACTTCACAGCCGCCTCCCAGAGTCCCCCAGCGCTTGGCCAAGCAGGAGCGTTAAAATGCCACTTCACTTCTAATTTTGAAATTTCGTCAAAGAAATCAGGTGACAGTATTTGTTGGAACTCTGCAAATTCTGTGCGTAGCACCTTCGCAGCTCCAATAAAGTTCGTTCCGCAGT
Source organism: Chilo suppressalis (assembly GCA_902850365.2). Classification (NCBI taxonomy): domain Eukaryota; kingdom Metazoa; phylum Arthropoda; class Insecta; order Lepidoptera; family Crambidae; genus Chilo; species Chilo suppressalis. The sequence goes on along the minus strand of OU963906.1, from coordinate 11,971,279 downwards.
CGGAGAATACGTGCTCTGGTGTACCGCGTCGTGCACACATTCGTTGGAACGCGCATAAAAATGATTCCGTACTGAGGTCGGATACAAGTTCTATGTGCACGGCTTTAGTGGCCATGCACACAAAGATAGCTATGTAGCCCTTTGATGTTCGTACGCCTCTTCCTTTATTCAGCTTGACTTCCACGTGGCCGGTGAAGTCAACACCTGTGTTGGTGAACGGTCTTGCGGGATTCACCCGCGGTGGTGGTAGCTCACCCATCAGTTGGCTAGTTTGGTTTGCTTTGTAGCGATGACACTGGATACAATTACGTAATTGCGACTTGACTACACGGTTGCCACCGACAATCCAATATCTTTGTCTTAGATACGCCAAAGTTAGTCGTGGTCCACCATGCAGCATCCTTATGTGTGCTTGTTCAATGAGTAGTTGGGTAAATCTTCCTTGCCGAGGTAAAATGATGGGATGCTTTGTTTCGAACGGTAAACTGGAGTTTTTCAGTCTTCCTCCTACTCGAATGATGTTATTTTGGTCCATATAGGGGTTAAGTTTATAGATCGAACTCTTGTTAGTAACAGGCTCCATCTTGATAAGACGTTTGTATTCTTCACTGAGCTCCGATAATTGTATAAATAATATAATATTTTTTGTCGCATTCGCAATCTCCGTTGTAGTTAGGTATGACGTATCTGGTTGCGTCGCGCCGCGTATTTTTCTGACAAAGCGCATTATCCAGGCTATTACTCGTTGTATTCGTGTTAATGAACTGTAGTTTTGTAATAGTTCATAAATGAAATTATTTTTCCATTTGCTTTCCAGGGTTGTCGATTCTTGTTTAGCGTCGCCAGTTTGAGTTATAAACACATAAGGTACAGGTTCTTGTACTTTTACTTCTTGTTGTTGTGACTTGAGAAAGTCTGGACCATTCCACCACAGCTTGAAGTTAACGAGCTTGTTTGGATGCATTCCTCTAGAAGCGCAGTCTGCAGGGTTTTGGTCCGATGGAATGTAATACCATAGTTTTCCCGGGATGACTTGATTTATTCTTGTTACGCGATTAGCTACATATCTCTCCCATCTTGATGTTTCGCCTTGGAGCCATGCTAGGACGACTTGAGAGTCACTCCATGCTTTCATAGTAATGTTGTATCCAGGTAGAGAATCCTGTATTTTCTTCATCAACTTGGCTAAAAGTAATGCCCCACATAGCTCGAGTCTAGGTAAAGTAATTTTCTGCGATATGGGGGCAACCCTAGTCTTGGCCACAAGTAATGTTATAGTAGGTTGCTCTTGCTCGTTGATAACGCAGCTATATACGACACAGGAGTATGCCTTTTCGCTTGCGTCACAGAAGCCGAGTAATAGTATGTCTGCGCACGTGCTGCCGATCCACCTGTTAAGTTTCATTTTGTTGATAATAGGAAGTTCCGTTTTCAGATTATGCCACTCATTTTGTATATCCGTTGGTAAGGCTCCGTCCCATCCAATGTTACCGTTTATCCAAACCCTTTGGAATAATAATTTAGCTGCGACTGTTATAGGTGACAACCATCCCAAAGGATCATAGAGTTTTGAGATTTCGGAAAGCAGTCGTCGTTTAGTTATTGCTTGTCCCTTGTTGATTTCGATATTCCACTTGAACAAGAATGAGTCATTTTTCGGATTCCAGCCAAGACCGAGCGTTTTCGTAGACTCTTCATCTTTAAAATCAAAAATATTTTGCGACGAAATTTGATTTTCATCCAAGGTTTCTAGTAAAGCAGGTTCGTTTGACAGCCACTTTCGTAGATTCATTCCCCCGTTCTTCAACAAGGTAATTAAGTCACGTTGCAGTTGCAGAGCGCCCATTAATGTTGTGTGCCCATAAAGTAGGTCATCGACGAAAAAGTTGTTTTGGAGAACTTCAGCCGCTTCAGGGTATAGGTGACCATCATCAATAGCTAGCTGTTTCAAAGTTCTCATGGCCAACCATGGCGCACTTTTCATGCCGTAAGTGACAGTGCATAGTTGGTATTCTTGCAGGTGCTGATCGGGTGAGTCACGCCAGATGATTTTTTGTAAAAGTTGTTGTTCATCAGCTAGCCAGATACAGCGATACATTTTTTCCACATCAGCGGTAAAGACGTATTTGAAAGTTCGCCACATCAGTATAAGTGAGATTATTTCCTTTTGTAGATTAGGTCCCTTTTCCTGCAGGCTGTTTAAGCTATAGCCGCTAGTTGTTTTCTGCGAAGCGTTGAAAACCGTCCTTAGTTTAGTAGTAGTCGAATCCTCTTTCAGCACGGCATGGTGAGGCAGGAAACATTGTATTTCAAAGGTTTTCAAGTTGGAAGCTGGTTTCATATGATTTAAGGCGATGTACTCCCCGATAAAATCTTTATACATTTGTTGCAGTTTTTCATTGCGTTCAAGTTTTTTCTCTAGTTGTAAAAACTGAGACACAGCTATAGATTTTGAAAATCCAAGTTTTTTCTCAAAGTCAGCTATTAGTGGCATCTTTACAATATATTTTCCGTCGGAAGCTCTCTTTACAGTTTCAGAATAATATATTTCGCATTGATCGTTTGCGGACATATCATTGTAAAATCCACCCTAGTTGCGTCTGTTGCGCGATAGGGGATTCTATTTGAGCTCCTTTCAGGACACCATCCAAAATAACTTTGGAATAGACATCCGCGCCCAATAATAAGTCAATTGGGCTTGACGTATTATACTGTGGATCTGCGAGTTTCAAATTTTCTAAATGTATCCAGTTGCCTTTCTTGAAAGTACAGTTAGGTAAATTATTGGTGAGCTTACTCATAACTAAGGCTTGAAGTTCTAGGGTGTATCCCGAATGAATTGACTTGCAAGTGAGTTGCAGTTGAGCTTTGCAATCTCCAGATACAGAACCTACTCCAGTAACCATGGCATTAAGTTTTTTCCTGGGTAGCCTTAGAAGTTGAGCGGCATTCTGTGAGATTAAGTTAACTTGCGAGCCTTGATCCAACAGCGCCCGAAGTCTAATGTTTGTTCCGTCCGCAGAAGAAACATCCAGTTGTACAGTTGGTAGCAAAACTTCCATCTCATCTCCGGATAAGTGATTGGAGCTTTGCTGTGACAGTTGTTGAGATGTAGATGCTGTAGGCCGTTGACCTGGGTATTTTCTATAGTTATTCTTAGTGTCATTAGTTTTGTTTACATTGACATTGTGCAATAACGTATGATGATTTGAGTTGCACTCTTTGCATTTTTTCGTTGACTGACATTCTTTATTGCCATGGCTAAATAGACAGTTTTTGCACACATTTAGTTTCGCAACTATATTCGCTCGCTGAGGTGTATCCATTTCAATAAACTGTGGGCATTGCATCAGCACGTGATGTTTATCGCATAACGGGCATTGACCGTATGTCGTATGATATGTTTTGGAGTTATTAGGCCTTTTATTTTCTTGAAAACTGATTTTCTTCGGAAAAAAGGTTTTGTTGTAAGGTTTCAAGCCAATCATGGTAGTAGTGGAAGTGGGCTTGTTCGGTATGTCATGAACTTACTTTCCAGGAAAAACAGAAAATCGTTAAAGTTGGGCAAGTCCTTATGGTTTGGTAGCTCCTTTATATATTCATTGAATGTGATAGAGTCAAGTTTCAGTGTCATAAGATGGACAATAAGTGGATCCCAGCTAGTTGTATCAATCTGTATGTTTGACAATCCGTTTAAGCACTCATTTATTACATCATGCATTCGTTTCAAATTGTATGCGTCAGGCTGTTGAATAGTAGGTAAGTTGAGCATGGTGTTAACATATGACGTAAACTGTAGCCTCGTATTGTCGTAGCGTTGCATAAGTATCTCCCAGCATGATGTGTAGTTTTCGGCACTTATACTCAGATGCTGGACCAGTCTCTCAGCATCGCCGCGCAGTCTGGTCTTGAGATGTTGCATCTTCTGGGCTTTGTTTAGCAGTGGATTGTTGTGAATCGTTTCTAAAAAAAGATCCTTGAAAGATATCCATTGTGTATAGCTTCCAGAGAACTCGGGCACTTCTATACGTGGCATTGACCTTTCATAGTGGCCAGTTGACCAAAGTCTACTGTTAATCATCTTCTTAAACTCGTCATATTTGTCTTCCAGTTCAACAAAAGTAGCATAGTAACTTTCGCTACTTTTTCCTGTTAGTGACGACTCAATATCCCAGTGATATTTTTCGATGAGGTTCCACTTGGATTTTAATATGGAAAGATGATCCTCTAACTCCCATTTCTCATAGCTCTTCTTCAAATCTATTTTAGACATAGCCCTGTCGATGGCCTTGAAATTATTCTCTTGTTTGCCGAGTAAAGTTTTGATATTTTCAGCTGAATCTTCATTTGCTAATCCAGTAATATCAAACTTAACTTCCTTAGTGATTTTGGAAAGTAAAAATTGCATATCGTCTTTAGTTTTCTCATATAAATCCTTTGTTTTTTGATATACGTCATCCAAGAAGTAGCTTATGTTTTTATCTTCGATTTCTTGTAACAAAATTTCATGTCGTTCTGAAAAATCTCTCCACTGCGAGTCAAGAGAAACGATCCTCTTGTTTAAGTAGTCCACAGTTTTTCGAGCCTTAGAGTCCTTTTTGTAGTTAGCGCAGAGAGTCTTGATGTTTTCAAAGCACTCCTGTTGTAGTTGTAGTTCTTCCATCTTTGCACTGTTAATGGAACGTTCAAGTTGTTATAGTTGACCCTTAACGCACAGTCCACGTCGAAGGGGAGATATGTATGTTGAGAAATAGTGCTAGTTTAACACAATTCCTAGTTAGAGACCAAGTTATTTACCAGTTTGGTATTCTTCGATCGTAGTTAGCAGAAGTAGTCGCTGGTAGTTAGTATTTAGTGCTCTAATCGCTCCGTAACAGTATATGCACCTTCTCAATTCGACTGGTGAGACCCGCTTGTGGGAGGCCAGCCAAACCGATTCGCTACTGCTGCAGATATACCAGAAACACTAAAACACTAACACTTTTCGAAGGACCACTAAAATGTACGAGCCAGTGTGACCACGTACACCTTTTAGATGTTGATAGATGATAGTTGTTTGTAGTACGCAGGTAAAGAAATCACCAAAGTTAGATATGTATATTTATTGCAGCCGAACGTAAATACAGATAAAATGTTTGTAGGTGATTCTTTGCTTGACTGTTTCGAATGCGCGCTCTTAACGTACTCGTGTAATTAATATATAATATTAATAAAATTAACTATTATGACGCGCGACCCAAAGTAGGTCGCTATGTCAGCTCAGTATGTGCGGTGATGAGACCGTACAATAATAAACGTCAATAAATAAATAAAGTTTCGTGCATTAACCCGTAAAAACTAGTTTCATTTAATGAGTGATGTGCGTGAAGAAAACCTAAGAAACAAATACATTTATTTTATTTTTTCAATATCCTTTTGGTTTTGGATATGTTAATGTCCCATAAGAGAGACAGGTGCGACTAAGGGATTAATTTAAATGCTAAGGCCTATTGTTAGAGTACTTACATTATGCGATTTAGACAAATCGATTCTATCACAAAAGGTTCGAAATAACAAATAATATCGCTTTATTGTGAACATTAAAAAAAATCTATCAATGCGATTCCAGATTATCCTTTAATACGAGGAAAAAGGTTTCAATATTTCACAGTGTAAAAAGTACGTTACTATTGAATTCGTAGCCAAATCATTTTATTTTTACTTTAAAGCAATTTTAACATTATTTCTCTAGCAGACGGAAGTGTTTTACTGATGAAATGCGAGTATTATTCAATTCTTTAACTCAAAAAATTCTTTCATATATAATACTCAAAATTTACTCATAAAGCTTAATTAATGACTACTATGATAGCAAATTTAAATATGAATATTTAGGCATTCAAAATAAAAAAAGATGATAATATTAAAAGTAGAGTTGAGCACCAGGACGTTCAAGTGATCTTTTTACTCCTTCTAAAGGTTAGGGTAAAGAAGAACGAAAAACATGCCCTGCTCCTAGCAATAAGAAAACTTTGTAAGAATTAAGAAAACAGCCAAATTAGTATCCTATCAAGAAAGGAGTAGAAGAAATGTTTAACTCCAATACGTGGTCAACTACACACATCAAAAGTGTCTAGGGATCAACATATATTTTTGCAATAACTTTTCTCCTGATTGATATTAATTAAAATTTTCTTTAAGGATTCATCAAATAAAGTGTTTTCGTTTGTCACAGTAACGATAAACCAAGTCACCTTTGCATTAATAAAGAAATTTGCCATTTTCCTAATAAAGGGATTTTTGACATTTGAACCACTAACACAAAAGTTCGAAAAAAAGACTGAAATAACAGTTTTCTCTAAAATTTTATTGGTTAACTTAAACAATTAATAATCCGTATTTCTACCGCGAACACTAACAACACAAGAACATCGGTTTGGCATACTCAAAATGAGTTCATCCAAATCACGCTGTGGAATGGCCGCCCATGTTCGTTGCAACAACAAAAAAAGGTCTTCTTGCGACTGGATACCCTCCATATTCGGCAGAGCTCTTCTCTGTAGCATATCCCATGCATGCTCAATCGGGTTCAAGTCTGGCGACTGAGCAGGCCAGGGCAGGACATTGATGTTAGCTGCGGCGAGAGTCTGTCTTACAACTCTTGCGGTGTGCGGTCGTGCATTATCATGCATTAACTGAAATAAGGGACCGATTTGCACTTGTAGAGGAACGATGACGTCTGATACAATCGTCTCAGCATAAATTTGAGCGTTGAGGTTGCCTCTGATCCAAATCAACTCAGTTCTTCCGCCGATCCAAATACCCGCCCATACCATGATGGTTCCACCACTATAAGGATGGACTTCCTGGCAGGATTTTAATCGCTGTTGGCGTCCAGGGGTTCTCCAGTGTCGTATACGTCTTGTATCCGGTCTCATACCAAAACGAGACTCATCAGAAAAGCACACGAAACGCCATTGTTCTTCTGCCCAATTTCTGTGTTCAAGAGCCCATTGATATCGAATCCTACGATTGTGCATTGCTATAGGTGGTACCCGTAGCGGTCTTCGGGAATGAAGGTTCACTTCATGCAAGCGGTTTCTGACTGTTTGGTCGCTAATTAAGTTCCCTGAAGAGTGATGAAGCCTCACGGCTAACATCATGGCGGTTATTGTTGGAGCTCTTCGAGTTAAGATTTGAATGTATCGGTCTTGTCTCCGTGTGGTGCAGCGATACCGTCCTCCATGGCGCTCAGCCACGGTACCAGTGCTTCGGTATCGTGTCCAAAGTCGACTGATAACACTCTGACTTGTATTCAGAGCTAAAGCCACAGTACGTTACCGGGAACCAGCTTCTATCATTCCCACGGCTCTGAGCATTTCTTCCCTGCTTAAATGACGTCGCCGCTCCATAATAACGTTGGTTTTAATCAGTAGTAGGGAAACAGTAGCACTAATAATGTCTTCAATGCGTTGTATGTTTTTATAGGGAAAATATTGACAGCTGATTTTCATCTTTTACTCGAATTTGATTCACAGTTCCTGATTCAAATTATGAAATGCACCAAAAAGGATCCATATAAATTTATAAAATCATAAATTTATTACAAAGCCACATCTCAATCTCAAGAAATCCGCATAAAAATGCTTGATCCCTAGACACTTTTGATGTGTGTATATACAGTTACAGAGATACGGCACTGCAATCTAATCATAAAAACATTATATGAGAGATTATCAACGATAAACAAGATTGTAAGCTATTGTTCGAAACGAAGATAAGTTTGTATAAAACTTAAAAAAGCGATGTTAAAATATACACATTAAGTTGTGCATTTCAAATTCAAAAATCAATTATGAATTAAATCAAAATTTGACTGCAGTTCCTCTTTTCATTCTCTTTTGGTTATAGAGCACAAAAAAGTCTTGTAGATATAGTGGTCAAAACTACTATTTAGGTTTAGAAAATCGTGCTTTCACCTTTTGCCATCGACTCGTTCCACTAATGGCACAAAAAGGAATTGTCATTCCTCTGCTTACCAGTGAATGCAGAATATGTATCCATAATAATCAGTGAACATTACTTCATTCTGATTATTTTATCATTAAATTAATTATCACTCTAATATTATAAAATGACTCTTATCTCAAGTTCACTAACGGATTACCTAACTCCTGGTAATAACGTCGGGTACGAAGTGGTCATACCAGAATAAAGCCTAATATTAAGTGGCATAAATAACGAAAAAATCAATTTTTCATCGCTTCCATTTGCAAGTGGTGGTAAAATTTCTCATTTTTTATATATTTCTTACTACTACTTTGAGTGCTTACATTAAAAAGAGCTGATGCATATTTAAAATAAACGAATCCTTTATTCCATGAATGTGAGTTTGTAAAAATATTATTCACGAAACAGCATCCATCTGTTTCGCAGAGATGGAAGATAACTTTACTGCTTTTATCAGATACAAACTATTTCCGCGCACCTTGAAATACGTTGCTACGTTTCACGTTGCACACAAAACTGGAAACTCGACTCATTTATCACAAAACTTTCATAAAATGTGTGATAATAAGTTTGTTTGCTGCAGTACCTTCACAAAGGTACGTAATAAACTTGGTTTCTGAAATTGCAATTTCATTAGAATTGCGTCGATATAATGCCCTGAAGTTGCCCTGTTTGTAATGAGATCTTTGATTTGAAATTCAGATTTTGTTTATTTCTACCAATTTATTTTGATCTACTAACTTCTATTCCATCCGAAAACGATGAAGCATTCGATTTATGATGATATTCAAATGTTTTATGTGACGGTTATTTGTTTATTACGTTACATAGACATAAAGGCAGATTTGCAGAATTCTCAGAAACAGCGCAATCTTTCACATCATGTCGCAGTCGCAAGTTTATTACGCTTTGAAAATCAAAGCGTAATAAACTTGCGACTTACTATTATAATAACCGATTATAACTTTAATAGAGGTGAACAATAGTTTTTCAATGAATTCAAAGCAATATAAATGAGCATTGGACTTTGAAGTGATATTCTTATAATGATATGTTTTGAATGTGCTTCAAACTTTTAATGATGGAAAGCAGCTCTGCGGTTGGGTTGTTATTGTAGTTAAAACTTTACAGTTAAGTTTTTATAATCGTTTATTCTGGGACTTTCAAGAAATAAAGGAATATCATACTTACACACAAACACGCACTTAAAAATCATTATATCTTATTATAATAAATAGTATTTGATAATTAACTTTTGATTCCTACTTCTAATAAATATTTTCGTTTAATTTACCTTCTTGAAAATGAGCATTTCCATCCATATGGCACCCGTTTTGCATGTGAACGATTTGGGCCAGTGCCGTAGGTCTCTTCGACCATCCCTAGTTTCGTCGGGAACGTTTCCTATGCCTTTACGTTGATGTCTGCTTTCTGGAGAAGTCCCGGTGATACTCTGCAAAGAAGGTTTTTTTTATAATAGCTATGTAGCTTGTAAATATATTTTGAATGTTACTAGTTTAGATATAGCACTCGTCACATAAATAAGGATACTAATAAAAAATCAAAAAATCATCATGTCAGTTCTCATACCTAGTCCACGAAAACTAATATGGGGCCAAAACCTCAAGCATGTATCTTACATCATTCTTTTGTTTAATGATGTATATTGTAATCTGTACAAATGAAGTTACCAATCTGCAAATTCCCAATTAACATTATTAATTAAATTTATCCGAAAGTACAAATAATATAAAGTTGAATGAACGCACCCAGCATTTGACAGAAACAGTTATTAGTAATCAATTACCTACAAGTAACGTTATTATAATTAGAATGGTGTTAAGTGAATAGCGTTGCATTACGTCTCCTCGTAAACAAAAGTAGCGATTCAATATAAATTGCCTCGCCAATAGGTTCTCGAATCTCAATGGTCCATAAACAACGCGACCGCGAATACAAATCGCATATTAGTAGAGCATTATGTTGGGAACATTATCAGGGTGCAGCGCGGCGTATCGAGAGCTTATTTCCAATATATTATCGTACGACAGGCTTGTTAATATTTAACAATCACACAGTTAATGCGACACGATGTTATTGCAATTATGCAAATACTTCTCGCTATATTTCTTGCCGCGTTAGCAGGTTATCGGCAGCTTGATAATAGGATTCAGGTACATAGAACACCTCGATGAAGCTAACGCCGTATTTTTTATTGTTTGAGCTGAAAACGTTGTCCGGAAATAAGTAGTGAAATGGTACTAGTAGCAGACTTGCACTATATGCTTAAGAAGTTAACAGCTGTCAAGCTTTTTGTACATATGGGTCTACTAGCGGTCGCTCGCGACTTCGTCCGCGTTATCTTTTGTTTTTTGAGTAACAACATTTTTCCGAGATAAAAGTTCGAGATAAAGTATCCTTTGTCTCAATCCAGGTCATAAACTATATGCGTACCAAATTTCAACCAAATCCGTTTAGTAGTTTTTGCCTGATTGAGTAAACAAACTTTCACGTTGATAATAATAGTTAGATTTCTCTTTTAATAAATGATAACTATTTGGGTAAAATATTTAGGTAATTATATTCACCCTTTATTGACGACCTCCTTGGCCGAGTGGTTTGTATGCCGGGTTTCATGATGTCGCCGACTCGAGAGGTCCCGGGTTCGAATCCCAGTGGGGGCAGATGTTTGTGTGATGAATACGAACATTTGTACTCCAGTCATGGATGTTTAACATGTTTTTCTATATAAATATACTTATATGTGTACAGTATCTGTATTCTGTCCGTTACCCTAGTATTCCATAACACAACCACAAGCCTTATAGTGCTTAGCTTGGGGCTAGGCTAATTGGTGTGAGTGTTGGAAATATTTATTATTATTATTATTTATTTATTATTATGGCATCTTGACAGATAAGAGGCAAATGATTCAATTTATCAAAAAAGATAATATTAATTAGTAATCAATGATTTAGTAGACAATTTTAGCTGGACTAAAAATTAATATTTTTTTATCCATTTTTAGTAGCAATTTCATTCATTACGACACTTTAGTTGACTTGAGAATATGTAAAGCGCATTCTCAGTCTACAATATTTTAGGTAATTTAGTCTGGTACACATCACTTAAACTCAATCAAATTACGACTAATTAGAGACACGACACGATCCGATATTATTGCCGTCCGTTCAAGGAATGATTCGTCAATGCGATGCCGATGTAATGGACACTGGCTGTCACGAACGATTATTGCTAACGGATCGCATGTGACGTTTGTGTACTTTGGCCACGGTGCACTGCACAATGCGTGCGCTAACCAAACACGTTAGTGTCAAACATTTGTGATTGCCTACGTGCTTGGCAAACTAGAGTTAATCTAGTTGATCTATAGATTTTTACTTATTAGTTATGCCGATCAATGTTATTACCATCTGGGTACTTAAAATACTTGAACGAAGAACCTAGTTTATACATTCACATACATAAAAATAGGGCCCGGCCTTGCTATAGGGATGATGACGGGATCAAAGGTTTAAATCTTTGGACGGAGTAAAGTAAACGAAATTCTATTAAGTCCGTCAGCCAGATTATCAAATAATAATCGACACAATTTTTTTGTCAATCAATCAAAAAATCAAATATAAAACGCGTAAAGGTTTGGGAGTGGGGGCGCAGAACGTCATTCTAGGTAAAAATTGTATGTACCAAGAGAGAAGAGGTGACATCATATGGCATTTCAAATGAATATAACTCGAATGTTTTGATTATGTGGATAAAGAAAATATATACTTCGAATATATACCTTTTGATAATGTAACTGTAGCCTTAACACAAACCAATATCGAATTCTAATAGTTTGTGAGTGCGAAATGTCGTTGTGATTTATAGTTTTCGTTACGTCCGTTATATTTGACAATGATATTTCCTACTCGCAAACTACACTCGGCGTCTAAAAAATCGCACCTCCGCGAAAATAACTCATTTACCCCCACTAATATTCTGAAAACCCATTAAGTAAACTTAAAAAACAATTCCCTCATGGATCTTACCAATTTTAGGAGCTCATCTTGAGGAATACTGGCCCTTTCCTCAATAACGGCTTCTTCGAGCTCCTGGAGAGTCGTGGGAGTGGGTGCTCTATCGGGTTCAGTTCTAGAGTTCTTGTTGGTCACGGCATGACAGAGATCCTAACTTCTTGAAGTCGCGCACAGTTAACGCAGTGTGAGCGCTAGCGTTATCGTGCAATATGAAACTCTCGCCAACAAAACCGGCATAAGGGACCACATGCTCTTCCAGGATCCCTGTGACATACTGGTGAGCAGTCAGCGACCCTTGCCCGCGAGCACCTCCAGTCAGGGAGATGCTTATAAGGCTGGTTTTGCCGTCGGCCCTCATCTTGCCCCTAACCATAGAAGAACCACCCCCGTATTCCACCGTCTACTGGCTTGGGCAAAACGTTCCCCCTGTCTTTTGTATACTCCTCTGCGTCTATGGTTGCAAAAAAGGCACGCTCTCGTCTCGTCTAAGAAGAAAACAGGTCTCCATTGGTCAAGGGTCAAATTGACGTGGTCGTGAGCAAACTGCAAGCTGGCCTTCTGATGCTCTGCGGTCAATTTGGGGCTTCTTCGTCTAACCGTAGTAATGCTCACGGCGGTTCTGCAAACTGCCTGGAGCTGCTATTGCAACTCAACAGCATTAGAGATCCGATTTCTTAGAGATATCGAAATAATGAATCGGTCGTTTGTCTCCAAGGTGCAGCGACGTCTACCAGACCCATGCCTCCGGACATGGCCACCGGTCTCCAGGAACCGCAGGTATACTCTTCGATCCAAAAAACAGCTCAAATTCAGTTGCCAAGCGACATCACACTGCCGCATCCCTGATTGCAGTAGTGCAATTACTTGAGCGGCTTCATCAGCAGTGGTATCCATCTTCAAGGTGTTTTTTTTGTGAAAGATTTTTTTGTGTGTACTTTTCTACAGTTGGATAGCGAATAATTCCCATTCATGTTCATCTGGAGGCATGCGAGGAATCTGTTCTAGCCTATGGCCACTGCAGAGGTAGCGGGTTCGCGTCCCGTTTTCGAAAGGGACAGTTCTTGGGGTCAAACCAGTCTCCACGACTTCACAGATAGCCCTCAGCGCGGTCAAGCCAACCGGGTGAGACACATGAGGGAGGCCCAGTGAGCGATCTGCGAGCGGACGACGGACTTGGGCGTGAGGGGGGAGCACTATCTTTGTAGGGTAGATGTGAAACACGGTTAACCGTGTTTTTGCAGGATCTGTTTCAGTTGCTCGGTAATGTCGAGTAGCCGTTAAATGACATCGGTTGGGACTGTGTTGGGGTGTGCTCGGTGGTGGTAGCTGCGACAGGTGGTGGTGCGGCGGGGGTCGTCGTATTATTGACGTCGGTGACGGCGAGGCTTGGACTTTGATTGTGTAAAGAAAAAGTTGACAAAAATAAGCTAGTCATCATCCCTATTGACGGTTATATATAAATTAACCGGTGAATCTATTGAAAAACAAAATTGTGTGTGTCAGCTCCGATGCATGACTGGAGTTTACTCCTTAAAGTCGATAGTCTTACCAGACGCAAAAAAAGTTTATTTAACTTAAAAAAGATTGATACTGTAAATGCCATATCCATGTTTACTTCTAAAGCTCAATGGTTTTGTGTTCAACGAATGGCGCGGTGGTACACCGACGCGGTTTCTTTGTCGTCGTAGGCAATAAAGGTACGCTACGATACTGTGCTACGGTGTAGCACTACGGCTGCTACAGCGTAGACAGTAAAAACGTAACGAGGTCATTCATTGATAGATTTCACTCCTCACATTTTTCTCATATCGGGCCCCTTATATATGCAAATCGATTCTTAAGGAGTGAACTCCAAAAACTGAAAATGTTAGTATTTTTAGGGTTCCGTAGTCCTGTCAAGGAACCCATATAGTTCATCAGGTCATTCATGTCGTCATGTCCGTCCCCGGTTTTGCTTGAAGATTAAACAGCACTAGCATAAGGTATAAGTAGTTACTCTACTGTAAATTACATAGAGGTTAAATCCTTTCGTTAGCTTTCTTTGCGTTTCACAATCATGATGAGTAAATTTAAGTGAAGATTAACTAATTAATACTTACAAATGACTGTACTGGCAACATTAGAGTTTAACGTTTCGTTTCAAGTTAAGAGTAATTATTGTGTTTCCATAAAGTATAGTAATCACAGAATTATCATTAAAAATATTTTTCGTTATGATTATCAAGTATAATAAAGATAAATTTATATAAAAAAAATGTTATTGTAATATAAAAGAGAGATTTCACCTTTTCTACAGTCAATGTTTCTGTAAGAATGGAACGCAATGAGCTGTCAATGAAATGTCTATGTCATTCAGTCGCCGGCGCTGGTTTTCTTTGAATATCATTGAAGAAATCTAATCATTTATTTAAATTTAATTTATTTTTACGAAACTTGTGTTATTAAAAAAATGACAACAAAACGGAAAAGAGGTAGTAAATTTACGCGAGAAGAATGTAACACGTTAATTCAGCTCGTTAATGTAAATAAACACGTTTTGGATAATAAAAAAAAAGTGATACCGTTACTTCGGCGGAAAAAAAAAACAATGTTGGCAAAGAATAGATACTTATAGAAACTTTGAAAATCATCAAATTAATCTTCAATAAGATCAAAAATGTCCATTTTTAAATTAAAAAAGAATATGGTTTTTGATGAAAATCTGGTAATGTCGTATTTGAGGTTATGTTCTCTTACATTTACTTGACAAGTAAACGGCTACTTGGCAGTGCATCCGATGATTAATTTACTGAACAGATAAAGTGGTGATTAACCCTAGTCAGAGATTGTGAAACGTAAAGAATTGTTTACTGAGCAGATAAGTTCGAAGTATCTTACTTAGAACTTTACTCAGAGATTGTGAAACAGAGTACGAGGCGTTCAACTTTGTTAAAGAATATTTCTTACCTATCAAAAAATTACTAAGAAGAAAACATTAATAGTAACATAGATGAGCGTAAAACCTTGCATTGAAAAACGAAATCTAAAAAAAATTCAAAGCTACCGCGAGTACCAACGGCAACGGCTTCTGCATCTCGCTATCGTTACGTTTTAAAGAGTATATAAGCACTTGGAAAAGACACTACGGAACCCTACACTGCGCATGGCTCGACACGCACTTGACCGGTTTTTTATGAATATAATTAATACTAATGGGTGTCCGCGACTTCGTCTGCGTTAAAGCATTGGATTCCCTTACAAAATTCCAACCACCTCTTCACCCTCTTGAAGGATGATTTCTAGTACAAAAAGGTCCAAAACTATCTATGTCCTTTCCTGGGAGTCTAACTATCTCTATACCAAATTTCACCCGAATCGGTTCAGTGGTTGAAGCGTGGAGAGGTAACGGACAGAAACTTTTATTTATAATTTAGTGTGGATGGATGCGAGATTTTTTCAAGTGAATGACAAATACTAGTTTGTATTATTTTCGTGAGGTGGTGTACTTTCGAAATGTTACTTCATTATCAATTTTTAATTAGGCTATTGAAAAATATGACGTAGATTTCCAAAATTTCAAGTTATGCAAAATAAAGACTTCCTACAGAAGAAATAAAGAAAACCTTCTACTGATATTATAGAATACAACAAAAAAATAATTTTCTAATGTGATGCTCTCGGTCAAATGTTAAGTGCATGCTTACACTTTAGCAATTCATTTTTGTTTGTACATGGAGATTATTAAGAAAATATCGAAATTATAATGTAAGTTTATGTTCAGCAAAAAGTAAGTACATTATTTTAATCTTTCTACGCGAAAAGCAAGCGCCGGTCGGGCTCACATCATATTACGTCTCGAGATAAAACAGATGGCAGGATTTCATTACAATATCTCAACGGAGCGGAAGCAGAATCGCAGCCGAGTTGTAGATCCCCAAGATTATGCATGACGTATGGTACTTTCACGTTCGAAAATGAATAAATTTCAAAAACGGTATTTTATTTAGGTACATATTTTTCAATATTAAAAATGTTTGAACACATTGTAAACATTCATATTTTAGATTTCTACTTTAGATTGAGCATGTTGAAAATTTCTTACTTTTCAGTATAATTATGTAGGATGTTATAAAGGAAGTAAACGGAACCTTTTGAATAAGCCTCACCTGTCCGCCCATTTTTTCTTTCTTACAATGGGCTATGTATCTCAGAAACCATGAAAAAACATCAATAATAAGAAAAAGATCTCTTATTTAAATTCCAATTGCCAAATCAAAGACTTATTTAAGATTATTAAAATATATAAACAAAACCTATAAATCACCATGATTATTTAGGTATATGATAAAATATGTTTATTTATAAAATTTAGTCCAATGATTAAATCTGGATGTTTTAAACCCATTGTAGTCTTAGTAGTATTATAGTTATTTATGATATGTAGGTAGTGTGGTAAGTTGTACAAACGAGAAGATGAGTCACGAGTTTGTAATACCAATCAGCACGAATGTCATACAACGTTTTTCAACACATTTGCGAGAAAACATTATACGTAGTTTAAGTAATAAAGCAATATTATCTAATTAGAATATGTCACGCATTTCCAAATATCACCACAATCACTATATTCAGGAAGTTATACATATTATGTATAACAAAAAATATGCTGTGGGGGTTTTATTGGACTTGAGCAAAGCGGGTTTCCTATAAAATACTTCAAAAGTAACTGTATAGCATTGGCGTAAGAGGTGTTGCTTACAGGTGGTTTGTTTTCTACTTAAAATACTGGTCACAATACGTAGAAAAAGAACATTATAACTATGAAAATGGTTTAATCACAAATGTGGGATCAAACAAGCTGAAGTAAAAATTTCAATTCCTGAAGGAAGTGACCAAGGTTCTGGATACATCCTGTTTATAATCTATATTAACGAGCTTCCAAAAATCATTAACCACAAAAGTGTATTATTTGCTGATGGCGTATCTGTAGTATTCTCAAGCACAAACATAACAGAAGTATATAAAACTCTAATTGAAATATAATATTCAAAACTGACTTCACGATCACAATCTAATTATAATCTTCAAAAAAACAAAAATACTACAATTTAGACCCTACCAAAAAGAGCTTTACAAATAAATTACTTGCATGAGATGTTTAAATTTGAATGTGTAGATAGTGCAACTCTATTTTAGGTATCAATATTAACACAAACATAAACTGGAAAAATCACCGGCAAACATTGGCTAGCAAGTTATCCAGCTTTACATACGTATTGTACCTTCCACCTAAAAAGATCAAGGGACCTAAAGACAGCATTAGCCGCATACTTTGCCTACGCCCATGCTTGGATAAGTTATGGTATAATCCTCTGGGCAAACAGCACTAATGTTCAAAAATTTTTTATTACAAAAATATACGTACGAATTTTAAATAATGTGGACAGAATGGAAAGCTGCAAACCACATTTTGCTGAGAGAGAGTAAGAATCCTTACTCTCACTTCACTCTATATATTTGGAATTCGTAAGTTTGTAAAACAATATCCTCCATTATTTCCCCAAAACCAGGACTGTTCTTGTACATCTATAAATTTGTGATACAAAGATAATTTAGCCTTACCCATCATTTTTGAGTCTTGAAATCCAAAGTTGATGGAAGGTAGCGTACTTGTAATCTAAATTTTTACCGTGATTGATTATAATTATGTGTATTTTATTTTATGTTTTGTATATTTATATTGTAGTGTCCTTACAGGGTTCATGTTTGGATCTGAAACAAATCTTAAGAACTTGTAATTACCACTCGAAGCAATAAATATATTGAATTCAATTCAATAAATGGCGCTTCGTGCGGGTGGTGGCGAGAACTTGGTAGTTCTAACTTGCACCACCCGCATCTTTCGTCTATTTTCTTTTTAGTGTTAAAGTGAGACATAAGTATAAAGTAAAAGCTCAAAATTAAAAAAAAATAACAGTAAAGAATACGCATGGAGCGTGCGTAATGAATTTCACCGCACGCTCCGCTGTATGGCCCGTAATTTAGAACTTTCGAATAATGAATTTTTACAAAAAAAATCATAATTCTGACGACGCAGCCTGAAAAGGATGCGAAACGTAATAAATAAATAAATAAGTGAAACTTGTTTTATTTAATGAGTGGTGTGCGTGGAAACTTAAGAAACAAATAATGTATACAACCTTCGTAAATGTTTTTTTAGCAAATGTGTTGGAAAAAATTATTTGTTACCTTTAAGGGTTAACAATGGGTATGATATGAAACCCCTTTTGTGCGAGTCGGATTTCCACTTGACCGGCTGTATTATGATTTTTATTGATTTTACCTGGAAGCCATAGGGAATATAAATAAAAGAACAATATTACGTATATTGTCCTTATTTATATAAGAATTTATTTAGTAACTAAAACAATAGATACATTCAAATAACAAAAACTTAAAAATTACTCTTTATATAAAATTTATAGTCCAAATTACCCTCAACCTCCTTAACTACTTAAATAATATACATAATATGTCACCCTCAGCGCCGCCATCAGGAATGATGCCCAATAGACTGTCAGCATTGCCACGTTGGATGGCAAGGCTGATCCGTTGACCAAGATAGCTGCCAGCCTTTTGATCACCAGTCACCTCAATGAGCCTCTTTGACAGTTCCTTAGGAGAGCGCATAACGAGCGCTTGGACCCCATGGTCTCAACACCAAACAGCACAAATATGTAGTTCTCATTGAGAGCTGAATATTTGCGCCACTTGGAGCACTCGGCAGAGGCCGCCGCCGCTCCTGCAGTCAAGAAGTACTTACTACCTGTATGGCACGGAGCAAGCGTATTCACGCAAGTTGCGTCCCATACAAGAGAACGATCCTGCTTCCAAGGAATGAGCGTCATAGCGTCAGGTCTAATGCCTTTAGGCTCAAGGGCCGCTGGTACATTGACAGCGACAAGAGCTCTGCGGATGACGTTATTGATGCAGGCGTAGCGGGAGACACGGCTAGCGCTCATTTGGCATGAGAAACCACGGTGTCCCAACTCATCGACGCCAGTTCCGCAACGGCAGCGATGAGGATGATTTGTCTTGACGCCAAGTCTAAGCGATATCGCGAGAGACAGAGTGCTCTTGTCAAGCAAAGTTTCGATATTAGTTGAAGGTAGAGCTTGCAGCCAATAACCAGACTTTACTTAAAAGACCACAAGAAGGCGACCACGCTCAGTGGCGCTTTCAGAGGATGCTAAAAGATCACTCTGAAGACGCGAACAGAGCGGCTCGTCCCATTGCCTGTATGAAAATAAGGAGGGTGGTGGATCTACTCCCGCGCATGCACTTCACCAAGCATTCCTGGCCTTGGCAAGGTGACCCAGCTCCACTAAGCCTAAAGAAGGACATAGTATTTCATTAAAGAGCTCGGCTCTACCATGTGCAGAAGACAGAAAAGTGTGAAGGGCAATATGTTAAATATGACGAGTACCTAGAGCTTCGAAACGAGCTGGGAGAGAGGCTTGTTTCCAAGCATTATCGGAGAACGAGCAATTGAGTAGGTACTACGGAAAAATTATATGAATTTTGGGATGAAAGCACAAAAACGAATAAAGTATAAAGGCATGTGAGGGTTAGTTTTTAATATTTTTTTGGAGGACTGCTGAAATTTTTAATTAAATATTATGTCCACTTTTCATTTAAAAACTGCGAGTAAATATTTTAAGTAATCGAAAAGTTGCGACTATGTTT
Source organism: Chilo suppressalis (assembly GCA_902850365.2). Classification (NCBI taxonomy): domain Eukaryota; kingdom Metazoa; phylum Arthropoda; class Insecta; order Lepidoptera; family Crambidae; genus Chilo; species Chilo suppressalis. The sequence goes on along the minus strand of OU963906.1, from coordinate 11,951,525 downwards.
TTTTTAATATTGTTCAGTAAAAGTCCAGTAACTGATTTTTTATTACAATTATTAAACATTTCTATTTAACATACATTGTATTTATACTAAGAAATATTATTTTTACCTAGTCACATGACTTTAACTTCTGACGCTTCCTTAAAACCTCTTTAATATTTTTATTTAAATGTATAAGGATTATCATGACACTACAAATAACTAAATTTGCAAAATCTAAAACCAATTTTCAGTTATTAATATTTTTCAAAGTCTTGAACAAATTTTTGGAAAGTCATATCTAAAGAGTAATATAAAATCTGCGATGTTGCCATAAATGGGGTTCAAATAGGACATAAGCAAGGTGCTGATATTAATGATATTAATTAGTAAGCACTAATTAATATCTTTAGTATCAGCTTACACACAAATTTCTCTTTAAACGTAATTAAGTTACAATTCTTAGTAATTACTTGAAAAGATGTATGTAGCACCTTTATGTAAGTACCTAAATACTTAAAGGTGCCAAAGTTATAAATTGCACACAGTTGGAAAATTTGATTGAGACAAAATTCTAATTACATTTAATTTACTATTCCACTTATCTGTACAATTCTGACGCAAGAATTTTACGAACTCGCGACGATAATTACAAAAGAATTTTCCTAAGGCGATAATTACTCCTTAACTGTAATTACAGGGTAGTCTTTTAGGTCGTCACTCTCTTCAATTTGCGTTTGTATCTCGAGCTCACATTTCTTGATTAATTAGTATTCATTTAGCTGCACGAAAATTCACCTTTCAAGAACAAACAAAGCCTCTTGTCCGTCTTTATTATTAAGTTTAAATTATACCCGTTAACTCACGACAAAATGAACAGTTCTTCAAATTTTCACTCGCTTTACACCAATGTTTCAACTTTCAGGAAATGTTTAGGTAAATTTAAACCTCAAATATTGCGTTGCAAAAGATAAATGACTGACGTTAATCAACTGCTTTCGTAAGAAAATGTTTCGATCATGTTTTGATTCTGGTTATGACACAATTTTATATTGTACAACAAAAATAAGCGTTATAATAATGAAATGAATGTGACAAACATCGGAGTAAATAATATAGAATTACTTGCGCCTTAGTCTTACAGTTTATTGTTTTATATTCCTCGAAATATGTTTATTTACTAGGTATATACGTAGTCTCTAACGCAGAAAAGTTCATCACGTTTTTTCCAAGAAAACTGAATAACCTTTTTTCTACTTGATATAATTTACACCAATCCAGTTTTATACTTACGCAAGCTACGGGGAAACCTTCATTTTTTTTTATAAAAACAACCAGAAAAAAGCGGCCAAGTGCGAGTCTGTCTCGCAGGGGTTCCGTAGCAGCAAGTAACCCGCGCGCTCAGCATCTGCTACCGATGAAGCCACGGCCCGCGCAAATTATAATTATTATTTACTTAGGCACAAAAAAATGATGACCATAACGTTTATGTTTATGAAATTAAATGTTTTTTTTATATATTTGAGTTGATTGAATGAAAGAAAAATTTGCTGTTTTTTTATTATATTTTATATTTAAGCTGTTTACGATTTATGACTTATTAAATAAAACTATTTACTAGATCTCGTTCAAACCAATTTTCGGTGGAAGTTTGCATGGTAATGTACATCATATTTTTTTTTAGTTTTATCATTCTCTTATTTTAAGAAGTTACAGGGGGAGACACACATTTTACCTCTTTGGAAGTGTCTCTTGCATAAACGAAACCTCAATATCTTTTTTGAAGACCTATCCATAAATAACCCCACACGTATGGATTTTATGAAAAAAAAATGAGGTTTAGTTCTAACTATGGGGAACCCCCTAAATTTAATGTCTTTTTTTTCTATTTTTTTGTGAAATCTTAATGCGGTTCACAGAATACATCTACTTACCAAGTTTCAACAGAATAGTTCTTATAGTTTCGGAAAAAGTGGCTGTAACATACGGACGGACAGACGGACGGACATGACGAATCTATAATGGTTATATTTTTTGCCATTTGGCACGGAACCCTAAAAATGAACTGAACACACAAAACTTTTTTGATAAAAAGATTATTTTTCACAGGTAACCGACTAACGAGTGCATAATTTGCCAGGGTCTTTAAATTGAAATTATTATTATCACCTAGATGAATGTAACAGACGAGCACTTTTTGCGGATCCCGGACCATATTTGCATATTAGCGTTTCCGACGATCGCGACGCACGAATGTTTTTACAGCGCCAGCCAAATGTCGCTTCGCTGTCCCGCTCGCTCTTATGAAATTCCAGAGCACTAAAAAGAGAGGGATAATTTCTAAAAGTCTTTCAACCCTCAAAACTCAGAAGCTCGCCCGCAAATGTAAGGCAATACGACTTGTTCTATTTACGTTAACGTGAAAATGTAAATTATTTTCCTCGCTTTTCAAATGAGAATTTTGATTATCATTTCTAAAAGTAAACCTTTTTGATAAGAAATTAACTTTAAATGTAGGTAACGTTTTATAAATCTTCAGTTATTGAAATAGATTGAATTACCTCATTACTTAATAAAATAAATGTAAATAGTTCTTCTCTCAGGTATTTTTATAATATAAAAATTCAGCATTTTATTACTTCATAAAATGCCTATATTGAAATTTTCGATTTTCCTCTCAAATTGGAGCGCCCGTCTAGGGAAGTAAGGGGACCATTACCTTACAGAAGACCTCAGTAAAATAATACTACCTTTGGTGGTAATGTGTTTCTGTCGGTGAGTAAGGTTCCAGTGCTCCACGGGATAGGGGATTGGGTCAGGGAAGGCATCGACATAAGTGATATTGTAGGTATCGCAAGCATGTTGTGGCTATGGTAGCCGCTTACCATAGGGCGGACCATATGCTTGTTTGCTACCCTTTTAACATAAAAAAAACGTGCGGTGAAGTTAATAATCATCAACTAAAATGCCTTTAATGTTTCGTTTTCGAATCAGGCATACCCCTTGATACGAAATAAGGAACAAAAAAAAATAGTTGTGGGCATATATGAATTAAATTCATCATTTGATTCTCTCAGGTACTGGGTAGCGTCAAAGAAAAGATATCACAAAATTCCCATTCAAAAAAACGAATCGAGTGACACAAAGCGGCGGTTACCCCCGGAACTTTGCTAATATGTGCCCAACCTCTGTCATCTTATGAAATAATGGTGGTAATATTCGGAAACTTTCTCCAAGGTGCGGCTATTCTAAAACCGCAAAGAATTTCGCTCTCGGTAATGGGTACGAGGATTTCGAAGCTGCCGCATTGCATCGCTTCATTGCACGGTGAATAAATCTCAATTTGAACTTATTCACAAAACCTGGTTAGCCTATCATAATATTTTCCTAGCCGCTTTAATTTGCAAGCGAGAGCAAAATGAAAATTTATACATACCTTCAGTGATTTTTTAAGAGTAAAAGGTCGTAAAAGGATTAAAGGTACGGGATAGGGTTAATCTGGAAATAAGAAAGGACTTGAATGTTAGGGACTCTCGGCGGAATTATTTATTAGGTCGAGGCGTTCGAGCGATGCTATTTTTACAATGTTTCGAGGATGACAAGTAAATAAAATTATAGCTACTCATTAAGAAGCATTAATTTAAAAGCATAAGAAATATTTGTTTGAAATAAATTTTCGGCGTAAAGTTATGTATGCCTATAACAGATAAATCTTAAATAACAGTTTCTTTAAAAAATTACATCTAAGTATATTGCAAAATCAGCAAAGACAACTATTCTTCGCGCATACAGGCTTAGGACTGACATCTTGATTAAAATAAGAAGTAAATATTTTTATGCTTGATCCAAAACTCGCAAAGTTTACAACAACCAAACTGGAAGCTTAAAAATGCAGCCTGCGCATATATAGATGTATGGACTTATCTCCCCATTGCATGATGTTTCATCCCGGATCTTGTTGTAGAGAATAAAATAGAATAGAAATAAATTTATTAGCCTTAAACACAGTCAGATTTACATAAATAAAACAAGACAAAATAGGCCAACTAGGTCCCGGCCTCAGCTTAATACTACAGCAACACCAGGGCTGCTGCAGCGCTGATAATTCTGGCAGGGCCTAAGGTTGATGATACAGATAATAAATAAAACAACAATAATACACCAAAAGAAACAAGCATACCAATAAGTAAATATCAAAGAGAAAAATAAAAATGGAATGGCTGTATAATTTTACAATCTTAGCCTTAAAACAAGTGCAAAGATTTATTAAATAAAATAAAAAAGAATGACTAATCCAAAGAGTAGTATAATATACCGGACTAATCTGTGGGAGGACAGAGTACAAACTGAACATCCAAAAAAATAAAAACAATAACTTAAACTATAAACACAATTAAATAAGTATTTATGTTGCAAAAATAATAATAATAATTTCGCTGCCGATTTATGCCTGTGTGTAACTAAGAATTGACAGCAAGAGAGGACAAACAACATACATAAGGCAGTATGCAAAAACAGAAAAACAAAAAATAATCGGCAAATACACAGGAATTCAGCTACAATTACAATTTTACATCTTACATTACTATATCAACGTGGTGAAAGCAAGATGGATGGCGAGATTTTTTATAAGGATATGGCTATAATAACCAACAAAAATTACGTCGATCGTCGATGTATGGTACCTTATGGAACCGTTCCAATTCAAACTATTCCCAATTCAAGTTAAGCCCTGTTGAATGCATGTTCTCGCAAGACGCCAGTTTTAACGCCTGATGATCCGCTAGATTAACAAGTTAATTCATTGATATGAATCTAATATTTATAAATTCTAACATGCCATACATTTTTTTGTATGTTATAACAAGCTACAGGTTTTATTTATAATTAAAGTGTACTCATTTTTCAGTAAGATGCCATTTTTAACAACAAAATATATTGGAAAACCCTTTTACAAATTGTGATTTCAGAAAGTTTCAATTTATTTTAATTTATATTCAAAAATATGTTTTTATTTATGATCAGATGGATAAAAAAACGCTTCTGCCTTATGTTTCAAAGATCCTGGGTAAAAAGTCGGGTAGTTTTTATTTATATGATTGAAATAATGTTGTATTTTTGTTTCCTTTAGTTAACAAATCTTACTTAGTTAATAATAGTATTCGTTTCATTTCATCCTTTAATCCAATTAAGATGTACGTCGCCCCATCGGATGCTGTATTGTTTACACACCATCAAATATGTAAATTACAAAGTTATATGTTACATGGGAGGTTCGGTATGAAACTTAATACTATTGAACAGCCATCCGACGCACCCAATATTGTTTATAAACTGTGCGGTTCGGTCAAACTTGTAACAATAGTTTATATATCCTCGTCAAAGATATCAAATCTGATAACATCCGAAATTAATACGGAAACTTTTGAAATTTTAATATGCGAGCGAGAGTAAACAATGTACCAAACTTTAAAAAAATCGGTATTGTTAAATTATTTGTTTCTATAGTTTTTTCATTAACCATATGATTAAAAATCGGCCAACTGAGAGTCGGGCGTAGGGTTCCTTCTATCTATACAATATTAGACACTACTAGCAAACCAGTGAACCAAATGTTCACCAAAACCTGATTAAAAAAAATGTATTTAATTAATTGAGAACTTCGGAGATTTTGTGTGGTTTCGTTTGAAATTCGTGATTTCTCGAAAACCGGAAGTGCTACGTTACTCAAATCCGGTTTGTAGTCTTATCAGACTATTCTTAACTTATAACTTAAATATTCTCTTTATCTATCTCTTACGGTTTGGCCGCTGAAACAGCACCACAGACGGACGGACGAACTTGTCTAATAGATAAGAGATATTATGTGTATAATATACAGCAGAAATATCAAAAAAATCACGTCTGTTGTATGGGCATACTAATGTCGTAATTTTTATGGCTTAAATATTTATTTTATTTTCATTCAATTATTTATTTTTACAGTGAATATTCTACTAAATATTCTGTGAATATTTCAAGCATCTATGCCTGTTGCGGTTATTAATAACGAGCAAAAAAACGGCAAAAAATCACGTTCGTTCCATAGGAGCCCAACTTTATTTATTTTATCCTGTTTTGAGTTTATATATTTGTTGATATAGCAGCAACAGAAATACATCGTCTGTGAAAATTTCAACTGTCTTGCTATCACGCTTCATTCAACTGCCTTGCTATCATGCTTCATGAGCTAGCCTGGTGACAGACAGACGGACAGTGGAGTCTCAGTATAGGGTTCCGTTTTTACCCTTTGGGTAGTCAATCTTAAAAATACTATTCATATAATCATAACACAAGGTCTAATAGTAATGTATTAGTGACACAAAATCAAAAAGGACAAATATGTTTACTTTAGAAATGCTTACGGGAGTTTTATAATACAATAAAAGAATAGTTTAAGATCCAAGTCACCCCAGAAATACGTGATTTTATGAAATTTGATATTTGCAGGAGCGGTAGTGAAATATAAACTTAAAAACGAATGGATGGAGCTGTAAGCGGGGCCGTTTCAAAGGTAACAGGTATAAAAGAGAAGAAAAAATTACTAAATTATTATTTAAAACTTTATTGTCTATGTATAAATTTATTAACTAATTTAAATAATAAAGTACTTTATTTAATTCTTTTTTATAATTTTCAGTTTATTTATTTGACCCTAATTACCATAAACTACCACCAGTTCCAAAATTGGGAGACCTTTCTGAGATAAACTGGTGAAACTCAGAGAGGCTTTCTATCTTCTTCTTATGTTAAATCATACAAACAAGACTTTTAGTTCTTTTTCAGAGCCGTCACCAGGGCCAACGTCTCTAACTCATAAGATCGTTGTGCCTCTGGTGACGTTTGTCTGCTATAATAAGCAATCGATAATAAAAGTTATCTACTTTTTGCAATAAAATTACACCTACACCCAACTTGCTTGCATCTGTATGTACTTCAAGTTCGGCAGAAGGATCATACAGTACTAATAAAGGTCGACTAATTAGTCTCTCCTTTAACTCACGAAAAGCATTACGTTGTTCATTATCAAACTTCCAGGTACCATCTTTTTTGGTTAGGCATGCGAGTGGCCTTGCAATGACAGAGAAATTTCTTACAAATCGTCTAAAATAACTGGCCAAACCAATAAATTGACGAATGACATTCCTAAGTTCACGAAAATCTTTTACTGCCTGAATTTTTAACTTACCTGGTCAGATGCCTTTGGAAGAAATTTCATAGCCTAAGTAATTAACGCAATCAATTTGGAAAAAGCAACATTTATCTAACTTCAAAGTTAGTTTTGCATTACGCAATAGTTGAAATACCTGTTCCAGCTTTTCCATACCTTATTAAATAGTCTTTGACGGGGCTAAGAGGTCATCCACATAAGCCAATGCCAAACGCTTTCCAGACCTTTTTAATATCGTGTTAATTGTACGCTGGAATACACTTGGTGCATTTGCCAAGCCAAAGGGTATCCTATTATATTCAAATAGGCCATCTGGCGTGACAAATGCAGTGAAGTGCTTACTCTCTTCAGTCATTGGTACCTGGTAATAGCCTGACACAAGATCCAGACACGTAAAATAGCTATTGCCTCCTAAATTATCCAGCTGATCTTCAATTCTAGGAAGTGGATATTTGTCTTTTAGAGTTTTAGGATTGAGCGCACGATATTCAATACATAAACGTTTTTCGCCATTCTTTTTATTGACTAAAATGACGGGACTAGCATAAGACGATGCACTCTCTCTAATCATACCGTGTTTCAACAAATCTTCAATAGTAACAGAAAATTGTTCACGATCTCTTATTGACATGTTGTATGGACTATATACAACATGTTATATATGCACATCACTTCCGAACGACTGAACCAAATTGGATAATTCTTCTTTAATTGTATTCGTTCGGATAAGGTTTGTAAAAAAAAACAATAAAAAGACAGCAGAATTACTTATAGATCACCTTTAAAGAAAAATTATCTAAAAATCCACACGAAATTTATTTAGAAATCTCATAATAAGAAAAAAAGGCATACTTGACAGGTATGGTGTAAAATATAATCACAGCTTCAGCGCATGTAACAGCGAAACGGTATTACGTGTGTTTTGGTTCGTGTTTAGAGATTTTTCGTCGCGATTTTATGAAAAGTACAACTGACTATAGAGGCTAGATTTATAGCCTCTCTATGGTCAGTTGTACTTTTCATTATAATATGACTACTGCCTTACTCGTATGTAAAAAAATGAAAACTAAATTCCATTACTTTTGTCACATAACTTTAACAGCTGCAATTTTTATTCTTTATAGGTATTTTGGTATGAATAAAATTATTATCTCATTTATTTAATTTAATTTAACAGTTAGGTTTTTTATTAAATAGTTATAAAAGTTGTTCAAAAACTTAAATACAAAAATAAACATCATATAAAAAACCTAACCTAGAAGGCCACCAGCAGCGGGACTAGGTCCAAGCTACCGGTGGTTAGGGCCGCAGAGAGAGAAACCGCCTGACGATGCGCGCTGTGTCCAGGAGTACTGCCTTTTGCATCTGCCCCTTGACCCAACCACCTAGCGAGAGGCTCTTTAGATATTGGTCGAGACTCTTCGCTATGAGACCGTTCACACTAACGACTATAGGGACAATGATCGTCGAATCCACATCCCACAAAGCGGTTACCTCGTGAGCCAAGTCCAGGTACTTACTGAGCTTGTCCTTCTCGGCCTTTACGAGATTCTCGTCATGTGGAATGGTGGTATCGATGAGCACTGCCTGATAGGATATCGGGTCTATTAGCAACAATAGTCCTGTCCGTAATGACAGATCGATCCCAATAGAGCGTTGCACGACCATTTTCGAGAACTGGCGCCGGTGTGTACTTATAGTACGGCACCTCGGATTTCTACAAGGTCGTATTGAATAGCAAGTTGCTGGTGAATAATTCTGGCTACCAGATTATGTCTGTGCAAATACTCGCTGTTGGCCAGATGAGAACAACCAGAGATAATATGTCTGAGGGATTCACGGCCGACGACATGCTCATAGTTGTTCGTCATCATGACTTCGTCAGCAATTGCACAGACAAACCCTTCGGTTTCCCCAAAGAAGTCACCGAATCGTAGCCAGTTGACCGAAGCGAGCTGGTCCACATCAGACCCTTTTAGAGCCCGATAGAACCGCCCGTGGAGTTCCTTGTTTTTCCATACTTCCTTGCGATCCTGGGTGCTTAGTACCGTCGGCCTGCGCCAATTCTCTTTCGCCAAGGAGAGCGGCGTTAGGTTTTTGTCAACTGCTACAATGTCACGATGCATCCCACCCTCACTGTTAAGGAAGTAATCCCTGAGACTGTACACCTCTTGGTTGTGGAGATTCTTGGCATTTAAAAAGCCACGACCTCCACACTTACGTGGGATATACAGTCTCATAACAGAGGAGCGTGGATGAAGCATACGGTGCATTGTAAGCAGCTGACGGATCTTTCTATCCAGAGTGTCTAACTCAGTCTGAGTCCATCTCAGTATGCCAAAGGAGTATGTGAATAAGGGCATCACCCAGGCATTGAAGGCGCACACCTTATTGCCTCCCGACAAAAGACTATTCAGTACTTTTGTCAGTCTCCAAAAGAAACGCTCCTTCACTGCCTGTTTTACGTCCCCATCCATAATACCCAAAGACTGTGACATACCAAGATACTTGTAGGTTTCCGTCTCCGAGAGAGATTTAAGGGTGATTGTCTCAGAAAGTTGTAAATTTGTTGAATTTACCACTTTTCCTCGCTGTACATGCATCACCGCGCACTTATCGACACCAAACTCCATCCCGATAGAACTACTGAAAACTTCTGTAATTTTCAGTAGTTTTATCAAGTCTGGTTGTTTTTGTGCAAATAATTTTAGGTAATCCACGTAAAGCAAGTGAGAAATGATCTCCCCACCTCTCCGGAGACGGCAGCTCAGCCCTGTTTCCCTCAGCAAAGTGCTAAGAGGATTTAGGGCTAAGCAAAACCACAATGGGCTCAGACTGTCACCCTGGAAGATCTCTCGCTCTATCCTTATACCATCCGACGGATCCAAGGAGTTATCTCCACAGTCTGGCTGACGAAGGATTATGGTCCACTGTCTCATACATGTACCCAAAAAGGATCTTAAAGTTGTATCGATTTTATACAACTCTAGGATCCTTCTCAGCCATGAATGAGGCACCGAATCATAGGCCTTTTCATAGTCAATCCAGGCCGTAGAAAGGGCTCCCTTGCTCCGCCGGATATGTTGGCAAATGGTCATGTCAATGAGGAGGAGTTCTTTTGTACCACGGGACCTAACCGTACATCCATTTTGAGATGCTGAGATTATGTTATTGGCATTATACATATGCTTATTAATTTCTGCTCTCAAAATGGATGTAAGGAGCTTGTATAATGTTGGCAAGCAAGTTATGGGTCTATAATTTTTTGCTTCCGTGGAACTACCAGATTTATAGAGAAGGAAGGTGGTACTTGTTGTTAGGAAAATTGGCAGGGAACCACTCTCGAGAGCGTATTGGAATTGCATTGCTAAGCACTTTTGTTAGCTTCGAAACCATTTCATTCAGAAGTTGTGCAGTCCGTCCGGCCCAGGACTTTTCCAGTTATGGGACGTACGGACTGCACAACTTACATCCTCAGGGCTTATGCTTTAGGCTCCATCGGCTCTATCGACTCACACTCGCGCTCAACAACATCAATCCAATCACTCTCTGTGTGCTCAACAGGCACTGACCAGATACTACGCCAGAAGTTGGTCATCCCTCCCATTTTCGGTACAACTTCCTTTGGTCGCTTTGAAAGAGACGATTTATTCGGAATCGGTCTACCCTTTCTCTATAGCGCCGAATACGTCCCGCCCACGCATAAACCTTCTGTTTCAGGAAGTCAATGCGTTCCGTGATACAGGCCAAATAATCACATGGTCTAATGCCAGTACCCGCGAATGCCTGATTCACGAAACGCATGACTCGCGGGCGATTATTTCCGTTCCTGAAACAGAATAGCTTTGCAATGATTTTCCTGCACCTGCTGATACGCTGTTCAATCCGCACTTGCCATGTAGGGACATCAGGAGCGGGCCTAGTTGCACGGTCAGGATCTGGGAACCTAACACTGGCAACACGGCACGCCGCGATGGCCCCGCAGTACAGGATTGAATGCGTATCAAAAAGGTTTTCGCTAGTCTCGAAATATGAGACTAGTAAATTGTCCAGGGCTATCATTAACGCTATATTGCGTTTATTCGTAGGCATGCATGGTAAACGTGGCCTAGAGTCCGGTGTATACCGATACCGGTCAATCGCCTCTTCCAAAGCCCTCCTCAATTGCTCCTGGTTCTGGGTACTTACACTGATATGCGCACTGTCTCCGTCATTGATAACAGGGTCAATCCTCGTCACCTCCAGTATTACAACAGATGTTGATAAAACCCGAGGTCACATGTCACGACGGGAACAGTGCGCTCAGATAGCGCCTCCAGACGAAGCCGCTCAAGCACGGAGTCGTCCAACCACTTGTTACGTTGAATAACCAGCACCTGATCCGATAGTCGTTGCACAGAAACAGTGATGGCTGGTTCAAGGGCCTGAAACAAAGCAAGCATCCTAACACGGTATGCAGTCATGTTAGTTTATCCCTCTGTAGGACCATAATAGGCGCGCATGCAGTTCTCATTATTTGTATAAGACCATCGCATGCGACGCACTACACCACCGGTAGCGAGAGCCAAACGCGGAGCAGAAGGTTCCATAGGCCCCAAGCGTGCCGGTAGCGATGGTCGACCTCGTCGCACAGGTGAAGGCGGCGGCGCGGTCGAAGGCCCGCGCCCGTCATCGCTCGACTCACTGGTGTCGGGTGCAGTCTTAAACTCATTGCCCGACGAATCTGGAGAGGAGCTGGACGATGGTGCAGGCGGGAATGATGGGTAGGTCATCTATAATGGATATAATCAAAATATACATATAAATTAAAATTTTAGCCAATATAAATACATAACGTGTAACATTTTCGTTACTTTTTAAGGCGGTACAAAGTTCGCGGGGTCAGCTAGTTTACAATAATTTTCATCTGCGTTGTAGGTTCCTAGGGACTAATAGATTTCTAAAGTCCACGTAGACGAAGTCGCGCGTTAGATCTAATAAATCCTCAATTTTATTAGACTTCTCTGTGTAAGGTTGAGAGAACATTATTGATATTTAATTATTACTATGTATATTTATTTTGTACCATTGGTAGAAATAAGAGCAATTTTGTCTTTAAATTTGGTTCAGCTTTGAATTGTCGATAAAAATCAGTTGTGGTAATTGCATTGCCATTGGCATTAATTTTTTCAGGTTATCATGATATTCACTATATAGTATAAAGCAAAGTCGCTTCCCGCTGTCTGTCCTTATGTATGCTTAGATCTTTAAAACTACGCAATGGATTATGATGTGGTTTTTTCAATAGATAGAGTGATTCAAGAGGAAGGTTTATATGTGTCATACATGCATAATATAGTAGAGAAACACTGTTAATTTTAGAGGTTTTTAATGTAAGGTCGTAAATAAACACTTTTTTGCCCTTACATTGCAAACGCTGGCTGAACCTTACGAGATAGATCAAAATAATGTACAACAGTATTGTACACGTTAAAAAGATCTACAAAAAGTCCGCGATCGGTGTCTGTCTATCTCTTAGGGATAACCCACAATAACCATTTTTTATCCTATACTTTTTAAGAGAAGTAATAGCTTATTTACGAAGCGATTTTCAGCAATATGACATTCATCCTTAACAAATCAAGTACCTTAAATACATTGTACATTTAATAAAGATCAATTTAAACCTTTTAAGCATATAATTTAAATGAATATTTTCAAAGATATTACATATTTAAAATGCAGGGACATAGCGGTTCCGACGCAACCGGGCGGGGGGCCTGGCGGCGCGTGCCTATTCTAATTAGGTATTAGATGAATGTTATTGTGTATAATACAAGCCTGAGAACAAAAACTATAGTCTACATTATAGCTCTACATCGAAGCGAAGCGAGGGCGGGCCACTAGTTATTGTATATTTGAAAGTTTATTTTCATGTCATCATCATCATCATCAACCCATGTTCGTCCACTGCTGAAAATAGGTCTCCCCTAATGCACGCCACTGCTCCCGATTTTGTGCTACTCTCATCCAGCCCACTCCAGCCAGCCTACGAATATCATCATCCCATCTTGTCTCAGGGCGTCCTACACTACGTTTACCGAGTCGTGGTCTCCACTCAAGAACTTTCCGGCTCCAACGGCCATCAGTTCTGCGGCTAATGTGACCAGCCCACTGCCACTTCAGTTTGCTAATTCGGTGGGCTATGTTGGTGACTTTGGTTCTCTGCCGGATTACATCATTTCTGATGCGGTCCTTCAGGGATACTCCGAGCATAGCCTTTTCCATAGCTCTCTGAGCGACTTTAAACTGCTGGATTCGTCCAACCGTGAGTGTCCACGTCTCGGCGCCGTATGTCATAACTGGGAGGACGCACTAGTCGAAGACTTTTTGTTTTCATGTAAGAATTTTAATTTTTAATAATTTAACTGCTAGTAGTTGTTTAAATATTCTTAAGATTTTTTTCATGTTATATGCTTTATAATAATAACGTAATACCACCCACAACGTAGTGTTTATAATTTTATTGAGATTAAGTTATAGTTTTACCCATTGAAATTACCACTATTGTAGCTCTGGTATCGCACTTCGTAAATGTCAAAAAGATTATTATTAATAAGGTTTTTATATATTACTAGTGGGCCGCCCTCGCTTCGCTTCGGTGTAGAGCTGTAGTGTAAACTATAGTTTTTGTTCTCAGGCTTGTGCTATAAAGAATGACTTTATTTATATAATTACACGTGTTATTGTGAGTTAACCATAAAAGATAGACATATACTGTTGCGGGATATTTTTTAGACAATTTTATGTAGAATATTTCCGTCATACATGATTTCTTTGTAACTTTAACCATTAAGGCTGCACACGCGACGGAAGCTTAAAAAATGGAGTAACTTCTCCCGTTTTCCCAACATTTCCCTTCACTGCTCTGCTGCTATTGATTGTAGCGTGATGAAAAGTATACTATAACCTGCCCAGGAGTATGAAGAATAATTGTACCAAGTTTCGTTAAAATCCGTTGAGTAGTTTTTTGTTTCTATAAGGAACATACACACAGACAGACAGACACACAGACAAAAATTTTACTGATTGCATTTTTGGCATCAGTATCGATCACTAATCACCCCCTGATAGTTATTTTAAACATATATTTCATGTACAGAATTGACATCTCTACAGATTTATTATAAGTATAGATAACTCACACTTGTTGTGCCTCTTTGATCGCAACTACAAATGGTTAAATAAACTATTTGCTTTAAAGAATATAATGTTTACATTTATAATGGGAGCCGATATCCTAACAAACAAATTGTCAATCTATACGATATTATTTTAGATTCCATTTAATAATGTACTACTAGAAAACATAACAATTTCCAATGAAGGGTTGCAGCTTGCCATAAAAATGACGATTCCCTACAATGTCAAAAGCGGACATCTTATACTTTTATTCCTATAGCAGTACTATAAATAATTCAGTTAACGCAATAACGCCATAGTTTAAAGCTAGATCCCCAAAGTTTCGGTTGAGATTATTCATAGAACACATAACGGCCTATTCAGTCCCGGTAACGAAGTGACCTGAAGAGCTCCGTAAGAACGTTGGAGAGGCCATTAAGGAACCCTCCGCTGCGCCAATCTTCTTGAGTATCACGTCCGATTCTTATGGAACTGACAAATTCTATATTTTATATTTTAACACCCTGAATATAAAAGTCGTGTGATATTAAGAACGTCACTCAAACATATCCGAAGTTTCGGAACGCATGATTGATGAGTATTCATTTTTATGGATCTCCATTTGCGCCGAAAACATTCTGGAAAACAAATATTTATTCTCGAGCAGTAGGTATATAGTATATATGTTTTTCAGCAGACATCGCTGCAATTTAAAACTTAAACATTGAATATTGTTCAACTTGTAAAGTTTGTAACTTGACGGTCCTAAAGCTTAAATACCAGAACTTTTCCGATTTAGTTTCTCTGTGTTCCATTCGAAGAAGAAGTTTTGATTGATTTTAGTTTTGGGGAGTTTTTTATAATGATGTTTTTAGGAATAATGTAATTTTCAATATTTTTCATGTACATAAACTAGCAATATAAAATCGTGATTTCAACAAAAACAGAAATCACAGGATTTTAGTAATATTAAATAACAGGATTTTAGATATATTTTTCTTTTAGTAAAAAATCCACGCAGACCAGGCAGCAGACGGGAATAGAACCCGCACCCTCCGCTATCTGGGCGAATGCGATGACTTAATGCTACCGTAGCACTTATCTTTAAAATTGTTCTTGTAACATTCATTGATAGTTTTTAATGCAGTAAGCATCAATAACAAGTAAAAATTTTATTACGATAAAAAAGTGATATTACGAAGTTGATCAAAATTAAATAGGTAATTACTTATATATTTCTTATACTACTTATTACGTACCTGCTGTCTATAAAATACTGTCATGTGTTTGGTAATTTACGTTCGTTCATCATGCATACTTATAACATAGGTACAATTTTCGGCTACAATTGTCCGAGAATTAATTACCTCGTTACTGCATATTCTCCATAGAAAAGTGTTTTTTTTTTTTTATAGATAGGTCCGACAAATGACACCACCCCACCTGATGTTAAGTGAAGGTGAAGTCCAGACGCGAAGATAGCTGATACAGCAGTTCTAACTGCCACACCAGCCATCCTCACCCTGCCGGCCTGCAAGTTGCTTCTTCACGCCTCTTAATAACAATATATATGCTATGTGCAACTTTTTATCTTCTTACAAACTATTATTTTGGAGTAGACGATATACAATTTCAAGTTGTTTCTAATTGATAAAAGAACATCAAAACTCTTCAATACAATCTATTTATATAAAAATCAATTGCTGTTCGTTAGTCCCGCTAAAACTCGAGAACGGCTGCATGGATTTATCTTATCTTGACCTTGAAATGTTCGTGGAGGTATGGGAAGGTTTAAAAGGTGAGAAAATAATTATTTAAAGAAATTCATTGTGTATAATACAAGCCTGAGATCAAAAACTACAGTCTATATAAAATCATTTGTGGTTCGTTTGTCTCGCTGGGCCTATTTTGGGCCTAAACTCGAGAACGGCTGGGCCTATTTTGCTTTTGAAATGTTTGCCGTAGTCCAGGGAAGGTTTAATCGATGAGGAAATATGGAAAAAATGTGATGAAGATAGTAAAAACAACAATTACATTTTCCTACATAAACTGTTCTTCCTAACATTTGACGTTTGTCAACTCTTCGACGACTTGGGTCCATCATTTCTTCCAAATTATTGTAAGGGAGTACGAAGTTCACCGGGTCTGCTAATCGTGAATAATTGTTTACACAAATAAATATTTACGAAAATCATGTCAAATCCACAAAGTTTTAAAGGTCAAGTCAAGCCACTCTTCCTATGTAATTTAATTTCATGATTGATTGAGAAAATTTCACTCTCTTTTGTTACATTTTTTTTTTCTTGCTATACAACCAGAAGGTGTCTGATTTTTTGCACCAAAATGCCGTCTATATTTTTCGAATAGAAAACACACAAACATTCTCGGTCTCTTTATCGTTACGTAATCAAATTTGCTACAGGATTAGGTACAGAATGTGCAGATGGCGCCTGCCAGTAAGTAAAGAGTGAAGTGATAGGGTCCCGATATACGTGTCTTGGTTACTGACGACCGCTTTCCCATTTTTGATATTCAGATCAAGCAACCACTGGGAACAAAACCCGAGTTAACTTCAAGATATTGAAAGCTTATGGATTTTCGATGTTGCAGGGCAAAGCGCGATAATCAACAGAGGGGCTACGCGTTACGCGGCAACGACTTTACCTTAGCATTTTATTAAAAAGATGAAGTTTTTCGTTATTTTCTTTTACAGTTTTTTCTAAACTTGTGTGTACTCTCCGTGTTCTATGAAAACTTCTAATGATTCCAAACTGATTTAAGATTTCAAGAGTATTTAAATTCTGATTCATTGAATTCGACGGGTTCTGATGCCTGTTTGTAATTGATTTTGCCTAAATATAAACTTTAAGCAAGACAGTAACCAATTTATGCCCTTTATATTATTAAAAAGTTTTCGTCAGACCTTACACCTTCAGCTAACGTTACTTGGTAATGTTCATTCCATAACTGCGTCTAAAATTTTATCCATTTCCTAAAATACAAAATTTTGTATATTTTATAATATATTTTTTGTGAGATTGGCAAATAGATACTTTTAAAAATTTTCAGCACTATTGACTATAGATAAACTAATAAATACATATACGATAATACAATTGTTCAATAATTATTGGTGATTGAATTATTTTTTATAGATTGGAAAGACTGTATAATATCTATAAATATATACGTAATATATATGAGAAAAAATCATAGCAACAGTCAGATTATACTTAACATAACCTAACGTATAACACGGTATGTAAATTTTGGTTTTACTTATAATAAAAACTATTATGTAGGATAATTAATAAAAATAACTCTTTAAGACTCTAACTCTAATAGAATAAGTAAAATGACATAAGTACCTTTAAATTTTAGAATTAAATTAAGTTTGACATTAACATGCCCTCTCCTTGGCAAAATGGACGAACTGAGTGAAAATCACCACCAAAATGTATCTACTCTGTTTTGTGTGAATAAATAAATTTCATTTCATTTCATAAGAATATAATCCTCAATGGACTAAAAGCTTAACAAGCTAAAGCAATGTAATGAATATTTGTTTCTTAGGTTTTCACGCACTTTCGTCGGAATAATGATTTAAAAATCATTATTCCGACGTCGCATTCCTGCAAAGGCTGCGAAACATCAATAAATAAATAAAATCAGTGCATCTAACCTGTTGAAACTTGTTTTATTTAATGTTTAATGTTAAGAAAATTAAAATTTAGCTAACTTCTATTTTATTTTACAATATGTGCTTTATATCAAATGAAAGGCCTCAATGTGAAGATTTCAAATACATTTGTTTCACAACTGTAAAATGAGTAGTTAAAAAATCATTTATGAAAATCAATGAAAATTCTTCTGTTCCCCTACCTTATCTGTGAAACTACTGCGTCGATTTTTTTTACAGAAAAGATTTCTATCATAATTACAGGAAATATTACTATAAGAATTTTATTGTATAATGTTACGGAACCTTTCATGCGGGAGTCCGACTCGCACTTATTTTATATTTATTGTTACTTCTACTTACTATCTGTTTCTACTTCAACGATCACGTAGGTACAATAATCATTTGTAATGTATAGCGATTTCTTTGTATTTATTTTGATGAGGCAATTACTGTCAGTCAGGCACAATTCCATAACTTTTTGACTTCCGACGCAAAAAGAGGGATGTAAGATAAGTTTGGGGTGTCTTTATAACTGTGTGTCTGTATATGTCATCGTTTTTTAAATGATTTTGAACAGATTTTTATGTCGTTTGTTCAAGTTTAAAAGCTGATATGATCTAGATGGTACATCTACAATTTATGAAGAAACTTGAGATAGGGGTGTTACCAATGAAACTGTTGCAGATTCGATTGATTTGAAAGTTAGTCCACAGTAGTTTTGGTGGAATTCATAAGACAAAGAAACTTTCAGCTGATACCACTGCATGCATGTTCATGATCATGTATGCTATGCATCAAGAAGCCTCCGGGTTGCTCAGCACTTCAGCAAATTACGAACGTGAGTGGGCTCATCAGAATATTTATGCTCATGAGTAAGAGTTAGTATAGTAAATAATGATTAACGGTCAGATACTATCACGAGTTTGATTTGAAAATTACGGTTACTCAGGTATTATGACCGATATTATAAAGCACATAGAATAATGGCGC
Organism: Chilo suppressalis; assembly: GCA_902850365.2. Taxonomy (NCBI): domain Eukaryota; kingdom Metazoa; phylum Arthropoda; class Insecta; order Lepidoptera; family Crambidae; genus Chilo; species Chilo suppressalis. The sequence goes on along the minus strand of OU963906.1, from coordinate 11,932,506 downwards.
TATTACACTTGGTCGTTAGCCCGAAAACGGCTAAGTGAACGGATGAACGGAGTCGAGTACGCCCGTATTCGGGTAGATTTCCTTTTGTTTACCCGACACCGTCTTTCATCCCGTATTACAGTGTAAATATTGCTTCGGGTGCCTGAATTCTAGTAATGCCTTTCGTGCACCCGAAAACGGGCTTACGAGCAAATGTGATTGCGGCATACTAGAGGTAGAGCATTTAATTGGAGCGCCCGTCTGGGGTAGTAACCTCCTCCTTACAGAAAATCACAGTAAAATAACTAACTACCTTTCTGACATGTTACCATTAAGCGGGCCATACGCTTGTACGCCACCCTTTTAATATATGAAAAAAAATTACAATATGTGATCTATCATATTTTCTAACTTTTTACATTACAAATGTCGTGTTATTGACAATCGTACGAGTATGTTCTATAAACACCTACCTAGATATTGAGTTACATCAAATTACTAAACGATTAGCCGAACCAAAACAATCCCTGCAGCTCAGTCCGGCGCGGTGGCCGTAAACGGGAGGGCCGTTTTGGTTGGCGGCCAGTTTAAATTGAATGAAAAAATGATCGTCTATGCATTTTTTCGTTTTGGATGATGGGCTAATGGAAATTGGCAGTGTCCTCGGTGGGGGACCGTGCCAACTTTTGCGGAGCCAGCTATCGCTACGCTCCACTTCGAGTTACTGTCGAGATATATCGCTCCGATTGAATAATGGTCTCGTGGCAATTGCCTTCAACTGTCCGTTCACTGGAATCGATTATGGAAATTGTTGAATTCACTCTTTTCGGCTGAGCAGATCTGATAGAATATGCGTGTTTTAAAATATTCCAGCTCACATCACATACGGTATAACTCGATAGTTTTACTCTAAAGCGAGTAAAAAACTGACTATGGACCATTAAAGGTGAAATAGGTATATAGTAGTAGACTCATTTATTAATGTCCCTCACTGTACTTAAAAAAGGAACAACAAGCCATGACCCACCACACGTACCTTGTGGATTTTTCGTAAATACGAAAGTAGCTCTATCTTTCTGTCTATTACTTATTGAAGCCTTATTTTTTTTTATTAAGTAAGTAGGTCTTTAGAGTACAACATATTTATATTACTTTTGTCGTGATACTAAAACTTCAAAGTGATAATATGAGGATAGTATGGCATATATACATTGCTTGACTTCACCAACGCCTTTAACTTCATTGATTTTGACATCCTTCTTGCTATTCTTCGTTCTCTTAACATATCTCCAATGGTGATTGATTGGTTTCAAAGTTACCTGCTAGGGCGCCGGCAGCGTATACGCATAGAAGAAAACTTCTATGCGTGGTGCGTTATTGATGCCGGTGTTCCTCAGGGTGGCGTCTTATCTCTTTTACTCTTCTCTATTTTCATAAATTCGCTTTTCAGTTCCTATCACCTTTACGCCGATGACCTTCAAATATACACACAGGCGCCGTTATCTGACCTTTCAGAGGCAATAGCGGTTACTAATTCTGACCTTGCTTTGATTAGTAACTGGAGTAAGTCATTCGGCTTAACTGTTAACCCCGCGAAGACGCAAACTATTTTAATCGGCAGTCCTTATTTCGCTTCCAGGATCAACTATGAACGGTTGCCTCCTGTAACTTTTGATGGGATTATTATACCCTTTTCCACAACTGTCAAAAACCTTGGTGTGATATTTGATCACCGTTTCTCTTGGAAACCTCAGCTCGAAGCTATCAGGAAAAAAATATTTGCCGCATACAACTCACTTAATCGCCTACGTAACTTTTTGCCGACCAGTACTAAAATCACTCTGGCGCATATTCTTTTACTCTCCATTCTGGACTATGCTGATGTATGTTACACTGATCTTTCCGAGGAACTGCTAAGCAAGTTGGAACGTTTGCAGAATATAGCTATCAGATTTATATATAATCTCCGTAAATTTCACCATGTATCACACTTCCGCTCGAAACTCAACTGGCTCCCTATTCGCCGGCGCAGGGACTTACATACTCTTACGCTTCTTTATTCTGTACTTTTCCTACCTACTTCTCCACCTTATCTAAAATAATGCTTCTCTTTTCGATCATCCTCTTCACAATGCATTCTACGCTCCTCTTCTAATCTTACTCTCGAAATACCTTGCCATTCGACTGATTTCTTTTCTTACTCCTACTCTGTGCATTCTGTTCGCTAGTCGGATTCATTACCGGAATCCATTCGAAGGGCTCGCACTCTGGACTCGTTCCGTGAGCAAGTTAAGAGTCACTTTCTATCTTTACTTTGAAAATACCGCTTTCCTTTATTTTTTTTTCATATAAATATGCATTTAAATTATTATTACCGTTTTTATTTTATTTTATAATATTGCTCTTACACCCTCCCCCTTTTTTATTCTTATATACTTATTTAATTTTCCGTCATTGGTTGCCTGGAAGAGATTGCTATTAAGCAATAAGTCCGCCCATTGTGTAATGTCTCTCTGTCAGTGTAATCTTACTGTTATGTCCTTTGTGGTGTTATACAATAAAGATTATTATTATTATTAGTAGTTTGCATTGAAATCAATTATAGCACAGGGACGAAGATACAACTTTGAAACTCTCTATCTCTGTCATATGTTCAATATGCATAAGTTCGCGCTAACTGTGAACATATTACATAACACTAAATATATGAACAGTTAATTAATACCTATATAATCATCAGAAACACCGTGTATCCGCATATAATCCTACGAGCTTTGGTTGTTCATTTCATAATCCGGCAAAATCATGGTAGCGCTATAATAAATTCGCATTTGGAGATTGTAACAATGTTTATGTGAAACTTCACTCCGTCCGTTGACGGCTGACACCCTTCAGATTCCCAAGTCTAATTAATGCGGGTTCCCCTTTCACTGTCACGATGTTATTACCCACTTGTCATGCATATTATGTTCATTCTTAGTACGTTAAAAATGCTCAGTCATTTAATTATACTCAGTTGTCATTCGAGGGACACAATATTATATTTGGCCGCAATAATAACGTGTTCTTGTTAGCGTCATAAATGAAATATTAACACTTTGTGAATAACGATTTAGAAAGTTTGAGTTATAAAACAAAAAGTTTTGTTTAACATTAAATTGAATAATAAATCGATGCGAGACAGCGTCATTTAACATATTATAATAGATACCTACCGAAATCATCATCATAATCATATCAGCCGTACGACGCCCACGCTGAGCATAGGTCTCTCCCGGTGATCTCCACACCGATCGGCCCTACGTACGCCACTCGCCTCCATCGGCGACCTCTGCAAGATCGTGGGTGCACCTCGTAGGGGGCTTTCCCACTGAGTGTTGCCCGGTGAGTGGTTGCCTACCTATATATAGGAAATAAATAACGTCACCATTTTTAGGGTTCCGTAGTCCTAACAAGGAACCCTTATATTTTCCTCATGTCCGTCCGTCTGTCCGTCCGCTTGGAGACTGTTTGCACTGGAGAGCTGCAATTTTGTGGAAATATGTATATCAATCATGCCGACAAAATGGAAGTTCGACAGCCACGCTGACGTAAGCGGTTCGCTATCATAGACAAAACAGCTGTCCTACGTGTGTCAGTGTCACGCTCTGTTTAAAAACAAACACTACAAAGTTGCTTCACTACATGTAACCTGGAGATAATTTTATTTTTTCACCGTCTACCCCATCTTGTTGGGTAATGCTGAATACGTCGTATAAAATTACTTACTGGTTGCTAAGACTAATTTGACAAAAATTAGCACTTTAAAGTGCAGGGCATCACCCCTCTAAAAGCTACACTCTTGGCTTGAAAAACCTAGAAAAAATCCTAATATTAGTACCTTTCATGAACTTTTAAGGAAAATTATAACGGGTAAAATATATTTGTTAGTTTAAGAGTAATAGTCGTTCAACTTGTGTATTAGAAAATTTCTGACCAAATAAAAATCCCTAGAAGGAAGGAATTTAGATTGAAAGTAATAAATATAGACTAATTCCAAAATACATTGTAGTGACGAAGAGTAACGACGGAACCCTACACTGTGCGTGGCACGACCCGCACTTGGCTAGTTTTTTTAGTTGTCGATTGGCTGATATATTTGAAAGTATCCCATTTTTTGGAAAACAGTGAGAAAATCAACTAGTAGTTAGGTTCAGATATCGAGCGGTATGCTAGTTCAAACCCAGCCTGGGTCATGGGACCAGTTGATTTTTTCTAACAAAACATTTTATTTCTATGTAAGAATGTCTTACTTTATTTTCATTTTCCTCTACTTTAAGCCCCCCTTTCTTCAATGATGTTCTTAGCCTTTATTCTCTTTCAAAAATACTAGCTTTTTTTCAAAATAATCGCTGTTCTTATAGCCTCACGATTGTCTTTTACCAAACTATTAATTCTAAAATTCGAGGCATGAACCGAAGTGTTTATCAATAATCACACAGTTGTATAGCATTGAACATCAGGATGAGAGGAATTTCGTATTTGAATGATTTCATTCATCTTTGAAAGGGGAAGTCGATCGTATGTGCCCCAAATGGACGTATTGACATGCAAAGCCTTATGCAGTTTCTATTGAATTGTAAATTTGAATTCTGAGACTCGTGCACCGGATCCCGGCAAAAATAGCTATTATTGGAATAAGGAAACAATTTTGCTTTTGTTTCTTATACCGATGCGTAATTTATCGTTAAGTCGACAAATGTAGGCTCGAATAGCACATTTAATACTTTTTCAATCATGCATTGTGCAATACTCGGGTAAATTGTTGACAACATATTAGAGGCCGAAAAAACTTATTTTGATCTACCATAAACATAAATTACTTTCATTTGATGCTGTGCTGCAGTTCAGGACATATTCAAGATCACAATCTCATACAATACTGCGAATCTCTATTACAATTTAGAATCAATTGGACAGCGTTCGCGAATAAGAATTTAGGTCAAACTATTGAATAAGTTGTGTGTGACGAAAATTGATACATCATCGATACTTCGCAATTCGTTCAATGTGTAATTTTTAACGCTCAATGATTTAGCCATCATACTTGCATGTTTCTGTATTAATTGCGTGTGTTTATATTAATTTGTTGGAGCAGCGAACATCATATATTTACTCGGCCGTGATTGGACGAGAGCCCTCGAACACTCCACTCCCGCGGCGCCTGATTTAATGAGAGAATATTTCATGTATCGTTAAGGCCGCCGTCGAAATCAATCACGATATTAACGACTTGTGAAATAAATTGTACGAGCAAATAACTTCACTTCCAGTCATCTGTCTGATTAAAAACGTTTCGATTTTTCGCTGCCTGTTTGGTGGAATTTCATGCTCTTATTAGAGAATATATATTCATTTAAATTTGAAATCGGAAATAGAATATTGTATAAAACTAGTTTTTACGGGTTAATACACGAAACTTTATTTATTTATGACATTTCGTAGCCTTTACACAGACTTTTATTGAGCGTTCGGTTATTTCATTGATCGATTTTTAAAGTTTTATTGTCTATGTATGAATTTATTATTTAATTTACTTATATAACTTATACATCATTCGAGGAACGAACCGCCGCTCAGCTGCAAGGATCTGTGGTTTATCAAATCTAATGTAATGGTTTGGTCCCCCTAATGCATGTTCACACACTGCAGACTTATTGTCGCGCCTATGTTTCATATCTGCGATATGTTCTTTTACCCGAGTCCCTATACTCCGGTTCTTCTCAGAAAGGTCTCCCAATTTTGGAACCGGTGGTAGTTTACGGTAGTTAGGGTTAAATAAATAAACTCAAAATTACAAAAAAGAATTTTAAATAAAATACTTTATTAAGTAAATTAAATAATAAATTCATATAGACAATAAAACTTTAAAAATCGAACAATGAAATAACCGAACACTCAATAAAAGTCTTTCGAAGGTAGCTCGGCAAATTAAATAAAAGTTTTATTCTGACGACGAAGCCTGTAAAGGCTACGAAACATCATAAATAAATAAAGTTTCGTGCATTAACCCGTAAAAACTAGTTTTATTTAATGAGTGATGTGCGTGAAAACCTAAGAAACAAATAGAATATTTTATGCTTGTTTAGTTTCATCAATAATTGAAATAAAATACAAAGTGTATCGCGTATTTTCAAAAGTTTTTGTTAAAATCCGCGGAAATCCTCTGTTACCAATCAGTGTTAAATCGGCATAAAAAAGTTAATGAGCGAACTCTTTAGTGTGAAACTACACTCTCTAATGGTTTTTGCAAAGGCTACGTTAGCTCACATGATATTGTTTATATATTTTATTAAATGGTTTTTGGAAAGGCTACGTTAGCCCAGATAATATTGATTTTTAAAACAGTTCGCCCATTAAATTTTTTATGCCCATTTAACACTGATTGGTAACATGGGATTTCCGCGAATTTGCGCGAAAAAGAATCGGGGCTCTGGGAAAGTATTCTCGACTCTCTCTTCCAAAATACTATTTTGTAGTCAATTATATTCCAACAATGCAAAAGGTTTCAAAGCTCCATGGGCAGAGGAAAAGGTTCAATGCTGGAAAAATTGCAAAAGCTGGTGCAGCACATATTATTATATCTACCGCGCTAGTCTCATTTGCAATACGACTTTCAGCTAAGGCATAGTAATCTGTTAGGCCTTCAACGAAACTGTAATCTTTTCTGCATAGATAGTTAAACTTATAATGGAGGCTTATAAATGACATAATATTTATGTCCTAGCCGCGTCATCCGTGATAGATGTCGGAAGCAATTGAAAACCACTAACATGACACTATCTGATATTGTAAAAGGTATTTTATAAAACGTTGAGGAGCTTGATCCCACCCTCTAATAAACATTTGTACAAATTGATTAAATCCAATAAAGTTTTTTTCTCTCTATATCGATCACGATGGCTTAACTTGAAACCCAAAAGCAAAAACAGCAAGCGCCTGCTACAGCTTGAACCACAAAAAATCGAATTTCTTAAAAGCTTTTAGAAAGATTAATTATTGAAGTTATACTTCTTTAGACGCGTTATGAAAAAATGATGAGAGTGAAATTTTAAGATGCGCGCGCATCACTGTAACACAAAAATTTACTTTTGTGTTTACCGCACATTAAGAAAATCTACCAACAAAATAGAAATAGAATCTCTATTTAGTGGGTGCTAACGACTGCATTGTGAAGGCCTATCAAAAGTATTTATTAATCTGGAACAATGGAACCAAAGCGCGATTCAGGAGACTACAGCGCCATCTCTTGACCATTGGTGTAGTAGAACCAAAAACCATATCTTTATTTTTTGTAATAAAGTAGCAGTTATTGGTATTCATATTTATAATATCAAAAGTATTTATTAATCTGGAACAACGGAACCAAAGCGCGATTCAGTTGACTACAGCGCCATCTCTTGACCATTGGTGTAGTAGAACCAAAAACCACATCTTTATTTTTTGTAATAAAGTAACAGTTATAGGTATTCATATTTATAATATTTATCCACATGTTTCTAGTTTGTATATTCGGAATACGTGTTTGAGTTTCATACAAGTGCAAATCACATATGTTCTAAAAATTATATTCAGTAGCGATTTTTATTGATTGATTATTTATTTATTTCTTCAAATTAAAACTGAACTTTATTGACTGTGTCCTTTTCCAGACTTTTTATTAATTTATTGTAATTAATTATTTGCATGCAATTAAAAACTAATTTTAAACGATGTCAAAGAAGGATAACTTCTCACGCGCCTACATAAGTACACGCACCCATTTTTTTTTAAAAATCAAGCAGTTTAATCCCTAAAAATAAAAATATAATAATCTACAGCTATTTATTATCTCTAAGTTTCACCTCACGTTCAAAATGTTAAATTTTGAATTTGAATATTTTTCTTTAATTCACTAAACAACTCACTTCGGTTGTGAAAAAGCCGTGTAGCTTAATGCTTTTTTATAAAAGTCAGCTCTTCCTTTGTGGGCTGGCCCATTCTCTAAGGAATTCAATGTTTCAGGTAAGAGTGATTGATGTCTTTATCCAGATGTTTCCAGGCCGCGCCATGTTTCAAATCACGTGCTTTTCGCGATACAAAAGTGTAAAGGCATTATTCAGCAGATCTTTTTTTGTTTGGCTTTACTGTGAACAAATGAAATGTTTTCTAATAAATGAATCGGGCCAAAGGTGAGAAGTTAAATAAAGGTTATATATAGCGTTTTGTGGGTAAACATTTAAGTAAGGATTTTCACTTAACTGGAATGGTCTTTTTCTTTGGCGTTTTTGTGATTATAATAAGATAATAACATTCAAAGTAACTTACGATACCTGTCAGGTTTTTTTTACTGAACGGTAGCTTAGACACGAGCAATGTTAAATATGATCAATATATAACAATAAGACAGATATTTAGATAGACAGGTATTATGGTATAATACTATCTTTTATTTATTTCTAAAGTTTTCATGCACTTTTTCTTTTTAGTCGGGCACTCCTGTCAGAGTGGTCGTGGTTGCACTGATGAGGTATATGGTGAGGTGTTCTTTGGGGCGCTATCAATTCCGAGGGTAGCTCTTCCGGCGATGTGCTTCCATTTCTGATGGTTCGAGGCGTCGCGAGTACACTGGACCATGGTGGACTCAGTAGCCTTTGTGATGGCGTCTATCCAGCGGGTTGGTGATCGACCGCGTGCTCTCTTGCCTTCCACCTGGCCTTGAACTACCAGCCTTTCCATCTAGTTCTCATTTCTAGAGATGTGACCAAACTTCAGTATTCGTAGTTGCACAGTTGACGAGAGTATGTCTTTAACACGAAGCTCTTTGAGGATGGATACATTGGTACGAAATACCGTCCGCGGGATCTTTAGGAGGCGTCTCCAGCACCACATCTCCAATGCATCGATTTTACGGCGATCCTGCAGCTCTATAAAGAAAGATTGGAAACACAAGGCATTTCATCAATCTGACTTTAGTCTTCTTAGTAACTCTCCTGTCCCTCCAAATCTTTCCTAGCCGTTCCACTGCAGACCTGGTGATGGCGCACCGTCGTCTGATCTCGTCGCCACATCCTCCAGGGCTTGATATAGTAGGTCTGAGGTAAATATAGTTCTGTACCACTTCACAGTTGGCTATATTGTGTACATTGGTTTCAAATTGTTCGGCTCGGTCTACTATCATCATCTTCGTCTTGTCTCGGTTTATAGCAAGTCCGAATCAGAGACTGGTACTTTCTAGACGGGTTAGAAAATTTTCCATGTCTTCTCGAGTCTGTGTGAGAAGGGTAGTATCATCAGCGTATCTCAGGTTATTTATCACGCGTCCCCCAACAGATGTTCCTTTCTTCTAGGACAATGCGCATAATATACTCTTTGTAGGTGTTAAAGAGTAGTGGCGATAAGATGCATCCTTGTCGTACACCGGCCTCAGTCTGGAATTCACTCGAAAGGGTATCATCGACTCGTACCGCTGCAGTACCGTTCTCATACAACCTCCTCAACAGAAGTATTAAATGAGGTGGTACGCCCATTTCCGCAAGTATCCTCAGAGGTATGTCCATATGACGGTGTTAAAAGCTTTCCGAAAGTCCACAAAGCAGATGTAAAGGGTTGTATTGAATTCTCTGGCCTTCTCAATAATCTGACGCAATATAAGAATTTGTTAACGTGTGCCTCTTCCCTCAACACATCCGGCTTGCTCGGGTGCAATTTCCCTTGAGAGGTAGGCCAGCAGTCTGGTATTAATTATGTGGAGTATCACCTTACTTGCATGAGGTATCAAGAATATGAGTCGGTAGTTATTACATTTCTTGGTATACCCTTTTTTGTGCAATGGAATAAAAATTGATTTCGACCAGTCATCAGGCCATATTCCAGTCTCCCATATTTTACTGCAGATGATATGTAAGACTTCAACTCCAGATTCACGCATTGCCTTGAGGACTTCGATCGGGATTCTATCACAACCTATGGCTTTATTGCATTTGAGGTGTTTAATTGCTGCTCGTACTTCATGTCTGGTTCACGGTCACGTATTTTGTGGGTAGGACATGTGAAACTTTGTGACAAATTGCTGGAAAATAATGATTGGCAATATTCCTTCCACATATTCACAATATCCTTAATCTCCGTAACCTTTGTTCTGGCTAAGTCTTCAATAGCCCACGTCTTAGGTTTAAATTGGCGTGTTATGTATCGCACCTTATCATGCAGATCTATGGTTTGATATTTATCGGAGTGCTGTTCCAGTTCATCACATATCTTACTCAGATGGTTATTGCGGTCACGTCGACAATCGGCTTATATGATAACTGGCTTTAAGGTTTCGGCGCTGTTCAACCAGGTGCCAAGTGTCTTCCGTCATCCAATGTTGTCGTTTTGGTAAGACTGATTTCGGTTGTGACTGCAATAGCCTCCATAATATATGTTTTTGCCGAGGTCCACAAGAAGTTAGAATCATTGTTTCCGATACCTGCTCTCCTCACTGCGGCATGTCTGCTCTGTGACTTTGGATCTTTCACCTCCATTCTTCTACCCAATTTAATTTGTCTTGCTCTTTGCATCGCAGGTTTCCAATGAGCAGTTGATGGTCGGAATGACAATCAACACCGCATAAGGTATGCGCATTGGTTACTGAGCTTCTCCATCTGGTTCTCACTAGTATGTAATCTATCTGATTGCGGTGCTTGCCATCAGGCGAGGTCCAGGTATATAGGCGTCTAGGATGGCGTTTGAACATTGTGTTTGTTATGGCCATGTTATTGTTGGCAGCAAACTCTATCGGTCAGTCGGGTACAGTAGTTCTGCCTGCCACACCAGCCATCCTCACCTTGCCGGCCTGCATGTTGCTTCTTCACGCCTCCTTAAAGGATCCCGGGTTGTAAGAAGGAGGGAGCGTCAGCGTCAGGGACAAGTGAGCAGGCAGAGCATTCCATTTACGGATAGGGCGACAAAGAAATGAGTCATCAATTTATTTGTACGCGTTGGAATTGTGGCCACAGTTAGACGGTGACACCGAAGGCCAGCGTGCGTGGTCCTATGAAGGTAAGGGGAAGGTGGAATAAGCCAGAATAACTCTTCAGAACACTCGCCGTGGTACAGTCGATAAAACGCGCTTAGTGACGCCACGTCACGGCGTAATTGAAGAGGCTGGAGGTGCTTAGTCACCTCCTCATCGCCTATAATGCGGATCGCACGCCGCTGTAACCTATCCAAAGCATCGAGCAAGTACTTGGCGGAGCCATCCCAGAGGTGTAAGCAATATTCTACGCAAGACAGCACCTGCGTCATGAAAGGGCGTGAAAAAGCGCCGCACCTTGTTCAGGACTGCGAGTTTGCGTGAGGCCGTTTTTACCCATGCTTTCGATGTAATTCTTTGGATTTAAGTCACAGCGAATTTCCATACCGAGCATGGTTATACTGCTTAGAGAGCAGTGTTGTACCCGGAAAAGAAGGACATGAAAGGAATGGCGTGTTTCATTTACTATCTTTTGGTCTGTAATTATCATAGCTTTCTCTTGCCTCTCACCAAAAAGAGGGACAGAATATTCAAAGAGAAATATTTTAATAATGGGTTTTCATCCTAGCGTACTTTGTGCACCCCTTTATGAATCGCCCAAACACCAATAGGTGTAAAAATTTTATCGTACTATAACAGCACAATACAGAATAAAACAAATAACCATACATGGGGCACTGTGTAGGTCTATTGTTCTCCCTAAATCGGGGGAAAATCGGACAATAATTTTGGAACGTTGGTACCGACAGTCATGCCTCGTCCATTCTTTTCCAAAATTACTACCAGTTGTCAAACACATTCGCTTGCCTTATTTTAAAAGACGCGTGCTCCCGATACCTATTATTTTAACACGTACAAAGATCATATTTTTTCGCTCGTGCTCCGTGATTTTTACGACTTTCGCAAACACGTTCGAAATGGTTTTATAATACGAACTTCATAATGTTCAATATGGAGTAGAAATGTCGAGTGTTAAAGAACTATGTATAAGTACCTAATCTCAAAGTAACTCCACCCCATTCTCCTTGGATCGGGGTAAAAGAAAACTCAACTTTCTCAAGCAGGCAATAATGTTAACTTGCATAAAATGTTATAACGAGAAATATATAGGCAAAGTAAGATGAATGCTAAGTTGAATAAAGTTTTGTTTTCTTTCAACTACGTGGTAATGTTATCATTAATCACTACAAAACCAAGGATGTTTTTTTTGCTTCAAAATAGTGCAGAAATCTTTTATGAAATCTCATTGCGTCAATGTTTTTATTGGAACTACATTCATTTTAATACGCTATGACGGATGGGGACTAGGTGAAAATTTACCATCACCTACCGGGGCAGTTAGCAAGGCAACTAGCTAGGCAGCTAGCGAGGCAGCTGGGAGGGTAGCTAGACAGGCAGCGAGGTGGGTGACCACCAACGTCGGTGGTTGTGTTTGCTAAGTGATGGACTAAAAGCGTCCGTACTGGGCTTATTCCGCACTGGGCCCGTTTTGCACTGTCCCTTTTCACTCTGGCACCAGTTTATCACTGGAATAGCTAGTAAGGTCCATGATTCATCACGCGGGCCCAATGCGTTTTGGTGGGTGGCATACCCATAGTTGGGAATAGTACTTTCTTTCGAGGGATACATAATGCTTTATACTATACCTACGAGTAAATAAAAGACAATTCTTTTTTTTCTTAATTCTTTAATTGAAATTTATTTTTAAATTATTGCAGTAATTAAAACCTACTGTGGATTGGGGATTGGGTTCAGTGAATTTGCTTGAATAAACTTTAGTCACTAAGCCACCAGCTTGACTCTTATCACTAAATGTGGCTCTTTGTAGTATACCCGTAGCCTTATTTTTCCAAATATTTCCAGGAGCTTTTCGTTAATAAAGTTGTTGAATATTCGATATCGTACCTGCTTCCGAATCGTATAAAAATTAAATGCATTTCATTTTTCGTCCTCACATTTGGTTTGTTAGACCATCCAAAAGCCGACCTAGTTCCACGGAGTAGATTACAACGGCAGCAATAACACGAAACTAAAATACTGTTACGTTGTAAAAAGTTAGCTCGAATTCAAGTCTGGCTAGCATACAAGAGATTCAATACCTAATCATCGCATAACATTTGTCATTTAAAATGCAGAAATATTATAAAATACACAAAATTCAGATTTCTTGTAAGAGGAAATGGAAATCCTTTAAATTTTAAACTTTATGGGACCTATAATGACAATATAAATACATATTCTGCGAAAATTCTAACCCACTAATATGACAGATCGGATTAAATGTGACGAACGTAAGCCTCTCCAATGGTCTTAGTAATTTACTAGCAAACCAGTGAACCAAATGTTCACCAAAAAAAAAAAATGTATTTAATTAATTGAGAACTTCGGAGATTTTGTGTGGTTTCGTTTGAAATAGAAATCACGTGATTTCTCGAAAACCGGAAGTGCTACGTTACTCACATCCGGTTTGTAGTCTTATCAGACTATTCTCAACTTATAACTTAAACATTCTCTTTATCTATCTCTTACGGTTTGGCCACTGAAACAGCACCACGGACGGACGCACGGACGGACTTGTCTAATAGATAAGAGATTTATTTTAGGTAAACTAACATAATTAACAACTAATGTAAAAGAGTTCTTTCGTCGCCATTTGAATATGGAACCCCAAAAAACTGTGGTTTGGAAACATTTCGCTTACAACAAAGCTTTCTCTGAAAGTCTATCGTGTGATGGTTGCAGACCAAAGACCTATTCATGAAACCCACGACATTATGCAATCATGCCATAGGGAGCGTTGCCAACTACCTAACGATCTAAGCAGGCTTTTGTGAATAAATAGTAAATAACGGCGCGTATTCATAGCTTGCTTCATTTTCATAATAAAAGACATTTTCGAGGTTTGTCGTGGCTTAAATAATGCTGTTTATAGTCAACAGTATTCGTAATAAAGTTATGTAAAAAGATATTTAATTCAACATTAGCTCAATTTGTTTCCTTTTAACACACTTAAGTCAATCTTTTCTATCGTCAATTAATTAAATTTGATTATTGTGGCGCCTTAATAACGTAATGATAAGATCGATATTTTTGTTACAAATAATGTATCTACAGTCAGGGACTACAGTGGTCTAAGCGGTACCTCCTAAAACAGTGATTTTCATCAATTTTAGAGCACGTCCCTAAGTGCACAAAGTGATCCGCCCTAGCTTCGCTTCGCCGTACACTACAGTTTTTATTCCCAGGAGTTTGTGTTTATATGTTTTTTTTTTAAATTATACATTATAAACTTTCAGTGAGAAATTATCTAACTGAAGGTGTGAGCCATATGAAAATTGGTTTCTGAGATCATCGCAAACATTCTCTTTTGGTAGACTCTGCTTTATAATAATATAGTGATATTAAAGTTCCCACCCGCTAATCTACTTTGCGAGCGAGTCATTTCTCGTCCTGCAGAATCGCGAATCTGTCAGTTGGCTCCAACCACAGACTGCATGAAAACGATTGACGTGAGCGATCATACTCGTAGTTACGTATTTTTGGTAGAAGATTTTTTTTTTCATACGAACATAACGCTCCGCGCCGCGCCGGTGTGCTTTTTGTTCCCCAAGCGAATCTGTATCGTAGACAGACCATTTATTGCATTCATCTGAATATAAATCCGGGCTACATTCATATTGGCACGTAAAGCAAATATTGGAACAGTATCGACATTGATATATCTAATGTTTTACTGTTACTGTGCACGCACTGATTCGTTTATTAAAAAAAAAAGTGCGGTAAAAGGATTAAAGTCCAGGTTAGTGTTGTGATTTTTATCAAAATAAGATGATAATATTAAATTTTACTTTAATGAGGTAAAGAAACACCTTTTTTTCAGAATTTCTTAGTAAGCGCACCACACCAGCTATTACAAAAGATGAGGAAATTTTTCTTCTCAATTAATTCATGTAACAAATCAAAGGCCTGAATTAAAAAATTTAGGGCCTTCGATTTGTTACATTAATTAATAAAATAATTTAATCAAGAAAATATAATGTTTATTTATTCTGTGAAATAGATACGGCGAACTGCATTTAAATAAAAAAAACGAGAGAGCCTTACAGTAGTCGCTAATGATATGTAACATTTGAAATCTCACCTTATTTAAGTAAAAAAAGAAATAAAACCTACCACAAAAGGAAAAAGCCATTTGAACATTATGTTCTAAAATCAAATCAAATAGCGCGCGCTTTCGCGACTTCCTGCTACACACTTCCGTCCCAGTTCACGAAATAACTCCCCCAAATTGCAGGAAAGCGAGAGGAAAGATGTTACACATCAAAAAACGAGCGAGCCTTTCAGTAGTAGTGTATGATGTGTAAAATTTGAAACCTCACCTTATTTATTTTTATTTATTTATTTAATAGTTTATTGTACACGAAATAAAAATACATAAAAAAAAGGGTGCGTGTACTTATGTAAGCGCGTGAGAAGTTATCCTTCTTTGGCATCGTTTAAAATTAGTTTTTAATTGCATGTAAATAATTAATTACAATAAATTAATAAAAAGTCTGGAAAAGGACACAAGTCAATAAAGTTCAGTTTTAATTTGAAGAAATAAATAATCAATCAATTAAAATCGCTACTGAATATAATTTATTAGAACATATGTGATTTGCACTTGTATGAAACTCAAACACGTATTCCGAATATACAAACTAGAAACATGTGGATAAATATTATAAATATGAATACCTATAACTGTTACTTTATTACAAAAAATAAAGATGTGGTTTTTGGTTCTACTACACCAATGGTCAAGAGATGGCGCTGTAATCTCCTGAATCGCGCTTTGGTTCCGTTGTTCCAGATTAATAAATACTTTTGATATTATAAATATGAATACCTATAACTGTTTCTTTATTACAAAAAAATAAAGATGTGGTTTTTGGTTCTACTACACCAATGGTCACCAGTTTTTAAAAAGCGGAAGTGTTGTGATGTCTCTTATTTCTGATGGCAGGGCATTCCACAACTTCACTGAATAAACAGTGAAGGAGTCGCTGTAGAAGTCGGTACGGCAATGGTAGGGTGGTACTTTAAGCAGAGTCCGAACGTGTGATCTGCAGAGCACGCCCGGAGGTCGCACAAACTGAAAGCGGTCACGAAGATACGCAGGATACGCTGGGTTATAAAAAATGTTGAATAACAGAAATAGGATACGGGAATTTCTACGAAGAAGGATAGGGAGCCATTTAAGTTGTGTTCTGAATTTGGAAACATGGTCATATTTACGCAGTCCAAAAATAAAACGTATGCACAAATTTTGTAGTCGTTTGAGCTTAGTCAAAAGTTCCTCTGTGATGTCCAGATAACAGGCGTCTGTGTAGTCTAGACTGGGGAGAATCATTGACTGGGCCTAAGAAATTCTGGTTTCAATCGGTAAACAGTATTAAAAAGATTTTAATGTGTGAAAAGAGGAAAATACTTTACGACTGACTTCGTTAATGTGAGCTTTCCAATTCAAGTTGCTGTCAAACGTGATTCCTAAATTTTTGGCAGTAAGGGAGAAAGGAATAATTGAGCCATCAAATACCACGGGTGGCAGCAACTTCAAATCCAACTGTTTCGTCATATAAGCACCTCCTATCATCATAACTTTAGACTTTGAGGGATTTACACGCAACCCATACGATTTAGCCCAGTTGTGTATGCAATTTAAGTCTTCATTCAGAGCCGATACAGCCTCGTTAAAATCGGAAACGGGGAAATCTTCGGGGGAAAAAACGGGGGAACCGAAGATTCTTCATTACACTTAACATTCGAAATAGAATTTAATTTTATATTACACAAAAAAAACATCATATGTACTCTTTAACTTAACGAGTTACACAATTTCTATGAGAGACGGTAATTTGACATTAGTTGTCAAATTATTATAAAAACAACATTAGCTGTGGCTGTAAGACTGCGAATCGTTTGTCTTAAAAAACAGTTAAAAATAAAATATCTATAGTCTGTGAGTGATGTGAATGACATTGATTGAAATTTCATATTTTTGTAATAGATCCTTAGAAACAGCAAAAATAGATGGAATAAGGGTAGAAGAAGATTGTTTTTATGCGATAGTAAACAAGTAATGACAGAGTAGCGAAACACTATAAACCGAATGTAACCCGACAAAATTGAAGACTACAAGAAGCTACATACTATTTTGAAGTCTTGGAAGAAACTTTTATTGAAGTCTTCAACGTCTTCGTAGTCCTCTTCCTGGCCACACTATCAACTGGGGACAGAATTTCTTCAGGCTCAGCTTTCCATTATATGTAATTGAGTTGCAAGCTGAAATTTTTGTCACGCAAAGTATTAACTATTATAAACACGTACACGAAATCTTTTAAGGCGGAAACGAATAGAACTCGAGAAAAAAATTATTGAAAATTAATGTTTTTGTAGGTTATGAGTCAATTTTGACAGAAATTTTGATCAGTGCTGCCATTTTTTTATGCAAAAATAACATGTTTCTCGTTGTCTATGGTAAATATAAGTTTATTAAGTTGGTGCTATTGTCAAAATGTGACAATTTACCGCCATTAATGAGATCTGTCAGTCAGTGTTTGTGTTCGTCACAATTGAGAGCTTTTTCGTACTCCTGTTGATATTAACATCGTCTGACTACCATGGCATCCTCAAAGCCTTCGGCCTCGAGTTCTGCTGTCCCTTCGCCTGAAGAGTCGAGTGTAGTGCGAGTTTTGGACTCTAATGAGCCGCTTGTGTGGTGATACTTCACACTAGGTTAGGTTAGGTTAGTGTTGTGACCTTAACGCGCGAGCCGAGCGAGCGAAGCGAGCGTGCCGCGGGAGCGGCCGGCGAAGCGCCAGAAAGAAAAATTCGTTAATAGAGACTCTTTCTACAAAAAAATCTAGGCCCTGGAAGTACAGTTTTACCTTTAAAACCCCTCTAATTTTTTATAAATATCATTTCTGTAAAAAAAACGCCGGGAGGGGGGGGGTTACCCTTCCCTCTGAGGAGTCTTCCCTTATACCTATCCCCCTGAAATTCCACTACATTTAACAGATTTAATGAATTTTTAGGTTAGGTAAAAAAAAAACTGCATTTCCGCCAAAAATCTTTTATGGCGGGGTTGTCGGGGAGAGCCCCCCCTCACCCTCCCCTACAAATTACCCCAAAATTCGATTACATATAATGGAATTAAGTACCTTTCTTCAGACTTGGCGACCCCAACGACAGAAGACGAGCTAGGGAATTTCGTCAGTAGCGGCTGTTGTTCTAGCATCGACTCCACTTTGCATCTGGTGTTGTCAGGGAGAATAATATTTATCTTGCCCTGCATTGTCCAGCACTTGTTAATGCCAAAATGTGCGTGGGCAGCAAGAAACGTTTTGTGCCTAGCTTTTGTCAAGACCTCCGAAATTGTGATTCCCGACCGCTTAAGCGCACTCTTGCTGTCCCAAATCAGACTACGATGCTCGCGACACCTAAACCTCACCAACACTGGTCTACTCCTACTGGACATGGTACCAAGCCGATGATAGGCAAGTATGTCTGATTTTGCCACATCAGTCACCCCAATTTGGTCGGATATTATTTTAACGATGGAATCTTGTAGCTGCTCATCCTTGGTTTCAGGCATGCCGTGAAAGAGCAGCACCTTACCTCGCATGACATTCTCATGCCTGTCATAGCCAAGAGACAGGAAATCAAGCTGTTTCTTAAATCCGGACAGTGCTTTCCAAACGAACTCCTTGAACTCAGCAAACTCACTAGATAATGTGGTGATATCCAAGGTCTTTGTGTTTGTGGTAGCCTGTTGCAGCCTCACTTCATATTCCTGCATACGTGATTCAAAAGAGTTTATGCAGTTCCTCCATGTTACTCGATATACTGGCATCCATTCTTTTAGTGATGTGATGAAATATATTGTTATATTTTGTGATGAAAAATATAAGTGATGAGTGCAGGCGTAAGTCAAAAGCAATCTAATTCATGAATAAACTACTTGATATCACTGTATATAATTTAAATTTAGAAAAAACTCAGGAGCTGCTTTCAAATATGTATGCACTTAACGCCTACCCATGACGAAAAAAAAAACTTATATTAGTAAAAAAACAAATAAAACCTACTACAATAGGAATAAGCCATGTGAATATTATGTTCTAAAATCAAATCAAATAGCGCGCGCTTTCGCGACTTCCTGTTACACACTTCCATCCCATTTTACGAAATAACTCCCACAAATTGCAGGGAAGCGAGAAGAAAGATGGTACACACCAAAAACTTTTCTATGCTAATAAGAAGAAGTATTAACATTATTATTAATATCACTTGCTTTGCTAATGTAACTTTCATTTGTTATGTTACAACGATATTGTTATTTTCAATATTAAATATTAAACACCGACGTGTTTTGTATTAGGTATACATGTATTCTAGTATGATACAAAATAATCAAAGTGATTTTATATTCTTCAGAATAATATAATATTCATGTTTATTAAATTTAATGTACATCATGAATTTTTAAAACATATTTTCCACGCGATGCTTATTTACTTTAACCTTTGACATTATCACTAATACCGTTGAATCTGATATTCTAATTTGTATGATAGAGTAATGCGGCTGTATCAATCAATGTCAGACACAAATAAAATAAAAGCAGGAGGCAACAGCCAATATTCTATAGGTATTAGTAGCGAGCTTAGAGCCCACGTGCGGCTCTGAGAACAATAATATTTCATCCGGACGCCATGATTTGCCGCTTAAGCGATAGGGAAATCGTAAATTCGAAGAAGCAATTTTCTTTGTAGTCGCCTAAAAAGTTCTTACGCAAACGTATCCACACGGGGCGCGAGAGCAAATGGCATCGTATTGTAATACCATACGTTGCTGTAGACACCCCCACTTTTCAAATTTTCTTTTACAATGCGACGGGGTAATATGCGTTTTATTGGATCGTTTCTCTTTTGAAATGAAATGGAAATGTTGTTACGTGAAAATGTTTTTTTTTACACGAGCCTAAGTACGTCGTGGCAAAGCAATTTTCAAATATTTTCTTAGATACCGGAATGTAAGTAAATAAGCTAAGGTGATATGCGAAGGATTATACGTACTTTCTTTGATAAGAATACGGCTATTGTGGTTGGAAAAAAACTGTCTGTAATAAGAAATACTTTAGAACTATACTGAGTAATAAACTAAGCTTATATTTTTTATGTTATTTATAGTAATAACTTGTTATGGTGTTTTGTACCTTTTAATGGGCGTCAATCTCATGAAAGGTAGTGGCTTTAAACATGGGAACATGATTATTAATATTGGGAAACACGGTCGACTAAACAATATCACAATCGTTTTAGATACTTTTTTTATTTCTAGAACAATGTTTACTATGTGAATTACAAACTATAGTGCAAGTGACAACCTTTTTACCATTGCAAATTGAATGGACGGAGCCAAATTGCCATTTATATGTGTGTAAATTCAATTTCGAGCTATGAAAGTACTTGCAGGATAGTAGTGCGACTGGTAATTTGTTAACAAACACGACAACTTTAAAATAGATTTAACGTTGTCATCCTCATGCCAATGCGTAGTAATAACTGTTTGGATCATGCAATAATCGAATTATCGAAATCGCGACACTGTGACCGATGCCTCTTTATATAAGTATATGTATTTCAATTTTACCCAACGATATTGATAGTGGCTTAGTCTAATGCAACAGACGCTTCTTCAAGTGCAGTAGTTCTATTAGTCGAGATCGAACCCGCCAGGAATGTATTTTTTTTTTGTTTTTTATATTTGATAGTTTATTATCGTTCACTTTTCGAATCTATAACTTGGTTCGTGACTGTCTGTATTTCTGCATGGAGTTGTCCCTTAGTATTCCACAATTCTTTTTTGTTTTCTCTTCTGATTCAAACCTGAAAACTTGGTCATATTTGTGACCGCTAAATCCGAATCTGGGGTTAGATTTTTTGCAGTTCACCCAGGGGACCCAAGGGTGGGGGTGAGGGTTTAGGATTACCTAGGGTTACCTAAATCCGTAATTGATATCAAAAACCTCGGTTTCGCAAGACAGTCGCTAATTCATGGTATTTTTATTTAGATTTGTTTAAATTTTTCTGAGATCGATTTTTTTTGTTTATTTCTTTAAGTGGAAACTTCTGAAGGAGCACTGGTAATTTTTCGAGATGAGTTTTTTGTTTATTTCTGTTTACATTTTGTTTATTTATTTTGAGAATTGAGTTTTCACTTCTGTTGGATCTCCCGGTGTGCCACCGCCATTTTTATATTACCAAAGTCGTCCGTACACAAAACTTCAAATCAGGTTCAATCAATATAAACTTTTAAAAATATAAAGCAGACGAATCTTATACCAACAAAAGATAGACGAAACCTCCATCGACACCACAGCAATATGAGAACATTTGAATCAATAAAAAACTCGCTATCTACCTTTTGAATAATTATGGGTGGGAGTGTTACTTGGCCGTCAAATTATTCATCAATATCTTACGCCTTAGTTTCCACAAAGGGCGAGGAACACGAAAATTCATCAAAACTTTATTGAAGCTTAAACAATACATCGAGGCGCTAAACCATCGTAATAGTCCAGAGATTGATCGTTCACGGTTGCAGCATTATCTAGACAAGGCATTGTTGCTGGATCCTTTTACTCTATTTACCCTCGACAATGGATGTGCACCGTCATATCTATAATCTAATTACCGTACCAGACAAAGAACAAGCTACCTTGTTCTTTTGCCTTACTTTCGAGTCTCGGCTATTTATTCAGAGCTCATAATATTTTTTATTACTAAATTATATAAATGTTTAACATAAATATTGCTTAATATTTTGGCGGTCTTAAAGTTGAGTAGTGAAAGGACAAATTCAATAATCCATAACCGGAAGTTCAATCACACTCATGGGATCAATATTTATGTTTTGTTATGAACACTATGCAGGGCGTTCCACATGTTTGTCACACAGAGGGAAAGTATGTTAAATATAAAAATTAGGATATTTTACTGAAAGAAGACATCATTTTATTTTTAATAATAACTAAATCAAAAAATAATCGCAGAAACTCCAAGTAATTTTAAAGGACCTATTCAACGATAACCCCCATGATGGGGTAGACGATAAAAAAATAAAATCATCTCTATGTTACATGTAGGGGAGCTACCCTAAAATAATATTTTTCAAAATTTAATTCTACCATTTTGTCGGCATGATTGACATACATATCTCCACAAAATTACAGCTCTCTAGTGTTAACAGTCTCCAAGCAAAACCGGGGACGAACGGACATAAAGAAACTATAAGGGTTCCTTGTTAGGACTACGGAACCCTAAAAATTAGCACTTTACAGTGCAATATTTTGCAAACGGATCCCTAAATTGAAAAATAGCCTAAGAAACCCTGAAGTAATTTTAAAGGACCTATTCAACGATACCTCACACGATGGAGTAGACGATGAAAAAATGAAATCACCTCCAGGTTACATGTAGGACAGCTACCGTAAAAAATATATTTATCAAAATTTTATTCAACCATTTTGTCGGCATGATTACATATCTCCACAAAATCACAGCTCTATAATGTTATCAGTCTCCGAGCAAAACCGGGGACGGACTCACATGACGAAACTATAAGGGTTCCTTGGCAGTACTACGAAACCTTAAAAATGCGCTCAAATGTTAAAAATTGCATAGAGTTAATGTCAATAGTACCTACGTAAGAAATAATCCATACGTATGTAGTCGTTCATAATACTTTAAAATAATAATAAAGTAGTACATAAAGTCACTTGTGATAAGCTTAAGAATGGCTAGAAGAATTACGACGCGGCCGTCAGGGCCGCGTTAGCATAATTGGTCAGTGCATTCGCCCGGATTGCGAAGGGTGCGGGTTCGAGTCTCGTCTGCTGCCTGGTTCGCGTGGAATTTTATTTAGTTATATTTTTTTTAATCCTTAAATTTCATGATCTTCCTTTTTTATTTTAAATGCTATGTTACTAAGAAGAAAATAATACATGTATATGATTGAGCCTTTCAATAGGTACATTAAAATTGTATTTGTAATTTCTTTTTCACATTTAGCAGGTTCGAGTCCCGGTTGGGGCAGGCGATTATTTTTAATTACTTGAATGCATTTCCTATTGTTTTAAAAATTGAAATGAAGTTTTCTTTCAGCAAAGCTTTAGAGCCACAGTATTTAAGGTACTTTCCCTCCATGTGTCAAAGTTTTGAAACAACCTTAATGTTTCAGAACAGGTAATTAAATTTAAATAGAGAATTGGGTTATTTACTTCATTTCGTACAGTCTTAAGAATTTTTCACCAGATATAATTAAACTTGGTGCAGGCAGCAAGCTAATTTCGAATTGATATCTGGGAGAAGCCATTATACTTTTTTAACTTGTAAACCTTGGACTGCAAAACAGCGTCTTTTTTAAATGATTTGTACTTATTAGATTATCACTATATCATTGTAGTTAACTAAATATGTATGAAGGTGATGGTCTCAGCTGAAGTTATTTTATTTTATATTTATAATTTTTTATAGTAAAAGTATATTTTCTCTCTTGGTTTAGTAGCAACATTAAGCCATCGCTTTCTCTAACCCACATTCACATTAATCTCTATATATAGTTGATGTTCTTCGTAAACAACTAAAGTGTAGGTCTCAAACTGTTGTTCAACGATTTACCACCCACATACTACTGAGATCTTTGCAATAGAGGTACATAGAAAAGCTCTAATTTCTTTATGATACTCAGTGGAAACAAAAAAGTGAATAAAAACTCTCTTCTGTGTTCCGAAGAAATTTGTCTTAGGCAAGCCATAAAAAATGCACAGCAAAAAGATTTATTTTCTTTTCAACTTTTCGCGCTTTTCAATATTGATTCCCCCGCTTCGGAGTGATTCACAGTTTTTTAGAGCTAAATGTACAAGTTTCTGTTCGCGATCACAAAATAAAAGTTCCGAAACGCTTTTCTTAATTCATTGGTAATGCATTAAATCACAAATTCTTTCCTTTATCTCGATCTCGGATCATAGTAGGGAAGGGGCGCGCTGGCACGTTTAGCGTTTATGTTACGTGATTTGTTATTTATATCGCAGGCGAGGTTATGTAAGCAATTAAGTAGATAAGATTTTTTCTGAACAGGAGCAATACATTTGTTTTAATAGAACTGCGTAAAGACATTAAGGTAGAAGAGTAATTAACATAAGTAATCCTTATTCACTAGTACAGTTTTTGGTTTATCAAAATCAATACAAATTAATAATGTCATTGTTAAAATCCAATAAAAAATAGAAAAAGGTGAGATATTATAACTTAAATTAATCAAAATACCCGAGGGGGAAGTGTGTTATCAAAATAATTTATATCACGTAATTTTTCACGGATTCTCCGCAAAAGAACTTTGATGAATTTTCCTGCGTATTCATGTCAAATAACGCTCAATGCTAAGTCCATCATTCTAATTCGTTAGATAGTAAAGCACTGTTTCAGTGGGTCCGTTAGTGAGCGGGTCGGTAGGCACGGCACGTCCCCGGCCTATCACAGCTTCATACACTGCCCGGCGACATCTGCACATTGACGTTATCGACTGGAGTCACATTTTAGGGACCTGTACGAATCTCACCAGTTTTTTTTTATTTTGCATCTCTTTTTTTCGCCACACCGGGAATAGCAACGAGGATATGTGGTGATTTCTTCCCATATTTTCGTAGGTAAAACAATTAATGCTAAGTCCGTCGCTTTAATTAGTAGCAAGAAGGCACTATTTGGAGACATTCGTATAAGGACCTGTACGAATCTCAGAAGGATTTCTATTATTTGCATCCCTTTTTTAATGTCTGGAATAGGCGTGACGCCACACCGGGAATTGCATCGAGGATATGTGTATATTTTCTGGAAAAGAACGGGGAAGAGTTCTCACATATCCTTGATTGACGATTAATGCTTAGTCTCTTGCTTTAATTAGTAGCAACAAGGCACTGTTTCTAGAGATTCGTATAGGATGGGCCTGTACGAATATCACTTCTAGTTTTTGCATCACTTTTTATTTATTATTTGTGACGGCTTTCTCGCCACAGGGAGCTGCCACGAGGATATATTGTGAGGACCCCTCCCCGTATTTTGTAGACAAACGATCAATAATAAGTCCATCGCTTTGATTAAAAAGTTAAAAAGATAAAAAAGTGTAGTAATATATCTTAAAGAAAATTATTAATGATTGGCTGTTCGACATAGATTATGATGGTGTGGAGGATGTACTGATTGACAACACCCGGATATAGGAAGTATAGCACAGTGTTTATAAATTATTACTTGATATTTATGTGGTTCAAGACAAGACGCACCTACATACACACACAACACCCAGGCACACACACACACACAAGCACCCCTACACCCACACTCACTATACACACACATATATATAATTTAGTTATTTATTTATTTTTATTGTCAAGAAAAATAGTAATGTTTTGTTATGTCCAGTACAACTGGTAAGATAATATTGTAAGTACATAATTGGAGAGGACACTGGATTCCATACTACAGGGTAAGGCCTATTTTAGAATACAGGAGAATCAAACATAAATTGTAAAAAGTATAATGTCAATAAACATTATTATTATTATTCGTAACATCAGTGGGTGCGTTATTAAGCGGGTCGGTAGGCACGGCACTTCTCCGGCCTATCGCAGCATCATACACTACCCGGTGACATCTGCACATTGACGATATCGACTAGAGAACCATTTTAGCGAACTGTATGAATCTCACTATGATTATATTTTATAGTATTTATTTTAACTAGCACGCATTCTTTTTTTATATTTGGGACAGGCCTGTTGCCTTCGTCGCAACGGGAGTTCCAAAGAGAATTTTCGAGGACGAGCTGTAGGACTCAGTGAAATGTGTAGAAACCCAACACGCATTTTGTGGACCGAGGACCCCAGAATGTGTGCCGTGAGTACCGTAAGTGTTAAGACTAGCCACACACCCACCGTTGGCCCAACATACATTCCCAAAAAAACTGTTACGAACATGTAGATACTTAGGAAAACCTCACATTCCTAATGGTAAAACAAAAAGCATATAATATCGTTGTGAAGATCCATTTTACGGAGACACAAATGTATCCACCCCATTTTTTCATAGACCGTGGTAGTAACCGCTAAAAATGGAACGCTCAGTATGACTCACGAAAGCATTAATACAAATTGTTAGATTTCAAGTTTAACGAAATAAACCATATTCGATACGGTAAGGATAATGTATATTCTTTATTTGTTTCGAAAGAAAAGAAAATAGATTTTTGTTATTTTACGCGTTCCTACGATTGTAGGAAGGTTAATAATAAAACAGTATGACAATGCTTCGAGTACCCCATGTATGTTTTTACACTTGGTTTTATTTTTATAGCGCCAATAGACATATCTACTTGCACATTCTGTGAAAACCTTGACTATCTTTCGATTACGGTTTATGAGATACTAGTCTAATAATAGACGAAGTCACTGACATTTTTATTGAATCTACCTAAAAGCAAAAATTAGAAATCTTTTCAGTCATTGTGAATTATTAAAAATCTTAAGTACCTAATATTTTAAAATATTTTCGCCGCCTTATGCCGTGAGCAACCCACGATTAGTTATTTTAGTAGCTGCTTTGAATTATTTTTGTACTAATCCCTAACAAAATTAAGTATTGTGTGGGCGTGTGGGTACAGGTGATTTTATGTAGCGACAGTTAATTTAAATAAATTAATTTATATTTCTTTTGTATACGTAAAATTTTAATGATCCGATAGATTTCGGGATTTATTTCAATATCGAGTTAAGATGTTTTGAGTTTAAGTAGATTATCTAAAGTAATCGTCGGATATATTTTCTTTATTCACATTATCAAAACATTCCAGGGATATTATTGATTTTAAATACTATTTTTACTTAAAAGTTAGTTCAAGATAACGCGCCATAGTTTGGGATTGGGGGGTCCCAATCCCAAACTATGGCACGTTTTCTTCTCTTTGACATTTTTGGTTGATTGACAAAAGGAAAAAATATCTGTAAAAATATAGTGCATTCGCCCGGATTCGAGTTCGAGTCCCGAGTCCCGTCCGCTGCCAGGTCAGCGTGGATTTTTTTCTAGTAAACTTTTCTTTAGATTTAAACATCTAGCAGTTAAATGCTTAAAAATAAATAAAAACATAAATATCTGTCAATTATTTTTTGATAATCTAACTGACGGACTAAATAGAATTTCGTTTACTTTACCCCGTCGTCATCACCATTGGCAGCATGGTATGTTTATTCATACGATCTAATATATAAAATTCTTATGTCACGGTGTGCGTAATTGAACTACTCCGAAACGGCTCAACCGATTTTCGTGAAATTTTATATGCGTATTCGGTAGGT
Source organism: Chilo suppressalis (assembly GCA_902850365.2). Taxonomy (NCBI): domain Eukaryota; kingdom Metazoa; phylum Arthropoda; class Insecta; order Lepidoptera; family Crambidae; genus Chilo; species Chilo suppressalis. The sequence goes on along the minus strand of OU963906.1, from coordinate 11,905,036 downwards.
CTGAGAATCGGACAACATCTATTTTTCACTAATACTAATAACGGTTTTTTGCTTATTTTTTTCTAAAATCCTCATTTTATCTATCGTTTTCACTAATTAGTGCCATAAAAGCTATTATCAGTATAATCATTATGTTGATTAACGTAAAAACATTCCTAAGAATGTAAAATAATACAACTAGATACTAATTTAATTAATTTAGTTTTTTTTAGATATTCGCCTCTTCTTCGGATTCATTGTATTAAGTTTGCACCTTTACTAGTTAACCATAAGTTTTATACCAATTTAGAAACCTTACTTAATGCACATGTTTTTAAAATAATGAAACACTTTGCTGTCACACTTTTTTTTTACATTAGGAGCTTTTCAATTTAGGTCATCCAAATAAAATGCAATAAAATGTTAAGTTACTTAAATGTTTTAAAGAAATACAATATCATCATGCAAATGTGATATGCGAGTTGAGAGGCAATCTATCTAGCTATATTTTAGCGAAAAAAGTTTTTTTTTTTTAATATTTGCATCGTTGCCATTAAAAAACCAACTCAAGACAAAAATATTGAAAAACATACATTTAATCATTTTTTTTTTTGGCAACCCTAATGAATTTCAAAAAACGGTTCAAATTAGTTGTAGGCAATCAAGTAAACTAGCTAGGATTTACGGTTGGACCATTACTTACGCGACACCCTGTATATTTGATAAACATTGGTGCATCTATAGTTATATTTTTAACAAAAACTAGGTATATGGTAACAATCCCGTAAACTTATATTACTACAATGTTAGTAACCATGAAAGTTTAAAACAATATATTTGTGCAACTGACTAACAACAGCCATATTTATTTGTTTCACAGTTTTGAAACTAACTAACACAGTAAATTTGTAATGTAATAAATCTAAAAAAATATGTATAAGCGTAGATAATAACCGTACTCTAAAGGCATCTATGTGGGAAGGTCGGAAGAATATGTACGGGATCCCCACATTCCACATCTCAATCACACCTCCCCAATTTTTTATAGGAACAAATTTAATCTAAGCAGAAGAAGGGATCCGTCTCAAGAGTGCGCGCACGTGTCCCTACGACGTGAGCACGGGCTAACGATTTCTCACTGAACGTTATTATGTGTCCGATAAAAGACTTTATCTTGAAACAGTGCCGTTGGCGACATGGCCTTTTTTTGTTTGCAAACCATATTTATATAACGACCAAACATTTTTACGTAACGCATTTAGGTTTAGCTGCTTTCAAATTCAAACGAGAAGTTCATAAGGCCATATACGAACGAACGAGAACGGGTTTTTTATCATTATTTTTTATAACTGAGTTGATAATTGTTAATTTTCAATTATGAACTCAGTTATTTAAAATAATGATAAAAAAACGACGGTTTGCACTCCCAGAGTACCAGTAGAAGTAAACTTGAATATTTACGTTGTGCATTTTTGATATTTTGGAATGGTTAAGGAATAATTTTGCACGAATTGCTTTAATTATTAGTATAAATAATTAAAGCAATTCGTGATGCTTGATGATGATGCTTGATGATGAATGATGATAGTCCTTATCATTTATGTGGTAGAATACAATATTTATTTATTGCGCTATCGTACACAAACATAACAATTTATATTACATTATAAAGTTTATCTCTCAGAAATACATGAATCACATTTAAGCGCACCTAGCGAAATCTATTGTAAAAAATGCATTTTCTTCGCAATAAAGCTGCCACCTGGACGTCCTAGTTAGAGACTTATTATTATAATAGGATAAAATAAAATATAACTATGTTTCGTCCAATATATTGAAACTCAACAACCTTTCCAATTTTATGGTTTTCGTCTTACGAATTTTCGATCAGGCCACGTGTCTTGACGAGAGTTTAACATTTTTTACCCATTACAAAAAAAGTGTACAACGCCGCTCAAGAAATTTTCACTTCAAAAACTGCTTTTTGCTGTGTTCATTTTTATTTTTGAGATAATATTTTTTTACGTTCTGCCAATAGTACGATATTGGTAGTTTTTAGACTATAGTTTTGACTTGAAATTTTACTCGTCGAATATATTCTGTTTTTAAATGAAAAAATTGGCAGAACTAGTGCATCGAAGGTTCCATTCAAACGTGTAGTTATGTATATAGGTTATTAATATGTCATGGGAACATATTCTAGCTTTTGTCCAGTTTTTTGAAGTGAAAACTTCTTTAGCGGCGTTGTACACTATTTTTGGATGGGTAAAAAATGTTAAACTCTCGTCAAGACACGTGGCCTGATCGAAAATTCGTAAGAACTTGAAGTTTTATTATTTCATTACTCTAAGAGCTTGCAGACAAAAGTTGTTGGTATTAAGTTCAGTACACTATAAAATCATTGGTCCCTGAACTTAATTCTGACATAGTTTTTTTCTACAAAATGATATAAATTTCAGGTTAATGAGCAACGAAGTATAAATGATATGAAAGCATAACTCTCTTACAAAAGCCTCTTCAATATGGTTTGGAACCATATTGAAGAGGCTTTTGCATAGTTTTTTTCTACAAAATGATATAAATTTCAGGTTAATGAGCAACGAAGTATAAATGATATGAAAGGGTAACTCTCTTGCAAACCACCATGGTTCCGAACCATATTCAAGAGGCTTTTGCAAGAGAGTTATGCTTTCATATCATTTATACTTCGTTGCTCATTAACCTGAAATTTATATCATTTTGTAGAAAAAAACTATGTCAGAATTAAGTTCAGGGACCAATGATTTTATAGTGTACTGAACTTAATACCAAATACTTTTGTCTGCAAGCTCTTAGAGTAATGAAATAATAAAACTTCAAGTTCTTACGAATTTTCGATCAGGCCACGTGTCTTGACGAGAGTTTAACATTTTTTACCCATCCAAAAATAGTGTACAACGCCGCTAAAGAAGTTTTCACTTCAAAAATCATGACAAAACAAAATATTTTGATGAATCAAATTTCTGCAAATTAATTTGGCTCCCCATTGATTAGGTAAAATAATGTTAGAGTAAAACGGAAATGACAGATTATACATGCCATCAAGCGTAAAGGATGGTGCAATGCAGTATTTCCGTATTGGTCAGTAATCTATATATATAAAACTCAAAGGTGGCTGACTGACATAGTGATCTATCAACGCACAGGCCTAACCACTGGACGGATCGGGCTGAAATTTGGCATGCAGGTAGATGTTATGACGTAGGCAACCGCTAAGAAAGGATTTTGATCAATTCTACCCCAAAGCGAAGCGAGGGCGGGCCACTAGTTTATTATAAACTCGATTTATTCATCCGAGGATGACACGAATAAGTAAAAAACATATCTTTAGGCTTTCTTACGAAATTCTTTCGGAAAACTAAATATTCTTCTTTTATTTATTGCTTTACTTACTATATACTAATTTTAAATATAGAAAGAAAATCAATATTTCCATTATAATGCAGAATCTTATCTATGAAACTTATATGCTTCGGAGGTTACACAAAGCCGTTGACCCTGATCATCTGCAAGTGGTTAGATTCCACCAAATTTATGCTAATCAAAAACACGTATCCGAGAATGTGATTTTATTTTATCCCAGCCCTCATATATTGCATTGAACCGATTAAACACAGTAGTGTTGTTAGAGTATTTATAATAATGTCTTTTTTTATCAACTTATCCTGTCTAACTGCCTCGCTATGTTGTGACAGTAAATTTTCGCAAAGCCCATAATTAATACTTTTCTTGCTTTTTAGGAACTTTGTTCCAATAAAAACTATTCATTATTGTAATGAATAACTCAGAAAGTAAAGAACCCAGTCAAAATTGACTTTCAAGGTTACATTCATTAGCATAAAGCTGAAAATTACAAACAAATTGTAACAAAGTCCCATCGATCCGACGCTTGAAAAAAATCAAGGACAAACATTCATTTCTGAATTTTTCATCTAAGCGGTAAGTTTTATCATAAAAATAGTTGAGACAAAAATTGTTCATTATGCAATTTATCCATAAAAAATTTGGTACTAACAATTTTGTCCGAACACTCGCCAAATGCTAACTGCTTTTTTACATAACTTAAAATATACAAAAAAAATATAGCACTATCCGTACAAATAAGTTTTTTTAACACTTTATTGCCCCTTGGTGACGAATATATATTCGACTCTACGAGTAAAATGTATCGAGCATATCCTACTGGCATTACTTGGTCACCAGTCATCCTCTCTCTCTCTCATTTTTAAGCGGACAGCAGCAATCCGCTGAGATCGATGTATTTTGTTTTTGGGGAAACTAAAAGTAAATTCTTCATAAGAAAAACCTACAATAGAATCACTCAATCCAACTAACATAAATACTCTGTACCGAATAAAATGTATTACTATAGCAACATATTAAAAACTGGCTACTGGTTGCATAATAATGACAACAATATTTTTACTCGAAATTGTTTATGCGCAAATATAACGTAATTATTTCACTTACATATGATAAGATATCCCTGTTAACTTTTTATTTCCCCCTTTTTATCTTTTACGCCAATTTACCACACAGGAAGACAATTTTATTCAAAAAATATGAATTTTATTTTTTATTCCAGTAATCAAAATGACGGGAGCGCTATCATTGACAGACTGGCATGTCGACTCTACTTTTTTCGCACCGCCTTCTTGGTTGCAGTTGGCGTGTAACTTCTTTTTAGTGCAGATCGAGTTTTGTATTATTAATACTTCGTTATGATTTTATTTTTATTTTTTAAGCATTTAACTGCTAGATGTTTAAATCTAAAGAAAAGTTTACTAGAAGAAATTCCACGCGGACCAGGCAGCGGACGGGACTCGAACCCGCATCCTTCGCTATCCGGGCGAATGCACTGACCATTATGCTACCACGGCTCTATTAGCCGCGTCGAAATTTTCCTAGCCTTAAGCTGCAAGGCAGCGCCATCTCTTCGCATTGTAGGTAACCCACAATGTCAAATGAATACTTTTTCAAGTATTAATATACTTCGTTGTTATTTAGTTACATTTTATTATGGTAGATTTATATGCACTTAATAATATCTTGTTACCATTTTATCCTTCATCATCATCTCTGTTGAGTCTGTTTTTTTTGTTCATCTCAGCTGAACAAAAAAACACAGACGTCGGTGCTCATCTACTTACTATGCTTTGAGCTAACACAATGAGGCTAAACAATCTAGCTTCCCCAGCCGTCATTAAGTTTTTGCAACTCTTCCTTTGGGATCTAACAAGGATGTAGCTTCGTACGAAGGAAATTTTCTTAGAAAAACAATAAATTTTCTGTGAGCTACGCTCGAGTGAGTTTCGGTGTCGGCTGAGCGAGAGCACGCCCGCCATAATATATTGAATTTCAAACGAACAAACTTTTACGTTTCTCCTTGCCGCATGTAAAAAGATTTCCTAAAAATGTTTACAATACAATAATTTACAGCTCGCTCGCTCAAGTGACAAACGGGTTTGATGTGACAGCGTATTCAAAAGCTTATTCCAATACACCTGGATTGAGACATATGATATTATTAATCCGGGAAAAAAATTAAGTTCTTGTGGTATTCTCAAAAAAATAAAGTTAACATCCCTGAAGTCGTGGGTCGTCACAAGTTGTTCATATTGAAAAGTGGAATCCTATAAATATTATTAATGAGGAAATTTGTAAGTATCTATATTTGTGTTTGTTACTCAATTACGCAAAAACTACTAAACAAATTTAGATGGATGGTAAGCATTTATATTATCTAATGAAGGTGTGTCATCTTATTAAATATAGTTGTATGCTATTTTATATTCAATAAATGCGGTCTGATATAAATAAGAAATTTTGTGTATGACATTTTAATATTCTTTTTGTGTACGACATTATAAATAATATTAAAATATCTTGACATAAGCGTGTTTTCCATTTTCCTAAACTGTTAATAAAAAAATTGATGGAAATTAATGAATTTTAAATTATGTAATACACACATCAAAAGTGTCTAGGGATCAAGCATTTTTATGCGGATTTCTTGAGATTGAGATGTGGCTTTGTAATAAATTTATGATTTTATAAATTTATATGGATCCTTTTTGGTGCATTTCATAATTTGAATCAGGAACTGTGAATCAAATTCGAGTAAAAGATGAAAATCAGCTGTCAATATTTTTCCTATAAAAACATACAACGCATTGAAGACATTATTAGTGCTACTGTTTCCCTACTACTGATTAAAACCAACGTTATTATGGAGCGGCGACGTCATTTAAGCAGGGAAGAAATGCTCAGAGCCGTGGGAATGATAGAAGCTGGTTCCCGGCAACGTACTGTGGCTTTAGCTCTGAATACAAGTCAGAGTGTTATCAGTCGACTTTGGACACGATACCGAAGCACTGGTACCGTGGCTGAGCGCCATGGAGGACGGTATCGCTGCACCACACGGAGACAAGACCGATACATTCAAATCTTAACTCGAAGAGCTCCAACAATAACCGCCATGATGTTAGCCGTGAGGCTTCATCACTTTTCAGGGAACTTAATTAGCGACCAAACAGTCAGAAACCGCTTGCATGAAGTGAACCTTCATTCCCGAAGACCGCTACGGGTACCACCTATAGCAATGCACAATCGTAGGATTCGATATCAATGGGCTCTTGAACACAGAAATTGGGCAGAAGAACAATGGCGTTTCGTGTGCTTTTCTGATGAGTCTCGTTTTGGTATGAGACCGGATACAAGACGTATACGACACTGGAGAACCCCTGGACGCCAACAGCGATTAAAATCCTGCCAGGAAGTCCATCCTTATAGTGGTGGAACCATCATGGTATGGGCGGGTATTTGGATCGGCGGAAGAACTGAGTTGATTTGGATCAGAGGCAACCTCAACGCTCAAATTTATGCTGAGACGATTGTATCAGACGTCATCGTTCCTCTACAAGTGCAAATCGGTCCCTTATTTCAGTTAATGCATGATAATGCACGACCGCACACCGCAAGAGTTGTAAGACAGACTCTCGCCGCAGCTAACATCAATGTCCTGCCCTGGCCTGCTCAGTCGCCAGACTTGAACCCGATTGAGCATGCATGGGATATGCTACAGAGAAGAGCTCTGCCGAATATGGAGGGTATCCAGTCGCAAGAAGACCTTTTTTTGTTGTTGCAACATGGGCGGCCATTCCACAGCGTGATTTGGATGAACTCATTTTGAGTATGCCAAACCGATGTTCTTGTGTTGTTAGTGTTCGCGGTAGAAATACGGATTATTAATTGTTTAAGTTACCCAATAAAATTTTAGAGAAAACTGTTATTTCAGTCTTTTTTTCGAACTTTTGTGTTAGTGGTTCAAATGTCAAAAATCCCTTTATTAGGAAAATGGCAAATTTCTTTATTAATGCAAAGGTGACTTGGTTTATCGTTACTGTGACAAACGAAAACACTTTATTTGATGAATCCTTAAAGAAAATTTTAATTAATATCAATCAGGAGAAAAGTTATTGCAAAAATATATGTTGATCCCTAGACACTTTTGATGTGTGTATATTAACATATTTTTCTTTACTTTTTATCCCCCAAAAATGATAAATTCCTGTGTGATTTTTCAAAAACTAAAATAACGCGGACGAAGTTTTTAAGAATAACAAATGAGGAGCTGGCGAACAAAAGGGTATAATTACGTAAATTAAATTTTACAGGAGCTGTATAAAACTGAATGACATACCTACAGTGAGCATTTGGCATGGTTATTTATTTATAAAAGTAATTTTTTACACTGTTTTAGGTTATTTTGATTGAAAATTGTTTGAGATTCAAATACAACGGGCCTGAAACCTCCGGACTGTAAAAAAGTACTTTGAACAGATGCGTAATTATATCGTTTTGTTCGCCAGCTCCACAAATGTACTTATGTGAATTCTATTTAATTCAAGTAATTCGATAAGGTGTTTTTAACAAATTGCCCAAATTAGTAAAATAGTTAACACTGAAAAACTAATTTCCCCATGAGATTATTTTACACGCAATGCATCGGGGGTACGGCAATGCCCCCGCCAAGTTGAGCGCGAAGTAAACACTGCCGTACCATCCTTTACTGGAACCATTTCGCCGCATTTTCAGGCCCCTATTTGAGAACCTCTGGATAATACCAGAACGCAGCAATTTTTGTCATCCAGTAAGCTATAGTAACATACTTAAAATCCAAAATTTCAAGTCTGTAGGTCATTTAGTTCTGAAGTTAAGCGAAAGCAAAGTTTCGCATTTATGACACTCACTCACTCACTCATGATCATCAGAATAGAATTAGTACTTCCCATAAACTCAGAGAGCTGAAATTTGGTACAGAGTTAGGGTTTAATGGCCACATAAAGGAAAAACTGTAAAAACTAGGATAATCGAAGATCTGGAGTACCTGATGACCCTGATTAGAAAACACAAGAGCCCAACCAATATATTAGAAGAGATCGACATACCGCCTTTACAAAAATTTTCATCTTGGTGGGCCGCTTCATTTGATGTCAAAAATCGAAGGTCAGAAGTATCTGATGAAGAACCCTCAGCTGGTCATATCTGATGAAGAACTCTGGATTACACTAGACTGGCTTTTATACATATACTAACGAGTTTACAAGAAAAAATAGTCGAACGATTAACTTTATTCTACTCGAACATTACACAAATTAAATAAAAAAATTACAGTGAAATATTAATTTCGCTAAAAATTTGGTCAAAATATAATGTATTGGACTAAGAGTGGCGGTGATACAAAGGTCTAAGCCTAAAAAATGCCCTCATGGACATTGACACCTTCATATTCTCTTGTGGCCAAGCCTACGTGGCGCTTTCACGAGTACCCAATCTTCATGGGGTGCACCTCATAAATGTTGACTTCAAGAGTATAAAAGCTCAAGCTTCAGCGATCACCGAATACAACCGGCTTAGGCGTAAATACCACGCCGATCTTTTAGAAATTAAACCGTCTAAAAGAATAAAGAACGCGAATGAGCAATACGAAAAACTGTTGCTACTGTTCAAGAATCAGAACAAGAAAAAAAGATTTGTAGTAATACAAAGACTACTCCTAAAAAGAAACAAAATGTGTCAAATAAGAAAATCTCATAAAATAAATCAATATGCCCACGTTTCTACAAAAATAAGTGAAATCCCACCAAAAACATTCTGTAAAAAACTAGCCAAGTCTCGATGGAGCTGCTTGTTTATCTCTAAAAAGTAATGAAATCTAGACAAAGTCGTGCCAAGTCTAATGTATGTCCTTACTGCGATTTCTTTATTATTATAGTTAATGTTGTGTGACTTGGCCGTTGAAGGATATACAAGGGTACAAAACCAGGTGCTACATGACACCATTGCACCGATGCATTCATACGTGCAACATTACGTTTAAACTCAACTTTATCAAGCCTTCAATTGCCTGGTTATTCAATCAACGTTTTCCAAGTGGCAATTTTCCATCATCAATAGGTAGCGGTTTTGGCGACAGATTGATTAATAAAGAAATCGCAGTAAGGAACCTTAGACTTGGCACGACTTTGTCTAGATTGATAAACAAGCAGCTCCATCGAAACTTGGCTAGTTTTTTACAGAATGTTTTTGGTGGGATAACACTTACCACAATGTGAAGGGTCACTAAAATTAAGGTGGCAACTCTAGTTTTGCCTATCTGTTTCACGATCCACGAATTAATATTTGAGGAGATGACGAACAAAACTGCCTAAAACAGTGTTCAAATTACTAAAATAATAAATTAAAGAGAATTCCAAAAGCTCACTGTAGGTATGTCATTTAGTTTTATACAGCTCCTGTAAAATTTAATTTAATGTAATTATACCATTTTGTTTGTCAGCTCCTCGTTTCATATCAATAATGCGTGCGATGAACTATGTTCATTATAACTTTGAAGTGGTTAAATTTAAAACTTAAAATGTTATAATACTTTTTGGAATCTCTAATGTCCTATACAACCTTACTTAAGTAATTTGATAAAATAATAAATAAGAACAATAAAAAAAGAACTGATTTTATCTTAAAACAACAACTTATAAATAAGAAAAAATTCTGTAATAAAAAATTTAACTCAAGTATATCTACACATAAATTAAAAACCGCTTCATTGAAATTTGGTACAAAGATGGAAAATCTTTTTTTTTTATCTAGCGAGGATTTTATTAAATATTTTTATGGTTATACTTCACAGCTAAGCTTTTTCCAATAAATATTCATCTTTATACTTAGATTTGTAAACTAAAACTATATAATAGCTTTACAAATATGCTTCTTCAGACTCAAACCCCTTTAAGCCGTACAACGCAATACAAAAAAAATCTCATCCGGAAAATCCTGTTTACTTTCTACCTCGCCCCGTTTCCTCATCAAAATATCAATAAGAGTTGTAACGAAACGTTATCTTTCAAAACGTCTATTGATCGACGGCAAAACACTTTGTATCATGAAGGTTTACCGGCGGTTGAACCGCAAAAAAATATTGGTGAAAAGGTGTGAGCTCTCCTAGCTTAATCCCCGACGATTTGCGAAGACGGAAAAAGGGTTCGCAAATAGGGCTGGTGCCGAACGAGTGTCACCGATTTTCCTTTTTTTCGCATTGTGTTATTTCGGAAACCCGCTAAGTATTTTTGCATTGTTTGTTAAAGAGGGTTTTCTCATTTATTTTATGGAACGCGGTTTTTTTCTTATTCAACACGAGTACATGAGAGGTGGTGTAAGTGTTGTAGCTTTCAATTTGCAGAGAATTCATTTTTTTCAATGCTATATACTTTTACGATGATGATTTCAACACAACTTTTAGGCTCATTACTTGTACAGCGGCACAGCATCGAAGGTTTATAGCACCAGTTTAAATATCTATCTCTTAGTTCTTAAACAGTTATAACATTTTATACTTACTGTAACTAATCATATTATTGGAAAGAAAATTCTAGTAGAGGGCCAGGTCTATGCGCGCGGGGGGGGGTCTACCTTAAGCGGCACCAAGTGGGTAGCCGATTGGAGCATCGATCTGAGATGCCCAGGATCTTGCCGGAGGGCTTGGAGTTGGCGGCGTTCGGTCAACAGCCTGCAGCTCTACGCAGCGGGGCAGCACCTTGCTTTCAACGGGCTGAATACAGTATGCCGGATCATGCGTCCTCGGGCATATGATAAAGGGCTCCGAGGTATAGGGGATCGGGGTTCAGGCTAGTAACGTGATGATGGCTGGAGCAGCAAGCTTTCTACCGCATCATCTATCTTCCCAACTGGACTGCACTTACACTTAATATCAGGTGAGTTGGGGAAATTTGTTGCGTCTCGTATAAATAAAAATTCTCACGAAGGACTGCAGTCTATCTTATTGAAGTTAGATTATTACCTGTCTTTTAAAAATAAAATTGGAGTTGAAGATAAAAGGGCTAGTTTCCGCAAAAGGCAGCCACCACCCTCTTTGAAAAAGTCAATCTAACGCTAGCTTTCGCAAGTTTATCGGCAGTGTACAGGTGATTTATTGGAGTTTTAAATTGCCACTTGTTCCGATACAGAATTAGCAATGTAACTTTCTTTACATTTCTTTTGACTTATTTCAATTTTTCCCGCGAGCTTTCTGAAATTCTACTTTTTCATTATTGAAGTTATACTTCTTTAGGCGCGTTATGAAAAAATGATGAGAGTGAAATTTTAAGATGCGCGCGCATCACTGTAACACAAAAAATGAACTCTCGCTTTAGCGACCAACTTCATGCTGTTACTTTTGTGTTTACCGCACATTAAGAAAATCTACCAACAAAATAGAAATAGAATCTCTATTTAGTGGGTGCTAACGACTGCATTGTAAAGGCCTATCAAAAGTATTTATTAATCTGGAACAACGGAACCAAAGCGCGATTCAGGAGACTACAGCGCCATCTCTTGACCATTGGTGTAGTAGAACCAAAAACCACATCTTTATTTTTTGTAATAAAGTAACAGTTATAGGTATTCATATTTATAATATTTATCCACATGTTTCTAGTTTGTATATTCGGAATACGTGTTTGAGTTTCATACAAGTGCAAATCACATATGTTCTAATAAATTATATTCAGTAGCGATTTTAATTGAATATTTTGATTATTTATTTATTTTTTCAAATTAAAACTGAACTTTATTGACTGTGTCCTTTTCCAGACTTTTTATTAATTTATTGTAATTAATTATTTGCATGCAATTAAAAACTAATTTTAAACGATGCCAAAGAAGGATAACTTCTCACGCGCCTACATAAGTACACGCACCCATTTTTTTTATATATATTTCACACAGACTTCATTTAACAGACGACCGATTGGTGCAACGGCAGCGTTTCCTAAATGTCCAGTGTTCGAATCCCGGTAAGGTCATTAATTATGTGATGAACAGGAATATTTTTGTTCCAAAGCTATAGAATTTTTTATATATTTTAAGGTATTCTATACGATATTAAACTGTCATTATATGTATATGTTTGTTTGTGACTACATCGTTGTTGTTATTTGTCTGAAATTTTATGACATTTTCTACACAGAACCAAATGAAAAATACACAATTATATTTTGCCGGACATTGTTATTAAATAATAACACAGGCCCACAAAAAAAGTACCCTGCGCGAAAGATCAGACTACCTGAACTTTATGTTTTCGGGGTCGCTGAGTCCAAATATAGTGCCAAAAAAGCGAAGTTGTCTTTTATAATTCTTCTTACAAAACGACAATTCAGATTAAATAAAATAATAATCATACTTATACTTACAAAAAGATTTTTCAAAGTAGCCATTGCACCAATCCCTAGTGACTGTCTAAAACATACGTAGTCTATTTTTAAAACTATTGCAGAAGACTTAGTGGTAATCCAAAAATTTAGACAGATTTTTCAGCCATGATTAAAGTCGTCAAATGAAATGTGGCATATTACAAATTTATATTGACACAAAAATCCATCATACTACTACAGTATACTATTTATAGAAAAAATACACAAACACGACACTGCTTAAAAAACAAGATTTTCAAACAAATACATTATAAACTTATTAAATAAGTCACAATAAATTATTCTATTTATGATCCTAATTAAAAACTGTTGAATTGAATGAATTTGATTTTACAGTTAAATATTATCAATTTAATCAATTTACTTTAAGGTGCCGTTCTAAATATGTTAAGGTACAAGAACCTCGAATCACCGTATGTCGATTCATCATACCCATACGTATTCAACAGTTTGACTTTTGAATAAAGGAAGTCAGTAGGTGGTAACCCTAGAGGGGGCTTAGTCGCTTCAGATCCCCTATATAACCAGCCCGCCTTCTGCGCGCATTTATCGTTGCTCAACCCTATTTATTCGCCAAAATAAATATAATAGTGAGGTGCGTATTGAAAGTATCCGAAAAGAAACTTTATTAGTGTGGTTAATCTTTTCATTACACGAATATGACCCCGTATGAGGTAGCTAACCGTAATTACAGTTCTTAGATCCAATACAAGGAAAAATATGAATTCTATTGAGCGATTTTCTTACATTGTCACAATATTTTCTTATTTAAAACAATCATTATCAAAAACCTATTAATGGACCCACTGCTGAGGCACAGGACTTCCCTATGGATGACATAGGGAGAATGAGCCATGAGCCACCACGCGAGCCCTGTGCAAATTGGAGTTAGAATCTTGCGACACGAGCAAATAAAATTTAATACAAAATTATCCATCCATCTACAAAACATTTTTTTTCCTAGAAAGGATATTATAATGGTTAGATATTTAATATTTTAAGTGTAAGTATCACCGTCTTTCCAGCTTCTTTCTTGTCCTCTCCATCCCAAGGTTGTCTGGAAGAGATCGCTCTTAGCGATAAGACCGCCCATTTTTACACTGTAAGCAGCCATTATGTATGTTTTATATTTTTTTTATTTTGTGGTGTAAAATAAAGAGTTTTTATTATTATTATTATTTTTACGTTGTCTAATTCTTCTTACCTCTTGTTAAGGTTAAAAAAGCTACCAGGTCTGACTGGTACCGATAGTCGATTTATTCCATTGTAAATCGAGATCGCCATTTAATTATAAATCGAGATTATTAGGTAACCTCTAGTTGTTAGTACTATAATATAATACAGTTAAATTAACGACATTGCTTCATCAAAATAACACCCACCAGACTCTTCTCGTTGCTTGCGAAGAGCAAAATTTACTCATCAAAATTGAAGCCTTTTTGAAATTGTTGAAGTTATACTTCTTTAGGCGCGTTATGAAAAAATGATGAGAGTGAAATTATAAGATGCGCGCGCATCACTGTAACACAAAATTTTAACATAATGAAGTTGGTCGCTTTAGCGACCAACTTCATGCGTTACTTTTGTGTTTACCGCACATTAAGAAAATCTACCAACAAAATAGAAATAGAATCTCTATTTAGTGGGTGCTAACGACTGCATTGTGAAGGCCTGTCAAAAGTATTTATTAATCTGGAACAACGGAACCAAAGCGCGATTCAGGAGACTACAGCGCCATCTCTTGACCATTGGTGTAGTAGAACCAAAAACCACATCTTTATTTTTTGTAATAAAGTAACAGTTATAGGTATTCATATTTATAATATCAAAAGTATTTATTAATCTGGAACAACGGAACCAAAGCGCGATTCAGGAGACTACAGCGCCATCTCTTGACCATTGGTGTAGTAGAACCAAAAACCACATCTTTATTTTTTGTTATAAAGTAAAAGTTATAGGTATTCATATTTATAATATTTATCCACATGTTTCTAGTTTGTATATTCGGAATACGTGTTTGAGTTTCATACAAGTGCAAATCACATATGTTCTAATAAATTATATTCAGTAGCGATTTTAATTGAATATTTTGATTATTTATTTATTTTTTCAAATTAAAACTGAACTTTATTGATTGTGTCCTTTTCCAGACTTTTTATTAATTTATTGTAATTAATTATTTGCATGCAATTAAAAACTAATTTTAAACGATGCCAAAGAAGGATAACTTCTCACGCGCCTACATAAGTACACGCACCCATTTTTTTTGTTAAGTTTTGTTGAAAACTTGTTGAACGCAATTTTTGATCGATAACCCCAAGAAATAATAATACTTGGAACTTCTTATACATGGGTGGACTCCTTGCCAGCCAATGCTAGTAAAATACCTAAAAGTATCCCCCTTCATGGTGAGGAGGTAATTTGATGTAAAACGTTTTATATAAATATCATAATGAATACACAAACCTTTGTAACATAGATACTTAAAAGACTAATGGCATCTTCCGCGACGATGGCAAGAGACCTGATGGGATGACGCTCATTCCTTGGAAGCAGGGTCGGTCTCTTGTATGGGACGCAACCTGCGTGGATACGCTTGCTCCGTGCCATACAGGTAATACCTCCCTAGCTGCAAGTGCAGCGGCGGCCTCTGCCGAGTGCTCCAAACGACGCAAATATTCAGCTCTCAATAAGAGCTACATATTTGTGCCGTTTGGTGTTGAGACTATGGGCTCATGGGGACCAAGCGCTCGTTCCCTTTTTAAGGAATTGTCAAAGAGGCTCACCGAAGTGACTGGTGATCAAAAGGCTGGCAGCTATCTTGGTCAACGGATCAGCCTTGCCATCCAACGCGGCAATGCTGCCAGACTATTGGGCACCATTCCTGATGGCGGCGCTGGGGGTGATATATTTTTTATTTTGTAAATTATTTATTTATGTTGGTTAGTAGGTTAAGCTATATAGTTTTTAAGTTTGTGTTATTTTATGTATTGTAATATAATCTTTGTATAAATAAACTTAAAAGAATAACTACATTTCCTCTGAATATTAATCCTCTCACTGCTTCCAATCTTTTTTTTGCTACTCGCACTCGTGTACGATCCGAGAGTAAAACACAAAAACAGGATAAGCCAAAGCCGCTCATGATTTAGGACAAAACAATTGCTGTGAACGGTCTGAAATTTACGATTATCAACCTTTTCAAATTACTACATATAATATTGGAAGCGTTCCAAGCTTCGAGTTATTTTATGAATGAACTAGCGTATATTAGTTTATCAAGAATTAATAATATTTATAGTGATACTGACGAAATGAATTACACAACTAAATATGATGGGCCTCTGGAGATCATTATAGTACTAGATCCCAAAACTGCCAGACCTTACTTATTTTCTCATGGACAAAATATGGATAATCGAGTAGTATTAGTGTGTTGAATGAACGTATACATACTCGCTAACTTGTGCTGTGGGCCCATTTTTTGGTATCAGGTGACACAGGCACGTAAAAATATTACTCACCTCACTTACAGTTTGGGGACTAATTCCTATGTATGTTGTAGAGTATATTGTAAACAATTTGAAATTCATACTGCCAGACACATTCTGTAAGCAGTTTTTATTACCAGACACTTTTAATGTCGAAAGTAAAAGACACAAACTTACTTACAGTCTGAGATCTGATATTAATATATGACATTTAGGGGGCTGTTATTATATTTTGTTAGCTGCCAGACCAATCTTTTGCTGTCTACCTTTAAAGTATCTGGCTATAAATACTGTGCACAAAATGTGTCTGGAAGTATTAATAAGGAAATTGAATATAAAGTGTAAAAGGAGTAGCTCTCATACACACATAAACCTTGACAGGTTTTCGTGTATGGTGTTTGAAATATGTATGTGTATTTATAATTTTTATTTTTTTAAGCATGGAACTGCTTAATGTTTAAATTTAAAGAAAATATAACTAGAAAATGATCCACGCGGGACCAGGCAGCAGACGAGACTCGAATCCGCACCCTTCGCTATTCGGGCGCATGCACTGACCAATTATGCTACTGCAGCCCTGATGGCCGCGTCGAAATTCTTCTAGCTATTCTTAAACTGCAAGGCAGCGCCATCTCTTCGCATTATAGGTAACCCACAATGTCAAATGAATACTTTTACAAGCATTACACATTTGAAAGAAGAAATAGCAATTACAGTTATAATTTTTATTTTTTTAAGCATGGAACTGCTTAATGTTTAAAGTTAAAGAAAATATAACTAGAAAAAATTCCACGCGGGATCAGGCAGCAGACGGGACTCGAACCCGCACCCTTCGCTATCCGGGCGAATGCACTGACCAATTATGCTACTGCAGCCCTGATGGCCGCGTCGAAATTCTTGTAGCCATTCATAAACTGCAACTTTCTAGTTATATTTTCTTTAAATTGAAACATTAAGCAGTTCCATGCTTAAAAAAATAAAAATTATAACTATAATTGCTATTTCTTCTTTCAAATGTGTAATGCTTGTAAAAGTATTCATTTGACATTGTGGGTTACCTATAATGCGAAGAGATGGCGCTGCCTTGCAGTTTAAGAATGGCTAGAAGAATTTCGACGCGGCCATTAGGGCTGCAGTAGCATAATTGGTCGGTGCATTCGCCCGGATAGCGAAGGGTGCGGGTTCGAGTTCCGTCTGCTGCCTGGTCCCGCGTGGATTTTTTTCTAGTTATATTTTCTTTAAATTTTCTTTAAATGTATGTGTATGTTCTGTATTTGTATAACAAAATAAATAACTTTGCAATATTCCCTACAACATAAGTAGGAATCAGTTCCAGACTGTAAGTAAAGTGAGTCAAATTTTTACGTGCCTGTGCCACCTGATTCCTGAAAATTGGCCCACAGCATAAGTTATCAAGTATGTACCTAGTCAGGTCATAAATTCTGTCACTTGTTTAATATAAAATAATTATAACAAGTTTATTCATTATGTAACCATTTATATACCACAATGAATTTAACAAAACATCCCAAGCAGCATCACAAGCTGTATAACAGCTCTATTAAAGTTCATTTATACTCTTAATGCTGTATCTCTTGGCCGCATAAAAGCTGTATAAGCGCTTGTACAGCCCTTATACCCCTGAAATTTGGTACAAATTATGTAGCGTTTTGCGTTATATTAGCTGTACAGTAGCAGTATAATCATAATATAGGCTGCATAATAGCCGTTTTGCGGCTGTACTATGGTGTTCGAGGAAACCAATACACTCCAATTACTACATTGTAATTCATCTGTTAAGCTTTACGTTGTAAAAAGTCTGCTGAACAGGGTTACAAAAGAATTAAAACGAAACAGAAGATATATTTTAATGATGGCGTTTAAAATCACTATTGATCAAAGTGACATTTATTATAAACGCTTTGTGTTTAAAGATTTGGAGATTCGATAGGCGCAGGATACAGTGCATTATCGTGCAAAAATAAATTTATTGTGAACATATATATGTTTTGTGATAAAAAATAAACGCGCCAGCAAAATAACCAAGGAAGAGATATTAAATAATGTTATTAAATATGGTTTTTATAGGTTAGAATTTCAAAATGTTTCAATTAATGGACGTTGAGCCTTATTGGTACATAGTAGGTTATTGGACAAACTGAAAATATTGATAAACATAAAAACATTAGTCTATTTTTTATGTACTCATGTTCGTAATCTTCGATTTGTAATTGATAAAATGGCGACAATTTGCTAAGCAGCCTAAATTCCATTTTGATGGTATTATAGCATTAGTAGCTGTACTATGTAGGTAATGGATACTAGTATTCAGCTTTTAGCGGTTGATGGGCTGTATAAACGAATAAATTTACTATTAATGTTGCATAGCAGTGTTTCGAACATAACCTGTAACTCTTTCTAGGGATATGTAATATTAAGTGAAAAACCAAAATGAACTGAGAGATCACACCACGTTTTCGAAAATAAAGTATTAAAGTTATTTTTTAGAAATTTCAAAGCAATTATTGTAGATTTGCGTCCTAGAATTTGTAAAGAAATAAATAAAGTGATTCCCATAGTTCATTACTTAAGTGAAAGAAAAGTAGTAGCATTACTTAAGTGAATTGCAATATTTTTATATTTATGCATAATGATTTATTTATATTCTACTGTTTCAATTCTATTACCTTTAATGTAAGCTCTCGCAGGAGAATCTCATATAAAACATCTTATTCCTATAGATACTTTACTCTTGATTTGTTCAACGTACATTCCATTTTTAATTAGGTTGTCAATTTCGTTTACAAAATCATTTAAATATTCGTTAATTTGCTCAATCCAACCAATCACCAATCACCAACGGTTTTACATCAGGTCTTTCAAATATAGTACATAAAATCGGCCCAAACTCTTTATTAGAACTATTAAATATTGGAAGACCGTCAAAATTGAAATTCAAACAAATTTTACTCGGAACGTCAACCCATTTTTCTACCATATTTTTTAAAGATTTAGTTAGGCCGTTATGCCAATATTCACCTCCTTGAATCGGTTTGATTTGTATTTGCTTTGCAGTATCTAAAATTGTTCTGGCATCGCATGGTAAAATTCCTGGAAATCTTAAGTTTATGATAGTAGCTAAATCATTCAATTCTTCTTTCTCTGGCCCAATTCTGTATTTGTTGGCGAAATAATATTTTTTTTTCATATTCACTTTCGCCGTCACTTGAACTGCTGCATGATAGATGTCATCAGTTGCAGAAGGTAAAGCTAATCTACACCTGATATAAATATGATCATTCACAATATTTTCTACGGAGCCCCTTTCTTTAGATGTCGACAGTATTGACGCTTGACTGTAGGTGATCTGATCTGTTGCAATATCTCCATGTTCCTCGGCAGTAATTTCATTTTGTTGATAATTTGTAATATTTAAATATTCCTGTTCAATCTTTCTTCTAATAGCACCAAATCTTTTTCGCTTTTTCCACATATTTATAAAACAATCACAAAAAACAGCATACAATGCACAATAATCCAAAATGGCGACTCTGTCACTTATACAGATTAAGGCTGTACTATATCCTTTCCCACACCAAAATCCTCCTCGGAGTCTATTATTACAGCCCTTCCTTAAATGTAAATTTTTTCAGTTCTTTTGAACAGCTTTTAGAAAATATAGTCCCTTCTTATGACCATTCCCTGATCATGGGTGACTTCAACACATGTCTCTTGAAAGGTGATTTTCGTGCCACCTTTCTTCAATCCGTTGTCAGTTCATGTAATTTACACATCCTTCCACTTAGCGCTACCCATCATTTCCCTAATACTACCCCCTCACTTCTCGACTTATTAATAGTGTCTTCTCCTCAACGTGCTATGAAACACGGTCAATGTGCGGCAGATGCATTCTCATACCATGACTTGATTTTCTTATCGTACAAGATTCGTCCTCCTAAGCCCAAGCCGAAAGTCATTCTTCAGCGGAATTTTGGTGGTAGGGATCAGGAGGCGTTACTCAAAGACCTGCATGATGTCGACTGGTCGTTAGTGACTAGCGCGGCTACATTGGACGAACAAGTGCATACTTTCAACAATATTATAACCAAGCTTTATGATAAACATGCACCGCTTCGTCCTATTAAGCTTAAGCACCATCCAGCACCTTGGCTCACACCAGAGATAAAAGTATTGATGCACAAGAAGAATGTGGCCAAGAGTAAATTTTACTCTTGGCCACATTCTTCTTGTGCATCAATACTTTTATCTCTGGTGTGAGCCAAGGTGCTGGAATATAAAATTCGTCCGACAGACTCTAATAAAAACAACTATGCAAAGGCTCGCAATCACTGTAACATGGTGTGTAGGGATGCTTTACGTCGCCATATTCATGCATCTGTCAGCAATAATGATCCTGCTAAAGTGTGGAACTTCCTTAGATCACTTGGAATTGGTAAACCTCGTCAAACGTCTTTTCCTAGTAACATCGATATCAATTCACTTAATGTTCATTTCTCTGTATCTTCTAGTCTCAGTAATTTGCACAAAGCTAGTACTATAAATGTTCTTTCATCTTTACCAGTTCCAGACTACTCTCCTTTTGTCTTTACTCAATTTTCCGAATGTGACGTTAAGAAGAGCATGCTATCCATTTCTTCCAATGCGGTAGGTAATGATAGTATTAGTCGTAATATGCTGATACCTATCTTAGATATGATCCTTCCTATCCTTACCTTTCTTTTTAATAGCTCTATAACAAATGCTGTTTTTCCATCGGCTTGGAAAGAAGCCCAAATCGTTCCTTTGCCCAAAAAATGTAATCCTCAATTTCTTGCTGATTTTCGGCCTATTTCTATCCTTCCTTTCTTATCTAAAGTCCTTGAACGTCTTGTCCTTAACCAATTCAATACATTCCTGTCTCGTCATAATCTTTTTAATCCTCTTCAATCCGGTTTCCGTCCTGGGCATAGTACTACGACTACCCTCCTGAAAATTACAGACGACATACGCCTTGGGATGGATCAGGGTCATCTCACAGTATTGACATTACTAGATTTCAGCAATGCCTTTAATACGGTCAATTTTGACATTCTTTTGGCTTTGCTGCGCTCTCTTAACGTATCTCCATCGGCAATTGAGTGGTTTCGCAGTTATCTGCAGGGACGCAGGCAGAGGGTTCGCGTCGATGAGATTTTTTCCTCGTGGATCGACACTTCTGCTGGTGTTCCCCAAGGCGGCGTTTTATCTCCTCTTCTCTTCGCTATATTTATTAATTCTATTTCCAATAATATTTCTTCTTCCTACCACCTGTATGCAGATGATCTTCAAATTTATAGACAAGCCTCTCTTGGTCAATTATCCGAAGCAATACTGGCAACAAATAATGATCTGCGACACATTGTAGAGTGGAGCGAATCTTTCGGACTAGAAGTAAATCCCTCCAAAACACAGTGCATTATCATTGGTAGTTCAAGGTTGATTGCCAGAGTGAACTGGCAGTTACTTCCTACCATATCTCTTGCTGGCACCAATATTCCATTCAGTGTTTCTGTAAAAAACTTAGGATTAACTGTCGATAACTGTTTGAGTTGGGGTCCACAGTTACAAACTGTTAGCCAAAAACTGTTCGCTTCGGCAGCCTCGCTGAAGAGACTTCGCAATTTCCTTCCTACTGCCACCAAAATTTCCCTAGCACAGTCTCTGCTGCTTCCTATTCTTGATTACGCTGACGCCTGCTATCTTGATCTCACGGAAGACCAGCTTAATAAGCTTGAGCGACTTCAAAATTTCTGTATTCGTTTCATATTTTGCTTACGCAAATATGATCATGTGTCGCAATTTCGATCACAGCTCAAGTGGCTACCAATTCGACTTCGCCGGAATACTCATATCCTCACACTTCTCTACAATATATTGTTCAATCCTTTGTCCCCGCGCTATCTCAAGGAATGCTTCAATTACCTTCATACCTCAAACGCGTTATCTCTTAGGTCATCAGAGAATTTAACCCTAAAAATTCCTACTCATGACACAACCTTCTATGGTCGTTCTTTTGCCGTCCAAGCTGTTCTCCTGTGGAATTCTCTTCCAGTATCCATAAGACGAGCACAATCTATTCATACTTTCAAAAAACTTGTTTTTAACCTTTATTTGTCAATGTAACTGCAATT
This sequence comes from Chilo suppressalis, assembly GCA_902850365.2. NCBI lineage: Eukaryota > Metazoa > Arthropoda > Insecta > Lepidoptera > Crambidae > Chilo > Chilo suppressalis. The sequence goes on along the minus strand of OU963906.1, from coordinate 11,882,584 downwards.
GCTTTTGTTTTTTTTTCTGACTGGATTAAACTTTTATATGTGTAGTCTATGTATGTATATGTCATATATTTATATTACATATATATATCTTATAGTAATATTATGTGTATGTATGGTATGTATATATATTTAATGTATATAGTTATATACATTTTTATATCCTTTGTTTCTTTTATAACACCACCGACTCCAATTTCATTCAATCCTCTCCATCCAAAGGTTGTCTGGAAGAAATCGCTTTTAGCGATAAGACCGCCCATTGAATCACTGTTTAAACATAATGTATTTACTCCATTTATGTACTGTACTGTGGTGTTTCAATAAAGAATTTTGTATTGTATTGTATTGTATAGGCGTTATTTATTTATATTGCTGTTTATTACTCCTAAAAGACAGAAATAAGACAGCTATCGTCTGTAAAAGGGTGTAGAATAACACCAAAAACAGAAGCTGTAGAAGAGAGTTTGCCTACTTCATAATACAGAAATAAGATTTCAGGACCACCATAATACAGCTCTAAGCTGTATCAAGTAAGTGACGGTATGCAAAATGCAGCTATTGTACAGCTTTCATACTAAAATGAGATTAAAGCGTTACAGGAAACTTAAAGCTGTACATGACAGTTATCATACACTAATTTAGAACTTTAAGCATACTTTGACTCCTTAATACAAACTTAATATAGTTAGAGCTGAATAATTACTCCTAAACCGACATTATAACACTATAATGTCTTTTCAACGTTCTTATACAGCTGTAAAACAGCGTTAAGTGCTATATTGGCTGCTTTTTAGGTGTTCATTACGCTTGGTTGCTGCTTGGGATAGATTCTTATGACAATAAAGTTAATTCAAAATGACCTCCGTGATTTTGAATATAGGCCTTCAATCTGCGCGGCCAGTCGTCTATCGCAGCACGAACGAGGTCCATGTCGATATCGGCGGCTGCCTTAATCAAGGATGTCTTGAGTGACTCCAAATTGGGATGAGGCTTTGAGCACGCCTTTTCCTCCAAGTGTTGCCATATTTTGTAATATAACGGACTCAAATCTGGACTGGAGGAGGGCCAGTCTTCGTGCCGGATGAAGTCGATTTCACGCGCCGCCAGTCAGTCTTGTGTGCTCTTCGCTCTATGAGCTGGCGCCGAATCTTGTTGGAATACCCAGTGCCTGTTATTGAACATGGTATGTGAAACAGGTTCCACAAGGTTCGTCAGGACTGTATTTTGATACACAACTGCATTCGTTTTTGCACCTTTCTCACAAAAATGTACCTCTGTTAAGCCCCAATAAGAAAATTACCTCGTAGGACACGCGGAATACGGTTGCTCGCTTCTTCACTACTGTGTGCATACACCTTATCATTTTGTTTGTTGTAGCTCTCTTCTACGGTAAACATTTTATCATCCGAAAAAAGAATTTCCCGATATTTTTTTCCCGCGTGCGTTTGGGATTTCTTTGAATTCGCGCCTTCACAGCTTTTATCACTGCTGGAGTTCTAACAGACCGAGGTAGACCACTTCTTGACCTGTCATCTACACAAGAGTCTTTATTGTATCGTTTGATGCTACGAGTCTTTTGGTTATTTTCAAATTTTTTAGTATGTCAAAAATTTGAATTGGCGCGTAACCGCAACGATGCAACGCAATAACTGCAACGCGGTCTTCTTTAAGCGTCCACTCCATATTTAAAAATGAGTATAATTCTAAAAAGTATACATTTTTATTTTCATGAACAATTCGAAATTCGAATTCAATAAACATTTTTGTGGCCAGCATTCTAAAAGAAAAGTTTTCACTGTGTGACAATACTTATGACCTGACTGTGTATACGTTCGTTGTACACACTCATACTACTCGATTATCCATATTTTGTCAATGATAAAATAGGTAAGGTCAGGAAGTCTTGGGATCTTACTCTATAATGTTAGGCTAGCTGTTAACTACCGATTTACTCACCCCCATCCCCTCCCTTTAACCTTGAAAATGTTACTAGAACCTTATTGTCTTATTTTAATACTTTACTAGGTGACCCGGTTAACTTCGTATCGCCTTATTTATTCGTGTATACTTTGGAAATTCCTGAGAGATTGGTTTAGCGATAAAACTATTTATACCCGCTCTCGCCGTTTTGTCAATGTATTGAAGATATCTCACAGTCTTCTGTGTCATTCAATCAATTACTTTTCATATTGCGAGGTTTAAATACATTATTTCGAAAATTATGAGCGTACATACATTTTTGCGATTCATTTTTATTTATAAAGATAGTCTCATTAGTCATATGCTGCAATATGTGTTAGTCAATTACATTTTTTTTGTAATTATTTTGGGGACGCCGCATGACCTAATTTGAGAGCTAAAATTTAATTAGTAACGCCAATTAAATAATGTGACACGTAATAACAATATATCATAATGAAACGGCACGATTGATGAATTCGATTATTACAAAAACTCGTGACGTTCCGGATGAATTGTTATAACAGAGACAGAATTACACGACTGAAAGAGACGGCTGCAAAGGCAATCGATTTGTCAGGTATAATAATATTGCCTGATGAATTGTGATCAAACGCCTCATACCCTTGTTAATCGTATAAATTTGATCACATAACTAATACGTAACCCGGAACTAAGTGGGAGGTGTACTGAAGCCGTACACAAACTAATATAACAAATCACTAAAGCCAAACAAATTTAACAGTTAACACTAATCGTTAATCTCTATCGCCCTTCGTTTTTAGTTAATTGAATCAAGCCTTACCTTTCAGAATTACATTTCTTTGAAAAATGCAAGAGACAACGATTAGGTACAAAAATATTTTTGTTATTAGACTAGTGACCCGCCCTCGCTTCGCTTCGGTGTAGAGCTTTTTTTACAAATAGGTCCGAGAAATGACTCCACCCTACCTGATGTTAAGTGACAGTGAAGTCCAGACGTGAAGACAGCTGGTACAGCAGTTCTACCTGCCACACCAGCCATCCTCACCTTGCCAACCTGCATGTTGCTTCTTCACGCCTCTTTTAAAGGATCCCAGGTTGTAAGAAGGAGGAAACACGTGAGCATGTAGAGCATTCCAATTACGGATAATGCGATAAAGAAATGAGTAGCCAAATTTCTTTGTACGCGTTGGGATTGTGGTCATAGCTAGACGGTGACAACGAAGGCCAGCACTCGTGGTCCTCTGAAGGAAAGGGAAGGTGGTATGTGAAGTGTTCTCAGAATACTCGCTGTGGTACAGATGATAGAACGCGCTTAGTGACTCCACGTCACAGCGTAATTAAAGAGGCTCGAGGTGTTTATCACATCCTCATCACCTATGATGCGGATCGCGCGCTGCTGTAACCTATCCAAAGCATCGAGCAGGTACTTGGCGAAACTATCCCAGAGGTGCGAGCAATATTCCACGCAAGACTGCACCTACGTCTTATTCAACAAGCATAGTTGCCCGGGCGTGAAAAAACGCCGCACCTTGTTCATGACTCTGATTTTGCGTAAGGCCATTTTTACCACGCTTTCGATGTAATTCTTTGGATTTAAGTCGCAGCAATTGCCTGATTGAGTTCAATGAAAAGATTCTCCCGTTTCTTCCTGGTTACCGCCTGTCCAGCCGCTGCTTGTCTGAGATATCCCGCATGCATTGTACTATCGTCTGCTTAGAATGGAATATTCCCAAGAGGAATTAAGTCATTGATATGCAACAGAAAGAGAGTGGGGGATAGGACGGAGCCCTGAGGAACGATGGCATTCACTGTGATGAACCATGAACTACTTCCATTCGTAAGGATACGAATTCTACGCTCATGCAGGAATTCAGCTACCCAGGAACAGAACTGAGCCGGCATATAGATATTAGGTTATTTTTGTTTTTTTTTTACACCCTAGGTAACGTTATCGAAGTTTTCATACGGAACCCTAACTTTTTGAAAATACTCTATAGCCCATGTTCATCAGTAATAATGTAAGATTTTTTTAAATCAATCAAGTAGATTCGGAGCCTTTTCAATACAATCAAATCTTTCCTCTTTATAATATTAGTATAGATAAAACAAATCATGAAGCTGTTTTATATGAAACCGAATTCCCTTACAACTCAAATCCATTCTCAAATCCATCTCAAATCCATTAAAAAACCATGATTATTAGGGGTGATGACGGGGTACAGTAAACGAAATTCTATTTAGTCCGTCAGTTAGATGATCAAAAAATAATGGACACGTATTTTTACTTTGGTCAATCAACCAAAAAATGACAAAGTTATAGCGCGTCAAAGTTTGAGAGTAGGGGCTCGTGACGTCACTTTATAGTGAATTTTCACTTAAAAGTGTACCAAAACGTGACTTCATGCGACTTTTCAAATCAATATATATCTGCAATGTTTATATTATGTGAAAAAAGAAAAAATACGTGTCCAATACTTTTTGATAATCTACCTGATAAACGAAGAAAAAAAAATAGTCATCATCCCTGATGTCTCTGTAAGCAAGAAAAAACTTTTTCTAGCCTGCCAAATATTGTTCTTATGTTCATATAAAAAAAAAAAATATCAGGCAAGCCTTCTGTTCGTTGTTTGCAAATATTTAATAGAAAAAAATATGCTAAAGATAAAAATAGGATTGAACATTAAACATATTGGTAACCTGTCTTTTGCCGAACTTCGTAATTATTGCTTTACTTCTACATCTTCTGAAGTTCTAATAGAAAGGTAAAATTTTGTCCACCCAGCCGATTATAGCCACAGATTTATTTTAACATTAACTACGAGACAAAACATTTTCTACTTTTCAAGTGAAATAATAATTATTCCAAACTAGCGGCCGCCCGCGACTTCGTCCGTGTTAACTTTAGTATTTTGAGAAACCCTCAGGAAGCTCACATTTTTTTGGGATAAAAAGAATGCTATGTTTCAATCCAAATCATAAACAACCTATATGTGTACCTTATTTCATCGGAATCCATTCAACAATTTTAGTGTGATTGAGTAATAAACTTAGAAACACATTAAACTTACAAACTTTCACATTTATAATATTAGTAGGATGGTTCTCTAATCTAATTTAGCTTTAAAGGGAAACCGCTCAGTTGCCCTTTGAAAGGTTGTGTGAATACACTGAGCGTCTTCGCATACCAACATCATTATAATTAACTAAAGCTCGCTTATTGATTCAATATAGTAGAGTGAAATAATACTGACATAACGTTAATTCATTCAAAAGCAAACTTGATATCTTGGGTAACTATCAAAATTCATAAACGTAATCCTTTGTTCGTTATATTAATTAGGTATTCAAATTGTGGTAAACACTTCTTTGATTAGATAAACTTATTTTAAGAAAGATAAGACATAAAATCTATCACACTAACAGTAAATAAAAAAAATCAACTATCGCTATTTCTTCTTTTAAAGTAAAAATATCTTAATTGACAATGTTTAGAAATAAATCAGATTTTCAGCCTATAAAACACTTAAGAAAAACACAGCATGATTGACATGTCCAGTAACATTCCGGGTAACAGTATAATTTTGTGAAACATTCGCATCGTCAGTGAAAAGTGGTAGTTAAAACCGTTTCTTGGTGAAATTGTGTAGTCAAATTAGTTTATCCAGTAGGAATAATATTGCTTGTGGGCAAAAACCCAGTCACCAGTATAGTGTGTAGAAGCTTATCATTAATTAAGGTTCCAGGGCTCCACGGCGTAGGGGATGGAGGAGGGTAGGCAACGACAAGAGATATTTTTGGTAACGCAGGCGGCAAGAGGCTATGGTGGCCGCTTATACCATAAGGCGGGCCTTATACCACCTTTTTAGCATTCAAACTCAAACTCATTTATTCAGTCTAGGCTATTACAAGCTCTTGTCAAATGCTATGCCATCGGTTCGTAAATCGACGGCGGGAGACCTTGTACCGAGAAGAACCGGCATGAAACTCAGCAAGGGCTATTTTTTTCTCCCTGTTTTGTTCCATTCAGTGTCATCAATTGAAAGATGACATCAAAAACTGAAAAGATGTGTTGCTGTCAACTTTCATCGTATTAATTAACAATAAGTTAAGTAGAGCTAGGTATTATTTTTAAATTTAGAAGCGGCGGTTAAACAATTTTCAACCAAATAAGCAAAGTAAAACGACTTAGACTATATAATAGTCTAAGCCCAAGTTGCCTTATCATTTATGAAATCTTTAACAGTATAGTAACCTTTCTTAAGGAGACAAGTTTTTATACACACTTTAAACTTATTAAAAGGTAAATTTATTATTTCTTTTGGTATTTTATTATAGTAAAATACACCTTGACCCACAAATGAACCAAGAACCTTTTGGAGTCTCAACGGTGGCAATTTGAGTTTATCTTTATTTCTGGTATTGAAATTATGTACATCATCGCACCTCGTATATAAATATATGTTCTGACGCACAAACAATATACAATTGTAAATGTATTGAGAGGCGACAGTCATTATACCTATTTATTTTTATTTTTTGAAGAATAAAAACTGTTTCCATGTCAGCGGCCGTGCCCCACAATAGAATGCCATATGACATGATGCTGTGATAGTAGAATGCTGTAAGCCGTCTGATTTTATAAATTGCATAAGTAGCAGAACTAAGTTTATCCGCAAGTGTTTTAACGTGAGGGTTACAGTGAAGTTTGTGGTCTCAATCTTTTTTTTCATTAAAAAAAATACCCATATCCGATAAAGGAGTTAGCTGAGGTGAAAACTCACACATAAGTTCACACTCTCAGACATCAATTTAATTTAATGCTTATCAGAGCGACATTCTGTCTTTCACAAAGAATCTGCCAGTGGTGTCGATTCCGGCATGATTCTCTAAGCTTAAAACTAAATTTAACATCAGTCTCTCCTTTTCATTTTCTATAGAAAATGACAAGGATACCTTGTTGTCAATTTGAAGTTTAGGTTTAGAGAATCATGTCAGAATAGATACAACTATTATCAACTTTAAACCTCCCGACGACCTCCGTGGTCGAGTGGTTTGGACGCCGGGTTTCAATGTGTCGCCTACTCGACAGGTCCCGGGTTCGTATGACTACGAGCATTTATACTCCAGTCATGGTTGATTAATATGTATTTCTATATAAATATACTTATATATGTATCATATGTATCCTGTCCGTTACCTTAGTATACCATAACATAAGCCTACAGTGCTTACTTTGGGGCAAGGCTAATTGGCGTGTGTTAAAAAAAAGATAAAGAAACAAATTCTCTAAGCGCAACCAACTTAAACGCAACTTAAAGGTTGTGCTTGCTAATTTAACTGTTTATTTTAATAAAATAATATCGTGGTGATATATATTTATAATTTTGAGACATTTAAGTAACACTATCTAAAAATCTGTAGCTTAACCTACTTAGATAAATAATTAACAAAATAAAAAAATATGCCCAGCACCGTCATCAGAAATGGTGCCCAACAGGCTGACAGCATTGCCACGTTGGATTGCAAGGCTGATCCGTTGACCAAGGTAACTGCCAGTCTTTTGATCACCAGTCACTTCGGTGAGCCTCTTTGAAATTTCCTTAAAAAGGGCTTGGAGCCCATGGGCTTATAGTCTCAACACCAGCCGGTACGAATATGTAGTTCTTATTGAGAGCTAAATATTTGCGTCTCCTGTCACCTGAATGGCATGGAGCAAGCGTATCCACTCAATTTGCGTCCCATATAATCCCATATCGTAGTTGTTATTTGTTTTGCCCCATCTCGAGTTGATTAAATAATACCAATAAAGCAATAACTCGATGTTCTGTTTTTCTTAAAATATTTACATAGTGAATGAAAGCAATTAAACGAGTTCAAACAGTTTACAAAACAATTATTCGCCTGAGCAAAGTTTAATATAATTAATAATCATATTATCAGGAATTTATATTTAAACTTGTTAATAGTTAATCGATTGTTGTGTAGAATAAACTTTTATAGTGTAAATTGTTGTTGGGTTGGCATAGTTTGATACTTTTTTAAAAATCCATGTGAAAAAAGTACTGAAAAATAAATTATAGATAAGTCGGTACAATTAAAATGTCGACAATAAAAGAATGTGACATGTAATCTAAAATAAAACAAAAAGATTTAAAAATATCCCCCGCATTGATATTTCTTAAAATTTAATTTTATTCATACCCAAAAAGGCGAACTTTCTGATATTTAGCGGCACACCTGCCTAGGGTGTCTTAACGTGGTAGAAATTAATGCGACGCAAAGTCGGCAAAAGTCAATTACACTTTATTAAAACCGTCTCCATTTATATCAATTTGACGCAAACTGTTACAAATACTGGTAATGTGCCGTCCTTTCATCCGCGAGGCGGGGCTACGCAAGCGCCACGCGCGGCCACCGACAGCAACAAAGCGACGACCCGCGAGCGCGGCCAGTACGCAGCCGGCGCGCTACGGGCACGCAGCGACCGCTACGCTCGCTCGCATCGCTCACCGCTCGACCGCTCGCACGATCTCGAACACCCGCTTGATTCACAACTGCTCGATGAATATTTAATCGCACCTATTCCGATCGGGTAGATGAATGAGCGAACTCCGCTGCCTTATCGACGATCATGTCAACACATTTCTAATATTTGGCAAAAGTTTGTTATCATGTCACTGGGGTAAAATAACAATATTGTAAAATCATGAACGGTCGCAGATTGGTGTCGCGATCGAAGACGGCGATTGTTGTTTTGCTACTGCTAATTGTTAGACAAGCTGTCACATCTTCCGATGGTAAGTTTAAATAATTAGTAAAGAATCAGATTTATAAATATGTTTGCATTTTAAGGTTTAAATAAATCGCACAAACATTTAAGTAGAAAACTTGTACGTAAAGTAAATTTCCCTGACTTCTTCTTTCAGGAAAATTTTACTATTTAGTAAATAAAAATAACAAGAGACCAATCGGAGATATTTCTATGAATACATTTTTTGTTCCGAAAGTAAACTGACTTTTCGAAAGCGGAAATTAATAATGAAACGCCGACAAAGATAGAGTAATTAATTTTAATGCTTCTTTTATGCCTTTCATAAAGTTTACTTCTTCTAAGACTAGAGACATCAGTGCATTTAGATAAATCGAGCTGTAATGCGTTTCCTTTGTAGTGTTATTGTAGCCTGGTGAGCTTAGATGGTAAGTTTGAATGTATTTTACGCAAAGTTCACGACGCGAGGTACAAGAGTTTGTAAACACTCCCCGAGTGGCTGTGCAACGTTCCACATATAAGTACGATTTAGTAAGTCTCTACTTATGACTCCGTTATAAGCAGCTTAATGATGTTGGTAATAACGATGCATTTATTTTACGGTATTTTAAGACAATTTCCTAAATCTTGTCTCATTAGCGTTAGGAAAATATTTCTCAAAAGTAATCGAAGAAAGACTATTCTTACTTTTAGAAACAACATCTCAATTATTGACAATTATGTAATAGTAGGCATGTTGATTTAACGTTATAATTCAATTGTGTTTATGTAATTATTACCTGATATAGGTGGGATGAAGTTATTTCCTACGCCTGTTAAAATTAAAACAATATATTTATAAAAGGTCAATTTATTAACGTCAAATGTTCGTTTCTATATATAAATAATAACGTTTGACGTATTTTACTTTTAAAATTACGCTTCAATAATAACACATTCACTCAACATTGATTGCTTTCCGGAAAAAATCTAGCTGTGATCCGCGCCGGGCTACAACAATAGTTTTCCTCTAGAAAGATACATTTGTAAAGGATCAGAGACCGCGGGCCTATTTTGGTATGTTTTTTAAGTAACATGTACTCTTAACTATACATTACATAACTATTACAACATTTACGACATATACGTTTTAAGATACAAACAGACTAACTCAGTAAAAAAATTTGAGAATCCTCTAAAGGATTAAAAATAACCATTTCAAAATGTTAAAAGTTAAGGAGTCAAATCATTTGGATGATTATAAACTCATTCACAATGAAGAATATTTCATAATAACAATCCTATAAATTTATATAATCTTAAACTTCCAACAATTAAAGCCCCTTGAGTAATTTATTAAAGAAGTTTACCTCGCTCATAAACATCAATGTCTGAGAAACAATTTTAGAACAAATAAAGCCATAAAGATAAAAAAAAAATAAGGTTTCCCTACAGACGTGCATGGATTTGATTGACGTTTATTTTGGTTCAATACTTTTAAAATTGATAGGTTTAACAAAACTTGAAATTTGAAATTAAACTTGGCGGCTTACCGAAATAACTTGAAACTTTGCCATAAAAATTCCACTCCTAAGTATATTCCTTAAAAGTAATTACAATTATTACAATTTCTTTCAATATAAGGTATTCATATAAGTCCGTACTCATGTTATAAATTTGATAGAAACTTGCTTAATATAGTTAAAGCTGATTTTTCCGCTCGAATTAAAGCGCACGTCTATGGACCTAACCTTATGCTTACAGAATTTCTCAGTAAAGTTCCTTTTTGATGGTATTGTGTTTATGAAGCTAAGTAAGGACTTGTTAGCGGCCGTTTATTTACCGGACACCAGGCCGGTGCGACATACTTGTCCTTCGTATAGATACGACGCTAGGCAAAAGCAAGAATATCACACTGACCCGGTAAAAAACCACGGTTAACAATAGGCCTAAAGTTCCAAAGCAAACGGACGGGGTAGGGATTTGGTTCAGGCTGGCGAGGTGAAAATAGCTGGAGCGGTTAATTTTTATGCCTATTGAGCTATCTTCGCAACTGAACTCCGGCGGAGTGAAATAATATGCTACGCCTTGTATAAAAAACCGGCCCAGTGCGTGTCGTGCCACGCGCAGAGTAGGGTTTAGTAGTTGCCGGTCGTTACCGCATTATATTTGCCCAGGAATCCTTATTGTCTGTATCGGAAATTAAAAAACACTATTTTGTTTTTTTTTTATATTTGGTTTAAGCATGCGAGGTTTTACGCTACAATAAGTTCATCTATGTCACTATTAAAATTTTCTTATAAGGAATTTTTAATGGGTAAGAAATTTTCTTTAAGCAAAGTTGAACGACTATTACTGTTAAACTAACAAATCTATCTTACCGTTAAAATTTTTCTTAAAACTTCCTGAAAACTAGGTACTATTATTATGAATTCTTCCAGGTTTTTCTAGCCAATAGTTTAGCTTTAAGAGGGTTCTTTAAAGTTCAATATTTCGCAAATGGATCCATAAATCGAAAAATAGTTCTAGAAACCCCTAATTAATTTTAAAGGACCTATTCAACGATACCCCGCACGATGGAATAGACGATAAAAAGAAAAACAACCCAAAAAATATTTCAACATTTTATTCTTCCATTTTGTCGGCATGATTGACATACATATCTTCACAAAATTACAGCTCTCTAGAGTTATCAGTCTCCAAGCAAAACCGGGGACAGAAAGACGGACATGACGAAACTATAAGAATTCCTGGTCAGGACTACGGAACCCTAAAAAAGTTATGTCTGTTCGGTTGTGACTCTTTTGAGTCCAAACCTAGCATAGTATACCGACAGCCAGGAGGCCATAGCGGACATTCAGCTCGAATTAGAGTAGCCGTGTAACGTGGAAAATAACCTTCACCTTACATAAGATAATGTCCACGGTAAAATAACACTTCATTTTCGTGGTGTTGTGTTCCTGTCGGTGAATAAGGTTCCCGGGCTCCACGGGTTAGGGGATTGAGTCTGGATAACCAACGGCGCGGGTGAAAGCTTTGGTGGCGCAAATGATAGCTTTGGTGCCACAAGCGTCTGTAGGATATGGTGCTTACCATCAGGCTGGCCATATGTTTGTTTGTCAGCCTTTTAACATAAAAAACCGTTTTATAATTTTGATAATTTTTCTTATTGCACCGACCTTAGAGAAATTTTATTGCAAATTCAAATTTGAAAGGGATTAATAAGAGAAAGTTTGTATGGGAAACATATTTCTTTGCAGATAATGTCGCGAATACCCACTAGTATCTGCAAGAAATAGAAAAATTCTTTGTTTTCCATTCCATCAAATACACAACGTATGGGATGCATGCCAATTTCAATTTATGGTAAACACAATCTTTTCAACTTTTTAGTTTTGCCAATCTTATGTGATGGAGCTCAAAGGGCTCAAAGAGCAATTCGACGCCAATAAAGCCCAGTATTATCATTTAAATGTCGTTATTAATGCGGTCAGCTCATACGCCCGCAAACAATTGGCATATTTTTCCGGTATGCCTGCGCCAACATTGATATCTATAACCCATTATTCAGCGGATTAGCTTTTTTGCTGGATGAGCCATAAAATATTCAAAGGGGAATTATTGGATTCAGTACACGCCGTGTGAATTATAGGTAGGTACCCTGTTGTGGATACGTTCATTAAGCTAGTTTTGAGTGCTCAAAGAAAATTAAAATTTGGATAACTGTATTTGGCGCGTGACTGGAAAGATAAGCTGTACCGGAACCGCGTTATTGTAGAACACACCCGCTGAAAGGAAAGCCGTGTCGTTATTCCAAAATCTAGGATTACATTTTGTGAGTATAAACATAACAATAGATCTATTGACTATGTAAATTCTGCAAACAAAACAATATAAACAACCCGTATCTGATATGTGAAGCTGCTTGAACGCTCAATGAACAATGTTACATATACGAGTAGGTAGGTATATTATATCTGAACTGTGAGCCCTGTATCTTTTAATATGGCTCATAATTTTAACGTACCTACTTAATTATGATTACCAGCTTGCTCTGTATATTTTGATTCCTTATTGAATTAAAGCAGTAACTTTGCTTTGTTGGCAAACTTCCTGTGCTCCATTTGTCGCTAATTACTTGTACTTTATTCGTTTGTATTTTATAATATGTATTTTTTTATATAAATCTTACTGTTTGCTCGTTAATATTATTGTGGTATCCAATTTGGAGTAGTAGTGCAGCAACTGTTCGACAGTGTCACATATCGCTCTTATCTAGATTTCAACAAAGTCGCATTAATTTTAAGTTGATTTGTTTATTGTATATTAAAGAACTTAGGTAGTTGTAAAAAGTTTTGTTCGAGCTCAAGAATCCGCATGAGCATTTATTGTTAGCGCGTTTAAAGTCCGACGATAACGCTTTTAAAACAATATACTTCAACTTTATGTGCAACGCCTAAAGCCTAAAATGGAATGGGGACTGATAATAAAATCCCCATTTGAATAAGCGGTTACGTGTGAACATGCACGGGAGAAGTCATAATGTTTATTGGAACATTCGTAGAGTTAGAAATGACGCCTGTGCATCTCCTCAGTGTTTGAAACTAACCTAGTCGACAATTTTTTAAAGAGTTGATCATGTTTTGACAAATTTCAGTTCTTTACAACTATGATGTGTTGTTAATTACATTCTCAGTAGTTTCCTATTAACTAACCATGGGAAATATTTCCGGGTACCATCCGGTGAGATCGTCACTTAAACTTACCCCTCTGTCAACTTTCAATGTTCACGCAAAGTTTGGAACTCGTCCCTGCTACGTTATAACACGCGTCAACTCATGAGGAACTCCATTTAATTGAGGCGATAAAAATCACGAAATATGAAGCACACCGTAACAAAATACCGAGTTAACAAATTGCTTGGCTAATTTGTTTGAAGCCGGGGGAAAGTACACCGCAGGAATTCAAAAGGACCAAAACCGGACTCGGCGAGGACAAACCCTCCTCCTCATTAAAACTGAGTCGCTTAAATGCTCATAAAATATTTTAGATGCAACGTGCTAATCTAGGTATTTCTGTTTTATATGTCTGTGATTTATTAAGTTTGATGTTTCTTTACATTCTTTGCTTTTTGATAGGAGGTAGATATTTGAGCTTGTTAAGGTAAAATTGGAAGGTTTTATAACTCACAGCTTGGAGATCGAGTAATGGTTTACGTTTTCCCAAATTTTAAGCAATTTTATTACAATTTCTTTGAATCAGTAAAATACATACACAACTCCTAAGTTGAAAAGATATCTGTTAAAATGGGCATGTCCAGTAATAGCACCTGTTACCATGCGCAATGTAAGTTTGCTTCTGTAGGAGAGTTTTGGAAAGGGCAGCGTTCACCCGTAGCAAAGCTAGCTTGGTCTGCCTGCACGTCTCCAGATCGAGCCAGTGTTTCTGATGTAGTGCGACTGTGTACTCGCGGATTTTATTGACAAAGGAGCTTACCGTTGCCGGGATGATTGGTTCGGGACCTGTTGGGGTCGTATCGGATCCCTTCCGGACCAGCTCATCCGCCGTGTCCTTTCCGCGTGATCCGCTGTTTCCCTTGATCCATTGGATAGTAATAGAATTGCTTGACCCTACCGTGTTTTTGGTTTGGTGGCATTTATGTAGGAGGCTCGATTTGACCATAGTGGCATCTAGAGCTTGTAAGACTGATTTGCTGTAGATTGTATTCGTATTTCTTGTCCTGTTACCTTTCTGGAGAGCATCACTCTTGCCGCCATGGTTACTTCAGTTTAGTTTGCTGTCAAGTGTAAGGCCTAGATACTCGTACTTTACCTCCTTTGACAGTTGTAGTGTGGTACCAATCAGCTTCGGCAAGTTGTATGCACCTTGGTTAAAACGTTTGGTTGTAAACATTACCGGCTCTGTTTTAGTATGATTAACTGCGAGCTCGTATTTCCTGCACCAGCGTTCAACCAGTTTCAAAGCACCTTGCATGGTGTTACAGGTAAAGCTGGCGTGAGTGCCAAGGGTAAGTATAGTAATATCATCTGCATACCCTATGGTGTAGTAGTGGTTCGAGTTAAGCATGGTCAGCAGGTCGTCAATTACAAGGTTCCACAGATGTGGCGGGAGAACCCCCCCCCCCCTGGCAGACATCCTCGTACCACCAGTGCTGAGTTTATTTTGAAGGGCTTCTTCTATATTACCGACTAGCTGATGTAAAGCCGATTTAGTAGATTTGCCTGAACTGTAGGCATGTTGGTGTTTATGTAGAGGGGCATTGATTAATACTTCACTACGTAGGTACCTGTTTCATAGCTTTTCCATTGTCTTGAGATACTGTCTCATCGAGCCTAGCCCGCTTGGCCCCTGACGTCGTCTTCGCAGGTCCTTTCCCCTTCGACATCACCTGGGATTGCTTGAGAAGCTGGCTGCCTTTCGCTCCCCCTGGCGTCCCAGAGTCCTTGTCTTTCGACTGGACAATAAGATCACTAGAAGAGGCCTTCAAGTGGGAAACCCGTTTGAGCTGCCGTCTTTTTGCGTCCGCTCCCCCTACCTCTCCAAACGCTTGGAGGTCTGACCGGATGGCGCTGGGGTCCGAGTTTCCCCTACCTTCCTCGCTCCTTTCCTAGCCACGTTACCCATTGTTCGTGGTGTTAAAATTGATCCAGTCAGCTTCCCACCCTCCTTGGAGCCCGCACATTGGGAGTGCCCATAATGGTGCACTAAGAATACCGCCTGGATATAGGAGCAGAGAGTTGGTGTCAGGTGCGACATTGGAGACTCGAAGTGTTTGGCTGGGTTACCAGTTCAGAGTACCCTAGTTGTTCCACAACACTATTGCCTCGTCAGCATGACCCAATCAAAAGCGGCAAGCCACCCTGGATCCCCCCACTCCTCGCTGCGGCCCACTGACAGGACGCGTGACCGTTTCCCCTCTGGCGTTAACCAAAGGGGCTGCCGTTGCGGTTGAAATCCGGACCAAAGAGGGCGTGTTGCGTCGCGATGTTACTACCGCCGATTTCGCTTCACTCAACCCTCCAGGACTCCTTCATCCCCCCTTACGGCGCTCAACTGCGCAGGACTTAGCGCAGGAGAGGCTAATAGTCTACCGGGCCGCCTCCCATTTTCCCGGTAGATCCGTAGGCCTTTGTTAGGGTTGCCTTGAGGAGGGATAGGATTCTGGATGAGGGAGGGTTTTAACGATTGGAGTTGGAAAGAATGGAATGCGGATCACAGGAAGTGTCTCCCATAATGTTAGAGTGCATCAATGGGATATCATCACTAAATTCAGCTATGAGGTTCCGAAGGTAGGTGTTAGTGTACGTTGCCTGTTAACAAATCCAAGTATTACCGGGGTGAACGGCGTGGACGTAAGAGTGACACTTGACGGTAGACGTGAATTGCCCAACAACGTACACTTGGGCTCCCATCAGCCGCCCCTCCCCCCTATCAGTCTGCTCATTTGAGTTACATAAAATGTCATTCCAAGGTTGCTCATTATTATCATTAATGGTTTCGTAAATAAATAATTTGATCATAATGCTTTTTGACAGTCATTGATGTTATACAATCTGTAATAATGTAAACATTTTTACCAATACTTTTTACAATTATACCTTTGCGCCAAACAAATTTATTATTATTATTAAACTTTTTGTACATTACATATCGACCACGTATCAAGTCTTTAAATTTCCAAGTTTTAGCTTTAGCCTGTAAACAATGTTTAGATTCGACATTGACATGTTTAAAATAAAATATAATAAAATCTTTTTTTTTTTGAGCAACATAACTCAAAATCATTATTACTATAGAAATAGGTACATGTCACTAAAATACAACTAAACATATATTTAATTTAAAATTCATTCAAAACAGCAGTTATTTAATTTAATATAATAATTTAGGTTAAGGTCAACAAATTATATGTCACAAAGAAAAATATAATAATAAATAACATAATTTCAATATCATTAATTTTAATTTCCATCAAATAAAAAAATAATTAACAGTTTAGGAAAACTGAAATCACACTCAAGTTAAAATATCATAATATACTTTATAATGTCATACGCAAAGGTTTAGCGAGTCAGGTAGACGACGGAGATGGGGACGGATTCATAATGTCGAATCGCGATGTAAGTTTATGTCCTAATACTAGCTCAGCTGGTGACACGCCTGTCGTACTGTGAACCGAGTTCCGGTAGTCGAAAAAGTAGTCATATAATTTTACCTATTTTCCTTAATAGTGGTACTTTCCATGAGACTGAACCTGATACCCTTTTTAGGGTTCCGTAGCCAAATGACAAGAAACGGAACCCTTATGGATTCTTCATCATCTTCATCTGTCTGTCCGTCCGTATGTTCAGTATCTATAACGTTGATTTTACATTGATAAACTGGAGCCAACTCTAAGTCAAACTGTGCCATAAAATCCCTACCTAATAACGGGGGACCGCCTCCTCCACGGACTATATGCACATTATTTTTTTCCGAACGGCCCCACCTACCAGCCAGCCTAATACCTCACCTGTATAGGTCACTACATTTTTCTAAGTGTTTAATAATGAAATGTTATAAAAATAGTTTTTAAAAATCTTTTCGGACATAACCGTCACCGCTGAGCCACTATCGATTTCAAATTTTAAAGTTATTCCGTTAATACGAATTATTTCTGTCAGTGGCTCATCTTTAAAAGAGCGAATATTAAATAACTTATCACCATCATCTACCTTCAACGATCGCAAATATTTTACGTTTTTACACATTCTCCTTAAGTGACCTTTAACATTGCAATTTTTTCCACTCATAATTAGCAAAATGACACTCTGTGGCTTTATGGTTTGCGTAACCACACACATGACACTTCACTTTCACAATTTTATTGATTTTGAATAGTTGGTCTTCAGTGGAAGATATCAACTCAATATGCGTGCTTGCACTGGCCGCCGCCACTGACCGCGCACTTTGGAATATATGTAATAATGGTGGATAGCCACCATTTCGACAGCTTTCGATAACGTTAGTCCGATCAGGTCCTGCATGTCCATCTATTCTTTTAAGATGCCAGGTAACATCCCTATAATGAATTTACCCCATAAAGCCTCTTCCATGTTGCTGAACCGGCAAGCAGCTGTGAGACCGCATAGCCTAACTGCTCATTGCGCAGCCGATTCCATTGGCAACTGAGTAGCAGAATAAAATTTGTGCTAGCTTGTAATTTACCATCCCGCTGGGTTTTTTACCGTATCGAGATCGTACGTGATGAACCACTGCAAAATTTTACACTTCCATGTGTTCCAAGTTTGTAGACTGTGGTTGGAATTGTTTAGAACTACATAATTCGTGCACCCCATATTTTCTTTCCAAACGTGGGTACTTCAGATTCGTCGCCAATAATGTTTTTGGGGAACGGAGAGACAAGTGATACGTGCGAAGGTCGGTAACGCACTATCTTTATAGTATAGCACACAGATGACGTGGGCGCAATAGATACTTATATCTGTACAACATAAAGGAAAAATGATAATAACCACTTAAGGGAAAACTGATTCATTAAACATAGAAATGTGCATTCCTGTAACGTATTCCATGTTATTATTTTATACATCAAACTCGTGTAAATTGACCATTTACAAGCGAAATTACTATCTGATTTCACAGCTGAAACTTGCGCCGCTCCAGTTGCGAACTTGACTACCTTGTGTATGATTATTTGGGAGTTGCTGGCTCAAATTTGTTCGTCAACTAGACGCCTTTGCTTTGCCTGAACTTGTTCATGCCGGTTCATTGCAACGCCAATTGCCATATAAACAAGCCGCCCCCAACCCAAGCTGTGACGTTGTCCAATCTTCCTTGTGTTTTGTTCACAGAAAACATTCTTACATAATAATAAATCTTTATTTAGACCAGCATAAGTAACATTATATATTATAATCACCATAAAAAATCTTGCAAATATAAAAGACAATCTTTAGCATCTGCTATCGAACTTGGTTAGGTAGAACTATGTTTTTAACTATGTTTAGGGGTACGACAAAACCTAATACCGCTCTACCATCTTGAAGCTAACCCTGTTGAAAGAAAAATCAGGGACTTGAAGGTTCAGTTAGCTATCCTTGTTGTGAATCGATACTTTTGTTTCGACACCAAGTACTTTTGGTATCGAATCAATCTTACGATACTTACTCGGTATCGTAAGTAAAGTACTAGTATTGAATCGAATCAGAATTCAGACTGAATATACCTCGAAAATTTCTGAACTTATCTGTGGAATGAATCAGAATAAAATGTTCACTCTCGCTAAAAAAGGTCTTCTGCTAAAATTAAATCCAAAAATAATAATTTAGATAATTTTATTAAATTATTAATCTAAGAATTAAAATAAAAAACGTCGTGTAACTCGCAGGCATGCATTAGCGCGAGTGAACCTGTATGTCAGGCGGCTGCTTATGATAATGTTTATTGTGTTGTGTCCAAAAATATAATTGAATACTGCCTGCGTTTTAGTAGTAATTATTATATTTGTTTCTTAATTTCACGATGATCACACTTGTAATTATTAATCATTAATTATTCATTTTTTTTGTTACTTTAGCTAAAGTAACAAAAAAAATATTAAATATCAAAATACGTATAAAAACAAATAAAGTCCAATCAAATAACATAATTTACTATTCCATTAGAACTAAAAAATATATATATATATTTAAAGTATCGATATGAGTTAGTATTGATACTTTAGCGATACTCATATGAATAGTAAAGCATACGAATAAAAACCGAGTACTATTCATATGAATAGGTATCGGTATGGAAACATCCCTATCTATTTAATATTTTATTGTAGAAATGAAAACTGATCATCTCTTTTGATGAATTTAAAGTTATGTTAATTTATATTTCTTATTATACTTTAAGCGTAAATACGAAGACGGATCCAATGGAAAATTTATGAAACCGAATTTTTCATTTGTGAATTTATAATCTAGTAAATTGTACCTACTTAACAATACTTAACAAAATACCACAGACCAATAAGAGAACAAGGAAAATACAAAAAAAAACACTCTTGATAGCTGAAGATAATAGTATAATTTATGTAAGCCTGCTGTTAAAATATTCCTAATAAAGTTCTAAAATGATAGAATTTGGTGGTGGAAACATTAATTTTATCAATTTAAATTTTCTTGTGTAATAACAATTTAAATTTTCAATCTTGTAGCAATACATAAATAATAGTGATAAATTGGATTAAATGAATGCTTTAAATACTTGTTTTGTATCTAAAACATCGAATATGTTTTTGTCATTTAACCAAAAACCTATTAGATGTTAAAACTACTGATTCCACAACAAATCACAAATCGCAGATGAACACTGTAAAATGTTAACAGGTACTTTGAAAAGAAACAGTTCGAAGTTGCTATTATTCAAATTCATATTGCAAGATGCAAATACATTACAAAAATCAAGATGCAAATACATACTTCTTACTATCCGAGTTCTTAAGTTTATTAAAAAGTTCAACGTTTGACTTGTTTCAACGCCCACATTGTGGAGCTTACAAGAAACTTCGCTCCTGGGCCAACTAGGTATGAGAGAGATTACGTAGGTATCTACATAATTTTATTCCCTACATCAATCTCTTTGCATTTGAGTCCCATTATTTTAGAGTGCACACGGGCGCGCTGTGGAAGTTTTATTTGGTTTAAACATCTAGCAGTTATTTGTTTCTTAGGTTTTCACGCACATCACTCATTAAATAAAACTAGTTTTTACGGGTTAATGCACGAAACTTTATTTATTTATTGACGTTTCGCAGCCTTTTCAGGTCTGGTCAGGTTTATTCTGACGATGCAGACCTGAAAAGGCTGCGAAAGGTCAATAAATAAATAAAGTTTCGTGCATTAACCCGTAAAAACTAGTTTTATTTATCTAGCAGTTACATGCTTAAAAATTAAATAATGTAAATATAATTGCTATTTCTTCTTTCCAATGTTTAACACTTGTAAAGGTATTTATTTGATATTGTGGGTTACCTACAATGCGAAGAAATGACGCTGCTTTGCAGCTTAAGAAGGGCTAGAGTAAATTCGACTCGGCCACCAGGGCCGCGGAAGCATAATGGTCAGTAAATTCCCCCGGATAGTGGAGGGTGCTGGTTCGAGTCCCGTCTGCTACCTGGTTTGCGTGTAATTTTTTCTAGTAAATTTTTTTTAGTTTTATATAAAGTATTATTAAAAAAAAAAATTAGAAAGTTTTGTACGGTTGCCGCAGTCTGATCACTTCTAATGATACTTCATTCTAAAAAAAGGTCAGAGCATAATTATAATAAAAATATTAATAAAAATAAAGATTTTTATATTGTACACAACGAGTAAATCGATTCTATCAAGAAAACCTCTCAATAGGTTAGTTGACTCATGTCGAATTGTATTAAATAAATGTTTATTTCTTAAAGTATTTGGTCTAAGGAGCCTAAATATATAGATTTCACTTCATAAAAGCAGAAGATTGCTGTAGAAATTTAATTTAAAAAAAAATATTTAGTCTTTACTTTTTAAACACTAAAAACGCTGTTCGCCACATCCGCCATGATTGTGACGTCTCTTTTAGTAAACAACTAAATGTCATTCATACATAACTTTAAAACTTGTATTATTAAAACTGATAATAAATGAAGAGACTTATAATATTATTCAATGAGTACTAACATCAAAGTGATCTTCGCAAAAATAAATTTTACTATGATTCGATAAAGTCGCAGGATCACTTTTAGCAAGTTCTAACCAGGTATTACCGTCAACGTCATAGCATAGATAATCTATAGACTAAAATGGCCGACAGCGTCTTTGTATGTCCATGAAAAGTCTATTTTAAAATTAAAGATTTGTAGCTTTCTAGGTCGCAAAAAAATACAATACATTTTTTTCGGTCTAATAGAATATTTATTAACCATTTAAAACCTTTTTCCAAAAAGGGTCAACTAGCCTATTATGAAAAGGAAAAGATACAACTCACGCCCAATCAGGGTTAAATGTGGCGTTACTTATGTAAAGCTATTGTATGCGTCATAGTAATATTTCTGTTTGCCGCAACTCCGATGTGGTACGAAGCATATAAGCATGTACGAGTATGCCACTACCCAAAACTTTATGTGGAGAAGACGAATATATATATAATAATACTTATGACTAACCATACCTGCGCGACCAAGCTTTGACTACTTATCGCGCTAAAGGCATTGTTATTGCTACTTCACCCAAATGTATCGTCCCTCAAAACCCCTTTGATATGTGTCGAAAAACCACCAGTCAAGCTATCGTTCAGCGTCCATCGCCATGCAGCTCGATAGTTAATTTATGATATCCGCTAATGACTTCCTACAACTGCGTTTATCGCAATCTTAGACGAGGCTTCGTGGCAATATACAGAGGTGTGGGACTTTGGTTCGTAGTTTAAACATGGACCAAGTACTATGTAGTATTATCCTAAATTCATAGGTTTAAGTAAGTGTATGTGTATATACAGAAATTGTAGTTTAGTGTGGAGATAAGTGTCAATTCACTGCAACTGTCAGAAAAAGTGTCAACTGACTGTCTTACACCGCTACACCATGATTGCTAAATATCGATCGCGATTATTGCGATCTCTCTAACAGATATCAAGATAAGTGAGTTTGCTTAAAATATTTCATTAATAACAACAAGACAGTAAGTGACATTATTAGCTCGTGTTACACAGGTTGTGCTGCGCTATACATATTCTTCTTTCTTCACTTACTAATTGTATGTATTCTCATTGTAAATAAACTTTATTTTTATGAGAATAAATTATTGTAACCTAACTCTAAGTGGCGAAAAGTACAGTTTAATAAGACGCTTGATCTTGCATCAAACTGTCAGATAGTCAAAGATTTAAATCGTTAGATATGCCCTGACACCGAAAAACTGTGGCTATATTTTGCAATGACGTTACGATGATGGCCGTTTTGACACATTAGCGAGTCTCATCTAGATATATTTTTTTTGTAATCAATATTGCAAACAGACGCTGATCAAAAGGATTGAATTAAATAAAAAATATCAATGTCTACATAAGTTCAGCGATCCTAACTGCGGCAATCGTTTTGATTTTGTGGTGAATAAGTACATTGCAATTATATAATAATTAGATGACCCGGCGAACTGCGTACCGCCTTTATAACAGTTGATAAATGTGGCAATTTTAAATATCTAGCTTAATTAAATTTAGGACTTTACAAGCGAAATAAAACAAACACAAAAAAAGTGTTTATTTTATTTCGCTTGATAATCGAATTGAAATAGTTTACTCGGATAATCTACATATAAAACAAAGTCGTGTTAGTTGGAACACTTATAACTCAAGCTCAATGGCTGTTTATTTGTACCTATTGCAAATATGTTACTACAATATATTTAGATAGAAGATGATTCACTTTAGATAGTGATATTGTAATTAAAAGAAAATACTGTAATCATAAGACAAGTTGCAATACTAGCCGATATTTTGGTAAGGAGACAATAGATATAACTTCAACACTATACTGAAGTATCTCTAGTATATAGTATATTATAGTTTTGTAAAGTTTTAATGCTATGCCCTAAGATTACCGATTTGATAAATTTTATTACTAAGTGCTCATCACTAAAAGAAGAATGAAGAACAGTAATTAGTTCTTTCGAATTTAAAACAATTTTTATGAAACTTCATGGGCGGACAAACGGACTAAACGAGCAATGCGGTGCCGAGAGAATAGTGTTGTCTCTTTTTGTCTTGCAATATTTTCTAACACTACTTTCTCTGTCAAGCTGATCGGACAGCGATTTCAATATTTATGACAAAGAAAGACACTAATTTTAATAAACAATAAAATCTATAAAATTACCAAAGAAATATTAAACCATTAGCTTTATTTGTATTCCTCGAATTGTTAGTGCACTTTTGGAAGGCACACGACGGCATTTTAATACACTTTTCTCGCAAAAATGCCTGCGGTATTTTATTCACCAACGTCAAACTGCCACTATATTCAGATGAACACTGATTAGACAAGCCATGATGATATGCTACTTAGCCTATTCGAGTGCTGTCATCTTTCAGAGCAGACAAACTATGGTAAGGGCATATCTAACGATTGAAATCTGCAGATAGCTAGCTACACTTTATTGAAAGGAATAACAAATTACATAAAAACATTAAATGGAATTTTCTTAGCAAATTATACAGCTTAAATGAAAAGGCGATGATAAAGTCCTCTTTGAACCAAAAAATAATAATTACGAAGCAAATGTATGTTGCTTCCTATTGTCCGCCAAACCATTTCTAAAGAAGCTGAACTCATTTCACACCTGTCCAGTGTGTTGTTGTTTAGTTTTACTTGTTTTTTAAGAGGTCGAAATGGTTTAACGGCCTTCTAAACCGTGAGTCACAAAATAACACTCCCCCAGTCCTCTATCTAATGAAGCCAATTTTCTACGCCCGCACCTACCTCTGCTCTCCTTTTGAATTTTCCCCCGTATTTTCCTTGTCATCCATCTACTTCCGCGTTTCCGCGCAAGCAGATTACTTTTGATTTCAAATTCCATCTCCATTGATTTAATAAACAACAAATTGTTCGGTTCGCTCCTATTAATACTAAGGCCAAAAGTACACCGAGATTTTCGAATATTTCGAATCTTTCAGTCGAGATGTTATAATATCAGGACATTGTAAAGGAATTTCATTCATAATTAACTGGTAAATGTAACAATGCTGTGAAATTATTGTTCGCTCATTCGGTTAACTATTCGGTTCGAAGCCTTACGAACAATTTATAATAAGTAAGGTGTAAACAATTTAAAAGAAAATTATTAACGGTAAATCAATGGAAAATTCTGCTTCACAGCTGAAAGGCCAGTTAATCCAAAACAAATTCCAAACATGTCGGAACAAACACACACGTGGAAAGTTTCCAAACTAATTTTTATTTAGCCCCGTTAGTAGTTTGGCGGGTGGATTTTTCTTTTATTAGTTTTTCAGTGAAATCTCAACGTACATAAAGCATCGTTATTTGCTGTAGTTTCATCTTGGAAATATTTCAAAGCAAATTTTCTCTTACTTAGAGTTTACGCTAGTTGCCTCCGAGTCAGCTGCAATGCAACTGGCATTTACTAGAATATGCAGAAAATGCAGATACTCTCCACTCTTTCGGTGCTTTCGGCGACCATTCAGAATTACCGAGCCATGCACTACTAAGTGGGTATAATAAAACACTACTTCATCATTTCATTATGCATCGTCCAGTCTGTAGGAAATACTGTTGGTGTGATCTTTAATTAAATTTTCCGTCGTGGACAAGGAATTTCGGTAGTTAAATTTTCTTGCTTGAAAGATATAAAATGTAATATTGATGAACAATAAAATTAAAAACTAATTTAGAACAACTTAACTTTAAGATTAAAGTAACTCGTAAATATTTTTTCTGTCAAATTAAAATTTCTACTTTCTGCTAGGTTTATTATATGGCAGTTAAAATCATTATAATAAATATCATAATTGTAATTATCCATATAAAATGACGATAAAGAAAGTAGAGTGAACTAGTTCTTACCTTTTTAATTATACCACTTTTTATAGTTTCCCTATAATAATCGGAGGTTTAATTTACTCATGTGGTTTGTATAACGTTCAATGACCTGCTTTATTCCAAGCACAAGTTAATACATTTATATCGACCTTCATTTGTTTTCAAAAACCTCTGCTACTTTGTAATGGGAGAAACACCGCTCGAAAAAAGCTGTTCCAATTCCCACAATTTCAATTTACTAGTAACAGTTTGCACTAAGACTAAAAATTTAAAGCTACAGCCCTCACCGCTGTGTATAAGCATCGTGAATTTTTGTGTTGCTCTTCTTTTTTGAACTAAAAAGGAACACTACCTCATATATTAGTAACTTAGTATTTGCGTTTAGTATTAATGAACTGATTTTCATACATAAAATATAATTTTACTAATTCTGTGCTCCTTTGTCTTCTTTTTTTTGATAACTTGAGTTTGAAAGCAACTAGAAGCCCTCAAAATATACTAATTTTTATCACCACTAAAAACGTCTAGCGTGGAGATTCATAAGCATTTACAAAAAAAAGCAAACCGTAGAGGCCTAGTATAACTACTTATTATTCTATTGGTGAAATTTCTTTTATATATATTCAAAAATGTCCGCTGGTCACCTTCTGCTTGACACCGCTCTTTTATATATCTCAAAACGCTAAATCTGTAGGGCGCTTCCGTAAAATAAAATCTCACTTCCAATTTCGGTAGCTGCCATTTTAGACATATACAGGCATTAAACGGCATTTCTTGCATTATTAGATATTTGACAATTGCCAGAAAACGAAATAAATGAGATCTTAATTAAAATTGCATCTTACAGAATACCTATGCTGAACACAAACTTACGCAAACCATAAAAGTGAATCGCTTTAGGATATGCGTGTTAAAAGCCACTAACTCTATTGAAGAAGCCTTCCGCAAGACACTGGTTGTCTTAAACCGCTTGTATTTTACTTAAAACCTGAGTGGTTTTGTACGTATTTAACCTGACGTTATTCCCTTTACAAGGTAATAGATCAACAGAGATCCTACTAATATTAAGTTTTGAGTTGAAAATTTGTAAGTTTATGTGTTTGTATGTTTGTAACTCAATGGCGCAAAAACTACAAAATGGATTTAGATAAAATTTGGTACGCATATAGTTTATGACCTGTATTGAGACATGATAATTTTCATCCCAGGAAAATGTTAAGTTCCTGTGGGATTCTCAAAAAAACAAAATGAAAACCAGGACTAAGCGCATTCGTATAGTAATACGAGTAACAATAATACGTAAGAACTACAAGCCTAAGCCGTAGCCGTATAGTGCCGGCCTAGAATAGAATAGCACTACCCCCTCTCATCCCGTGGGTGTCGTAAGAGGCGACTAAGGGAAACTTCACTTCACCTAAGGAGATGGGCAGCAGCATCTTATGCGAGCCGGTATACTGCGATCGCCAACCCGCCTGCCAAGCGTGGCGATTATGGCAAACCCCCCCCCCCCCATATGCGAAACAATACGAAATGGCCCCCAGTCCCCGGCGGCCCCGCTATTCCTGGCTACGGTAGCGGCCACGGTAACGGCGGGGCAGGGGGTGCGAAGAATCCCCGGGTAGGACACGGCTACCACAACAACAGAATACTGGCCCTGGCAACCTACAACACGCGCACACTGAGGACCGATGCCAAGATGACAGAGCTGGAAGAAGCTATCAGCAAGTTACACTGGGACGTCATCGGGTTATCTGAAGTCCGAAGAGAGGGAGAGGACACGATAAATCTGGACTTCGGTAACTTGCTGTACTTCCGGGAGGGCGACCAACAGTCCGTAGGTGGTGTCGGGTTTATCGTCCACAAGTCCCTCGTCAACAACGTGCTGACCATCGGTAGTGTTTCGAGTAGAGTAGCGTACTTGGTACTCAGAATATCATCACGATATTCGATGACTGTCATCCAAGTCTACGCTCCAACCTCGAAACACACCGATGACGAAGTGGAGGCTATGTATGAGGAGATCTCTCGGGCCATGCATAGCCACAAAACCCACTACACGATTGTGATGGGGGGTTTCAATGCAAAGTTGGGGAAACGTTGCGGCGACGAGCTGAGAGTGGGGCAATTTGGAGTTGGGGAACGGAACGACAGGGGCCGGATGCTGGCGGACTTTATGGAGAGGGAGAACCTCTATATGATGAACTCCTTCTTCAGAAAGCCCGTCACCCGCAAATGGACCTGGATAAGTCCCGACGGCAAGGTCAAAAATGAGATTGATTTTATCATGTCGACGAAGAAGCAAATATTCAATGATGTCTCAGTGATCAACGCTGTTAAGACAGGAAGCGATCACCGCATGGTAAGAGGCACATTGAATATCACGTTCCGACCGGTGCCAGCCCAAATTCAAAACCCCGAGCGCTTTCAGCTCGAGCTCCAGACCGCTTCGAGTACCTTGAGAACAGCATAGACGTGGACGATCTGAACGACCTGGTGGTGGATACTGTCCGTACGGTAGGGTCTAAACACTTTAAAACCCGCCGTACCAAGTTAAAGAAACTCTCCGCATACACACTCGAACTCATGGATAAGAGACATGAAATGAGACTACAGGACTCAGCGGATGCATTTCGTTATAGACAGCTTAATAGACAG
Source organism: Chilo suppressalis (assembly GCA_902850365.2). Lineage (NCBI taxonomy): Eukaryota > Metazoa > Arthropoda > Insecta > Lepidoptera > Crambidae > Chilo > Chilo suppressalis. The sequence continues at coordinate 11,854,643 of OU963906.1, read as the reverse complement.
ATCTCGAAGTCGTTGACGAGCGACCTTCGCCACTTTAATGCCTAGCGTATTAAACAGGCCATAGAGCGGAACAAAGGCTCCAAAGTGTTCGCTAGAGATCTGTCTATTGGGCAAAGTCAACTGACGAGGCTGAAAACTGAGGACGGTAGTATCAATTCATCAACTCCTGAAATCCTGAGGGAGATTGAGAGTTTCTATAGGCAGTTATATTCCAGCAGAACACCAGGTGAAAGCAGAGCTCGAGATCCTAGAGCCAAGCTTTCCCGACATTATACGAGGATATCCCGGACGTCAGCCTGTACGAGATTAGAATTACCCTCAAACAGCTTAAAAACAACAAGGCGGCGGGAGATGACGGAATCACAACAGAACTTCTGAGAGCGGGCGGTACGCCGGTACTTAAAGTCCTCCAGAAGCTCTTCAACGGTGTCATCCGCCAGGGCAAAACGCCGAAAGCATGGAGCAGAAGCGAGGTGATTTTGTTCTTCAAAAAGGGTGATAAGACCCTACTGAAGAACTACAGACCCATCTCGGTTCTGAGCCATATCTACAAGCTGTTTTCGAGGGTCATTACGAATCATCTCGCTCGCAGGCTCGACGACTTCCAGCCTCCCGAACAAGCCGGTTTCCGAAAAGGCTTTAGTACCATAGACCACGTCCATACGCTGCGGCAGATTATACAGAAGACCGAAGAGTATAATCGGCCACTTTGCTTAGCGTTTGTGGACTATGAGAAGGCCCTCGATTCGATCGAGACCTGGGCGGTGCTGCAGTCTCTCCAGAGGTGCCAAGTGGACTACAGGTATATCAAAGTGTTAAAGTACCTATACCAAAACGCCACTATGTCGGTCCGAGTACAGAATCAGAGCTCTAATCCTATCCAACTACAGCGAGGGGTGAGACAGGGAGACGTTATATCTCCGAAACTGTTCGTTGCTGCGATGGAGGATATTTTTAAGCTTCTGGACTGGAAAGGACTCGGCATTAACATCAACGGCGAGTACCTGACACACCTTCGATTTGCCGATGACGTAGTCCTAATGGCGGAGACTTTGGAAGACCTGAACACCATGCTCGAGCATCTCAGTGACGCATCCCAGCGAGTTGGTCTTAAGATGAACATGGACAAGACTAAAATCATGTCCAACGCCCATGTTGCACCCGCTCCAGTTAATGTTGGGAACGTTACACTTGAAGTTGTTGACCACTACGTTTACCTAGGACACACAATCCAGTTAGGTAAGTCCAACTTCGAGAAAGAGATCTCTCGTCGAATCCAACTCGGATGGGCAGCGTTCGGGAAGCTGCGGAACATCTTCGCGTCCAAAATACGTCAATGCCTTAAGACGAAAGTATTTAACCAGTGTGTGTTGCCAGTGATGACCTATGGTAGTGAGGCGTGGTCGTTTACTATGGGTCTCATAGGACGGCTCAAGGTCGCCCAGCGGACAATGGAGAGAGCTATGCTTGGTGTTTCCCTGCGTGATCGAGTCAGAAATGACGAGATCCGTAGGAGAACTAAAGTCACCGACATAGCTCGAAGAATAGCCCAGCTGAAGTGGCAGTGGGCGGGACACATAGCGAGGAGAACCGATTTCCGTTGGGGCGGAAAGGTTCTCGAATGGCGACCGCGTGCCGGACGACGCTCAGTGGGAAGACCCGCTACAAGGTGGACCGACAATCTGGTGAAGGTCGCGGGAAAACGCTGGATGCGGGCAGCGCAGGACCGATCGTTATGGAGATCCTTGGGGGAGGCCTATGTCCAGCAGTGGGCGTTATACGGCTGATAGGATGATGACTAGCCTAAAATTAAATGTAATCCTAGCGTCAATCTATTGAAGTCCACACTGACAAGACATAGAGCTGGAGATCTACTACATAACCGCGAATATATTAGCATTCATTCAATGCAGTTTGTCATTTAAAATCCATTTTTATTGATTAAAATGACAGCGTAAATTTCTAAACTTCACTTAATGATTTGTACATATTATTCGTAAGGCGTTATGCTAGTTAGTAGTTACGAAAAATCAGAATCGAAAGTTCAATATTAAATGGATTTGAAATGACTAAAATTATATTTATTAAGTTAATGTCAATATGGTTGCATGGTAGATAGGATAGATACCTACCCCCTGATACTAATTTTATAAATGTGGAAGTTTGCATGTTTGTATGTTTACATGTCTGTTAATCGATCTCGCAAAAACGGCTGAACGGATTTGGTACAAAATCTGCACACAGACCGCTTATAACATGAAAAGGTATAAGACAAAACAAAAGATACAAGATAAAACATAGGATACTTTTTATCCCGGAAAAGTGTGAGGTACCTAAGAGATTTGAAAAATCTAAAGTTAACACGGAGAGAGTAGAGTCGCAGGTGACCGCTAGTATTTCATAATTTTAGCGATGAAAACAAACAAAAAATAAAAAAAACAGTCCAGACGATGTAATAACACGGCAGCTCATACGTATACGGTACAACAGCAAAGAATTATGTCTCAATAAAAATGCTGACTCAAGCCATGGCATTTCACGCGATGCACACAACTTCTTTAGAAGTTTATTTCAAGACAGAAGTTTCATAAAATAAAAGACTCCATCAGTCCAAAATGTCATTTCTGTCCTACCAGTATTATAAATATGCAAGTTTGTATATTTGTTGTTATTCATTTACGCAAAACGGCTCGATGGGTTAATATAAAATTTGGCATACATGTCATATACTTGATATTACCTGGATTGAGAGATTGAAAAATGTTAGGTTCCTGTGGGATTCCCAAAAAACTTACAATAACGAAGACAACATCGCGAGCGGAAGCTGTTAAACAATAAATAGCTATGAATAAGGTTAATAACATGCATATGAATCATGGGATTGGATCAGGGTACTAAATTTCTTACTTAAGAGTGATTCTCTCTAATCGCTATCATAAAGCTGCAATGGCCGCTTACCATCAAGCGGGCCATATATATATTTTTAATGTTTATGCCGGCAACGAGCTGGTTCACCTGATGCTAAATGGTCACTGCCGCCCACATGGGCGGCGCCCCATGAGTAACCTTGTTGCTGCAAGTATACATATACTTGTAGCAACAAGGTTACTCATGGGTTGCCGGTTCTGAAGCTCTGCCAAATGTAAGATTGACTGCAAGCATTTTTCCACAAAAAAAAAGTGTCTTAGCCTCCGCTATCGCAGACCGAATGCGCTTACTACTGCGCAATTATGCACCCTCTTTGTAATAACATACAATAAAACACTATAAAACAACGATTCATAACTTGGCGAATGTTCATATTCATTACATTGCGGAATTCTCGGCTACAAATGAACCCTTGTATATTATTTAGGATTGTAAAATAACCGTAAACTCTGAGTTTTAAAACTGCAGTTCTATAAATAAATATACTTCTGTGAAGTATTTCTAAATTGAAATTTTTATTACATCACCCCAATTTTTATTTTTAATTGAAGGATATTGCATTTCATTTTTATAGTTATTAAAAATTCAGACCTTATCAACATGCATCGGTGGTTCAGTGGTAGAGAGCTCTCCTGGTACGCGGGTAGCGGTTTCTAATGTATTTTTGTCCACTATTCGTAGGCCAGGGTAAAAACATCTGCTATTTTTACCAGCAACTATAGACCCATCACTATTTTATCTTGAATAGACAAAATAATTGAAAGATTTATTGGCAATCAAATTAAAGTCGTTACAAAATAATAGGCCCGTTTTGACATTTGTGCACTCATGAAGTTTCATATTCGAAATTAGTTCCAAACTTGAAAAAAATAATTAATGTTCTTCATTGTCATAAGAGACGTGCAGCTTTTCATAAAATTTATCGAATCAGTAATTTGGGTACGAAAAATTAAAATTTTACAAAATCATATTACAATATGGTCGTGAAAGAATATGGTCCCGGAAACTTTTTGTTTCATGTTTAAAACCATTAAATGTATTATTTTAAAATACAGCAGCTATTTGACAGAATCTTTAAAAGATTTAGTAAAACTGTTTAACTTTATAATTATCATTAAAGAACTATTTGTACTTATTCTTTGAAGTGATATTGTTATTATTCACTACATAACTAGCTCCGGCATTTGTTTTTTTTTTTCGAAATAAATGTGTAAAAATTATATAGTCAATACGATGACTGCATATACGATCGTTGAGCGTAAATTAACATAACATGTTCATTTTAATCAATCTCTTTAAGCCGCTTGCAATATTAGTTAAAATTCCGAAAATATAATAGCTGAAGTCATCACGAAAGTTAGATAAAAACAAAATGGAAAAATACGGCACTCGCGGTTCAAAAGTGTAACGCTTTAATTGTGGTAGTATTAAATTTTCTAATCAGAACTTAAAGCCTTTACAATACATAATTAAATCAATCAAATACTCATACAAGCTTGTATCGATTATCGTATACCGAGTCGTATGGTTACATCACCAGTTACAAATATCAAAAGGGGCCTATTATTTTGTGATAACTTGTAAATAATGAATATTTAAAAATCAATAAAATATTCAACAATCAACGATTCGGATTTCAGAAAAACCGGAACAATTACTTTTAGAATTTACAAATAAAATAAATTCTTATTTAAATAATAAAAAACACGTGATGGCTATATTTGTTGACTTCAGTAGGGCATTCGATGTTTTGCAGTGTGATACGTTGTTAAAAAAAATATCACAGAATGGCATTCAAGGTCATTTGCTTACATCGGCGCATACACATACCGACAACGTTTTGTCAATGCGACCAATTACAGTTTGTTGACACTCACAAATACATAGGTATCGTCAACGATCAGCAGTTTAACTGGAGTTCACATATCGAATATATCACTAACAATCTACGGGCAATTGTGAACAAAATGACAATTCTTCGTTATAAGTTGCCACTGAGTACTCTCAGTTTATTTTATATTTCTATGGCGGATTCCTTAATCAACTATAAGTTGAGTGGCTATAACAGATCCTGTAAAACACACTTGCAACAGATATATAATTTACAGGTCAGTCTAATTAAAACATTTGTACCAAAGAAAATACGTCTCAAACTAAATCTAAATAACGAAAGTTTATTTCAATACTGTAATATTCTAAATATTGTCGATAAATTTAAACTTGTAACATTAATAGACGAATACCATAATGAACATTTGCTCACATCGAGAAACCGATCTAGTAACTTAAGACAACTAGATGTAGAACCTATTTCTCATACCATGTTCAATAACAGGCACTGGGTATTCTAACAAGATTCGGCGCCAGCTCATAGAGCGAAGAGCATACAAGACTGACTAGCGGCGCGTAAAATCGACTTAATCCGGCACGAAGACTGGCCCTCCTCCAGTCCAGATTTAAGTCCGTTAGATTACAAGATATAGCAACACTTGGAGGAAAATGCATGCTCAAATCCTCATCCCAATTTGGAGTCCATCAAGACAGCCTTGATTAAGGCAGCCGCGGATATTGACGTGGACCTCGTTCGTGCTGCGATAGACGACTGGCCGCGCAGATTGCAGGCCTGTATTCAAAATCACGGAGGTCATTTTGAATAAACTTTATTGTCATAAAAATCTGTGTTTTGTTAAGTTCATTTTGGTATATAAATGGTTACATAATGAATAAACTTGTTTCAATTATTTTATATTAAACATGTGACAGAATTTATGACCTGACTTGGATGTATGTTAAATTTATTTTTAAGCATGTTACAATAAATAAATTAAAAAAAACGTTTTTCATAAACCAATATTTTATTATGCAACTATACTCGGAAATATTTTAGTATTAATGCTTTCGTCTGTACCTTAAAAAAATTCAATGCGAAAACCATTATTCTCCAAGTGATGTAAGGTAGCCTAACTAAGTATTCATGAACCCTTTACTGGTATCATGGGAACCCTTTGGAAAATTTTACTGTTCACAAGTACTCTTATTTTGAAATACGCTGTTTATCAAATTGCGCGATCAAAACTCGGGCCCATAATTATGTGCATTTTTTTAAATGGGTTTCCAATACCTATAATGTAACTAAGAAGCCAAAGTTATCCGATACATCGTTTGCATAAATTATACGAGTACCACTTACGATCATCTTACCGTGCCACCCTTTAGTCACATAACGATGTCTAGCGAAAAACAAAAACATTACTACCTAAATGTAGTGCTAATTTGAACCAGCGAAGGAAAATAACTCGTATGAATACACGTGTTCGGTCTATTTCCAGCGATCAGCAGCATTTCATGTGACCGCCGCGTCGCGTCGTAGTTTTTCCGATGCGCATTTGCCGCGATAAAATAACGTTTTATTTACGTTTGAGCTGCGTCTGTATAGTTTGGTCACGAAGCGAACATCGAAAAGTGAATCTCGCGGAACACTAATTCTAGAAAATCCAATCTCTCCCTATTACCACTAAATTTTTGGTTTGTATATGTAATATATAAATATTATAGCCGCTGGGTTCTTGTGTTTTTTCAAAGTCTATGAACGCTTGATCAGTGATATGAACCCACTGAGATTTTAGCTACGGACAAGAACCTAATTATTATTATTTTAATCTAGCCACAGGTACTGTGTAATTTTTTAAACTACTTGTCATTCATAACATTTTTCGGATTCGTCAGAATCAGGAGTATCTATTTAGAGTTATTGACGCAGTCGAAAATGCTTCTGTACATTTGACTAGTATAATAATACATCAGAGTTTGCGTCAAATTCGCAAATTTTATCTTATTTTTACAGATTTGTTTATAATGTTATCCCCTTAATAATTCAATTATGACCTTGAGCGACGAATCCAACTTTGCAAAAAATCTAACAATCTGCGAAAATTTTAGTCTTTTTTAAAGATTTTGTCAAATATTACCCTAAGGCTAGTTCTCGATAGTACTTTTACATACCGTTTTAAAGTAAACTAAATTTGCTATAATATGAAACCATTGTTGCATCAGTATACATCAAATTAGTTACAAAAATATCAACAACTTATTAAACTATTTTGTATGCTAAATTCCCAAAAATTAATTATTATCATTCAGTATTTTTAACATTGCTGTTCTGTCGGTAAATTAATTGGGGCAATGTATAACACACCTCTCGCCGCTTTAAATTATAATTTATGTTAACTCTATAACAATATGTGTTCTCTCAAATTGTCAGATATTTCATTGAAAATGTGATGAAATTATAATATGTAATTAACATTAATAGTTCAGACTACTTTGTGAAACGCATTTTATTTATCATGTTTAGCGACTATACTAAAGGGACTATATGCTTTTCAACGAGACGATTTCTACCCAGATCTAGGCATGATTTTAAACTGTATGTGATACCCTAGACTCCGAACTCACCTGGGCACCACACATACACAACACCATTACGAATAATACCATCATTTTCTGGAAATGTCGCAAAATGATTATCATAACTTGAAGACTATCACCGCACATTGTTAGGTGGCTTTATATGATCATTTTGACCCATCATCAGCCTCACAGGATTAGTATGGTGAATAATCCAGGTAACGACAATTAACGACGTCTCCAGAGGCGGGCCTGCTGCGCAATCACAGGCTGTACGAATACCACCCCCACATCAGCACTGGAGACAATAGTTAACGTGAGACCACTCCATTTATTTATAAAACAAGAAGTTGTTTGTTCAGCCACACACTTAAGCATGCTGGGGCTATGGAGGGACTACAAGATCCCCACATACTAGCATCTTAGCAGACATACAGAGGTAATTTCCGTACTTTGCAACAGTAAACGACTTTATTCCTAAGACGTGCGTATTCGACAAGAAATATAAAACACAACTTTATGAAGACACCCCGGATCATTGTCTGCATCAGGAGCTGCGGGTCTACACAGACGGATCAATAACTAACTGTGATACAGGTTCAGGTGTCTTTTCCGAAGATCTAAATATACACATTTCTACTGCACTGGGAGCCTATAACACGGTCTTCCAGGCAGAGTGTGTGAGCAACATTAGAGCCGCAGAGGCGATAGATTGTCGCGGGGTATGAGGAAAACATATTCGTATTCTCCCTGATAGCGCTTCTGTCCTGCAGGCACTGGACAACAATATAATGACATCAGGCTTTGGCGTAAGGTAGGACACACAGTTTCAACGGATTTAAAATGTGTTTTTAATACTTTTATGCACATGTGTTTTTTATTATTTCATACAACTCTACGTTCCAGAACCTTTATACACTCCGTTCTCAAAAGTATGTTTTTTTTAAATAATTTGGTTTGCGCGAAAATCTAATAAAAAATATCACTATGTTAATATTTTGTAATTTATATTCAGCAGTTAAAACAATACTATCGTCAATAATAAGCATAGCTCGCAACGACTACGCTCCGCTACGACGCTACGTCGTAGGCAACCATACTACGGATACCTCTCGCCAACAATGACTGGAGAGATGTATTCATTATCTCGTACATTTACCTTTTATGTAAGTGTCTAACAACGGCAAATAAATATAAGGAAGTTTCTTCCTTTTAAAGAACTTAGTAATGTAGGTTCTACAGTGTACGTAATATTTGCTTTAAATATATTTTATCAATACAGGCACTTTAACTCTTTGGTTGGTAATGGGACTTTTAAGTTATCTATACTTAATATTATAAAGAGGGTTGATTTGTATGTATGTTACGAAAAAACCCAAACTAGCTACTAGACCTGTTTCAACAATTTTCTCCATATTAGAATGCTACAGTATCCCTGAATAACACAGGTATAAATTGTCGCTTTAAAATAAAGTTCACCCATGAAAACCATGGCGGATTGCAAGTTTATAATATTTTCCAGGAAAAGCATCCAATACACTAACTCTACACGTAACAAAGTCGTCAAGAAAGGACACCAAAATAGCGGTCTGTAAACCGTTTCGGAGGAGCATCGAGTCGATATGAAGTTTATAAAAATCTTTGGCTCGGTTGGCATTATAAGTCACCGTATTTCAACAATTTTTCCATCATTAGAATGCTACATTATCCCTGAATAACGTAGATTATATTTTGTTGCGTTAAAATAAACTTCACCTATGCATAACCAAGGCGGATCTCTAGTTTATAATATTTTACAAGAAAAATATCCACTACACTAACCCTGCACGTGAGCGAAACAAAGTCGTCATCAAAGAACACCAAAATAGCTGTCTGCAAACCATTTCAGAGGAGCGTCGAGTCGATATGAAGGTTATAAAAATATTTGGTGGAGAGTTCGGCGTTATATTGGCATTATAAATCAGCGTTGGCGATAGCACAGCGTGGCTGCGGTGACGCGTGGCGTGCGGCGCCCGGCGCCCGTGCCTGCCACGCCGTGTCCCCACACTGATGCATAAATATCCGACGACACACTCGCCCGAATGTGGTGTGAGCACGATCCGAGCATAACATAATACAGGTGGTGCTGTTTTTTTCACGCGCATTATTCATTCAATGAAGCACTCGTTAATAGCTTTTTTAACTTTTTCACAACCAAACACAAACGTTAAGTTTATTAGACAGACCTTTAGGCTCAACTGAAACTAGCGCAGAGTCGAAGCAAACGCGACGCGTTATGGTTTTCGCTTGTTTTGCCTGTAGTAAATTCATCTCTATTCTAATAATATTTTTTTACATATATTTACACATAATTTTAATGAGTTGCGGATCTTAATGGAAGTTATGACTTATATAAATATGTTTTAAATTATTTTGAAATTTTTCCTAAATTTAAAATAGTCGATTCGTCCAATCGCTTATTGATTAGTGGTAAGCAACAAGATAAACAGTACTCAATGTTGTGTTTGCATTTACTAGTTTCATGTAAACATTTAATGTAGTATGTTTCATCATGCATTCAAATCTACATTAGATATAGTTAGGCAGTAGTTAACTCACCGAATACCTTGTTATAATATTCAGGTCAAAACTGGATACACATTTCAGGATTCATGGAATAGTTCCAAAAGCGGACAAATAGGAAAATTATTAAAATATGTAGTCGACTCCTGAGTTGTGGATTTGAATCAGCAGATTATTATGTTTACTGGTTTGAAAATAGCTTTGAGGTCTGTGAAACATGAAATAAGTATCCCAAAAACATACATATATATTTTGACAGTTTACTCAATAAACTTTAGTGAAACATCATTAACCTATTATCGTCGTTGTACAGCAAAAATTCAGTAAATCGAAATTAGTTATTTTATTAGAGTTAGATAATACAAAATCAACTAAGATTTTCGTCTCCGAAAAGTCGATTTATAACGTCATTTCTTGCTACCCATAATTACGTACGAAACAGCTATCCCAAAGTTAAAAAAAAGTCCGATTAATTCTTAAAAAAAAAGTCCGAAACTCATAACTTTTTACTTTTGTAACAACAAATGAAGTTGTCTATCATTTTGATATAAATTAATTAGATAAAACAATTATTTTCGAATAGTTTCAACGTTGTACTAATAAATAGTCTTACTTAGTGGTTACAGACGTTCAAATTCACTATTATTCATACGCAGATAAATGAATAAGGTACACCACTCAGTTATAAATTCCAATCCATTAAAAGCTTTCTCGCAGATATTATTCGCTTTTACGAGTGGGCTATTTTACTGTGTAAGTACATCGACAAAGTATATTTACACTATACACTTAAAATATAATTTAAAGTTATCTATAATATTAAAACATAAAATAACTTACATCTAAATCTTAACTTAAATTATCTTACAATATATATCGACATATCATATCCATTATTTTTTATTAATATCTAATATACACTTTATAATAAGTTCTATAAATATATTTATAAGATTACATCATCATAACACATCAAGTGTAGTGGTTTGTCGATATATCGATAGCAATTATCGACATGCCCTACGCACTAGCGGACGGTCTTGTACATAATTCTTCTGTCCGTCTTATGTACCAGATATGCGCGCGCGCAGCCACGCCGTCCACTTAACCATACGAGACTGAACTACGATGCGGAGGGCACGCTTCTCTTAGTTCGCTTATACAGGGCGTCCCATGGGTTTATCACACGAAGCGAAAGTATATTAAATATTGAAGATAGGATACTTCACTGAAAGAAGACATTATTTTATTTTAATAATAAGTAGAATTACATTCAAAGTTTAAAAAAGATCGCCTCCCAAAACCGGGAATCAAACTCGTGAAATGTGAAACAAAAATACATGTATTTTATGATAACCATCGAAAGAGTAAACCATTAGGATTATTATTTCCTAAATAACATAGCACTTTAAATAAAAGATAAATCACGAAATTTGATTTTTTTTATAATAATTGAACACAAACTACAATAAAAAAGAAACGGTGCTAGGTTTGTATAAGTATGGCTTTTTTTTCACGTACTTATAGTAAGGAAATCCTGTGTTATCAAGTGAGCAGGTATTAGTTAGTAAATACTTTTAAATGAAAACATTAGCTGTTGGAAGCATGAAAAATAAGAGGAAATTTTCCTGAACAAATTGTAATTACATGATCTTCCTTTCATTTAAAAAGCTATGTTGTTTGGAAAAAAATAATCTTTATGAATAAACCTTTCGATGGTTATCATAAAATACGGCATGTGTTTTTTTTAATTTATTTAGTTCGGATTCCCAATTGAGCAGGTGATTTAAAAAAAAACTGTGAATGCAGTTCTTCTTATTATCAAAAATAAATCTTCAATATTTAATATACTTTCTTTCCGTGTGATGAACCCATGGGACGCCCTGTATACTTAAATTTCTACGCCATACATAATTGTGGTTTTTGTATCTCATCACTGTTTATCTATCGCCTATCTTTCTGACTGTATCTTGTACCGTATTCGCCTTCTATTTTTTATTGTGTGCTTATACAATACAATACAATACAAAACACTTTATTTAACACCACAGAATACATTACAATAAATATAGAGCCATTTAAATTAAGTGTTACAATGGGCGGCCTTATCGCTAAAATCTCTTCCAGACAACCTTTGGATGGAGAGGATTGGAAGGAAGTGGAAGAGACGGCGGCGTAAATTTCAATGTAATTTATTAATATATACATATACATACACAAACAAATACACATATATTTTATATTTATAAATATATATAAATAAATATATATATATATATGCATGAACATATACACACATAAATCTAGTCCAGTCGGTAGAAACTTCAAAAGAGATTCTAAAACATAAAAAAAAACATTACAAAGACAAATAGTGAGACTTCACGAGATTCTTAAAAATGTGAATCGATTCCGCACTTCGTATCGAAACTGGGAGAGAATTCTACAGCTGAACGGCTCGAACTGTAAATGAGTGACTGTAAAAAGTTGTACTGTGTACAGGAGTCATGAGGGTAAGATTCTCTGATGACCTAAGAGATAACGTGTTAGAAGTGTGAAGGAAATTAAAATATTCCTTAAGATAGCGCGGGGACTTAGGATTGAACAATATGTTGTAGAGAAGAGTAAGAATATGAGTATTCCGGCGAAGGCGAATAGGTAGCCACTTGAGTTGCGAACGAAATTGAGAAACGTGATCATATTTGCGCAAACCAAATATGAAGCGAATACAAAAGTTTTGAAGTCGCTCAAGCTTATTAAGCTGTTCTTCTGTGAGATCAAGATAACAGACGTCAGCGTAATCAAGAATAGGAAGCAGTAATGACTGTGCTAAGGTAATTTTGGTGGTGACGGGTAGGAAATTACGTAGTCTCCTAAGTGACGCTGCTGAAGCAAATAGTTTGCGACTGACCACTTGCATTTGTGGGCCCCAACTCAAATAAGTGTCGATCGTCAACCCCAAGTTTTTAACCGATGTGCTAAACGAAATATTATTACCAGCCAATTCGATGCTGGGTAGTGACTTCCAATCGATTCTGTCTATCATCCTAGAACTACCTATTATTATGCTGATTGTCTTAGTGGGATTCAAGCCCAAACCAAAAGATTTACTCCACTCTGTAATTACATGGAGATCACTATTAGTGGCTCGCACCGCGTCCTCAAGTTGACCAAGAGGTGCTTGGCGATAAATTTGAAGATCATCTGCATATAGGTGGTAGGAAGAAGAAATATTGTTTGAAACAGAGTTGATTATTACAGCGAAAAGAAGAGGAGATAAGACGCCGCCTTGCGGAACACCAGCAGTCGTATCGCTCCATGAAGAAAATTTCTCTTCGAGACGAACGCGTTGCCTGCGCCCATACAGATAACTGTGAAGCCACTCAATCACTGATGGAGATACGTTAAGAGAGCGCAGCAATGCCAGAAGAACATCAAAGTTGACTGTGTTAAAAGCATTGCTGAAGTCCAACAATGTTAATACCGTAAGGAGACCGTTATCCATCCCAAGGCGAATATCATCAGTCAATTTAAGCAAAGTAGTTGTGGTACTATGCCCAGGACGGAAACCGGATTGGAAAGGATTAAAGAGATCGTGGCGAGAAAGGAATATATTATATTGGTTATGGACAAGGCGTTCAAGGACCTTAGATAGGAAAGGAAGAATAGAGATGGGACGAAAATCGGCGAAGGATTGAGGGTTTGATTTTTTAGGGAGTGGAATGATTTGGGCTTGCTTCCAAACTGACGGAAATACAGCATTACAAATCGAGCCGTTAAAAAAGAAAGTAAGGCAGGAAGGATGATTTCAAGGATAGGTATCAACATGTTGCGACTGATGCCATCATTCCCCACAGCGTTGGAAGAGATAGAAAGCATGCCCTTCTTAACGTCATATTCAGTGAATTGAGTAAAGACAAAAGGAGAGTAGCCAGGAATTGGTAACGAAGAAAGATAATTTAAAGTACTGGTCTTGTTAGAATCACTGAGACTAGAAGAGGAAGAAAAGTGAAGGTTGAGTGAATCAACGTTGATACTACTAGGAATAGATTCATGTCGGGATTTACCAATTCTAAGAGACTTAAGGTGATTCCAGACTTTTGCTGGATCTTTATTGTCGACAGAGACATGGATATGGCGACGTAAGGCATCCCTACACACCAGATTGCAGTGATTGCGAGCTCTAACATAGTTGGCTTTATTTAAGTCAGTTGGACGACGTTTATATTTGCATTTAGCAACGTCCTTTTTATGCATTAGGGCTTTAATGTCTTCGGTAAGCCACGGCGCTGGAACGTGTTTTAGTTTGATGGGACGAAAAGGAGCATGTTTGTTATAAAGTTTAGTGATTATATGATTAAAAGTCTCAACTTGGTCGTCCACAGACACCGCATTAATAACCAACGACCAATCGGTATTTTGAGCGTCAGAGAGAAACGCTTCCCTGTCCATTCCAGCAAAATTACGCTGAAGAATGACTTTGGGTTTCAATTTGGGAGGAGGAATTTTATATGACAAAAAAAATCAAGTCATGGTAAGAAAAAGCATCGGCAGAACATTGGCCATACTTCATGACAAGATGAGGAGAAGAGACAATTATTAAGTCAAGAAGTGAAGGAGTATTGTTTGGGAAATGATGGGTGGCACTAAGGGGAAGAATATGAAGATTACAAGAATTGATAACAGAATGAAGGGAAGCTGTACGAGAATAATTTTTCAGAAGACAAATATTGAAATCGCCCGTTATTATTGAATGGCTATAAGGTGGAACAATATCTCCCAAGAGATGTTCAAAAGAGTTAAAGAAGTTAACATTTAAAGAGGGGCTGTAATAGACTCCGAGAAGGACTTTGGTATGTGACAGGAGAACCTCGACAAACAAATGTTCGCCAGCATTACCTGGAGGAGGCTGTGTGGAAGAGCTAATGATAGTAAATGGAATGTGAGTGCGTAAGTAAATAGCAACTCCACCATCTTGAGAGCCAGTGCGATCATTACGTATTAGTTGGAAACCGGGTAAAACATAAGATGACGAGGGCAGAGAAGGTTTAAGGTTTGTGAAGGTTGAAGGTTTTCGGAGATGATACCTTCATGCTGTATTAGGCATGAAGGTTTTTATGATTGAGAGACGCCAACATATCAATAAAATGAGCCGGAATACTTTGCGCATTTATGTGAACGACGTTAAAGTTTTTAGGAACATCAGAAAATTCACCATCGAGGCAGTCTCAAAGGGAAGGCATACTAACAAAACTAGCGTCAGTGCAATGGCTAGCAGGTGACAAAAATTGAAAAGAATCATTACTATCTAAATCTGAACTGGACATGGACTTTATAAATATTAACTAATAATAATATATATATAAATAAGATAAACAGATGGAACAGAATAAGCAAAAAAAAAATATGCTTCATAGGCTCCACCTGCCGGTTGAGTGGGCAGAGCACGCTAAAAATAGTATAAAGAATCACTCACAAAATAATAACAAAAACAAAACAATATTAATTCAGTGCAGCTTCGAGTCCGTGGATGTAATCAATAAACCGTATCGCTTGGCTGTATGAACGTAGTACCCTGTGCCTACCTGATAGTAGGAATTTAAGAATAAAATTTGTCATTGTGTCATTGTCAGTGAGTCAGTCTGTCAAAATTTTGTTATTGGTTACTAAAAAAGAAAACTGCTGTTTATTAATATACCTTCAAAAAAAGATGAATAAAATGAGTTTTAACCAATATTTTACAGTTATTGAAGCAAAACGACACGGTCTAATGAGAAGAACCACAGAAGGGTTTAAAAGTTTAAGTGAAAACAGTATGCAGCGACACGAACACGATACAAAAAGTAAACAATAAATAAATTATGTAAAATTTACTTAAAGCTACTTCTTGACTGCCGCATTGGCTATACGCTTGCCCCTGGTGGATATTTGGGAAGTAGGTTTCGGTGATTCAGCCCTCGCCGCACCTGGAGCTGGGACTTTTATCACCTCACTAGTGGTGGTGGATGTTTGCGCTACAGGCTTCGGTGATACAGGTGTAACCGCATACTGATACGATACGATGACGCTTTCTGTCAGCATCGATGACAAAAACAAAACCCATCCGTGTGAAACACTTGTTCACGCCAAATTTATCTCGCGCAGCCATAAAAGCGTCGTGCCTGCATTTTGTCAGAAACTCTGATATAGTTATGCCCGATCCCTTCAATTTTGCTTTAGAAAACCAAATTTTATTTCTCATTTCAAGATCATACAGCTTCACCACAAGGGGTCGAGGGCGATCATTACTAGTGAAACGACCCATCCTATGACAGCGACTGACATCCTTGTTAGAAAAAGATGAAATCTTTAATTGAGTATTAATGGCCTTCATTGCAACAGCAGTGGCATCCTCCTCTGAAGACTCCGGCAGTCCATGAAACAGCAGGATCTTTCTGCGGTTATGCATCTCTATGCTGTCTACCTGGCGTGCAAGAAGGTGAATTTGATCTTGGAGACTATTGATGGATGTTAAGATGAAACTCCGGAATGTTGAAAAATCTGTAGTGAGGCTGGCAACAGTGGATGATGGGGTGGCAGCTTGGAGTTCGTTCTCATAGCTGTTCATCCTCTCAGTGAACATTCGTTGTAGTTGAGACAGGGTTTCTTGAATGGTGTCCATTTGGTTGATTAGCAGAGCAGTGAAAAGTAAAGTGTAGCTACAGTGTATTGTGGTTCAGTAACAGGGAAGATAACACTCTCCGGCAGGTATTGTGCAATAAATATCAATCTAACATAAAATATATATATAAAAACTTGTAATTACTAGTTTTATTAAAATTTAAAGTGGATCAATCTTTCAAACCGAACTTTTCTTTACGCCTACCCTCGCAGAAAAAAAAAACATATATTAAATGTGATATGGGATTACATTAACGGACGGAGTCAGCTGTAAGTAGGACGTTTTATTTATTTTAAATTGTGTGGTTATGGAACCACACAATTTACCACACGATTATCCAATTAATAAAGTAGGCTTTCAAATCATTTCATCGGCCATAATTTACGCTCCGTTCCAAATAGAAACATGATCTGCAAACTTCAAATTACTTAACTAACCGAAATTCGCGTTACTTGTTTGTTCATTCGGCTTACACAATGGGTCCGTAACTAAAATTAGGCGCAACTGATAATAAACAGCCTTCGGAATCGGATCTCTGAATTGGCTTTATCAACATCTTATTAAAGCTGGCGGCGAGTTCTCACATCCACAGTAACCAGTAATTGTGTCCCATGTTTATATATATAACTTCAATGCTCTCAATTTGGTCGAGCCACATTCCGGCGAGTACGGACGCCATTTTCGACCATTTACAAGTTTCGGTGGCGATACAGTTGTAATTGCTGGATAGATGTATCTACACTGTCGGCATGTTCAAGTGAATCTTGTTGCATTTTGCATAAAATCGATACTCATGAATGGGCACGTCGGGCCGCCGTGAAGCCACACGAGACCCGCTTCAAATTTGCCACAATCGGTTTAGGTATTTTTAGATGGCAATTTTCGAGCTGGAACGTATAATTCGATTTTTAAATCACGCCTCTGTGTTGAAATCGGCTTACGTACAAAATGAAATGCTCGCTGGACTGCTTGTTTTACCTCTTATTTTTCAGCTGAAAAATGTATTTTATTAATAGAATAGAGACCTGCGAAAAGAATTGAATTTAATAACATAGAGGTAAACACTGAAAATAAAATTAAAATGTTAGTACCCAGCTTTTACGAAATTTTTCTGTTTAATTACCTCCGGCATTAACATCCAACAATTGAAGTCAGAGATCCTCTAAAGCTTCATTGTCTATTTGTTAGATATTTTGTGCCTGTACTGAGTACTGCGTCCGTCGTGTTAATAGCTGCGGGTCCGTACTATATTTGGGGCAAACTGAAATCTAATTAACTAGGAAGAGTGGTCGACGCTAACTATCGCAACGAACAGTTCTTATTAAGTTGTTACTTCTAAGACTGTATAAAAATAAAATGCAGAATAAAAAATCACACAAAATAATGTGTATGTACTTACCTGTGCCCTTAGCACGAACCAATATCGAATTCGTATCGTTTGCTAGTCCGAAATGTCATTGTCAAATGTGTACTGATTTTTGATTCTCGTTACGTCCCATGTGGCGCTGCTGTTCGAGTTTCCATACAAAATTTGACAGTGACATTTCGCACTCGCAAACTATATAATTCGATATTGGTTCGTGCTAAGGGTACTGCTTACTTAATGGGGTTACACAAAGAACAGTTTTATCGAATTCAATTTTGATCAGTGATATAGACATAGCTTCATGTTTTTTTTTCTATTCTAAATAACAAAAAAGGTTACAATGTGCTAATTGGCTAATTCGAAGAATAGGTCAATCTAATTTGCGTGGCTACGTGAAGCTTGGTCAAAGAGGTATGTGGCAATTAGAGATGGCCGGAGTCCGCGTGCATTCATAAACACCTTAACATGATGAACTGACTGTAACCATATTTCAATTATACATGTACTCGTACATATTAATTTCCCTTTAAACTTGCATTTACGCTGTATGTAAATGTTAATTGGCAGTATTTCTCTGAACTCTGCCTAATTTGGTCTGATGCCTATATCAAATCATGTTGTATAATTTGCGGCTTATTTATTTATATATCATTTACCATCAATAATGTTTATGAAATAGTTTCACCTAAACGACGAATATTTACTTCCTCATTTATTATTATTATCAGAACAATTTAAATTTTTATCAATTGCAGGGTGGCTGATCAATTTCCAAAGTTGAAGCCATAAGAACAAATATTGATAAAAAAACTTTATATTTATCTTTAATAATATAGCACAATACTTCAAAGACACCACATTTGGCCTTGGATTTAAGATACCGTGAAGTTATCTATTACCAGCCAAATTCCGTACATTATTTTTTAATATTAAACCACATTTTATATCATCTGACCTTGTTTCGAGCTTTCCGATAAAGCGTATTAGACCGTCTTGTTTTGCTCTTAAAATTAAACACTTTTATTTCACTTTATACTGTTACTATATGAAACGGCTCACTTCTAAGCAGGATAAAATTATTACTTTTTTATTCTTTAATATTATCAACATATTTATTTTTAAGCTGTTGTATAGCTTTTATCGCGGGCTTTGAGCGCGGCGACCGAATCAAGAAATTCCGTAACGAAAAAACCTGACAACAGTGCATATAATAACAATAGAACACAATTTTCCCCATTCTAGTAGCGGTCCAAAACGGCGCAGTGTGTTAAATTTTTGCCATGGGACCAAAGTTCGACGCATCGCCGCGGTCGTTGGTTCAGATCCCGCACTCGTATTTTTTTAATTTTTATTAAATATTCGTTTTAGCCCCCTCTTTTATTTAGACTTTATAATTATAATTAAAATTTTTGGACTAAAGTTGGTAAACTGCTTGTGGAAGTTTTTTGGCGCCGGGCAATGCTGTTGTTTACTGTGCTTGCCCAATAAAATATCATAAGGCCTGCCTCGCCATCTTGGAAAAGTCGCGTGTCAGCAAGGATATGCCCGAACTGCAAGAAGAGCACATGCAGGGGTGACAACACGATATGCCTGTAAAGGGTATCAGCGAATCTTCCGAGCCCCAAAAACCGGTTGCTGCCTTAGATTAAACCAAAAAGGGTAGATACGGCACTAGCCTTACAAAAGTGATCCGCATGAATTGTGGTTCACGACCCTAATCGCTTTAGTCACAACTTGCATGCAAACGACGTACATGTGAACGCCAAAAAGAAATATTCAATTCAATTTATTGCAGTCACGTGGTTACATGGATGGTTACAAGTTACAAATGCATAAAGTACCTAACATGAACCCTGTCAGGGTATTGCAATATAGATAAAAATTACAAAAGAGAATTTAACAAATAAACAATTATCTATACATGAAGAACCTAATATTTATTAAACAACTTTTTTTTTTCTCAAAGCATGCATAAATGTCATCTGATTTCATTAATTTTATAACTTACTCAATTGATCTTATTTACAGTACTAGTTTAATTTTGTAATTATTATTATGGAAATTCTTTTATAAAATTAAATTTGTCAATAATTAAAATTAAAAAATATGTCAATAAAAATAAAATAATATGTCAATAAACACGATTATATAATCTAGGTTTGTATTTTAAAGATCGCCTCATTAATATTATTTTGTTGCAAAGTATTCATCTATGGTGTAAAAACATTTATCTAATAAATATATTTTCAATTTTATCCTAAATTGGTTAAAATGTTTTTCGTTTTTTATGTGAGCGGGTAATTTATTATAAATTTTTATACACATATAATATGGACTGCTACTAAGTTTTCTCAATCGAGATGGTGGTAAATATAATCGATTTATGTGCCGTGTATTTATATTATGTGTTTCGTCAACTTTTTTAAATACGTCTAAATTTTGATGTACGAATAGTGATACGTCTAGGATATGGAGGTGGCGGTCTTCCGCAGTTCTTTTACCGCTCGACTTGACTCCTTCGAGCTAAGAATTGCGGTGTTCGAGCAACGTCAAGTGGATCCTGATGCAACTGGTAGGATTGACTCGAAATAGCTCGAGATAATAAATTTTTGATCACCCACCCTAAGTAAGACCTAGAGGTCTACTCTCTTTCTCCGAAAAGAACTTTCGATAACGAAGTTCAAACGAAATTTAATTTCGTCAATTTAAGGTTATACTTAATTTAAATGATAAACTATCAAATTGAAGCTTTCTTTGAATAACTTTAGAAAATCTACACCTCTATCTATATTCCGACGATGAATATAATTATAATTAAAAATGAACCGGAAACATAGTAAGAAAACTGCGAAGTTTAGATCGAAATTTCGTTTTTCATTAAATTAGAGTAGGCCTCCATTTATTGCGCTAATTATTTAACTTCCACGATCTCAAAAGACTTGTAAAGTAATCGTAAGTTTATTGCCAATTTTGAAGCGGATGAACACAAACTAATATTGTAAATTCAATAAAAGCTAAAAATAAAACCAATTTTAATGTTCATAAAGCAAAAATGTTTTCGCCATAAGCAATCACACAATGAAAATCTAATTTTGTCTTTTGTCACAGCGCAGCGGTCTGTGCTAATTACGTATATGTGGTTCGGACTTCATCGTGTGAATCCGTAAACACTTACGTCATATGAGCCGACTGTAATCATATTTCAAGTGCCGGGTAATGACATATCCTCGTCCACTTCGCTCGTTATTAAGCCTTGAACTGCACTCTACTCATTTATTAGGATATTATCAACATTCAAACGTTTAACCTTTATGTAAATTATGGTCCATTTCATGTAACGCAACGATTCTTTCTCGTTTCGAATTGATTTGGTGAAAAGAAAGTTGCCTATAGACGCTTGCGACTCACGCCTTGCCAACACCTATACCATCCCCTACCCCATAACCGAAAGTGCTATGGAAATCTTACTCAGTAGCAGCAATAAAATACCACCAAAAGGCAGAATCGTTTTACTATAAGTCTCAGGAAGAGGATCTGGGCTTCTCGTTGTTTATCAGCTCAAAACATCTAAGCCAATTCTAACATTATGGGCTACTTGCACCAAAAATCTTAATTCATTAAGGCTTAATTCTTTTTAACATATCAATTCATTTTTGTCAAGTATGAAGTCAAATAAACAAATAAAGGCTTAAACATGCTTTTTTTCATTAAAGAATTTTGGTGAAGTGAACCTTAACAGCCTAGTTAATTTCATTTGCTCAGGAACTACATAGTAGGCACAGCAGTCACTGGCGAATTCGTATCCATCAGAGTTCATTTAAACTGTCTTGTGCTCACCTGGCGTGTCGAGCGTTATCTGCCTCAATAGTTAATGGTGAATAGAAACCCAACCCTACCCAACTCGGTTCGACTTTAAACAATTTTAGATTTATGAACTTTAGTGCGAAACTGGAAGATATTTCCGCATTGTTGAAATTATGAAAACTGAATGGTAACTCGAATGGTTAAAGTCACAATACGTCTTTATAAAATCATTTTGATCAGTCAACTTCATTTCTGTGCCATAGCGTGACTCAAAGCTGCTGCAAAATAAATTCTTTGAAAGTTTACTTGTTCAATATATAAAGAAAGTAGTGGACGGTGCTAAGCAGCCAACCCAAATTTTAAATAAGTTATGTTCTACTCGTTTCTGTCTGAGGCTTCGCCTAGGTCTGGTAGAACTAATAATTAATTGCTCGGAAACCTTTTAGCAAGATCAGAATTATTCTATGTAACTTTAACCTACTTTTACGAAACAATTTTTAATTAAAGTAAATTCCACCATTCCTTTTCCTACATTAGTAAAATTTTATGTTTTTTGTTAGAGAAGACTTTGGTGTGCAAACAAGCGTATATAGTATCTACTGGTTATCTTATTTGTTTTTCACTCCGCCGAGTAAATAAGTAATGAAGTTTTCCTCGTCGTCTGTTTTAAAAGACGGTATCTCAATTAAGCGGGACATTTCGTGCGCCATCTATCTTGGCGGGTTATTAGAAACAACATTTTCCGATTGTTTATATGTGCTCGGTAAGCTCTTCTTTCATTACAGTCGCAGCCGTCGCTTGCAGGGTAGGAGCCAAGATTGATGGGCGTGCGATGGATTTGTTCTATTCGCGTGCTCACTCATCAATCATTTGCGGATATTTTTCCGTGTCTCAGGTTGTTTAGCCCGAATAGATTGTTCGGGTATTCGAGCATCGCTCATATCGACATGTGTATCACATTAGGATCGACGTTCACGTGATACCCCGTATCCTCGACGTCTGAATATTATCCGGATCTGCGCAGAATTGCTTAGTGTATTATTGACTTAAAATGATAACAAATGAGGTTTATTACTATCATGATAGGAAACTACTTATTGGCGAATAGGATATTGAACAATGTAGGTTGAACAAATGTAAAGACTAATAGATCTGTTTAGTTTCATACCATGGAAGCGATTTGTTTTACTTGCGTGGTTGATAAAATATCAAAGATGTAACAATAAAAGACAAATTTAAATACCAGACCCATACACAAGTTAGTTATTAGAATACACCACTTTTATTTTGTCAGCCCATCATCACAATAGGTTTTAAAAGCATCGTATTCGTTATAAAACTCTACTACTGCCCGATAATGTAAACAGCAGGTTCCAATATGTTTATTTTCGTTTCCAGGCCAGCATAGAAAAACATTAAATAAATAGAACATAAAATAAAATTCTGAAAACTTTTACTTTTATTACCTACACTTATTAGCTATAAACTAATACATACAGTATACACTGTCTCATATTATTAAGAGATAAAGACAGTAAGTTTGTAGAAAGGAAACTCTGAATGTACAGAACGGAATTTTTATATATTGTTAAAATAAGTAAGTAAGTGAGTTAAGAAAAGTCCGCGTGGATTTTTTTCTCGTAAACTTTTCTTTAGATTTAAACATCTAGCAGTTAAATGCTTAGAAATAAAAACATAAATATTCTTATAATAAAACCGGGGCAGGCGTGCACTAAAGTAAATAATAATTTTGTATGAGGATGAGAATATGATATCTGCTATTTCCCAGATGTCATTTTTTGATTCATTCAACTCTTTAGTTAGTTAACAGAGAAGTTATTACCCGTAAGGTTCGTGTGCAAATTGACGTTGGTATACCAAGAGTGCTGAAACGGAAAAACGGAACTTTTGCTATTTATTTCTTCTTCGCTCAGCAGTGCAGCAGGGCTTCACGATGTTTTTGTCCAATTCAGTCATACAAGTACCTAAAATTATTTCACTAGAAAAACTTACATGCATCATGTATTAGAAAGTTTATTTTCATATAAAAATATAGCAGACGAAAATTACAAATATATAAAAAAATCGTTAATCGTTATACATATATCTTTATTTTGGAAGTGATCAATATTGTCCAACTTTTCATATTGGGCTATAGATGCACAGTAATCAGATTATTAATATATAAAATAAAACCATTCAACAAATATTTATTATTATTATTTAGTTACAAAATACTCTTTAAATGGCAGTTAAAAGAGGTTTTTAAAGGGTACATTTGTAATGCAAAAGAGATTTTAAAACTTCTCCATACAAAATATTTCCGCTGAGGATATGCAGAAAATAAAATCTTAAATATCTATATTTTGAAACAGCTGTAAAAATACAGCTAAATCCAACATCATCTGATACGCAAGTTTAGAGTAGGCTCCCAGATTTAATCTCGTACACTGCACCAGTTCCGTTCCAATCGTGTTTTTGTATATTTCACATCGTCATCCCAGTAGTGTAAAAACAGCACTTTATCATGTGCAAAACACGCGTCACGCTCTAACAGATTTGCTTTCGAAACATTTAATTTTTTTTTATTTACTCTAAGAGAAAATGGATCAAAATTTTCTTATTTCATTTAAATGTTTGGCGAATGAGGATATTTACGATATACTTTTAATATCATCAATTCTTATATGAAACATAATTTTATATTAAAATTGTGCTAGTGTCAGTATATCCTTATTATGTATCCTGTATAGGGGTTGAACACATTAGATTTATGGTGGTAACTCACCATGCTGCCACTTGATCAAAAAGGCTTGATCAAGCCTATTTGAACAAAGTCACTTGATCAAGCGACATGATGGTGAGTGGTCACCCTTACAAACAAAAAAATAGGACTAGTCATTTAAAATTATAGAAATAGACAGTTAGAATTATTCAATCTTCAGGTAACTAGAAAAGTGTATCGAAAAAAATGTAAAGCATCTCAACTTCTTGAAAAATTTAAATCAGACTAACGTTGTGTGCAGGTATTGTATATTCATATATGAAATACAATGAACCTTTAGTAAATTTACTTATCATTCCATCAGTTAAAACAATATATGTTTAAAATATCGGAACTTTAACACTACGTGATTTTCATATTCATAAACGGATACGAAAAACTGCATGTGATTTAAATTTCAAATAACAATAAGGTTGGTAGGTGGGTATGCAGATACATAATAAATAGAGTTCTCCCCTGATCTATGCGTGTTCATGCAAACGGTTCACGGAAAATAATAATTTTATATTTTTCACAATCGCAGACACTTTCTACGAAATTGCAAACAAAATTAGAGAAATTTCTTCCGAGATATAAATAAAACAGTTTTATACATTAAATAATAATAAATAATTAAATATTTGCAATACTCATATCAATTAGCCTAGTCCCAAAGTAAGCACTATAAGGCTTGTGTTTTGGGATACTAGGGTAACGGATAGAATACATATACTGTACATAATATAAGTACATTTATATATAAATACATATTAAACATCCATGACTGGAGTACAAATGTACTCCACCGGGATTCGAACCCTCTCGAGTCGGCGACACCATGAAACCTGGCGTACAAACCACTCGGCCACGGAGGCCGTGTTTAGTTTTATACATTGTTATTTATATTTAATAAACTTCCAATAATAAAAACAAAAATATGAGCTCAATAGACAATACATATAATATACATAAACGCATAAAATTTAAAATTGCAGAGGCTAAGCGTACTAAAACATTTAACCTACGTCCAACAACAAACACCACTAGAAAAAACTCAACACGAAGAGGATCAAATTTTTATCAGCGAAGTAACAAAACGCTGATCTCACGGAACCATACGAACAAAGAATAACATTGTATTGAACCTCACCCGGAAATACACTCGACTACACAATGTATTCTTGGCAAATTGAATGAAACAATAAAATCCGTCGATCTATCAAGTTTCCGCCGTAGTACAAATACGGAGTAACTGGATTGACCGCAGGCTTCACCGGCGCAGAGCGATGTGAACGATGTGCAATATGAATAAATAAACAGATAACCCCTTGACCTATTACGGATGTCATTGACTTATGAAACTAGACTTCGTATTACCAATTTTAGTTAATATGAAAATCAGTGTCTCTCCTTTAGGGAATAAGAAGGTAATAATAAATAATATTCCGGAACATTGACAATGATAATAATAATCCAATCCAGAGTATATAGCTTGTGCTATGTATACAAAATATCGTTACTTTGTATTCAGCATATATCTACAGCACAAATTATATAGGTACCTATTGTTATTAAAATAATACAATTATTTAAACAACCATCACACGAGTGTAATAAATATTTATATTTATTGTACAAATAAATCGCCTTAACTAACAGCCTAATAATGTCCCCGCTACTGTGGTACAGGCCGACCCTAAGGTCGGTTTACGCAGAAAGAGCCATGCCCCTCGCGGACCCAGAGCGGATTTGCGGGAACAGGCGGTACCAACGGCTTAACGTGCTTTCCGAAACTCGGAGGAGCTTGAGATAATAACATAAAGTTTGAGTCGCTATCTTATATTGTTGCACCTTTTATAAGTCTATCATATTTTTTGCGTATAAACTATGAAAGCAAGAAAGCAGATAAAATATGTAATACTTAATATACTTTCTAAATGTACTCAATAAATTCACATAAATTGCTTCAAACATCTTAATAGTATAAGAGCTTCGATATTCGGATGCATCGTGATTATCTTATCGAACACTTCATCCTTTAACACAACTTTAAAATTTAACAAATCATTACTTCCCTGAAGTATGTAAATATGGTAAATATCAAATGAACTGTGACAGTACCATTAATCACTGTTCACATGACAGTTATTAAGTATGTAAATACTTTACAAAAGTGTCACTCACTTGTTGCAGAGTCACTGTTCCCGCGATTTGTGGAGCCTGTGCCGAACGTGACAGTCACGGTGGGCCGCGACGCGCTGCTGGCCTGCGTCGTCGAAGATTTGAGAGGTTACAAAGTAAGTTAATATACGACATAGGGAACTCTGACTTTTTAAGGTAAGTACAGAGTAAGTCCATTTCGCCTTTTTAAAGGACTTCGTATGTTCGATCGGAAATTATCCTATTTCTTGAAGGCTATTAATACTCTGTAGTGTTGAGTTCTTGTAATGATTCATTCGTATTTTGCCATGAAGCTACAGAGTAGAGGAACAAAGTTCAGACTGATAATATGAGAATAGTTGGTGCAGCACGTATCTGAACTCTACTGTTCCATAATTAAAGATCTATAGACTATAGCGTAGCCTCCCAAAATGAACAGAAGATGCCATGTCAACTTGTCAACCCAAGCAGTAAGTGGCAATTCAAATCTATGAGATATGCACTGATCTCGCGATTTTTGGTACCTGTACCGAACGTGACAGTCACGGTGGGCCGCGATACGCTGCTGGCTTGTGTCGTAGAGGACTTGAGAGGGTACAAAGTAAGTTAATATATGACACTGGGGAGTACGAAGTCCACTTTGACTTTCTAAAGAAATTACAGCTTAGCTTGGAAAATATCCTGTTCCTTCAAGACTATTAAAACTCTGTAGTGTTCTTGTAATGAATCGAATATTCTGCCATGACTACAGAGTAGAGGAACAGAGTGCAGACTGATAAAATGGGAATGGATGGTGCAGCGCGTATCTGGACTCTTATTATCACTTAATTAAAGATACAGTAATTAAAGAGAGGTGGGGCATAACGGATTTCCGATCGGATTGGAGCGCCCATCTGGGGAAATTACATTACACTATCTTTTAGTGGTGTTGTGTTTCTGTCGATGAGTAAGGTTTCAGGTCTTCACGGGGTAGAGAATTGAGTCAGGGTAGGCAATGATAGCTTTGGTATCGCAAGCGTCTATAGGCTTCGGTGGCTGTTTATCTTCAGGCGGGCCATATGCTTGTTTGCCACCCTAATAAAATAATTTTACTATACTCCTCCTCAAATTACAGAAGATTGTAAGAAATAACAATAATTATCATGCAATTTGAAAGTTTGGACTCCACGAGAAGATCATAGCGCAGAAGATTATTAACTTGAACGCTTAATTAATGCACTCATAAACTACGTACTTATACAGAGCCTTGTTTGGTGACATATCAAATCTCACGAAGAGCGAGCCCGTTATAATTCTATATCCAGATACGTGGCTAAAGTTCACACGACTTGATTGTGCAGTGCATGCGGTAAAGTTTTAACAAGCCAACTTAATATCACTTCGCCAGAATGCATGCCGCCCATTATTAATCATGCAGGACGGCTAGTTAGCGGAATTGCTGTGCTGCAACCAGATTTATATATGTGGGGGAATGGATTCTATTTTAAAGCCTTCATATTTTCGAAACTCGAAAAGTTTTGTTTGCCGAATGTGAACAATCATACGGTATTGGTGAAATGCGATAGATTTTAAAGCTTGATGACATGGAAGCCGGACTTAATGAAATGTGTTCATAAACTATAGAAACATACACGACAAAAATGAATAAAGAAGGAATAAATACACAGTTGGAAATAATAATCACAAGGAAAACTGCTTAAGCTGAAATTACCCCTTTGTGAAAACTTCCCTGTTGTAGGCATTTATTAACAGTTTGTTTTAAATAAAATTGGCATAGTATGGTCATATCTCAAAATATGTTCTAAATAAATAAAAATAATAAAAGGGAGTAGGTATTATAACGGGGAAAAATATGAAATTCTTGTCATGTGATGTTATTTAGTCTATCACCCATGCTTTAAAACCTCTAAAAAAGATTCTGAAACAGCTTATTGCCAACATTAAACATCATCATCATCATCATCATATCAGCCGTACGACGCCCACTGCTGGACATAGGCCTCCCCCAAGGATCTCCACAACGATCGGTCCTGCGCTGCCCGCATCCAGCGTTTTCCCGCGACCTTCACCAGATCGTCGGTCCACCTTGTAGCGGGTCTTCCCACTGAGCGTCGTCCGGCACGCGGTCGCCATTCGAGAACCTTTCCGCCCCAACGGCCATCGGTTCTCCTCGCTATGTGTCCCGCCCACTGCCACTTCAGCTGGGCTATTCTTCGAGCTATGTCGGTGACTTTAGTTCTCCTACGGATCTCGTCATTTCTGACTCGATCACGCAGGGAAACACCAAGCATAGCTCTCTCCATTGCCCGCTGGGCGACCTTGAGCCGTCCTATGAGACCCATAGTAAACGACCACGCCTCACTGCCATAGGTCATCACTGGCAACACACACTGGTTAAAGACTTTCGTCTTAAGGCATTGAGGTATTTTGGACGCGAAGATGTTCCGCAGCTTCCCGAACGCTGCCCATCCGAGTTGGATTCGACGAGAGATCTCTTTCTCGAAGTTGGACTTACCTAACTGGATTGTGTGTCCTAGGTAAACGTAGTGGTCAACAACTTCAAGTGTAACGTTCCCAACATTAACTGGAGCGGGTGCAACATGGGCGTTGGACATGATTTTAGTCTTGTCCATGTTCATCTTAAGACCCACTCGCTGGGATGCGTCACTGAGATGCTCGAGCATGGTGTTCAGGTCTTCCAAGGTCTCCGCCATTAGGACTACGTCATCGGCAAATCGAAGGTGTGTCAGGTACTCGCCGTTGATGTTAATGCCGAGTCCTTTCCAGTCCAGAAGCTTAAAAATATCCTCCATCGCAGCAGTGAACAGTTTCGGAGATATCACGTCTCCCTGTCTCACCCCTCGCTGTAGTTGGATAGGATTAGAGCTCTGATTCTGTACTCGGACCGACATAGTGGCGTTTTGATATAGGTACTTTAACACTTCGATATACCTGTAGTCCACTTGGCACCTCTGGAGAGACTGCAGCACCGCCCAGGTCTCGATCGAATCGAAGGCCTTCTCATAGTCCACAAACGCTAAGCAAAGTGGCCGATTATACTCTTCGGTCTTCTGTATAATCTGCCGCAGCGTATGGATGTGGTCTATGGTACTAAAGCCTTTTCGGAAACCGGCTTGTTCAGGAGGCTGGAAGTCGTCGAGCCTGCGAATGAGACGATTCGTAATGACCCTCGAAAACAGCTTGTAGATATGGCTCAGAAGCGAGATGGGTCTGTAGTTCTTCAGTAGGGTCTTATCACCCTTTTTGAAGAACAAAATCACCTCGCTTCTGCTCCATGCCTTCGGCGTTTTGCCCTGGTGGATGACGGAGTTGAAGAGTTTCTGGAGGACTTTAAGTACCGGCGTACCGCCCGCTCTCAGAAGCTCTGTTGTGATTCCGTCATCTCCCGCCGCCTTGTTGTTTTTAAGCTGTTTGAGGGCAATTCTAATCTCGTACAGGCTGACGTCCGGGATATCCTCGGTATAATGTCGGGTAAGCTTGGCTCTAGGATCTCGAGCTCTGCTTTCGCCTGGTGTTCTGCTGGAATATAACTGCCTATAGAAACTCTCAATCTCCCTCAGGATTTCAGGAGTCGATGAAATGATACTACCGTCCTCAGTTTTCAGCCTCGTCAGTTGACTTTGTCCAATAGACAGATCTCTAGCGAACACTTTGGAGCCTTTGTTCCGCTCTATGGCCTCTTTAATACGCTCGGTATTAAAGTGGCGAAGGTCGCTCGTCAACGTCTATTAAGCTGTCTATAACGAAATGCATCCGTTGAGTCATGTAGTCTCATTTCATGTCTCCTATCCATGAGTTCGAGTGTGTATGCGGAGAGTTTCTTTAACTTGGTACGGCGGGTTTTAAAGTGTTTAGACCCTACCGTACGGACAGTATCCACCACCAGGTCGTTCAGATCGTTCACGTCTATGCTGTTCTCAAGGTACTCGAAGCGGTTCTGGAGCTCCAGCTGAAAGCGCTCGGGGTTTTGAATTTGGGCTGGCACCGGTCGGAGCGTTGATTTTATCAGTCGCGATCTTTCAAGCTTAACGTTGATATTCAATGTGCCTCTTACCAAGCGGTGATCGCTTCCTGTCTTAACAGCGTTGATCACTGAAACATCATTGAATATTTGCTTCTTCGTCGACATGATAAAATCAATCTCATTTTTGACCTTGCCGTCGGGACTTATCCAGGTCCATCTGCGGGTGACGGGCTTTCTGAAGAAGGAGTTCATCATATAGAGGTTCTCCCTCTCCATAAAGTCCGCCAGCATTCGGCCCCTGTCGTTCCGTTCCCCAACTCCAAATTGCCCCACTCTCAGCTCGTCGCCGCAACGTTTCCCCAACTTTGCATTGAAATCCCCCATCACAATCGTGTAGTGGGTTTTGTGGCTATGCATGGCCCGAGAGATCTCCTCATACATTGCCTCCACTTCGTCATCGGCGTGTTTCGAGGTTGGAGCGTAGACTTGGATGACAGTCATCGAATATCGTGATGATATTCTGAGTACCAAGTACGCTACTCTACTCGAAACACTACCGATGGTCAGCACGTTGTTGACGAGGGACTTGTGGACGATAAACCCGACACCACCTACGGACTGTTGGTCGCCCTCCCGGAAGTACAGCAAGTTACCGGAGTCCAGAGTTATCGTGTCCTCTCCCTCTCTTCGGACTTCAGATAACCCGATGACGTCCCAGTGTAACTTGCTGATAGCTTCTTCCAGCTCTGTCATCTTGGCATCGGTCCTCAATGTGCGCGTATTGTAGGTTGCCAGGGCCAGTATTCGGTTGTTGTGGTAGCCGTGTCCTACCCGGGGATTCTTCGCACCCCCTGCCCCGCCGTTACCGTGGCCGCTACCGTAGCCAGGAATAGCGGGGCCGCCGGGGACTAGGGGCCGTTTCGTATTGTTTCGCATATGGGGGGGTTTTGCCATAATCGCCACGCTTGGCAAGCGGGTTGGCGATCGCAGTATACCGGTTCGCATAAGGGGATGCTGCTGCCCATCTCCTTAGGTGAAGTGAAGTTTCCCTTAGTCGCCTCTTACGACACCCACGGGATGAGAGGGGGTAGTGCTATTCTATTCTAGGCCGGCACTACACTACATTAAACATCCAATATCCTAATAACCATTATCATCCAAAAAGATGATATAATGCTGGACTAAATATCATAAATAACAACACTCCTGCGTTTTCTTTCATCCCTTCAGCGCAAAGAGTTTACTAATTAGACGGCCACGATTTTACTACTCGACGCGTGGTACTGTAAGAATTTAAAAAAAAGAAAATTGTAATTCACGCGCGTTGCGCTGGCGCTAAAAACTTTTTACATATTTTATAGAATTCTTAGGTATTAAAACAAATATTTAGGTATTAAAACACTTATGTGATACCATCCTCAGACTTGGTTTCGCCTCGCGTGAACCCATATTCGTGTTTTGATACACCTAATTATACGAGAGTTGCATAAATATATATCTTCTAAAAATAATATCTTCGTTAAAAATGCTAGGAAAGGGTACAAAAGTAAAATAGTAGTTATTTCCGCCTTTTTGTGAAACATTCAGTATTTAGTTATTAGGCAGTTCTTGGTTTGCTATTAGAATTCTTGCGCCTAATGTCATATTATCATATGTATTTATTGCCTTTTTTATTGTAGAAAGGATCCAAATTGCCCACAGCTATATTTCATTACTAACAGCTCTCTAATCGATAATCAAGTCGTCAACTTTATAACAAAGTACAAAAATCTGAGAGAAAATAAACTGGAAGATTCCATTATGACCTTAAAACTCAATTTTAAACTCCTTTGCAATCTAACGTAATTCAAATGAGTCTTTACCATCCACTACGCGCGGGAGTTTCATTATCTATCCCAGCATTTGACGCACTTTATTAAATTAGTCGGGACAGATAGTTAACGTCATCACTATCCATGTGGCCACATACAAAATAACAAAGAGATAAATTCCTACTTTGAAGGGACAGCAAATCTAATTCACTTGAAAGTGCGGAACTTACATGACCGGCGGCATTCTGAATGAAACATTTTGATTATTACACTGTGCAAGGAAGTACAAAGGTACTGTCAAATTCATGACTATAGGCTATTTGACAGTATTAAAATAAAGTACCAATTTTTGCATGTGTATTCAATATAAATATTGGGAGCGATATCAATATTCTGACAAAAAATTAATAATATTACTAAAAATCATGAAATAGGAATGATCTATTGTCACGTAACCGAAAACACCTAGCCTGAAATGACGTGCTTGTTATTATGCCGTTGAAGTGACATTACTTTGTACTGTGTGACATTTTAATGAGTGCAGCGACACGTCACCTGCTTGTAAGACGTCATATTTGCTAGAGAAAAGTTTCCGCGGCATATATATTTTTTATTTTAGTATTATAAATATCAATGTTATGGAATAACAATACTAACTAATAATAATAAAATAACGTATGAACGTTTTAAAAAAAGTGATCAAATAGCCTATTGGATAAAGTTGCACTATGACCACCTACTAGTCGCTCTTACTAATAGGAATTTACCTTAAAGCGCCGTCAATTTCAATTTGTTAATTGCTATGTTGAAAATCAATAATATAATTTCATCACATCGATAACTTTCCTGGTTAAATAGCACATTGTTACAACTTAATTTCACTTTCCAATAATTTACATCAATCAATGTTTTATGCTGCTTTGCCATCAGACATGTACATGCAAGATTACTGAGATGAGTGATTCTAGAAACTAACACAGTACCTAGACTGAACTTTTACTTAGCTCTGATATAAATAAATAAATAAATAAATAAATATTTCCAACACTCACACCAATTAGCCTAGCCCCAAAGTAAGCACTATAAGGCTTGTGTTATGGGATACTAGGGTAATGGATAGAATACAAATTCTTTACTTATATAAGTATATTTATATAGAAATACATAAATATTAAACATCCATGACTGGAGTACAAATGCTCGTGTTCATCACACAAACATCTGCCCCCACCGGGATTCGAACCCGGGACCTCTCGAGTCGGCGACGCCATGAAACCCGGCGTACAAACCACTCGGCCACGGAGGTCGTCAGGTACTTTGTATAGCTCCGGTGGAACCGCTAGCAACATTCAAATGAATCGAATGCTGTATTTTTTTTTAAAAAGCTAGATGACTCAATGGATAAAGTTCGCATACAGTCTGCGATCGTTGAAGTTAAGCTTTAACTAACGTTTGCAATGGCCGGTCATCGGATGGGTGACCAAAAATTTACTATCTCGAGCTTCTCCGTGGCTTTAGAAGGCACGTTAAGCCGTTGGTCCAGGCTACACCAACTGCAGTCGCTAGCACCCTCTAATTAGCACTGACCCTGCGTGGTAATGAATTCATGGTGCAATCTCTCTATAACATCTATAGGAAAGGCCTGTGCTTCAGCAGTAGGGACATTAATGGGCTGATGATGATAATTTGATTTTTTACCAGGTAGCGTGGGTTCGTGTGGATACGCAGACGATACTCAGCATCCACCACAACATCATAACACAGAACCCTCGCATCAGCCTGTCCTACAACGACCATCGCTCGTGGTACCTGCACATCAAGGATGTCCAAGAAGTGGACCGAGGCTGGTACATGTGTCAAGTCAACACTGATCCCATGCGATCAAGGAAAGGCTATCTTCAGGTCGTAGGTTAGTACCTATGAATTATAATGCAATCCAAACTTAATGGCGTCTGTGAAGTGAACGCAGGTCGCGCAGCAGCAAACGAAATGTAGGGTGACGTCACGGGATCTCATGGGACTGAAACCTGTGCATAGTTTAGCTCGCTGCTAACTACACACCCGCCACAAAGTTTAAATCTCTCTATATCCGAACCTGTTTCTAAGTTTAAGTTTAATATAAATATATTTAAAGCATAAATTTCAAGAAAAAGTTCCACGCGCACCAGTCTGCAGATGAGACTCGAACCCGCACCCTTCGCTATCCCGGCGAATGAACTGACCGTTATCCTACCGCGGCTCTGATGACGGTGTCGAATACTTTCTAGCCTTTCTTAAACTGCAAGGCAGCGCCATCTCTTCTCATTGTCGATAATCCACAATATCAAATGAATATCTTTACAAGTATTAAACATTTTAAAGAAGAAATAGCGATTATAGTTATAATTATAACTATAATCAGCATAAGCATATGCATTTAACCTCTCGATGTTTAAATCTAAAGAAAATATTACTAGAAAAAAATCCACGCGGACCAGGCAGCAGGCGGGACTCGAACCCGCACCCTTCGCTCGACTGCACTGACCTTTATTCTACCGCGGCCCTCATGACCGTTTCGAATTCTTTCTAACCTTTCTTAAGCTGCAAGGCAGCGCCTTATTGTCGCATTGTAGATAACCCACAATATCAAAAGAATACCTTTACAAGTATTAAACATTTGAAAGAAGAAATGGCGATATATAATTCATATTTTTAAATATTTTTTTTCTAGTAATAGGTATTTTCTTTAGTTAAACATCGAGCAGTTACATGCTTAAATAATAAAAATTATAACTTCAAATAAATATTTCCAATACTCACACCATTCATTGTGTTATTATGGGATACTAGGGTAACGGATAGAATACAGATAGTTATAAATATAAGTATATTTATACATAAATATAAACATCTATGACTTAGGTACAAATGCTTGTATTCATCATGCTAACATTTGTCCCAACGGGATTCGAACCCGGAACCTCTGCGTAGGCGACATCTTGAAACCCGGCATACATACAACTCTGCCGTGAATAAACAAACCTCATGTTTTTTTTTATGTACTCGTATATAAAATAATTATCAAGTTGAATAATAAGTAAGTACATTGTTGTAACATAAGATCGACAATATTTAACAGGAAATTACGAAGAACTCAGACCATTACTTACCAATTTAATGAAAAAGGATAATTTTACTACCCTCTTTTTATGAACATAATTAGATTGTTAGTCATAAACAGGAAGGCTAAACCTATTTACTTACGAAACGACAAAAGATCTTTTCCCGGGGAGCAATTGCAAATTAAGTTGAAACGTATCTGGTTTATCTTAATATATTTTATTTTCGGAACGGATCAAAGAGAGAATATATTAAGGGAGCGTTCGTTGTTTTATTTTTTGCTACATTACTTAACATAGCCCTGGAAAATAATATATTACGTTATTCCCTGGGTGCTTAAATTACACGGAATTATTGAATGGTTAAGATAGATAAACGATCGGTAACGTTTTTCTTTTGTAGAGTACCTACATTGTTATTTTGTGTAATTATATAGTTGTTTTTATTATAATATTGTAAAGTACGAGTAAAATATAAATTTTGGTCGACAAGCGGACAAACATATTTCGCTTATGCATATATTTTCTTCTGCGCGGACGCAGGCAGCGGCCGCTCGAATGTAACCGGTCTCAGTGGGCGGGGCCTCCGCACCACTTGTTCCTGCACGGCCGACGCACGCAGTCGGATCTTAGCTTCTGCTTTGTATGCGTGTCGCTTGTTCTCTCACTGTACCTAACGATCTCGACATCAGCTTGTTTAACGTTGAGCTAATACTTAGTTGTTGCGCTGTATTTTATCTCCGTGCTTACTCATTGTGCACCTTCTACAATTGCTACAATTGCATTAAGTGCTTATATATTTATTAGGATCATATTGTGTAAACAATAAACCGTGAGTACTGTGAACTTTGTTGCACTTATTTTACAACACCCTAGAAACTCACGCATCTTCCTATATCTGGTGACCCCTATAAAGCACAACCATGAGCAATACGGAGAATACGACCGTTGGTGAGCATTTGAATTCGGCAAGCGACGTGAATCAAATGAGTGTAAGGATACCTCCATTTTACCCAGAAAAACTGGCGTTGTGGTTTGCACAACTCCAGAGCCAATTTAATCTGGCGAATAAAACCACCGACACCACGAAGTTCCACTACGCGATCAGCCAGCTGGATCCCGTCTACACGTCAGAGGTAGAAGATATTATATCGGCACCAGCAGGACCCAACAAATACGAGCGTCTGAAGGCGGAGTTGATAAAACGGTTGTCTGCGTCGAGGGAGAAGAAGGTGAAGCAGCTCCTGGTCCACGAAGAACTAGGGGACAGGAAACCTTCCCAGTTCCTTCGCCACTTCCAACACCTAGCAGGCCCTGATGTCCCAAAGGAATTCCTTAAGACCATCTGGACGAGTCGATTACCCAGCAGCACGCAATCCATCATAGCGTCCCAATCAAAGGCGTCCCTGGAAGAAGTAGCAAAGTTGGCGGACAGAGTGCACGACATCGTTCCGCCCAATCCCCAAGTCGCAGCCGCATCGGTTCGGTCAGGAAGTTTCACCGAACTGTCCAGCCAAATTGCGGAACTCACACGGCAGGTCCAGTCGTTGCAATCCAAAGTCGAGAGGATGTCACGGCCCCGGTCCCGAGCAAGATATACCACCAACAGCCGATCCCGCGAAAATTCTCGGTC
Source organism: Chilo suppressalis (assembly GCA_902850365.2). Classification (NCBI taxonomy): domain Eukaryota; kingdom Metazoa; phylum Arthropoda; class Insecta; order Lepidoptera; family Crambidae; genus Chilo; species Chilo suppressalis. Next base: position 11,817,467 of record OU963906.1, on the reverse strand, counting down.
TACCCGCTCCCAGCCCAACTATAGGAAATTTCCGTTGTGCTGGTATCATGCCAAATTTGGGAGTAAGGCAAGTAAGTGCGTGAAACCCTGTGATTTTTCGGGAAAAGCTTAGGGCAGACGGTTATGGCGACCAACGCCTGTCCAAATACCGGTCGCTTATTTATAACGGACGTTCGTACCAAAGTACTATTTTTAGTAGATACTGGCAATGACATTTGTGTTTTCCTCAGAAAATTAGTCAGCAAGCATAGTCACAACACCAATTTTGAACTTTGCGCAGCAAACGGTTCAATAATAAATACGTACGGTTACGCAAATTTTGTTTTCAACATAGGCTTGCGCCGTGACTATGCTTGGCGATTTATTATTGCAGACGTAACGCGGGCCATAAAAGGGGTTGATTTCTTATCCCATTATAATTTAATTGTTGACGTTCGGAATAACCGCTTAGTAGATGCTAATACAACGCTTTGCACCTCGGCTTTGTTTGCTAAAACAGCTAATATTTTTTTCAGTTAATGTAGCATCTGGTGATACTAATTAACATCGCTTACTAGCTGAGTATCCCGACATCACTCGCCCTTCTGGTTTGCATAACACCACAAAACACAACACCGTACACCACATACGCACAACACCTGGACCGCCTGTAGCTTGCTCACCTCGTCGATTGGCACCTGATCGGCTTAAGATTGCTAAGGCCGAGTTCGAGGCCATGTTGCAAGTTGGCACCTGTCGTCCTTCAGAGTCTGCGTGGTCTTCTCCCCTACACCTGGCACCGAAGAAAAGCAACGGCTGGCGACCATGCGGTGACTACCGGATGCTAAATGCCAGAACCATCCCGGACAGGTACTCCTTCCGACATATCCAGGACTTTGATTACAACCTCTCTGGTTGCACGGTCTTTTCAACCCTGGACCTAGTGAAGGCCTATAATCAGGTTCCCATAAATTCCAGCGATATCAAGAAGACGGCTTATACAACGCCGTTCGGCTTAAACGAATTTCCGTATATTACATTCGGACTTCGTAATGCCGGACAGAAGTTTCAGCGCTTCGTCGATGAGATGCTGCGAGGGCTCGACTTCACCTACGCGTACGTTGACGATATCTTGGTCTACTCAAAAGATCAGAAGACCCATGAAGACCCATGAAGACCATATGCGCCAAGTGTTCCACCGGTTGAAACAGTACGGTATGGTCATCAATACTACTAAATGTATGTTCGGCGCCTCTGAGGTTACTTTCCTGGGCTTTCACGTGTCTGCTGCAGGTGTCAAACCACCACTAGACAGGGTGACGGCTATTAAGAGCTTTCCCGCCCCCAAAACTGTTAGAGAGTTACGTAGGTTTCTTGGCATGGTGAATTTTTACCGCAGGTTCATCCCCCACGCAGCTCAATATCAGGCACCCTTGAACGCTCTCCTAGTGGGGTCAGTAAAAGGATCTCACCCCGTACACCTGTCTGCTGCTGAAATAAATGATTTGAAGCGTGCAACGACGACTTGTCTCAGGCGACAATGCTGGTGCATCCGGATTGCAAGGAAAAGTTGGCCTTGGTCACGGACGCATCGGATACCGCAATGGGTGCAGTACTGCAGTAGTCTAAAGGTGACGATTGGCAGCCGCTTGGATTCTTCTCGCGTAAGTTGTCACCATCACAGACCAAATATTCGCCATACGATCGCGAGCTCTTGACCATATATGAGGCTATTAAGCACTTTCGGCATATGATCGAGGCGCGGAATTTTATGATTTATACTGATCACAAGCCCCTAACATCCGCTTTTCACTCTTGAAAAGAAAATTGTTCAGCCAGACATTTTCGGCATTTAGACTTTATAGCCCAATTTTCCACTCACATCAGGCATATCTCAGGCAAAGATAACGTAGTGGCCGATACACTTTCTCGTGTCGATGAAATTATACAGCCTATCGACATGGAGAAGTTAGCCACCATGCAAAATTCAGATACTGAGCTTAATACGCTCATAAACTCGGACAACACTTCTCTTTGCCTTGAGAAAGTGAAACTGCCTGGTACGGACCTGGAGGTGTTTTGTGATGTAAGGGGTAACAAAAAGCGTCCGTATGTCTCAAAAGACATGCGCCGCCAAGTGTTTGATAGCCTCCATTCATTAAGTCACCCAGGTGCAAGGGCTTCAGTCAAGTTGGTTAGTGATCGCTTCATATGGCCTGGTATCAGACGCGACTGCAAGGAGTGGGCACGTGCCTGTTTAGCTTGCCAGAGATCCAAGGTTACACGGCATGTCTCGTCACCTGTTGGCAGTTACAGTTTACCATCCGCCAGGTTCAGACACATACACATAGACCTGGTTGGACCACTGCCAATTTCTCAAGGGTTCAGGTACTGTCTCACAGCCGTTGACCGTTTCACACAATGGCCTGAGGCAATACCCTTACAGGACATTACAGCAGAGACGGTCGCGAAAGCACTGCTCAGCGGATGGATTTCCCGGTTTGGTTGCCCCACGAAAATTGTCACTGATCGTGGTAGGCAATTTGAGTCAGAACTCTTTAAGTGCTTATCGGATATTGCTGGATTTCAGCACAGACGAACCACTGCCTATCATCCGTCATGCAACGGATTAGTGGAAAGGTTCCACAGGCAACTGAAAGCTGCCATAACCTGCCACTCTAGCAGCAATTGGGTCGAGGCTCTTCCCCTGGTTTTGGGTGTTTGCAGCACCTACAAAGAAGACCTAAAATCATCTTCCGCTGAATTGGTTTATGGTGAACCATTGCGCCTACCAGGAGATTTTTTCCAACCAAATGAGGAAAGTACTGTAGATATGTCGGATTATGTGGCACGTCTTCACTTGTTCGCAAGACAGCTGCAACCATCCCCAGCTTCACGTCATGGTTCCCAGAAGTCTCCTTTCATCTTTAAAGATCTGGCCATGGCTTCTCACGTCTTCCTTCGAGATGACGCAGGGGCCGGCTGCCTCAAACCAGCATACACAGGACCACATGAGGTTTTAGAACGAGGCGACAAGGTGTTCAAACTTGCAATCAATGGTAAGCTGGTCACCGTGTCAATTGACCGAGTAAAACCCGCATACATACTGCGCGATCCAGACACTACAACTCTTACACCTTCTCCTACACAAACACCACATTCGTACTCACCCACACTTAACACTACACGTTATCATATATATGTGTGAAAGGTGTGAATCTACATGCTTTATATACCTGAATCTAATCCATAATTTCGGTACTTGGCTTAATTTCCTTAGTTTACTATATAACTTATTTGTTTTTTATTATTTTAATATGTTCAGTGTATATGGTTTATAGAAGTTCTCAGGGGTGTCCGTCAACAACATTCGTTTCTACGGTAATTTATATATAATTTTGAATCTAGGAAACAATTTTTCATGATTATTGGTCTTTAGGCCAAACATGTATGGAAGCTGAGCAATCTCCTTTGGTCGACAAGCGGACAAACATATTTTGCTTATGCATATATATTCTTTTGCGCGGACGCAGGCAGCGGCCGCTCGAATGTAACCGGTCTCAGTGGGCGGGGCCTCCTCACCACTTGTTCCTGCACGGCCGACGCACGCAGTCGGATCTTAGCCTCTGCTTTGTATGCGTGTCGCTTGTTCTCTCACTGTACCTAACGATATCGACATCAGCTTGTTTAACGTTGAGCTAATACTTAGTTGTTGCGCTGTATTTTATCTCCGTGCTTACTCATTGTGCACCTTCTACAATTGCATTAAGTGCTGATATATTTATTAGGATCATATTGTGTAAACAATAAACCGTGAGTACTGTGAACTTTGTTCCACTCATTTTACAACACCCTAGAAACTCACGCATCTTCCTATACTTTCCTGAAATAAAACTGATTATCTTCCTAAAAATAGTGTGAGCTAAGGCTTACTTGCGCCAAACTTCTCAATTCAATTTCAAGCATCAAAGAATTGACAAAGATGGAATGATATGGTAAACTCGCCTGAATTTGTATAAGGTACAAGTCCGAACTGAACCGCAGGCGACAACCGTAGGCGACACTGAGGCGGCGACACTACCTTATAAGCATTGTGCAGCCGCGGCATGTCGCCGCGCTCGGAATCACAGAGATTCATAGAAACTAGTAGTGTCGCCGCCTCAGTTGTCGCCTGCAGCCCATTACGGAATTGTAGCTTTAAGAACTTTGGTGCAAGTGGACCTAAATATCTAGTGACTAGTTGCCTTCCCAGTTCAGAAACATATACAGAGCATCCCACGGCCATGCCACACGGAGGGAAAGTATATTAAATATTGAAGATAGTATATTTTACTGAAAGAAGACATTATTTTATTTTTATTAATAAGCAGAACTGCGTTCACAGATTTCTTAAAAATCGCCTGCCACAACCGGAAATCAAACTCATGAAATGTGAAAAATATCTGATTATAATATCAGATATTTTTCACATTTCATGAGTTTGAAAAATTAAAATTAAAATTTTGTCCCACCAAAATTAAAATTTTGTTCAGGAAAATTTCCTGTGTGTTTTCCATGCTTCCAACAACTAACATTATCATTTCAATGTATTTACTAACTAGTACCTACCCACTTAATGATACAAGTTTTTTTTTACTATAAGTACGCGAAAAAAATAATAAAGCGATACTTAAAGAAACTGTAGTGGTACTTGTATGCATTTCTTTGTGAAGTCACAATTACAATGAGACTGGCTTTTTGTGGAGTTATATAAAAGCTTTAGTTACCAAGAACGGGAACAACAGTGTGCAGGAGTTACAAAATAAACTTAGATATAGGTATTATTTCAAACACTCACCACGCTAAGTTAATTTTATCGACAGGCAGAAAAATTATTATTAAAAGAGTGAGAATTTCTATACTACAAAATGGATCACATTTAGAACATTTTTATTGTAGTTTGTATTCTATTATTTTAAATGAAATGTAAACTTCAAGATTTTTCTTTCGTTATCACAAAATACGCGATATGTTTTTTTTTCAAATTTCACGAGTTTGATTTCCCATTAATTTTAAAATATATCAAAGTTCATGCGTTCACTCGAGGTTCACTCTCTTTGCGATAACAATAAATAGATTATAAGAACATATCACTTTGACAAGCATTGAATTTCATTGACGTCTCTGAACTTAGAAGCAAGAATTTCACATACAAATTTAATATATCATTTTCTCCGAAAACTTAGTTGTTCAGTTGTTTTATCTTCGTTAAACTTTTATTTGTTATCCTTCTTTCTGTAACAAAGACAGTAAAATATGCATTTAGCTAGTTATATCTACTCGATTAATGAAGGCACTTAGCATTTTTGGTGTGATCGCTACTATTGCTGAAATTTAGATCTTAACAATGAGTCTTGTGGTCGGCTGTCGAAAGTCGATAACGATTAATGGAAAGCTATAATGGAAACAGATTCATCTAAAACCATGCCGGTATTGGAAGAAGAAACAAAACGATACTAATTCATTTAAGTCAAATTTAGAAAGATAAAAAAGATCGGTAAGTTGGTGCCGTCTAAACTCACTGAATAATAAGACTTTGAAAAATGAAAGAATTATTTTCTCATTAAAAATGTGTTGTATCTTTATACGTCAAATAAGAAGCTCTTATCATAACTTGGCATGAACCAAAGTTTACTTAATGTCCCTTACGCAGTGAGAAAGAACGAACACAAAATAGATAGTACAGAAGGCAAGCCACGCACAAAGTGCACTCGAGCAACGCACACATAGACACCGCTCACGGACACGATATCTCGAACCATTTGGGACCACTGCGAGTGCGCTAGTACGCATACGCATGAGACACGCGTCTGAACTCTTTTGTGCAAAAATGGAGCAGCAAAAAAACGTTATTATCTCTGTTCAGTAGACGGGCCTTTAAATTCAACAAGAAAAGATGAATTGTATTTATTTTATTTGTAATACAATAATAACATTTATATTAAAATATTTTAGTTATTATTGGTTTATATTTCCGTTACTTCTGTTTTATTCTTGACAGTAAATCAAATAACTAGATACGAGTGCCACCTCCATAATAATTATGTAGCTGTATGCATAAACCAATGTTGATAATCCAAGTGCGACCGCCGAGCGTAGGTATTCAAAGTGAAGTACATTATATGAGATTACATTCCGTACTCTCTATTTTGTGGTATGAATGAGAGAGTTGTATTTTACACTTCGGCAATAAAAAAAAACTACAAATGTCGTCCTTTTATCGATAAAAACATAAGTTAGGTAGCATCCACCATGTGGCCTGGTAACAATTATCGAACAGGTGAAATTAACGAACGTTACTTTCACAGTACCTCCGGTGATCATCGACAATATGACGTCAACTGACATGGTGGTGCGGGAGGGAACCAATGTGACGATGGTGTGCCGAGCGACCGGGTACCCTGAACCGTACGTGATGTGGCGGCGGGAGGACGGCCAAGAGTTCAACTGCAATGGAGAGTCTGGTGAGTTGCACATCTACTTTAGTGCCATTCAGACTTTACGACGACTGTGAAGTTAGCAACGAACGCAACTATGCGCAGGTTTCTGTCAGTGATTTCAAGCGACGGGAAAACTTGCTTTTTAGTCTATGTTAAGCGTTATGCTAACATAACAAATAAAAAATTTTCGTTAAAATGCTTAATTATTAAAATAAAATAAAAATTTTAATTAAAAAATATTGAAGCTAAATAACACTGAAGTGTTATAATAAGTTAGGAAGTAAGGTATCGAAAACTAGAAGAGTTAATCAGGAGCCGACAAGGTGAAGCGGGAAAGTTATTCTGCCGTATCAGCTATAGGTATTATCAACTTGTTGTCACTCGCACTTAACATTAAATTTTAAAAAATAAATCGGAGATTTAGCATTTTTTACTGTCCCGGCCCAGCGACAGCTCTTAAAACTGAGTTACCAGAACAACTCTCGCTTTTTCATCAAGTTGTAAATTTTGCAAAAAGTTTGAGTTACGGCTCATTTTCCTTAAATCCATTGGGAGATCAGTGCCACCATAAATCTTTCTTATCTTATTATTTTCCAAATTTCATTCATTTTTTCATGCATTCCAATTTCTCTTAGATTTGTAGGCAAATTATTGGATAAACTTTCAACTACCGTAAAAAGAACTGTGTTCATACTTATTTTCGTCACGTGTGTCCGATGGGACTCGCTCCTCTTCGTTAAGGCTTTGAAAACCACCCTCCGAGTTATTTACTGGGTGAGTTAATTTTTAATGTGCTATTAGAACGATAGACTCTTTGATCTCACACCGTTTTCGTTTGACCCTTAATAATTCAGATCGCAAATAACTCAAATATTCCCTTAACACCGGGAGCCGTAAGATCAATAAAAAACATACCTACACGCCGTCCATTTCCTTTTGAATCAAAACGGCGAGTAGACACTCGGTAACAAAGATTTTCTGTGATAAATATCCGGTCGAAACATTTTCTCCGGATGGTCATTATGTTAACGCTCGCAAAGAAACAAAACAGATGAAAGGAAATCTTTGAAGCGGGAATGTAGGAGTTCCAAGATCACGTGACTGGCAGACTCGGGCGGTGCTCAGTGGAAACGAGCTCCCTTGCAATGAACATTGAACTCCAATTTCAATGTAAAGTAGATTTATTCAAATAAGAGTTCACAAAATCTTTTTTTTTTTCACCAAAACAACTAAATAAACAAGCGGTCTATTGTTAAACTGAAGGAGCACTTTTGCGTTGTGACCGCGAAATCCTTTTCAGCTTTCCTGTTATCTATAAAAGTTTCTATCACAATATTCTTAAACAAATAATCACTATTAAGTTTTATATAAAAATGCCTGGAAAATGATTAAGTAATACAAACTCAAATAATAGAAAGAGACTACGGCTTCAGATAAAGATGTGCTAAACTGTTTTATTAAATAAAAATAATAAATTTTCAAGCTATTATTTTTATTGTTCTTGTACGAGAAGACATTATTTTATCAGGTGCATAATGTGTTTTAATTATAACGTAAAAGGTTCATTAGGGTTTACAATCAATATTGCAAATTGTTAGTGGTATTACTATCTCACTTACTAAGAAATCTATAAGTTCGTGTCCTATTGTTTGTGCTATACTATCTAATGGATATCAGAATAACTCCGTACACAAAGACGCTATTAGCTTAATTACGACTTTTGCCCTATTTTTCTTTTACTGTCTTCACCTCTATTGATTAATGTCCCATCTAATGTCTGTTCTACTTGCAATACTGGAACAAAAGCTTTAACATTTCTAATGGATTTACTGCAATTAAAGCGTTCTATTTTCGCTATAACAGCAACTAATATTCTAAATAACAATATAATCATTTAGTACGTTTTGTTTAAACTTTTACACAAGTGTATACCTATAAGTAAATAGCACTTGCAGTGTTGGCGGTTCGAGGCGTTTAAATAAGGCAACTGACTGCGATTAAAGAGAGCATTTATTAATATTACAATGCTTTATATATTGGGAGAGATGCGTGTGTGCATATGTCTAGTACACACACTACACCTCCCCCGTATAAAGGAAAAAAAATAACATTTTTTTTTTATTATTATGTTGTTGACGGATTTCACTTCTATAAAATTTAACACAGATTATTAACTATCCAGTTAAGTAATATATCCAGATATCAGTTAAAACAAAACAGAAACATTTTTTTTTATATTGTTGTTGATTCTAAATCACGTTTAAAAATAATATGCTAGTAATATATAATAATAAGTATATCCGGTTATTAAACCTAATATTACAAGAAAGAAAATAATAAAGTACGGAATAAGCTACAATTTTTATATAAAAGGTTACAAAAAAACTATAGTTTAATATTATAATAAACAATTTGTATATAAAATATATTAAACAATGACAAATACTACTATACAAACAGTAAAATCATATTGAATACATTCAGCAAAAATTACAAAAATATTGACGTACCTAACAAACACATCACATCTATTTAAAAATTCAATTAATTAGACAGAAATTATAGCAATGTTTATTAAGTCAAGTCATTTTGTTTTCTTTTTAACTTACTCAGTAAAGTAGAACTCACATACTTATTATCTGATTAAAATGATTCATTACACAAATTGTTCTCATAATCATATAAAAAATATTAACAGTATATTTTATATAAACACAATTTAAATATAAACGTAAAAAGTAAAAAAAAATCTTCTAAAAATAACAAAGTAGTTTTATTTCGCCGCAGGACAAATGGTAACAACCCATCTTACAGAAAATCTGCTATAGTTTAGAACTCGCCTGATTTGATTCAATATTAAAACATGTTTATTCAATATACATATTCATAACATAACACAATACATCAATAATGGAAATAGTTCTAAAAATTTATATAAACAATATTTTTTTTTAATTAAACAATTGAAATAATCTGTCATAATTATAAAATAATTAGTATTAACTTGTTTCTGCGCAACAATCTATTCAATTTCTTTATTTTTCTATACGTTACAATGTGGGGTAAAATACCATTTTAAAAGTTCAAAACATTATTGATAAAGATAACACTTTCATAATAAAATATATAAACAAGTAAGTACACATCAATATATTATACTCTTATATTTTTATTGACTTCTGATTCATATTGGGAGATTGCACTGATTAACGGTGATATTTCATTCGATCACAATTAATTTTTTACGAAATTCACCTTTCTAAAAATATTATATATACTTCATTCAAAAAATTGCCTGACTCCAAAATGAAAAAAATACAACAATCGTAGATTTCTAAAACTCATTAAAACTACCTAATTTCCTATTCAAATTCTTCTTCTTGGGAATGCTTAAAATTTTACCTACTATGCCTAAAACGCACGTTATTTTTATGTACTCTACTTAAAAAATCTTTTTTTTTCCTGCCTATCATAATTATACGATGACGAATCATCCTTATCTCATATTTTTCTTTAAAACGAATACCCTTGCATCTATTTTCCAATTCGACTTATTCATTTACTTTCATAGAATCGTATAATATTCTCTTTATTTTCACCACATGTTTCCATAATTGTCTTATTTGACCATACTTTATTCCTAACTCTCGCTCGCAATAATTAATTTACTTCATAAAACATTATCGGTGCACTGATTTTCATAACACACATATAGACAAAATGTAATGAAAAGTACTTTCATACACATTATACATATGTATGCTCTATACGCTCAGCGCCGGGGTTCTTTCATTTTCATTTTACTTATTTATTTGGTACATATATTTATTTTATTTATAGTCGACTCTTAATTATCATAATAATAAATGGATAACTTTGTGCCATTTGGGTTGTGCGCACAAACTAATTATTATTATTCGGGGTTCAAGGTTTAAGCCTCTTTTGGACTCCAACATATCTCACAGAGAAACGCAGTTTACACCATGATCGAATGGAAGGATCTGACCCTCCATGTACCACCATTATCATTTATAGATAGGGTCATGAATTAAAATATTTTTGATCTTCGACAGTGTTCAAAGAGGAATCTCGTTCGCACCTTAACACCTGAAGGACCTGATCCCTATAGTACCCTTGTGTACCGAATAACGAGCATTATTAACCACATTCATTCTAATCCTACAAAAAATAAACAACATTCCTTAATTTGGAATATTAGGGTAAATAAGAGAGTCGAGGAGCTCGATGGCGCAAGTGGTTAGCGCGTTCGGCTGCGATCGTTGAATTTAAGCAACTTTCGCAGTGGTCGGTCATTGGATGGGTGACCAAAAATTACTATCTCGAGCTCCTCCGTGCTTCGGAAGGCACGTTAAGCCGTTGGTCCCGGCTGCATCTGCAGTCGTTAGCACCCACCAATCCGCACTGGGCCCGCGTGGTGGGTCATGGCCCAATCTCCCTATTCCATCCATAGGAAAGGCCTGTGCCCCAGCAGTGGGGACATTAATAGGCTGATGATGATGATGATGAAGAGTGTCATAGCTCTTGGGTGATCAGTCCAATCGCTCGTGAAACATTATGAACCATAATATTCCCTAACTACCTTTTATAAACTAACGCCGACTTTCCAAATCCTACAAAAAACAAACACATAACCCTTACCTTATCTCTATACCATGCTGTACCTAATTGCAAACTTTAAAGTTACAAAAAGATTTTAATACAGCCTACATAATTTATCTTTTCCATTTCACTGCCTCAAAATATTTTTCAATCCACATAATCGCTAATCTTTATACCTATGTCTCTAAATATCTTTTCAATATAATTATACATGCCTACCCATTTGAAATCCCTTTGTTTTTATCTATCGTTCCAAAGTAATATAACTCCTACCTATTTAAGTTTAGCATAATAAGTAAACTTAAGTTACACCTTCGCTAAAACACAACTCGCATAAATGCATATGCAGCATTCCTTACACTGATACAGAAATGCAATACGTAATCCTATCTACCTTTGCCTTATTCGTAAAGTTATTCAAAACAATTACGAGAATCTGTCATTAGGTGTCTAATAACTGAAACTAACAATTTAGAATTTAGACTCGTGATGACTTTTATCAATCTCATGTTAAATAAAACACTTAAACAATCACGTATTAATAAAAGGCTTGACCAAATTTGATGAAACTTTGAATTTAAATTTACGTTAAAACATAACGTCAAAAATTCAAATTTTAATTTCGACTTTAAACTCATCTTTCTATAAAAAATATATCGAATCTATCTTTGTCGATCTATCCCTGATTATAAAAAATCAATAAAACTTTTCAAATAAATTCACAGATCAAACTGCAAAACTTTTGACTCTAATTCACAATAATACTTGAAAATAATTATACCAATACAAATTTTCCATGACGTCAGGTGATAATGGGATTAAGGTTTGAAATAAAATATTCTATATTGGGTAGATTTATGAATTCAAATTCAACCATTTTATATCTACAGGAAATCCTATTCCATAATCTCTATCAGTATCTAAGTACCTATTCTAAATCCTTAAAAAAAATATACGGAACATTTTAAATGTTTTTGATACTAGCTAATTTTGATTCCTGAAGAATATTTACGTGACAAACTTTACCTAAGTGAAATATATACCTAATTCATCTTTACATTTTCAATATACTTATCGTACCTATTCAATATAATTCATATAATTTTCAATGATTCTAGTAGCAAAATACCAAATTTTTCAATTTTGATTAGATATAAAATACATACATACGGGTATTTCAATCGTAACAATTTAAACAAGTCAAGATAAAAAAACGTACATAAAATTATAAATTTCGAATTTCCTGACTTTAAACTTTCGTAAAATAACTACAATGCCAATAGATAGGTACTACCTTCGTGGTCACGTCACATGCATACAACACGTGTTGCTAGGTCAGCACTCTCGATGTCGTTCGCTTATGAACCCAATTACAAAATTACAACTTTTAATTTAAATGCATCGAGAATTTAAGTTTCTGAATTTAAACAATAACTTTAATAATAAGATACACTAAAACAATTTTTTATTCTAATTGTTAACCGACTTCAAAAGGAGGAGTTTTCATGAATTAACAAACCAAAATAAAACGAATCTTACAGATCATAAAAAATTCGATAGGATTTTCCCTATGTTCTGACACGCTAAAAGAATTCTAAATACAATCGAATAAAATATTATCGGTGTAAAAATAAGTCACATACCTTTTGATAACGATTTCGCACACTCAGAGCTGTAAAATTTAGAAAACGACATTAATAACGTATACATAGCGAACAATATTTCCTACGATTTTAGTAAACTATCATATATATAAATCAATTTTCATTAAAAAAAGTCATTTTTAGTTTTACTTTTCAGTGCAATCAAAATATAGTATGAATCAGAACGTCATTTTAGGTACTCTTTACTACGTACAATTGTACATAATATGTTTGATTCTTTTTTAATTGACACTTTTACAAATACATGATATAAAACGACACTTTTATTTTCATCATTATAGAATGTATATAAAATATCCGCAACAACATTTTTTTTCGCTACATGATAAACTAAACTTACTATATATCAATTTAACCAATTTTATGTATAAAATTCATCAAAACAAATAAAATCTTCAAACTGTGCATTATGACTTCTTTACCAGAGAAAACAATAACTAGCTGTTACAATTGATTTGGTAAAAAAAATAAGAAAATCATTTTACTTTAACGCCAATTATTACTTCCGAAAACAATAAAAAAATACTTATGCTGTTGAATAAATCACAAGGTTAAAAAAAATGTCCAACCAAATTTATCTCCGAATTGTAGTTCCACATAATTGTCCTTGCCGTTGGTTTCCATTCCTTTTCTCCTTTTGGCCTTATTTGCTCCCGGCTGCGTCCACTTCCGACACCATCAACTCCCGGCAGCCTGCTATTCTTCATTACCAGATTGATCTCTCCATCCAACAGCAAACAATAACCGACAACTAACCTCCCAGGCAAAATCTTCCTTTTTTTTCACTTTTAACTCCAAATTTTTTTGTTTTCAAGAATTTTTTATTATTATAGTTTAAGATTATATATTTTCTTAATAAAAAGTCTTTTCTCATTTTAATTATAATTTTGAAATGTCTTTTTTTTTTAAAACATCACTCCATATATTTCACCATAGTCTTCACATAATAAAGTCCAAAAAAAAATCACTATAAAACCATCTGCCCAGCGCCGCCGATGGGCAGCACTGGCAGGGTCGCCATGCAGTGTTGGCGGTTCGGGGCGTTTAAATAAGGCAACTGACTGCGATTAAAGAGAGCATTTATTAATATTACAATGCTTTATATATTGGGAGAGATGCGTGTGTGCATATGTCTAGTACACACACTACACACTTTGCGTCTACTCTTATTGGTAATTTAAAAAAAAATGTAAAATTGATACTTAATTATATCAATATTATTGTTTTTCAATATTTAACAATTAAGACAAAAAAGTTTATGTAAAAATATTACATTTTATATGATACGTACTGTTTTCACAAACTATAGGCAGGACATATGGGGCGATAGTTTTCGAAACCGCATTGTCTATTAAATACGCGCACGATAATCAGTCCCTAATTACATAATAATAAATAATAAATAAATCTTTCCAACACTCACACCAATTAGCCTAGCCCAAAGTAAGCACTGTAAGGCTTGTGTTATGGGATACTAGGGTAACGGATAGAATACATATACTGTACATATATAAGCATATTTTATATAGAAATACATATTAAACATCCATGACTGGAGTACAAATGCTCCTATTCATCACACAAACATCGGCCCCCACCGGGATTCGAACCCGGGACCTCTCGAGTCGGCGACACCATGAAACCAATCAACCAAAATTATTAACTTTTTGTAACTAATTTTTTCAATGTTAAATTATCAATGTTTTGTTACAGTAAACGTGGTAGACGGTGAGAACCTGACGATATCGAAGGTTTCGCGGCTGCACATGGGCGCGTACTTATGCATAGCATCGAACGGAGTGCCACCATCCATCAGTAAAAGAGTTGTCCTAATGGTGCAATGTAAGTCAAAACATACTGTTATGGTAAATATTATATTTAGTTTATCCATTTCCGCATGTACAGTCACGTTCCTAATTTTTTGGACCCGCCGAAATTATAGTGTAATATTGGAGAAAATTTTAATATCGTTTTCAATAAAACATAATGATTTGATTACATTTTCTTGGATTGGCAATATAATTTTCTTGATCTATACTAGCAAAATCGTTATTAATGTAAAATATACTTCTAAAAAAGAAATGATTTAGGTAATAAGTAATTAACAACACATAATTATAAGATTTTAATTTTACTTGTCGTTTCAACGTGTGGACCTGGTGAATTCAACCAGTGTTTTGACCATATTTTAATGCAATGAATTCCAAACTAAAAAAAATACCGTGTACAGTCTTTTAGGTTAGGATATTGTTAACGGTAAAATAATAATTCCGCCCACATATCGTTGCGTAACGCCACAAGATTTCAAAAATAGAACGCGTTTATCTACAAGCCTCCTGACGGACTCACGCCCCCGCAAGATTTGATCGTGACGTTGGCGCTCCCAAACATGAAACACTTATGACGCTGGTTGTCCGCCGTGTCATGGCATATTGCGATATCGTGTAATGATGCACGATGGTCTTGGCACGGAAATCTACGAAAAACATCTTCAAAATTTACGTCACGACAGGTCTCGCTATGTCGGGATATGGAGTCGTGTGAATTGCCACATTGTTTTATTTTAACAGGCTCATTTTATGTCGTGATTTTATTCTTGTAGTCTTCTTATGTTTTGTAAGGGACGCTACTTGCGGCCTCATTGTTGTCTGTCATCGTTAAACACTTGTAAGAATATGAATTGTACTTTTTTTTTGTAATAGATGCAATTTTTGTTAACGTCCATAATATTCATAGATATATATAAGGATGGTAAATTAAATATATCAATACTTTTAAACTTATCCCTTAAGGGAATCGCTGGGTTTCAAATCGTAGATAAATCTTACAACGCGTTTTTGAAGTAAAAACATAAAACCCCCACAATAAAATGCCATAAGACATAATACTATGAAAGTAAGCAAAGTAAACAAGTCTCGCTGTGGCTTCATATGTATATATGCAGCAAAACTCAGACTTTGCGCGAGTTCTACAATATGAGGACCCCAACTGCAAATAAGAATCTATATTAATACCTAAGAATTTTCTGTAGTTTACAAGTTCTAAAAGTTTCCCGTCCATGTTAATATTAACTGGAGCTATTTGAGTATTCAGAGGTGACATTTTTGGCTTTAAAGATTAGATTATTTGCACTTAACCAATTCTGTAGGTTAATTATGGTTTTATTGATAAATTGTATCTTATTTGAATGTTAGTGTAGTATCGTCAGCAAATAATGTCGTTTTAATCATTGCATTTATTATAAGTGGGAGATCATTTACATATACTAAGAAAAGGCAAGGTCCGAGAATGGAACCTTGAGGCACACATATATTTACATTTAATAATACTCCATTTAATCCTACTTTCTGAATTTTGTCGCTTTTCGAACTTTTTTCTAGAACTCGATCACATTATATCTCACATCGTATAAGGCAACGTTCGTGATCGTTTTATCACCGACTTATCTTGCAAATCCGTCTACCATTAAAAATTCTTTCCATTTTCCGGGTTAATATATGCCCTTTGACACTCAAAAATAACGTAGTTTTCTATTGGTGAAAGAATTTTCAAAGTCGGTTAAGTAGATCAAGAGATAACCAGCTACAACCTCACAAACACACACCGTGTAGGTATGCCGCAAAGTCGTTCCGTTCTGTGGTGAGATTGGCCTTTCGATTTTTTATCCAATTTTATAACACGGCAACGTTGTCGCTGCTATTTTCTCGCCTGTGGAAACGGTGACGCGTATTTCGTGGAAATACTATAAGTTAATTATTAAAAATTATTTTCGATTCAGTTTTCACAAAATGCTCAAGAGAATTTTATGTAGGCGACACTATTATAGCCGTAATTCTCTCATTCGTGGAAACGGTAATGCGTAATTATTCCAAATCAGTTAGACATTTTTAGTATCTGTTTTTAGTCTTTTGGACTTTTTTATTTTTTTCTTATTTACAAAGCAAAGTACTACCATTATTAAAGTTAGAAAAACGGTGTAATCCGTGATTTATTATCACTGACTACAAACTAAAACCAAGATATATAAAGATGTTCATTTATTATAAGCATTGAAAATTATGTTATTAACTAAAAAGAGTAAAAGATTTTTTTTCAATAATAATATATTATTTCAGTATAATGATGGCTAATTAGGTACCATTACAACTATGTGGTCACTTCATTATAACTAATTCGAGTTAATTGGCGTTGTTAAAATGAACCGTGGACTGAATTTGATGGTGATTGCACTGTTAAAAACAAAATTAACGCTTTTATTCGAGAGTGCTGTAGTTAAAACGTACCTTTATCCAGAATATTAAACATGACAGCTTACATAAAATACGATATCATTGTAAATAATTGAATTTATATGGACGTGAGTGCTTTGCTCATGTTTCTTTGGTACCAAGCCTGATAAAACATTGAAAATATATATTTATTTTATATTTTTGGTAGGCCTTGTTTTTCCCTTTGTGTATTGTTATTACGTTCATAATAAAATATTTTAATTCCATGTAAACTTTTCAAATAATAAATTTCCTTTTTTTATTGACATGAAAGTTGTTATTTTTATATGTATATAATACAAAAAAAATCTATTTATCATAATATCGGTGTACTTTTAAAAATAAGTGGTGATGAGTGCTGCATTCATTACATCTTCTGCATGGCAGATATCTAAAGCAAGAGCATCAGTTTGAGGGGATAAGTCATTTGACTTCCCATTAGGATTTCTACTTTACTTATTTAATATGTAAGTGTTGGCATTGGGTACAAGAATTGTCAAGAAAAGGAAAAACAGAAATTTCAGCCGTCAAAAAATTTATAAGTATCAAAGTTTATGATTATACCCAAACACCATTTGGGATATAAAGTTCAGTTAGACTTCTCCCTGTCTCCTAAAATGCATTAAGAAAATCCGGGCCACTTATAACAATTAAGCGCCAATTAAGTAAATTAACCTATTCACCATAAAAGGTTGGCTTACTTTACGCTCATATTTTAAGGACATTTAAGACAGCCGTGCAAATTATCGCGATATTAATCTCATCCAGAAGAAAAAAGTGCTCGTTTCTGCCGGCCCGTTAACTCGCCCTTAAATTCTTCCTTCCATGAGTACGTGACCATTTCCTCAGTTCTCCGTTCCTTTAGATGGGAGTCAGCGCTCAGCAATCATATTTTTCTGGAGGTCGGAGTCGTTAACGAGTATTTACGAGGACACGGTGTCTACCTGACGGCGCCTTCCGCCGGAACGGGCGTAATTGCGCCCAATTAGAGCATTATGCTGACGTGAATACGGCGCGGACTCGATAAAGCGATACTATCTGCTCGCCTCTGCAGCCCATCCCCGCTCAAACCAATGAGGCTCCCCCTAATTCGCATTCCGTATCTCAGCGCGTTCACACTCCTCTCCATTTCTTATAGGATACGTGAAATGTTCACGTAACTTTCACTCGATTAACCAACAAGACTTCCTTATGAATGCACTGTCAGTTTTCATTATACTTACGCGCCGAAGACAAATCTTTATGACGACGTTCCTGATAATGTTATTATGTAGCTATTTCTCGCTTCGCAGCCTCTCTTTTCTTTCTTTATTTATGTCAAACGTTTTTTGTGATACACAGGAGTGCGACATTTTAAACAACGCTTTTATTCAAATGTAAATGCTAATGTCTTCGAGATTCGAGAGAAATCAATAATGTTTTTATTTTTCTTGAGTCAGATAGCTAATTGTTCTGGAATTCCGTTCTTCGCCCCATTCGAGAAAGATAGCCAGCAAAAAAGAAATCTAGAGATACTTATAAAGAAACACTTACTTGTTGTTTTGTTCTTATTTTCAATAAAATGGTAATGATTCTTTGACGGCAACATTGATTTAATCAACTATCAAGAACTTTGAGAAAACAGAAATATGTTAAGTACTCAAGTGACCGCTCGTAGTGTCGCCGCACACGGGTCACACGCCACAGCCACAAACGCCGCCACGAGAAGCTAGAAACGGTCACTAAAGTGGCTGAAGCGCGCGACAGCGGCCGACTAAGTTAAGAGAGGGGTGGGGAATCGCGCGAGTGACGTGTGGCGGCGTTTTGTATCGGCGCATTAAGTGGCCGGTGCGGGCCACAAGAAGCGAGCAACGACGATTTGTAGCGTCTGGCGGCAACCGGCGTACCGTGTGTGGCGAGTCCATATAAAATGTACGAAAACTACAAGAAATATGCCGGTGGGGGCGTTTTATGGTTGTGGTCGGTGGTCCGTGTGCGGCGACACTTTAGCGGACGTTGCGAGTTTGAATCTTGTCTCATGCCTGGACCGCGTGGAATTTTTCTAGTAAAATATTCTTTAGATTTAAAATACAATATATAAACACTGAATAATAAATGAAAAATACTTAAAAAATTTAATCAATTTATAGTAATTATTAATAAAATACGTTCATTAATAGATGTACAGCAGTTTATCTACATGTACGTACACAGGAAAACTTTGCTAACACCCCAAATGACGAACGACAAGACGATGACCCAATTTTAGCCAAGAGTATCAAAATGATAGTTATATTAATAAATCTATATTTAAAAAACTAAGTCGTGTTAATTACAGTACTTATAACGGCTGGACCGATTTTAATGAGCTCCGAATTTTTAAATTCGTTTCCACCCGCGGTACCGAATAGGAAAATAACTGTTAAAATATCGAAAAATCCAATTACTTCGTTTTAAGTTTTGCTGATACGCCATTGAAGTCATTCATTTTCTCTTTAACTATGTATTTATCCTAATAATAATCCTAACAATTTTTTTTGTATTTGTTTTATTTTGGTTGTAAAATCGTTTATTTAACTAAGCTTAAAATTCAAAGATTACATAAATATAATAAACATAAAGATAATTTTTAAGATAATCATTAATTTTATTCCGGCGGTTCTACAGATCAGCTAGTATTTATATATTTATTAAGCAGTCCACTAAGAAAAACGAACTAATTCACATTAAATACAAGAATAACTTATACGTTGATTCGTAACACTTATAATACAAAATATGCACTCCAAGCGTTTATCAGTTAAGTTATAAAAACTGTATCTACAGCAAGTATTAATGCTGAACATAAATGAACGCCGTTTTTCCTTGCACGCAGTTCCACCGATGCTGTCAATTCCAAATCAATTGGAAGCAGCATATATAGGACAGGATGTGACTCTAGAGTGTCACACTGAAGCATATCCTTCCTCTATCAATTACTGGACTACCGATCGAGGGGACATGATAATTTCAGGTTTGTACACAACAATTTGATTTAACCTTGAAAGCACGGAAAAATTACGTCATTTGAACAGATGTTTGACTAGTATTGTTCTCCCTTAACAATAGTCTTTTACCTCACAAAACGCGGACGTTTAAACTTCCCAGGGCGCGTTGGCTCACAAAAAGCTTTTCAAAACAATCTATCTTTCACCATAAAATTAGAATATCGTTGGAATGGTTTTTAATTACCACGGGCCTTTTAAAAAGAATTTCGTCGAATTCTTATCTTTCTAGTGATTTTCACTGCGAAGAGGGCGGAAAATCTGTATTCTACGCATAATATTAGACATAAAATGAAGAATGTACTGCTTAAATGTAAACTTTATATAAAAACTAGCAAATATTGAAAAATTTCAAGTGATAATATTAATTGTTAAACTAGTGGGTGTCTATGACTTCGTCTGCATGGAAATATTGGATTCCCATACAAATTTTAAACACCCGTTTTACCCCTTTAGATTTTCCTAAACTCACCCCGAGTTTAGGAAAATCCTTTCTTAGCACATCATAATAGCCATTATGTGTGCTACAGCGCAACCCGTTAAGTGGTTTAAGCTGTGTGTTAATAGATCAATCAGTAAGAGTTGTATTGTATATATATACAAATTGATCTACACAAATTTTTGATACTATATAAAATTTTATAAAAATATAAATTAAGGCTGTAAATTTTCTGTATTTTTTGAGTAGCTTGAGAGTTATCAAAACAATAACAAATATGAAAATGAATGGTTTAGCTCAGTAGCTACTCCTACATACATACCTAAATAATTAGCGTTGGCTGATTATAAGTGGATCACGTTCTTCTCATATTTTTTGCTAACAGGAAGTAAATACCTCACGGCGCTGAGCGACGACAGTTACAGCAGGAAAATGAAATTAACGATACGGAAAGTGTCACCGCGGGACTTCTCGTCATACCGATGCGTGGCGAAGAATTCCCTCGGAGAAACCGATGGGCTCATACGTCTCGATGGTATGTATTAGCATCGTCATATCTGTTGAAACAGAATTATTAATGGATGCCGCGATGCTGCGTATTTTGAATAATATGAAAATTTACGAACAAAGTTATAATAAACTTTAGTCATTTAATATGGAGATGGATAGGTACCTGAATATGTGTACCAATAATAAGGAATTTTAGTTTTATTTAAGTAGTTTTTTTAGGTAATACAAATGTGTTTTAAAGAATCAATGTCGCCAAACTGCAGTACAATTTGTTGACGACTTAAGCGCTATTAATAAGATATAAAAGCTATTGCTATTTTTGATATGATTAAAATCAATAATTACGTTTCCTTACTATTTGAAATGTAAGCACATAAGCATTGAATTCACATTGTTGCAGAAATACCTGCTCCTTCAACCGTGAGCACCACAGTCAACTACGTGCCTACAAATCCGCAAAGGAAGAAAGGTAACACGCCCATACCTAACCTATCCGAATAGCCCATATCACCAGGTTTAACGAAATTGATTCAGACATCTAAATAATTAATGTCCAAACAACGCCCTAAAGTTTCTAATGTAACCCTTTTCGATCCGATCAATTTTGGAATTCTGGATTAATTTTTCATGATCAACGCATTGCCCGCCTGCCTACCTGCCGGCGAGTTCGGCGATTCAATTTTGGCACGTTCACCGCGATTAGAAAAGCAATAGAAGTGAAAATTTGAGGAGAGCTTGCGCTTTATACATTCATCGCCTCCTGCAAGCGACCGGAAAGGTCGATCTGGATTTTGTATTTATTGGTTTTGCCGCCGCCGCGACCCGATGCTTCCGTACAATTGCGTCGTTAGTAATATTATTGTGGGGAAAGCGATTTTGTTTGGGCTTTGACTTCCAATGCCCCCGTATTGTTATAAATTTGGCCTTTCGTTCTTATTCTTTATGACGCCATATGTTTCGTTGAGGTACGAAAGTCCACTTTCATGGTCAGTCAGGGAGAAACGGAAGGTTTTTATTGTTGCAAAACAGATCGTATGTGATTTTTTTCCTTCGATGTGATTTTATATATAAATATGTTTGAATGCCTTCGCAGGAAAGCACAAAAATCGTTTCCGAGACAGCTCCGCGGAAAATAGAGTCATTGGAGACTATGAGTTTGAAGAATTGAAAGACTCAGGTGGGTAGATCCTTTCAATTTAATTTTATTTATATAAGACATTTTTTTTATTTATGTAAGAAGAGTTATCCCGGCACATTCAGTGATAGTAGATGTTGGAGTACGGTCACGAAGACAGTTAATGGTCAAGAAGAATCTTTTATCTATTAGACAAGTCCGTCTGTCCGTGGTGCTGTTTCAGCGGCCAAACCGTAAGAGATAGATAAAGAGAATATTTAAGTTATAAGTTAAGAATAGTCTGATAAGACTACAAACCGGATTTGAGTAACGCAGCACTTCCGGTTTTCGAGAAATCAGGTTTTGGTGAACATTTGGTTCACTGGTTTGCTAGTAGTTACTAATTACACAAAGAAAATATAATTTAGAAGTTTAAATGATTTAAATTTTATTGTTGAAAGATTAAAGAAATCTTTCAATATTAATTACCAAAATTTGAAAACAACTTTTTAACTAACAATATTTTACCTACGTAAATTTTATTGATACTTAAGCCGCGTTGTTTTGTCCATAGTTAAATTTGACTATAGAAAAAATAACCATTTGTCCAAATTTTACACATTTACTATGTACATATTTGACGTGATATTAACTATAGTCAAAATTAACTATGGATAAAACAACGGGGCCTTAATCAGCCTTTTTTTATAATTACCAGATTATGAATCGACTCAATCTTCCGGCTCTGCCGCCATAACTAGCGGCATCCTAGTCATCATGGCATCACTCATCATCAGCTGACATAAACTGTGTACTAACCATTGTACCATATCATAGTGCCAATGTAGCCATGTAATGTGCTAAACTTTACATTCATAAATAGAGAGTATACTTTGTAAATTTCAGCTCGAAGCTGTAAATATATAGATATTATAATAAAGATATAATTTTTATGTTTAGTAATAAAAAAAACACATTAACCAAATATAGTAAAATAAAACGCCGTTATAACACATCGAAGATCTTATTCGTTATTTTTTTTATATTATAATCTCGTTTATTTGTTGTATCAAGTTGTAAATATATTTATATCTATTTCTCAATTTAAAAGACTGATAGTTTTATATGTTTAATGTGCCATATCCGCAGTCATATTATAGCATAATACTGATAAATAGGGTGTAGTTTATACTTTTAAAGTGGCGACGATACTATAAATATAACCATTGTGATGGAGGTTTTAGTTAATATTTTTATGCTCTATTTATAATAATTTCATCAAACCAATAAACTACTTATAACCCTACATAAGACAAAATAAGTTCACAATTTTTTGATTAAAATTAATCAAAAAATTTGTACATAAATCCAACAAGTTTGAAAAATTAAACTCAGTACAAAATATGTTTACAAACATTCAGTTTTATTTGCATTAGCTATTTTTTTTATAAACAACTCTTATAGCTCGCTGCGTCATATAAACCTATTATATTATACCTGTTGCAAATATTTATTTACTTACATGAGGTAGTAAGTATTTCATACTCGTTGTTTTAGATTGAATCGCCTTAGATCCGAAATACGAAAGATTTTGTAAATAGCTACAGTATCCGCAATAAAGACAATATGGCGTGCTTTGTAATATAAAAAAATAGCTTTACGTATCTCAAAATATTCCCGATAGTGTCGAGCTTTCAAATACTGTACAGAAGGTTGATGACAATGTTGCTTGAAAAATAACTATGCAAGACAAGTGAAAGGGTAGTTATGAGTTGTACCTATTCACTCAAATTCACAGTACAGTTCCTAAACAGTTGATTTATTATTATCAAAATGTAAATATAAATAATTTTAATATGGAAAATGTACAGTCTCTGTAACAAATGCTGAATATTATTATTATTTTAAATATTTATACAAATACAACCTCATAATTTTTCACGTACATATTTCTAACAATGATCTGATATCCAACTATATTCTAAATAGATCAACAGTTGATATCAAATCCTAAAATAAGCCCATAACCTGCTGAAGAGTATTTCGGTGAATAATATGCAAAAAGACATACCTACCTACCTACTGAAATAAATCAATATAACACGTACATACATTTATATATGTTCCGCAAACTCTATCTAAATTTCTTAAAATTCGACTACACGAAAAAATAATAATGTATTAGCTCAGAGCAGCTCTCATACATTTGTGGTGTTGCACCGCATTGCTAAGATTTGGTGTCAGCTTGGGTTTTGTGTCGCTTAGACAGCAACACAAAATCTTAAATATATATAAGAAGAAACTGACTGACTGACAAATCAAAGCACATCCCAAACCGCTAAGTCTAGAGACTCCAAAGGACAATGCCAGAAGTTCTATAGAGGTTTAACCCACCCGAGAAAATTGGTGTACACGAATGCGATAAATGACATTTGATAGCTGTAATATTAGGAATCAAAATAGTAAAGTTGTAAATTCTCTAGAACTTGTGGTTATTGAATAATATACTAACAAAGAGTACAATTATCATACGTTTCTCGAGCTGTAATTGAGCAGAAAATTGGAATTGCTGTAAAATATTAATTAGGCGCTTTCATAACTTTAATGAATAGGTAGTTTCTAGGTACCTATTCGTCTGTTTTTTGATTTTTATCAGTCTGTGAGGGTTTCCGAGTTTATTCATTACAGGCAAACATTCAAATCGTTCTCTTCATAGTTTTAATAATTGTATTAATAACGAATATGAAAGATTCGCTACATGAGACATACTACACATAAAAGCAACAATAGCAATGTGTTCCTTTTTGAAATCTTCTAGATCTAGAAAAACCTCTAGCTAACAAATAGTGTCATAGTGAAGTATTTTATATCGGTATCGGTGTATTATTATTACTAATACTTGTTAAAGATTTGTCATTGTTTAAAAAATAAAACACTCATTTTAACTTTATATCATTTTCTCGTCTAGTGATATCAATAATTATCTAAGAACGCTGCGGGTGTATCTATTCAACAGTGTCCGCATTGTAGCTGATAGTGTACAAACTACATGCCTTATAAATAGCAATTTATGCATCTCAAAATGCTTCCAAACCACAAACAATAAATCGGTATCCTAAAAACAAAGCCACAAGGTCGTATATAAGGCATGGTCGATTCCGTATTCAAAAGCAAAAGTCGTAATGATTTTCCAAAACACCCGATTCTTCTTCGTTTCATTTTGTTTACTTTGTCGCAACCACGTCGCAACGCACCACAGTCATAAGAAAAGGAAATGTCAAACAAAAGGGTATTAATCACATAGGTACTACCACTTAATAATGTGTATGTGCATAAAAAATAAAAGGTACTAGAATTGTTAAACTTTTTTATAAATTAATAATAGTTATAAACCAAATGCGTATGAGATGCATAATGTTAAAAAAGAGAACGATATTTTTAGAAAACTTGATTGATATTTTATTGTCTGTGATGCAACAAAACGCATATGCCATGTTTTCGGTTTTCTCCTAACGGAAAAAGTAGGTACACATTTTAATATTTATTTTGTATCCGAAAGTTTTACAAAGTAATAATTAAATCAGTACGAGAAATAAAATCGTATATATTTTTTCATAAATTTAATTTTACTGTTAGTGGTGGGTCAGAATCTGGCATTGTCATTTGGCATGTAGGTTCCTTATGAGGTCAAGAGGTGCACTAAAAAAGGATTTTTCTAAATTAGCCCCCTTAGAGGGTAAAATAGTGGTCATCCACGTTTGTATGAAAAATCTTATTATTTGAGTTAATAGAATTAAAACTTAATACGAATACTTCTATGAATAAATAATAATGTTTGCCATTTTTGGTTTGCCAAAATTACTCCTAAAGGGGGTACTGGAGGGTGCCAAAGTTTTTTATATTAATAAATTTTAGCGCGCATTCGATTTACTCAAAACTCAGTATTTATACTTGAGAACTAAAGAATAACATGTATCTAGATTTTTGAAATTCTATCCTGGGGTAGAGTTCTTAAACACTTTGAACTTTGGCAGACCCGGTGTCGGCCATACCACACTGCGTGTGGGTATTAAGTTATATTATGTTATTAAGAAATTTAAAGCCACCCAAACTGCAAGGGCTCTAGGTTGCAAGTCAAAGCTTTGCACCGGAACATAATAGACTTCACAATTTTGACCGGACCTGCTCAGGGAGAAACAGTGTTTGTACCAGGTATTATCCAGTACATACCAAATTATTAATTATTTCCAATAAAACTGTAACTTGAATTGCACTTATTGTATTGCGCCGGGAATGACCCGCTTTTTTAATTTAAAATTAATCCAAATTTGACATAAAACCACTAACTTTATATTCTTTAAATAGTTAAGTTTGATTGATAAAAAAGCATATTTGGTAAAAAATTGCCGCCTGAATCACTAAAAACAAACGGGAGATGTCGCGGGCAAAAGCTAGTAAAGCTATAAAATCAATCAAAAAGAATAGAAATGCTTAAGTTTTATTACACCTTAACCGTCGTCTGTCACGGCGTGACAGCAGGGTGCGTTTCTACGCACCCTCGCTGGTAGCTGCAAGAAGAGAAAATAAGAGGAAGCCGTCGCTCACCCGGAAGGGAGAAGAGAGGAAAAATGGGAATATGAAAGACAGGGGGCCTATGGTACACGAAGTTCTACTTTGAACAGTCCCCACAAAACAGTCCCAAGTAGTTTACGTTCAATGACGTCAGCTCACCACAAAAAAAATATAATTCAATTACAATTTACAATTCGATTCTAACGCGTGCTGGCCTAAAACCAAACCAACACGGCGGAGCATATAATCTAATATAAATAAGAACTTCTAGCGCTATTTTTCCTCTCAAAAATTCTACAAACGATAAAAATATGAACAAAGATAATTAAGATACATGTTTTATAAATCATTCTTCTATTTTATAAATTTACTGTAATAGGAGATAAGAGTAAGCGATCATATGTCAGTTAAGTTTTCAAGCAACACTGCCATCACTTACAATTGCGATCGGAAATTAATTGTTGGCTATAACAAAATAATATGTAATGTAAGCAATATAAGGACATTAGTGTCAAAGCCTGTTCAAATGGTAAATATTCTGAACATTGTAATCCGCGTCTCATAAAAACGTTCAAGGCTAGGTAGTGAACCATAACAAGCACGATGCTTTGGTATTTCACAGAGAAATAGAATCTAACTAAGAGAGGTTCTCTTCATTTCTTGTAAAGAATAGCATGCCTTATGTCTGCTATGTCTTCAACGCCAGGTGCTGCACTTAATGCTTTGCGAAACATACCACCTCTTCATTTATTCATAATAAAAGAAGCGAAAGCAAATATATACAAAGTAAGCACTACTGGCAGGACGAACTGTCACTCTCAAGCACTGAGGTATCTCCACCAAACAGGCTTGAACCTACCTAGCGCAATGACTACAGATGTCATACTTCCACTGAGTAATTTTAGCAGAAATCACATGGTGGAACTGCCAAGCAGATTAACGTAGTCAAACGACTATGAATCTGGCAAGGCTGGAAGTCTAATCTGGTTTACAGACGGCTCCAAAATGGGTCAAATGTAGGATGTGGAATATACGGTGAAAGGCCGCCATTCAACAAAAGCGTGAATCTCGGAAATCATGCTACTATATTCCAGGCAGAGATTAATGCCATCATAGAATGTGCAGAAGCCAATCGTCAAAGAAACTACGCAAACCAGGCCATATATGTATATCTTTTCAGATAGCCAAGCAGCTCTTAACGCCATTAACTCGAACACGATACGCTCAAAATCAGTGAAAGTCTGCGTTGATAAACTGAATAACCTGGAAATAAAATACTTAAGCAAACCAGGATTTAAGCACGCTAAATCACTGATAGAGGGTTACTCGAAAACGGACTGTTGAGTTAATATAATTTAGCAGGCAAAAACACCCGTGCTATCGAAAGAGCCTTAACTGGGCACTGCAAACTCAACAGACAACAATTTCATATGAAATTGAGTGTCACTGATGTTTGCAGATGCTGTAATCAGGAGCGAGAAACACCAAAACACCTTCTATGTGCATGTGGGCCGCTCATCCACAAACGTAGTATTCATTTAGGGCGTCATATAACACGCCCAGAGGAAATTAAATCTCTAAAAACATCTTGAGCTTCTTGGAAGCTGTCGAGCTAAAGGACATACTTTAACTTTGTGGGGAGTCACAATAGATTTTATAGGTCGCAGTGACTACAGACCGATTAGGACTGCATAGCCCCAAAAATTTAAAATAATAATAAATAGGAGAACTAAAGTAAATGACACCGCTCCTAAAGAATCCAAACGACTATCTTCAGTTCGGTTAAGATTTAGGTATGAGAAAAATATTTTTTTAATATAATAAGGATAGTAAACCAACAAGTCTGATGAAAACCGGCTACCATTGACTATATATAGATGGTTACAATACAACAGTACTACTTTCATGTTACCTATCCTTAACCCACCACCGATCCTGTGGAGCTCTAGAAACCTACTTATCAAGAGAAACACAACATCACAATAGTGTGATTTAGTTACTTCGCTAGTTGTCAGACTACACTCCAATTCGAGCGAAAAATCTGTCCAATTTTCGTAGTAAAATTTGCTCTGTATTTATTTTAATCTGCGCGTATCTAAATGAACAAAGTAGAATTATAATAAATGAATTCCTAAAGAAATGTTTCAAACTGCCTAAGATCCCGAAAGTTTTTAATAACGAATTAATTAATATCCGCTCTTCAATAGCTCTACTATTGAGATTTCACTTGAAGCCGGCCAACAATTAATTCCCTTAATTCTGAGTTATAATTTAATAAGAACCTTACTGATGAACCTTCATGTAATTTTAATGTTTGACTATCCGAAATACCATCCAACTTTCTTGGCTAAGGAATGGTCTGTTCCACTAATGAAATGTATAGTGCTCGTTGCAGTTAGCTGTTCATGTAAAGTTACAATAAATGATTTTTATAAAAATTTGTTTTTATTTACTCCCTTGGTATATTATAAGTATAGAAATGTTGTTTAGATTGGATAATGAAAATGATCAAGTTTACAAAAGTTGTCAATCAAATTTAAATCAAAGCTCAAACAATATTAAAGCTAAAATTTTCTAGGTTCATTATTTATGGCCGCAGCTGACATATCAACTCGGAAAGGGATCGTCACCGCATCAACTCAAGCCGTTTAGTATTTTTTGTATGAAACTCCCTTCTGCAACGCACACTAATCGGAATCGTAACTTAATCGCCTCGCCTCGGGATTATCTTCCGAACGTGCGTGGTTAACGCTCCGTACCCTAGCTAACATCTCTCCGTAGCCTAGCTTACGTCTTTCTGTAGCTTAATTTACGTCTTCCTGTACCCTAGTTACATTCATACCTGATCGAACTGATGCCACAGAGCCGGTATCGATTCCTTTCCGAGTTGATATGCGTGCTATGACGGTTATTGGTTGCCCAAAATCATTTTATTTTAGTTTTCTGTCAAAGAGTCATTAATGTGTTTGAACTACCATACGGGTAGTGTGTGTAATATTCATATATAAAGTTATTTTATTTTAACTCATTATTAAAATGTTAGCTTGCTACACTCCTTCTACATGGTTAAATATTATTATGCAAATCTCACATACTTAATACCTGAGGGATTCGAATGTTTTTCCTTCCCACAATAATCATAACATTTTTGCAGAAATCCATCTAGTCCAAGGGTAAAAGGTGTAAATGCTCGTATTGTTTTAAAATTATAATCCACGACTATCCACAGATACAAACTTATATTATACATAATTATGTACCAAAGTTTAAAAAGTCGAGTAAAAAATGTCGAAATTACAATCATACAGTAAACTTTAGAAATATTATTTTAACCACAGTAATTCTATCTGTCATATTTAAGAACACTATTTAAGTTAAAACACTTTAGGTACAACCCAAAGTGATATTACCAATAAAAAAACTTATACTGTTTTAAAACAAGCTAGGAAAATGTTGAGTGCCATTTTCGTTTTAAATTCGTGTTGAGCGCCTAACTTTTTTCGGTAAGTGCATTTGTGTTTAAGGTGGTTTAAGTAATATCACATTATAAGGTTGTGAAGCAGAAAAGCTCAGATT
Organism: Chilo suppressalis; assembly: GCA_902850365.2. Taxonomy (NCBI): domain Eukaryota; kingdom Metazoa; phylum Arthropoda; class Insecta; order Lepidoptera; family Crambidae; genus Chilo; species Chilo suppressalis. The sequence continues at coordinate 11,787,223 of OU963906.1, read as the reverse complement.
TGTCTAGTATCACAAAGTGGTGTAACGGATTCTTAGAATATCACTTTAGATAACACAACATAGGAAGAGCCAAGGCTGTTTCTATTTATTTCTTTAAAAATATACTTATCTATGTATACTATGACACAAGCTTTTCAGTACTTACCTTTAGGGTAAGAATAATAAGTTTGAGTATTAAGAAATATATTTACAAAAAATATCTCACGAATGATGTTCAAGCTTAATTTTCGCGCAATATTTGGCTTGCTGATATGAATTAAATTCAAAAGTGCCTGCCGTTACGAAAATGATGAGCGCTTTTTAAAGGACACGCTTTACACACACGTGTTATTCCCGCGTGCGTCTTCTATAACGGCAGTCGTGTCGCCCGTTAGGGACGATTCACACCGAAATGGCAACGGTCGGCAGCAACTAGGCGAGCGCTTTCAGTGTGTTTGTTTTTTTAACTGCATACACGAGTAAATACCTCAAAGAGCAGCATCGCTTGAAAACTCGAATATTTCGCGCGACCGTTCGCGCTGTCTACTAGCCGGGCACGTACACACGTGCGTACAGAACTAGTCTTTTATGTATGTACATACATAAAATGCAAGGACGGCTTGAAAAGGTCCCGCAGTTGCGAGCGGACGGCAGCGCTACTTTTTCGAGCTTTTCAAGCGATACCGGCCTTTGAAGTATGTCTATAAATCTAAAAAAAATACTAGAAAAATATCCACTCGGTCGGATTCGTAGCGATTCGAACACGCATCTTCCACCATCCGTTATGTATATAAAATTTATAATAATTTCACATTGAACGTGCTTACCGCGTTGCTGCCGGCTGCTGCTATTTCGGTGTGAATCGGCCCTTAACGTTACGAGTTTAACACTGTGCCTCCCATACGACGCGTCACAGCCATAGTTTTGAATTTCATACCACAAGAAATCACCAATACTACATAGAAGATGTAACTAGAAGTCCGTAGGTGATGGATAATAATGACGCTGGCTGTCTCCAATCAACAATGAGTTCAAGTTTTGTGGGATTTGGATATAATTCATTTGACTGTTTATTTTTAAAGGTTTCATTGTCAAAAGGGACCTCTTATAGGTTCACCATGTCCGTACGTCCGTCTGTCTGTATGCTGCTTTCTTTGTAGTCTGCATATTGTCATAGATTTTATTTATTAGATTTGATGTTAAAGCTTACTTTAATATTTCAGTCTTAGCTATAAATGATAAAAAAATATGCGGTTAACCAATATGCGGTAAAGACCATCATCATCATCATTATCAGCCTATTATTGTCCCCATTTCAGAACCCTTTTGGAATTGGAATGTGCTAACAACTGCAGATGCAGCGCCATCCAACAAGTTTTGTGGGATTTGGATATAATTCATTTGACTGTTTATTTTTAAAGGTTTCATTGTCAAAAGGGACCTCTTATAGGTTCACCATGTCCGTACGTCCGTCTGTCTGTATGCTGCTTTCTTTGTAGTATGCATATTGTCATAGATTTTATTTATTAGATTTGATGTTAAAGCTTACTTTAATATTTCAGTCTTAGCTATAAATGATAAAAAAATATGCGGTTAACCAATATGCGGTAAAGACCATCATCATCATCATTATCAGCCTATTATTGTCCCCATTTCAGAACCCTTTTGGAATTGGAATGTGCTAACAACTGCAGATGCAGCGCCATCCAACAAGTTTTGTGGGATTTGGATATAATTCATTTGACTGTTTATTTTTAAAGGTTTCATTGTCAAAAGGGACCTCTTATAGGTTCACCATGTCCGTACGTCCGTCTGTCTGTATGCTGCTTTCTTTGTAGTCTGCATATTGTCATAGATTTTATTTATTAGATTTGATGTTAAAGCTTACTTTAATACTTCAGTCTTAGCTATAAATGATAAAAAAATATGCGGTAAAGACCATCATCATCATCATTATCAGCCTATTATTGTCTCCATTTCAGAACCCTTTTGGAATTGGAATGTGCTAACAACTGCAGATGCAGCGCCATCCAACAGCTTAACGTGCCTTCCGAAGAACAGAGTAACTCGAATTATAATATTTTGGTCACCCATCCGATGACCGACCATTGTGAAAGTACCTTAACTTCCAGGACACCAGACCAAAATCGCCGACTCCTTGCTCCAGCCAACTGCTGATAAAAGAAGAGAAATTCGTAAATAAGTATATTTGATTTACTTATTCTATAGATTACCGCATGTGCCTACCTAAACTTAACAAAAAATTACTTAATTCGTAACTTTTATGTTAAAATTCTTTCTCACGAATAGAATATGGTTACTTTTCTACGGAACTAGGTTTGCATAAATAAAATTCACCATTCACCAAATAAAAAAAAATGCCTCTACCGAGAATCGAATTCAGGATCTTGTGTGTTTTTACAGTCATTGTCCTAACACTCTTCTACGTACTTACCTACCTTTTTTTTTTTGATACGCTGGGGAAATGCATTAAATTGCATATCACATGGTGGTACATACTTACCTACCTAACTTTAACTATTTGAACTATTTTTATCTTTCTGCATAGAATAATATACTTATATCTATACTTGTATTATTAAGAGAAACTTTTTTTATGTATATAAATAATAAATTCAAAACTAATGGACCTATATAAAAAAATCTTTCACTATTAGAATGCTACGTTATCCCTGAGTAACATAGCGCGTTAAAATAAAGTTTACCCGTGCAAAGCCGGTGCGGATTGCAAGTTTCTTTATAAACACATTTTATTTTACTTTATTGGTGTTGTATTTCATATGAAAACTAACCAGCTATTTATCGATTACATCTATTAAACGGCTAATAATATTACATTGTGAGAAGTGATTTACGGCTGTTTAATAGCTCAATATGTAGGAGCCCAATATAAACGCCTGAAGGCGTCTGATGATCTGAAGATCGATAAGGACACAGTCTATGGAACACGGATGCCTAGATATAAATTATGTTGCCAGAATATAGTTCTACTGTAGCTAAGTACTCAATCAAGGCTAAACGTTTGATGTTTATAAATCAATGCCACGCACGGCTAGCGTCAAGGAAAACTTTTCTAATAATAACTCTCTTTAGTTTCTTACTGAAGAATAAAAAGTTATTATTTCTTACAATATCAATGACATAAAATTTTTGCACAATATATATATTGAAAAAGGAAACAGTGACCACAACAGCTAGTGCTTACGGAAGTTAAAGTAACTATAGTTTGCTTTTGAACATTTTTCCAACTTGCATAAGAATAATACTTAGACATTAAAAATTGCTTTAATAATATACTATTATGAAATAAGGAATTTAGTGCTATTCACAATTTTATTATGTGAAAAATAGTTGATCTGTTTATAGTCGATATCATGTTGATGACTACAAGTATTTTCAACACTTGCTTGCTCTTCTCTTACAATTTCATATTGCTCTCAGTCTACGAGTTCAATCGAAAGTTTTACTTATTGTATGATATGATATCATTTTTAAGTGAAGTATTGATTTAATTAAAATAGCCCGTACATTATTTCTACTTTAATGCGGTGTTTCTTTTTTACTGCGGTCGTAGTCTAATACTCTTCTGAATTTTTTGGTCTCAAAAATTATCGGTTCTGTCCTGACGAGCATTGTTCAAAATACAACTTTATTTTGCAATTAGGTCTTTATCTGATAATGGGAGTATCAATTTTATGAACTGATACTAAACTTATTGCCGATGATGTGAAACAAACTATAAGGCTATTGTGTGGTCATTTCCATTCGTTATGCGCGGAGACTGAATGAACTTCATTCAGAGGTCATGACAATACATTGAGGCCCTCGATGCCGCCATGATGCCGCAGATGGTTAGGTAAGGTTAGCAATGGTTTGGGTGGGAGACCAATAACTTATTATCTTGAACTCCTCCGTGCTTCGAAAGGCGCGTTTAGCCGTGGTCTCGGCTGTGTCTGCAGTCGTCAGCACCAACATATCTGCACTGGGCCCGTATGGGTGATCATGGCCCAATCTCCGTCCATAAATAAGGCCTCGGCCCCACTCATCATCATCATCAGCCTATTAATGTCCCCACTGTTGGGGCACAGGCCTTCCCTATGGATGGAATAGGAAGATTGGGCCATGACCCACCACGCGGGCCCCGCACTACAGATGCAGCCGGGACCAACGGCTTAACGTGCCTTCCGAAGCACGGAGGGGCTCGAGATAGTTAATTTTTGGTCACCCATCCAATGACCGACCACTGCGAAATTGCTTAACTTCAACGATCGCAGCCGAATGCGCTAACCACTTTCTCCATCGAGCTCCTCGGCCCCACTGCTGGGGCTTAATAGGCTGATGATGATGGTAACTACATTAATAAACTGTAAGTAGTTTTTATTTTTTTACACCAAAATATATGTATACATGCCATAATCTAATGTTTCAACGCCAAATATCAATTTCACGTTGCATTAAAACAATGCATTTTCATAGATGGCGTCCACCTCCAGCATAAAAGCAACTCTTGGAACATTGACAACTTTGAAATAGAGGGTAAGTAGAACCCAAATCCAAGAAACTGGTGCTGTTTGACAGAATTGCTCGGTTAAGGCATTTTTTCCGTGCTAAATGCACGGAAGACAATTCCGAAGTTTGTTATGTCATCGTCAACTTTCAGCCAGAAAACGTTCAATTTCATCGTGATAGACGAGTCTTGGCTATCCCCAGCTTCTATGTCCTTTGACTATTGATTCGTTTATCTGTTTCGTCATCGTTGAATTAATTAATAGTCGGTATTTGCTTATTAGCCTAAGCCTTATTCAGACCCAAAACTTCAAGAACTATTAAGCCCTTGGTCCCGGCTACATCTGCAGTCATTAGCACCCACCGCACAAAGCACGCGTGATGGCCCAATCTCCTTATTCCTTCATAGGGCTATCAAAATCATCACTAGCCTATTAATGTCCCCACTGCTAAGGCTTAAGCTCAGACCTTCGGGGCTCAGTTAGCTAACGACTGTAGATACACCCTGGACCAACGACTCAACGTGCCTTCTGAAGCACGGAGGAGCTCAAGATAAAAGTTGATGCTAAGTAAATGCTAGTTGCAACTACATGGCACGACAAAGTTGACAATATATCAAATATCAGTACCCCCTCGGGGTTATGAAGAAAAAGCTTCTTCTTTCTGATCACGCATAAAAATATAACTTCCAATATTCTGCTACATACTTTCACTGCTTTTAGACGTAATAAGAACTTCTAACATCAAATAATTTGACTAGTTATGTACCATTTTAAATGGAAGAAATCTTAATACAATCGTAGTGGCGTTTGTTCGTTATTTTTTTCGTAATATGAAAAATAATTATAGTTATATCACTTCACCAAAAACGCAGAAATGCTGCAGGTCAGGTAGCAAAATAAAATAAATAAGTACAAACAGTAACGGTAATTCATATAAAATATGGTAGGTATGAAAGCTATGCTAGTATGGTGAAAACAAACTTAGGTTAAAAGGGAGACAATTGAAGAGGTCACTTAACTTAGCGAATACCTATTTAGGGGATACTTTAGGCTTTGATAACGAGTACTTGAGTTGATTTCCCCCCTATAATATTGGACTGCGTTGCAGTATGGGTATGAGCTTATAATCTCAATTGTTTAAGTTTCATGATGTCGTATAACGTAATTAAAGCTCTGATAACAGTGGTAATAATAAGTTATACATAGAAAGAAGGTGACAATGTAATGAACCCTATACCTATATACAAATAGGCAGACGCATTTGACAGAAAGATGTTTATCAGAGTTCAGACAATATGTATGTGAACTGCGACATCGCTGATTTTTCATCTAAATTGGAATGCCCAGCAAAATAAAACAGCTGAAAATTTTCCAGGGCTCGACAGGGTAGGAGATTGGATTCAGATCGGCATGGTGGGGGGCAGACTTTTCTATCGCATCGGTTCTCTTCGCAACTGGACTCTACTTACACTTAACATCAGAAAGAGTGGGTTTATAATTATGTTGCACTGTATTTATCACACTAACACCCCTAATAACCTTACCTTTCAGATTTCAAATACAGAAATTTAGAGCAAGCGACACCTTGAAAGCCGGTATCCATCACGCCAGCCATCCGCGGAGGTCGACAAAGAATTGAAATATGACAATTTATATAAAGAGAAAATATGTAGGTACTCTCACAATTTCCGTGGATTTACTATTACAGAAAAATAGCAGGATATAATAAAGTATAATTTTATATGGACGCCCAACCAACTACCTACATCGATTTTATGCAAAATGCAACTAACTTCCTTGCGGCGAGCCGTGTTCCGCGTTCTATATTACCCATAAACTAAGCTTATTTTACACTACCACAACCCTCTGCGTCGTAAAATAAAGCATCTCATCGATTAACCATTTATTTTCGTAAGATACTTAAGGCATGGAACGGGTAGTAGCTGCAGGATAGGTACACTATATTAACACTATAATTTCAGGAATAATGGAACTGATAATAACCTTTATACATAAAAAAAAATAAGACGGGTCAGTCACCTTGCAATAAAACTTCGATCACAGCTATGTTTTTATTTTAAAAAAATGAGATGATATCGGAATTTGAACGACATACACATGCAAAATCTGATCAGAAATGTAGAATTAAACAGTTTTCAACGGGTTATATGCACTTAAACAAAAACTGTTTAATTTAATGAAAACAACTGTTTTATTTAATGAGTGATGTGCGTGAAAACCTAAGACGGAAATGTAGAATTTATGGTAGGGTAAAAGCAACGCCCAACCGTGAGAATATTAAACTCCTTTAAGTTGTAATTATTACAAATGGTAACGTTTTTAAATTTTTTGTGACTAAACTTAGTGCAAATTGTACTGGTGAATATAAGCGAAAGTACAAATTGCACCTAAGGTAGTGGGCACCAATGGATGACAGGAGCTAGTGATCTATTTTTTTTCTGCGGTCAATGATAGTGGCTGTCTCACCGATTATGGTAACACCGAGCGGCTATACCTTGGTGTTACCATATTTAGTGATAGTGATTATGTGCGTTGTGTGCGTGCTTTCTTTTTGTTACATATCTAATTCTTGCTCAGCTGTATAGCCCTTAACATTTGCTCAAGAAAAAGCATTTACGAAGGTTGTATACATTGTTTGAAAATTAAGGGCTATACAGCTGAGCGTGCGGTAAAAATTCATTACGCATGCTCGCATACACGGTACCGTGCGTATTCTTTACGGTTTTTTTTTTTAATTTCGATTGGACCTCCTTGTAATCACTTTTACTGTATCTCTATGTCTCTCTTTAATACCTACTAAAAAGAAAAAGCAGCGAAAGATGTAGTTCTAATTTTCACCACCCGCACGTGTCGCCAATTGGAAATGCGCGCCATTTTTTATTAGAAAAAATTTGCTTACTTTCTTAAATTATGTATAATGTTTTCTTGCAAATGTGTTGCAAAAACGTTGTATGACATTCTTGTGGATTGGTATTACAAACTCGTGACTATGGTAATTACACGCACATGTCTACTCGTTTGTAATAAGCAACTTACCGCACTTGTATCATTCATAACTATTTCATTGTCCTGATTTATTATTAAATATACAAATAACTTACTCTATCCATTTTGTATTTTTCTAAACGATATAAGTTCGCATGAAAATTGAACTAAACATAAAATTAAATAGCTGAAAAAAATATAAAAAAGGTAAATTTAAAAAAATTAAAAAATCCGACTGCTTAAATATACTTCAAATAAAAACTGAAAAGAAAATAACAAGTCCAGTAGTCCATAATTCTGTTAATAAGGAACAAAGCTACTTTAACAGTCGGGACCCATTAGATATTCAAGAATACATAATATTTTTCAACAGTGGTAGGTAGAGCACCATAGCAATCTCATTTATTATCAATTTATAGTTCTCTTTGTAGTTTTCTTTTAAAGCGTTCACATTTAACAGGTCAAACTTTGTGTTCGACCCTTTTTTATTGGTAGTGTAAAGCTCGAATGAAGAGTACTCCCAGTAGTGCAATCATGGCAATTATTTCCCAATTTTTTTTTTGTTTAAAAAAATAACGTATCACTGTTAAGCACAAATGCTAAGTAACTTTTACAAATGTAATCAAATAAACCTATTACTTACTTTATTTTTAAATCTTTTTCATCAATTAAATACTTATCTTATCCTAACTATCTGTACTAATATTATAAAGAGGCAAGATTTGTATGTTTGTAACAAATAATCTGTCAAACTACTGAACCGGTTTCAAATATTAATTCATCATAAGGTAGCTACATTATTTATTATAACATTTTTCTTTATTTAAATACATTTTGTCCGAGTGACATAGGCTATATTTTATCCCGATAAATAAATTTCGCCCGTACACTGCCCGGGTGGATCACTAGTAAGTATAATATAATATTATAGATGCGAAAGTGAGTTTGTTTGTTGCGCTTCCGTGCCCTAATAGCTAAATCGAATATAATGAATTCCCATATAGAAGTAGATGGGAACTTGGTTCTTAGCTACAACATCGCAATACTTATAGGCGTAGGGTGATGAAAGGGGTGATTTACCTATAAAAATCTACATTATTTACTTTGAATTATTCAGAATTATTACTAAACCAATATTATCGCGAGCTGATTAATAAATACAGGGATTCCAATAAGTATGTACTTACTAGCGAAAAATGGGTTATTTGTCATTATATTAAGTAAACCTTTTTTGTAACATTAAGTAATATAGTTAAAAAAAATGAAAAACAGTAAAATTCTGAGTTTTTCATTAAAATTCAATAATCATAAATACCTATTATGATAATATATTTTTCATCATTTAATAAGAAGGAACTGTATCACAGTTTTATTGTTAGTACTTCGTATAGGATCAGATACTCCGAATACCGCATTTTTTTTTCTTTTACATAGTACACCGCGCTATCACTTTGTCATCGTTGTAACTTTTTAAATATTTGTCGAAATGACATTGTGTTAAAAGCAAAGTTTATCGTCTTTAAATATCAAAAGCGATAAAAGTATTTGTTTTGATAAAAAATGATTTGTTAATACAAAATGTGCATTTTGGAAATAAATATCAAATAATATTTTAGTTTTGATTCACTATTTTAGCGGTAATGACTTACACATTCAAAATTGATATATGGTATCACAGACTTTTTTTAGAACTATTTAAGAGATACATTTTCACTCTACATTACATTCATGTAACTTTTATTGTTTTTGCAGTGCCGGCCAAAATGGCTCGCAGATGGGAGATTTTTTTCCGTCTTATGTGACACTTATTGTTATATATTGGTCAATTCCCTCAATAACTACATAAATTATTATATATATGTAATTATCATATATGAGCTATATTACTGTTAAGTTTCATTAAAATCCATTCAGTATTTTTTAGGTGAAAGAGTAACAAAGATCCATACAAACGTAAGATTGAAATTACAAGCGTAAGTGGTTAATATGAAAAATGAAAATGAAAAAATGAAAAAATTCTTTAATGCTTACAAGTTCCATATAAACATGTTGTTGAGTATTCCCTTTTAAGTATTGTACTTGTATTAGGGGATACTCGCTCTTTCGTCAATCTTTACATTGAACTTTACTATGACAATTATTGACATTAAAATTACTTTCGAAAGAAAAATAGACAAGTTCCAATTTATCCCGCTCCCGTAGCATGAGCACCACAATTCTCATTGTATCACGTGTCATATCGCGTCCAGCTGTCAAACTCCAAAGAATTTGACACCTGAGCGCGACAAAACACGCGTCACATATTATATAGCGGTCCTTATTCCAGGGGGGGATGGCATCATACATTAACTATTTGAAGTATTAAACAATAAACCATTTAAAGGACTTAATTTCTTTACATTAGTAGCTAATTTTCAATATAATTATATAATATAGCAGTATGTGCGTGTGTGTTTTTTATGTATGTGAGAGACTAGATAATATAGAGTGTAGAGAATATGTTAAGGATTTTAGCCAGGGAGTAATAACTTTTTTACATTTAAGTGATGTCAAATTGTATATATTCAATATTCTATTAATTTTATTGTAAATATTTATAGGTTGTGTACAGCATTGTCTAGAAGCGAAAATGGTTCTTACTCTATTTGGTTTAATAACACAATATGGGTTACGTTTCCTATTAATGTTTGGATCTATAGATGTATCTGTATGGGTTTTTAAAATACATTGTTGAATGTACAATTGCCTTAACGTTAGGACGTCAGAATCTTGATATAATTTTTCTGTGCTATATTTTCTCTTTTTATAAAGCATTACTTTTAAGATTGCTCTCTGTGCTCGCTCTATACTTATAAATTTTGTTTTATAAGTGCCACCCCAAATAAAAATGCAGTACAAAAGAATAGATTGCACTAAAGTTGTATATATATACGCGAGTAATTGTTTATCAGTTACTCTGCGTATGTATTTAAATAGCCATATTAACCTTCTTGCCCTATTCGACACCGCTTCAATTTGGCCATACCATAAAAGATTTTTATCAATAATTATACCCAAGTATTTGATGCTATCAACCTTATCAATTTTTGGACAGTCACACTTATTTGTGTTTCTTGGACAATAATGAAGTGTTAGTTTTTTATTTTGTTGAAAATCTGGCAAATTTTTAATACAGAACTCAATGTACTTAGTCTTATTTATTTATTTATTTATTTACTCTTTATTGTTTTATTACAAATGGCGGACTTAATGCCACATGGCATTCTCTACCAGTCAACCATCGGGCTAAGCAGAGACATTATGCGGTCAAGTAAATTAAAGCATTATATATAGTTAAAGAGAAATAAAAACAAAATTAAATTCATAAAACTACATGTTACTTAATATAATAATTAACATCTATAAATATACCTAAATAACTACATATATATAACATATTTATATATTTATAATACGACAAATACATGTTTACATATTTATATATACGATAAATACCTACACATATACAATAATAAATACCACTTTACTTACTTAAGAATACTATAATAAAACAGAAAATAACTATTAACTACAAATAATATTAATAATAGTCGGACTGACCAGAAGTTGGTTCATAATATAGAAATTGTTATGACTTCTTAGCGAAATGCTGGCGTACAAGGACCTTGAAAGCAGGTTTACTGGGTGCTCTTCTCACGCTCTCCGGAAGACCGTTCCAGAGACGAATAGCTTGGAGACAAAATGATTTTGACACGAAGCTGGAGCAGTGGGAAGGAATGGACAAAAGAAGGTTATCAGATGAACGAAGAGGACGAGAGTGAGTGGAACTCAAAAAGTGAAATTTGGACTTCAGGTAAGACGGAGCATGAGGGTCAAAAAGAATTGAGAAAAGAGTTGTGAGAATTCTTAGATCACGACGGTTTGAAAGAGGCGGCCAATTGAGTTCACGGCGAAATGAAGTGATATGATCATATTTCCGTAGACTGAAAATGAATCGAATACAGCTGTTAAAAGACCGCTCCAATTTACCAAGAAAATCTATATTTAAGTCAGGATAGCACACATCAGCATAATCTATGGATGGTAGGACAAGAGCCTGGATCAAAGAGATTTTTGTGTGAACAGGGAGAAAATTTTTATATTTATAGAGGGCACGGAGCATATTTGTGACCCGCCGACATGTCTCGTTAATGTGAGTAGACCAGCCAAAGGTACTGTCAATGTGCAAACCAAGATTCTTAACACTAGGAGAAAAAGGAATTTGCATGCCATTATAAACAATTGGGCTTACAGCGTCAATATCAACCTTACATATTTGGCGAGATCCACCAATAATAATAGCCTGGCACTTAGTCGGGTTGACAACGACACCAAAGCGCTCTGACCACTTGCAGAGCATTTCAAGATCCTCATTGAGGAGAGATATTGTAGAGTCAATCTCATCGGAACAACACCGGCGGTATAACTGCAAATCGTCGGCATACAAATGAAACGAACAGCGAAGAAAGGTGGTAATGAAATTTATGAAGACGGAAAAAAGAAGTGGCGATAGGATGCCGCCCTGAGGGACGCCAGACGCTAAGCTGCACCAATCAGACTGCGATTCGTCAACACGAACCGCTTGTTGGCGGTCATTTAAGTATGAGGAAAACCATTTTAAGGTAGATGGAGATACACTAAGGTGTCTCAGAAAGGCAAGGAGAATATCGTGGTCGACAGTGTTGAAAGCATTGGAAAAATCGATCAGCACGAGCACTGTCAACTTGCCAAGCTCCATACCATCTCTGACATCCTCAGTGACTTTAAGAAGGGCAGTAGACGTACTGTGTCCTGGGCGAAAACCAGATTGGTATTGAGAGAGCAATGAGTTGTCTAGTATAAATTTCGAAAATTGTTTTTGTGCCGCTGCTTCCAGAACTTTAGAGAGGAACGGCAAGATAGAAATGGGTCTAAAGTGGCTCAATACCTTTGGGCTATTAGATTTTGGGAGAGGAATTATAAAGGCTTTTCTCCACAAGGAAGGGAACGAACCATTCTCGAAGGAAAAATTTATGATGTGTGTTAAAATTGGAATTATATAATCCTGGATATTCAGAAGCATAGTGCGACTGATGCCGTCGCAGCCGACAGCGTTGGAACTAAGGGAACGAAAAATTTCTTTAACATGGTCAGTTGACACTAACGAGAAGGAGAAGGGGTCGCGATCACGAGACGGAATAGTTTTTAATTCAGAAATCGTGTTGGATTTGGTGATATAGTCTAGTGGAGAAATTGAAGAGAAATGAGAATTAAGTTCGTTAAGTGAAAAGGGGCAAGAAGAGAAACCAGCAGAGGCCTGAGACTTTCCGAGACCAACACTTTTTAACAATTTCCAGGCCCCGGCTGATGTGGAGTTAGCCAGGCTGTCGAAAAAGTACCGACGCTTTGCAGATCTCACCATCCGATTGCACAGATTTCTGGCAGATTTAAACTGATTCCAGTTATCTTCCGATCTTTCCTTTTTGAACTTGCGGAAGGCCCGATCACGCCTAGTCATGGCCATACGAACTCCCTTGGTTATCCACGGTGCAGGGGGACGTTTCAACTTTACACGACGCAAGGGGGCATGGATGTTATAGAGCTCAAGAATTTGAGAATTAAAGGTGTTTACTTTAACATCAATAGAAGTAGAATTAAAGACTGGTGACCAATCTATGTCAGCAGCATCAGATCTCAGGGCATCAGTGTTGAGTTTGGCAAAATTGCGCATGAGCAGTACCTTTGGCTTCGGTTTGGTGATATTCAGTTCATATGAAGCAAATATGAGATCATGGTGAGAGAAACCAGGAGCAGGGAACTGACCAAACTTTCTGAAGTTATTCGCAGTGGAAGTGACAATAAGGTCAAGCCATGTGTCTGAAGATTGAGCATTATGATGAGTAGGATTGAGAGGAAGCACAGAAAAGCTAAGAGATTTTAAAAGATTTGAGTTTAACGGCGGAGACAGATTTTTTACTGAGGTCGGTGTTAAAATCACCCATGATGATGTGATGGGAGTAATCAGTGCTGAGAGGTGTGAGAGCAGCTTCCAGAGAATCATGGCAGTCCAAAGACGGTGGGCAATACACCACGCCTAAAAGAACCTTTTCTCGACTGACAGTGATTTCAAGGAAAATATATTCCGAAGTACCAGAATAATGAGAGGGTGAAACACTGACAATCTTGTGAGAGATATTTGCTCGAAGGTAGATGGCAACACCACCTCCACCTTTGCCAATTCTGTCATTCCTAATAAGTTTAAACCCAGGAATATCATATGAAGTTGAGTTCAGGCAAGGCTTTAACCAACTCTCAGAAACAAGAACCGCATGAACATAATTAGGGGAAAATGTCTCGAGCAACTCGTGGTGATGACATGGGATGCTTTGGGCGTTAATATGACAAATATTAAAAAAGTCCTTTACAGCTGTAAATTCAGAATTGAGCGTGTCACCAAGAGTCATAACATCACGAAAGGAATCATTTGAAGAAGTAGAAATGTCAGATCCGCAAGCAGAATAAAAAGAATTATCCATTAATAAATAAAATATATAGCTATGTACATATAATTATACTAAAATAAATAAAGATAAATAAAATTTTATATATAACAACTAGAACACGCAACTAATGCCGGTAATCGCTTACCTGCCGGCTGACAAATTAAGTAACAAAATGAGATCAAAAACAAATGATAACAACAGAATTTTTAAAGTACAACACTACAAATAGAAACGAAACTTACGAGCTGAATCAAAGCGGGGGTAATAAATAATTAATTGTACATAAATCCATACAAAAGCTCAAACAGAAGGACATTATTGATTAATGACATTAAATTAACCACTTATGGAGAGAATAACAAAAACATTTATGGAGTACCGCAATTAAAAACCATACAATTTTTAAAAATAATAAACTTATCAGTATTTACCTACTATGATTAATTAATATTTATACATAAAAAAAACAACATTGTTAAGCTAATAAAAAAAAATAGATTGAACCTATTTAAAAATAAATTCCAACAGTAACAACTTAATCTTGGCTGTACTTCATACATCACTTTGCCTTCTCAAACGGGTGAAATTTATAATGACAAAAATCCAGTTATAAAACGTCAGAACAGAATATCTTAGTTGTCTGTGGTCAGATTGAAAGATATACAATAAAAGTGTCTGTCACTAAAAGCGAAAATAAAGCGGGTCAAATTATGTAATTTTAGCAACAAATATAGTAAAATGTGCGGTACCTCCATTGTTAAAGCGGGCAAGAAAACTATGAGCAATATAGTGCAATACAAGTAAAGCAATTGGCATAAAAATAAACTGAATGATCCAGCTGAGTATTAATGATTATAATCAACAATGCAACTACTTGTTAGTTCTAACGTTTCGCTTACTTCTTATGGTGGTTTGGTGATGCGAAGCGAAATTCCCGTCTTGATTGCTGCGCGACGCGGTAGAAGCTTGCTTACCCGTAGCGCAAGGAACAGAAGCCGAGACATTGGTATCACCACTTAATGCTTCAGGATCCTCCTCGGCGACAATCACACGACGATTTCTATTGTTGTCACCACTTGATGCATCGGCGTCAATTTTACGATGATTTCCGTTGGTGTCGCAGCTTAAAGCGTCAAGCTCCTCCTCAGAAACAATTTTACGACGAGTCCCGTCTAATTGTTTAATGAAAATATCACCATCAAGGGACCAGCAATTCTTAATGCCAAGTTTCTTGCGAGCAGTTAAGAACAAAGCCTGCCTTCTACGGGTTAAGAACTCTGTGATTACGAACGATGTCCCCTTAAGAGCAGTCTTCTTCATCCAGACTGAAGTCTTTGCTGTGTGGTCTGTGAACCTTACTAGAATAGGACGAGGGCGATCCTCAACTCGAGCCCCGAGACGGTGACAAGCCTTGAAATGAGAAGGTCCAACATTCTCAATAGAGAGCTTCTTCTGAATGAGTTGAACTATAAGATCACAAGTGTTTTCCTTGGTTTCCTCTGGCACACCATAAAAAAGCAAACTTTTGCGACGCTGTCTAGCCTCAATGGAGTCAACAGAAAGAGTAAGGCTCAGTATTTGCTGTTGAAGGGCACTGAAGATGCTTGAAACAGTCTGCCTGAAGTTTCTGAACTCTTCGTAAAGGACACCAACCGAGGACGGCTCCGTTGTTGATTTCAGTTGTGCCTCAAATTCTGCCATCTTCTTCATAAGAGTGGATTCAAGTGACTTTTGAGTATTATGTATATCACTCAAAGTGGCCATTTTCAAGTTGGTTGAGAAAAGAAAGCAGCGCGAAAAGAAAAAAAAAAAATGTCAGCCGGCAGTGAAGTGCAATTAAAATTGGTTTTAGTGCATGGAGAATGCTACCAACAATATATAGTGACTATTATTGTATTAGCTGCTAAATTGGAACTAAAAAGGTAACCAAATGGTACATTTACTATTTTAAATTAAAATAAAAAGATGATGATTTTTTAAAACGTCTAGCTTATTTTACTTCTACCGCCCAAAAAAAAAAAAGAAAAAAAAAAAAAAAAAAAAACAAAAAAAAAAAAAAGCTTATCGGTGTTAAGAGTCAAAGAATTGATTCGCAGCCACTTAGTTATCTTTTTTAACGCAACCTCAGCATTTGAGTATGCTTCCTCCCATGTAGAACCATGAAATAAGAGTGCAGTGTCATCGGCGTATGAAAATACCTGTCCTTTATGGAGTCGCATATCAGTCAGATCGTTAATATATATAAGGAATAAGGTAGGACCGAGCACGCTCCCTTGTGGGACACCATAGTTACTGACTTTGATATCTGTACTGTAAATACCATCATCAAGCTTAACTCGCTGGGTACGATTGTTTAAATATTGCCTTAATAGCTCCAGAAAGGTGCCGCGTATACCTAATCTTTCCAACTTGCTCATAAGAATGGGAACAGAGACGACATCGAAGGCTTTTTTCAAGTCCAAAAAGACACATAGGGGTTTATATTTTTTATCTAAATAGTGTGAAATATTTTTAACCAGTTCTGAAATTGAATCTTCTGTACTCATACCTTTTTGAAAACCAAATTGACCTTTAGATAGTAAGTTATATGTTTTGAGATATTTGACTAATCTACTATTTTTAAGTTTTTCTATGACTTTTGAGATTACACATAATATAGAGATAGGACGGTAATTGCTTATATCGTCTCTGTCCCCACCCTTAAATACTGGTAGTATTATTGACCTTTTTAAAAGACTAGGAAATTGGCCCATGCGAAAGCATAACTTGGAAAGATGGGTAATTACCGGAAGTAGTTCGTTTATTGATATTTTTATGAAATTAGTTGGAATACTATCCCAGCCGGCAGCAGCATCACTCCTTAGTCCCCTTATCACCGATTCCACCTCAGAGGCTTCAGGCTCAATTATGCCAATGGAGTTACTTTGAGAAGGCAGCGACAAGATATATTCATTTAATTCATTTTGATCAATTGATATATACTTGGCCAAGTTTTTACCAACATTATTAAAATAGTTATTAACTAGTTCAGCAGACTCTGAAGGACTAGGTGCTATGTTTATCAGTTCTGTATTGAGCTCGGTTTGTTTATTTAAATTAGTAATTTGTTTTAAATTCTTCCAAAGCAATTTATTATTATTTTTAGATTTGTCTAGTAAGTCTTTTTCATATTGTGTTTTCAGTTTTTTCAATAGATTAGTGCAGTGATTTCTATATCTACGGTAGGTGATTTGTAATATCTCATTATTTGGATCAAGTCGTAATTTTTTTTGAAGATTATTTCTATGCTTAATACATTTTAAAACACCAGGTGTAATCCATGGTTTTATAATCCTTTTGCTGTTTGGTATAATTAATATTTTTGTATTTTCTTTTAGTGTTTTGTAATATTGTTTCTGGATCATTTATAAGGAGTAATTCACTTATTGATTTTGATTTTAAGCTAAGAAGAGCCCCTGTGTAATCAGCAAACGTTTTATATTTTGAAGGTTTTCGATAGTATTGCTTAGAATAAATGAAAATAGTCGCCATTTTATGATCTGTAATTGTTGTATCTAAAATAGCTACTGATGCCTTAAAAAGTTTTGTATTAATATTCGTTATTATGTGTTCTAAACAACTATTTATTCTGGTATCATATCTATGACTCGGTAAAAGACAATGACTAGCCAACATATCAAGATACTTGTTTGTATTAGTTTCTAGATATCCATGCATTATGTTTATATTGATATCTCCAAGTACTACTATAGATTTACCTGCTAGATAGATAGATAGATAGATAGATTAACACTTTATTATAACACGCAACTAGGTGAGCTGAGTGTAGATATTGATCTAACGAATCTATGAAATGACTTGAGTTTTTTTCAGATGGAGAGCGGTAAATACAAATTATACAAAAAGAAGAAGTACTAATTTCTAAGCATGATGCCCCCGACAGATAAACTTCCTTTACGAAGTGTTGAAGTGTATTTTTTATATACACTACCACTCCATCACTAAGATTGATTTTTTTAGTAGAATTGTATCTCAAATAGTTTGTCTTTTGTGGAAGAGGCTTGTCTAAGTTAATACGACACTCTGTCAGGGCGATAATGTCAACCTGTGTATTTAATAACCTTAAGTTGGCCTCAAGGTCATCAATATTTTCACTTTTATGCACACTCCTAATATTTTGTGTAATAATAGAAATGTAGGGGGTATCGGTAGGTAAATTGTTATATAATTGTTCTATGTTGCATGTAAAAGCATGTACATTACTTAGAGAGTCTAATTCTTGTGTTATGTCTTTATGGCTATCCATTAAAAAGTATAAAATTTGTAGGATTAAATATGATTCTTGTACAGTGACAATATTTTTGCAGTTTAAAAATAATCAAATATTTCAAGGAAACAATAACATGGCTAGATATAGTTGATAGACAAGATGTAGTGAAAAGTGGACCTTACATCAATAAATGTGTATATTTGTAATCAATGTATAATGTTGTTAGGTTATAAAATGTCCAAATCAAATAATCTCTCACTCTCAGTGAACGTGCATAAATATATGTGAGCATAATGGAATATTTGATTCTTTGTCCATTTTTTCGTATGTAAACATGAGTTTTTTCAATATATTTATAACACAGTTGGTTATATACAGACACACTCTTCAAGAAACAAACAGTCATAACAGATAAAGTTGTAAATCGTTTAAATGGAGTATGAAATGAGCCCAATGTCATTTTATGTACACATAAGAATTTTAGCGATTGCCTTGTGGCGATAAAAATATCAATATTCTGTATCAAACAATAAACACAAAATAAAAAACATGGCATTCTAATAATTTCACATACATACGATTGATAAAGTGGATGCATCTTACACCGATGGCACACAAAGTTTATCACTATAACGAACAAAATAATTGAAAACAAATTTAACTGTACTAGTCACTTATTTGCTAAGTGTCGTATCTGTGATTCACTCACTACATGAATGATAGGCGAATCATCATCATATCGCAGGTACACTTTCCCATAACTGGTCCAGCAATACTTATATTTTTCGATATTTTTTAAATCCCTGGCCAAGAAATATAATCTGGATGAATGAGGAGTTAAATTCTCTGTAAAAAATATTGGTATTTCCGGATTGGTGTTGATACCCAAATGTTTGGCACATAGTTTTTCAGTTTTGTTCTTATTATTGAATTGTTTTGCAGCTTTCAAAATATCATTTTTGATGAAAGTGTTTGAGAATTCAACAATTATAGTGTTATTTTGTTGTTTTTTAGTTTTACTGAGTTTTATAATATCTTTAATGTCAGTCTTGTCCATTTTGAGTTTTAAATTTTCCGATAACTTAAACACCATTTCCAGTATATCCTGTTTCGTTTCCTTGCCCTTTAGGGGTACATTTTTTATTTCTATATTAGATTTTCTCCCTGTCCGCATATTTTCTTCTAGTTTGGTCTCCAGCAAAACTATCTGCTCTCTATCTTTCCTGGCCTGAATTTCCAAGTTTTCAATTTTTTGCTTTAGTTCAGAATGTTCTTCGCAGAGAAAGGTAATAGTGTTTTGCACATATGCACTTGTTTGTTGGATATCTTTCAGAGACGTTAATATTGTAGTCATTTGATCACTTTGCTTTTGCATAAATTCTTGCATAACGAATGTTATTTCCTTTTCTATATCTTTTTTGACTTCTTCCATATCTAAATGGCATAATTGTTGTTCTTCCTGACGTTTTCTCTTATTACGTGTCATTGTTTGTTTGGTTATAGTAGGGGAGGTCCCACCCATATTAGCCAAGTCGGGGACGGAGTTTGATTTTTCCGGCGTTCTCAATATAGTAGACATCGTTTTTTCGCTCAAATAAGTCTTAATTATTATTATTTTAAGATATCCTGAGACTTCGTAAGCAGTATTTATTACACGTACCGTGTAAATGCGGCCCCTAGCAATGAGTCTTCGAAAATTCACAACAGCAATGCACCGAGCGAGACTGGTTAATATCTGCTACTCGCGCTCTTTTCAATACGGCTATTGGCTAATCGGCAGTCGGTATCCACGTACACACACACCCGTATTACTCGTATGCACTTTAACTTCAATCAACTAATAAATCAGCGACGCGTCTGCTCGACACGGCGTCTCGGACGAAAGAGGTTAATATACAACTTTAAAGCGTTGCAGATCCTAAACAATCATATAAAATGAAAACTGGTGTTAGGAACCTAAATATGATTTTTGATTATCTAGACAGTGATATCCCACTCGACATATTTTGTCAACTTATTTTTTTTTTAATTCGTCACAATATGGCGCCTAATTTTGCCCATATTGAATTTTGATTACTATCATATCTTTAGTAGCACTCCCATGATTGAGACAAATCGATTGATGTTTGAATCATCAAAATCGGTCCAGGCGTTTGGTCTCTAGTGTGCCACAAACGAACAAACATACATATATAGACTGTTAAACACATAACCCTGTCTGCGCGTCGCGCTTCGCGCTCTTGCATTGCGCAGCCGGGTAAAAACAATGTATTTAGAATAATATGCACTGTAAGTATCAGAGAAGTAAACAAAATCAGTGAATTTAAGTCTAACACAGTTAAATTAGTTATTATTTAAGTGAAAACTTATAAATTGCGATAGGCATTAAATAGTTATCTCAACATATATTTTAAGCTTATAATATATAGAAGCCCGTGATTGTGCGTAACATTGTTTTGGGGAATAAAACTCGGGAAGGTTCAATCAGGCAGACACATTCCGCTTTTTATAGCCGATAACCCCGATAAAAAGAAAAGTATGAAAATAATAAGGCGCCGTGGGGGAAAATAAAATGTAATAATAGCACTATGTCACACTCATTGTCCGTCGGGTTCAAAGGATTTGTGGTGTTTTAGAGAGTTGTTATTTGTAGTTGTGTGGGGAAAGGATCGCGGTCAATTTTGTACGATTTGAATTTCATGTTGCCTTCGTTCGTGCCCATCATAAAATACGATATCGGTGACAGCAACAATTTTGTTTACAAGGATTTATCTGCGGCGCCAATGTCGCAGCGATATTGCCCACGTCCACCGATTCCCAAGAGTAGGTAGTAGTCAAATCCACATACCATATATTGTGTGTTTGTAGACTCTGTCATCCAGTGATCACACATATTAAGAAGGTAAACATCAAAAAGGAAAATTTATTTTTAATAAATGTCATGTGGAGTATGACTTATTTAGGTAATAAAATCGATATTGAACGAAAATATAGAGCCTGTAAACATAGACCAACACGGATGGGAGTAGCCATAGCGACATTATACTATTGAAATCATTCTGCTACTTTTTGCGGAGGTAGGAATATGCACACAAATGCAGTCTAATATACATTCGCAAAAATCGAAACTCTAATTACACACTTCTTTATACGGGCTCTTCATAACTTCCTAGGACGTAGTGGGTTCAGCTTCGTCGTCGGAAAGTGCACAATAGTCTCTGTATCTCTGTGGGGGACGAATGGTGGTTCTATCTCGTAGATTGTATCTCAGTTTCAGAGTCATCTTCGGAATCAGATGAATCTTCTAGATTTTTGTCGTACCACCTTACATTGGGTAGTTGGTCTTGACTGTTTACCATCATCGGGGCTGGGTAGTCTAGATTGTTCACCAGCGGTGGGGCTAGGTGGTCTTCACTTTTCACCAGCGGAGTGATTATCCCGGTCAGGATAAGAATATATGTCTTTCTGCAGTTGAGGTGCACGTCCTTGATTCTGCACATCAGTTTCTGATTGTTTATTTTGATGGCTTGAGTTCAAGATTGGATCTTGATGAACTTCTTTGCGCTCTTCATTAAAGATTACCTTCAACTCGAATTCGTTGATCGGTGTTACCTTTTTCGTTGACGTAGGTACAAACTATGGCCACTATTCCTACACGAACGAAGACATTTGGTGACGCATTTCTTTGTCGTACTATTCGTAAGTGGAATTCTTTGCTCGCGCACGTATTCCGTCTTTCCTACAATCTGGGGTCCTTGAAGAGAGGCATGAAGAAGCATTTTTGCAGGCCGGCAAGGTGACGATTGTTGGTGTAGCAGTTTATAACTGTTGTACCAACTATCTCCGCGTTTGGACTTTATCACCACTTAACATTAAGTGGGGTATTGTCACTTGCCTACCTCGCTAAAAAATAAATAAAAAAACGTGGTCGCATTAAGTTCGGTCAAGCGGTTTCTCGTCGAACCAAATACGATAGCCATCATCTAAATCGTATTCGACTAGTCTTCCTTTGAGGGTTATAGGGTAAAGCATTGACTAACTCGGTCCATAGCTTCTGCTCCTGGTGGCCTCAACCGGGGTCCTGTTGTCTGTCTCGGCGCATCCATTTTGTTCTGGGGTGTATGGCATTGTTAAATGGTGTTTGCTTCCATGAGTGGAAAGGACCTCGCGCACATCTTTACTATCAAATTCGCGCAAATTATCGCTCAGAAGCGTTTCGGTCGGACATCCCGAGTTTCGTGCTTCGGCGATGAAATCTTTCAACTTTTGTTTTACTTCCGATTTCGCTTTCAGGAAGTACACAAATCGATAGCCAGTGAAGTCATCCTTAAACAGCACGAAGTATCGCAACTTTGTGAATTAATTGGGGAATGGTCCACATACGTCGCTATGTACGAGCTCGCCTGCTCTTGAGGCTCGAGGTCGCGTGCCAAACTTCAGACGATGGGATTTGCCCAGTATGCAGCTTTCACATATCGTTTGATTTTGAGGAAGATTTATACCCAACTCTTGTTACACAAATTTTCGAACATGACGTTTGTTCTGGTGAACAAAACGTTCAACGGTCATGATACAGCAGCATGGCATGATACCATGTAAGGGTAAGATATACTTCCAAATTTCTTTTGGGTTTCACGCTTTCTACGTTCAGCTTGTACAACCCACCGCTGATGCTGTGTACACCTATCAGCTTCACTATACCACGCAGAGTCGACTCGAACTTCGTTATTAAGTTGCAGTCATGAGCAGCGAGGACAGAGAAGAGGTTCTTTGTGATCTGTGGCACATACCAACCGTCGGACAGGGTGATCTCGTAGACTTTCTTCGTACCTTCGATTTGAGACTGATGTTTCCTTTGCTTTTGGCTTAAAGTGCATTTCCATTAGCTGAAAGACGTGAGACCGCCTTCTAAAATATATAGGACACGAGGGAGGCATTCAGAATGATCAGCATTTTATTTGTGTGTGTGTACTTTTATGTAGGTCATTCTTCATAACAGGGGTATCTAATGCCGCTTATTAAATGGTTCCATGCTTCATGTGTATCTATCTCCATGGATCGATTGACAGCTTTATCAAGTACCGACGCTATGGATTGGAAGTGTAAAAATTGTGCACTATCATCTAATTCCAAGCAAAAAAGATTATCATTTATAGTACCGGACCCAGAAGATGAGGAACACGATAATTCTGACCTGGAGAGTGGCATAACCAACTGCGAGTCAAATAACAGCATGATTAAGCAAATACTGAGTGAATTGCGCAAGGAAATCTTTAAAGTACTATTCCGACAAACTAGATGAATTTACCGTAAAAATCAATACATATGAAAAAAATAATAAAATTCTTGAAAACCTATGTAGTAGTGATTTGAAAAATAATCTAATCAACATGAATTTGAAATACAGTGTTTTAGAGGGTAAAATAATTCAGTTAGAACAACATTTGATTTCGAATCAGTTAGAAATATGCGGAATAAAAGAGTTGGAGGAAGAAGATGTCGAAAATATTTCTCGCACGGTGACCGAATACATGAAACAAAACCCCGATGATGTGATTAAATCATATCGCAAACGTCGCCCGCTTTCTGCCGCTAAAACCAAACATGATGAATCCATTCCCACATCACCTATCACCGTAGTACTACGAGAGGGTGCCAGAGACCAATTTTTCTGCAAAAAATCGAAACCACCCCGGAGGACCTTGGATTGATTTTGAGCGGAAAATTCTACCTTCGAGAGGCTTTATCACCTGGCGTTGGCTTCGTACTGTGGAAAACAAAACAAGAATTGAAAGAGAACTTCAAGTTTATCTGGTGCAAAAATGGATCCATTATGCTCCGTAAAGATATCAACGCAAAAATAGTGCATGTGCGTTCCGTCTCCGAATTAGAAGCACTAAAAAGGAGTCAAACTAAAAACTATCCAAACACCACTCCTTCTGTGAATTGAAAGGACTAACCAGATCACAGCAGGGAAGTCATTTAAAATATTATAATATAAATTGTTAAATATCGTACTTAATTCTATATAAAACTAATGGCTACTATTGTATCAGATAATCCTAGTAAAAACATAATTGAATTTAACTGCAACTATCTTAAAGAATTTGCTTCTCAACTCATTGGTGGTTCTTTGTTGCTTTACCATGTCAATATTTCTTCATTACTTAAAAACTTTGCTCAACTTGAATATATGATATACAATACCAACCATGTTATTCACCTAATAATGATAACTGAGGCTAATATTCATAGTGACTGTGTAAACATTTATAATTTGTAACATTATACATTATATCATGAATTGAGACGTCATAGGAGAGGTGGGGGGATTTTACTATATGTTCATGATAGCGTTACATTTATTCAAAGTAAGTGCCAGAAAATATAATCGTAGCACTAAACAATGAACAAACCATTGGCATTTGCATTGTGTATAGGCCACCATTCACCAACAAAAATCAGTCCGTCACTGAGCTAACTAATATGTTGAAAAAAATTCAGTTAAAAAATAGTCTTATTGTTATGGAAGACATAAATATAAACATTAAACTTAGTAACCCAATCGCAAGTCAATACTTAAATGCAATTAGTGCCTTAGGACTACAATGTGGAATAACGCAATACACACGAATCGAAAAATATCGCGATCATATCTCTAAGTCGTGTATAGATCATATTCTTATTCGCAACGTAAACAACTGTAAGGTGTATACGGCTGGAGTGAATGTGTGCGGATCATTTAGGGATAGCGTGCGCATTAGTAGGTATGTTGCACTGTGATCAGTCTCCTTCGCCGTATGCACGCGCGCAGCTAGTCACACGGATAGATAATTGCACACTAAGAAACCGGTTAGCTGATATCGATTGGACCGCGCCACTTTCATACTCTGACCCAAACGATATTGTTAATTACATATGCGATGGCTTCTCTAATTCGTATAGAAATGCGAGCTATACTTTTATCACGAACAGCAAAAGTAAACTTTGTGAGTGGGCAGACCCCAAACTAATGTATATGTGTAACAAACGTGATCAATTGTTCAATATATCGCGCAAAGATGAGAGCAATCTCGCTAAGCGACTAACATACAACAAGTATAGAAATAAAACTAACATATATGCTAACAATAAAAAAAACCAACATATTAAGGGAGCAATATGTAAATTTTTTATTGATTCACGTAAAATTTGGCAATTGGTAAATAAATTGACTGGTAGAATAATAAAATGCATTGATGACTTGCTATTAAAAATATTTTACACTGACCCATTGACTTAAGCCAACAAATTCAACTATGAATTTAGTAAAAATATTAGGAACACCTGCATCTCCTGTGACGTCCCATTACTGGATCCTTCCTCGTATGAAATCATACCGGATAGGTCAATGAGAATTAAAAAGGCTAGTTATGGTGACGTGTATAAAATTATAAAATCTATTAATGACAAAAAAAGTCCTGGCTATGATGGAATACGTGCTAGTGATTTGAAATACTTTATTCAAAATATGGTACCTGTATTGACGCACCTTATTAACTCTTACTTAGATACTGGAAAATATCCAGACATGTTAAAAATTGGGTTAATCAGGCCCATCTATAAAAAGGGAAATCATGCCGACTATAATAATTATCGGCCCATTACCATACTCTCGTGTTTAGATAAAATAATAGAAAGATATATAGGAGACGAGGTAAATAAATTTCTAAGATGTAACTCCGTAATAAATTGTAGGCAGTATGGTTTTCCAAGGGGGAAAAGTATAACTCAATTGCTAAGTAAATTTACGGCTGAGGTTAACAGTTTTTTAAATGATAAATTGCAGGTTTTAATAGTATTAATTGACTTTTCTAAAGCTTTTGACGTTTTAATTTCTTTTTTCTCTTTATTTGTGGCTATAAACAGTCATACATTTTAATATAATTGTTTTGTGGTTACAGTGAAATTATAAGAGACGACCTATAGTGCCAGCAATTTATCTTATTAGTTACAGAAAAACATTATAGAACAAGTATTGTACTTAAAAAAATAGATAAGAAGATAAAACATATAAACATGCAAAAATATTTTAATTTAGATGTTGTCTTTTAATTTTAGTTTAAGAAATTTCTTTATATTACTATGTGAAATATTAAATATATCAATGTTATTGAAGTTATTATTATAATTGTTGGTGGAACGATAAATAAAGGAATTTCGCGTGTATAATTTAGTGAGTGGTGGAGGAACAAATAATAATCGCTTGCGAGAGGACCGCATAGGCATACGTACACGGTTCACGAAAGATATCCTACTTAAAAGCGCAGAAGAATCTATTTGATCGTTGAGTATTTTATACAAAAATATCATATCGAACATTATACGTCTATTATGAAGTGATAATAACTTATATTCTTTCAATGAGACCTCATATGATTCATTTGTATGTTTAAAGCGATAATTAAGGTGTTTTACAAATATTTTTTGTAGTCTTTCAATTCTATTGATATGTACCTGATAGTATGGACTCCAAACGGTGCTACAGTAGTCTAGAACTGACCTTACTAAGGAAGAGTATAAAATTCTAAGCGTAATAATTCTTTTAAAAGGTTTACTTATTCTGAGAATAAATCCTAAACTTCGGAATGCACGACTTAAAATGTGGTCTATATGCTGGGTGAAATACAATTTCGAGTCCATTATTATACCTAAATCCCTAATAGTATTTACTCTTTTAATTGTATTATTGTTAAATTTATAATCGTACTCAGTTGTATTTTTTTACGTGTATATGTTATTATGTTACATTTGTTAATATTGAGGAACAGTTGATTACTTTTACAATAGTTTTGTAAGGATATTATATCTTCCTGTAATTTAGAGCAGTCATCACTTGTCTTAATAATAACCTTATAAAATTTAGTATCATCGGCGTAAAGGAGATGATTACTATATTTCAAACACTGTCCAATGTCATTAATATAGAAGGAAAATAGCAATGGGGAGATATGTGATCCCTGGGGGGCACCAGCGGGCACCGGTAGGAATTGTGAACAATAGCCTTTGATACAGACTGCTTGGCTTCTGTTTGAGATGTAAATTTTTATCCATCTTAGCAAGCTGCTATGCACACCGACCCCTGCCAACTTACTGATTAGCAAATCGTGATTAATCTTATCGAAAGCTTTGAAGAAATCGGTGTATACGACATCCACCTGTAAGTTGTCGTTTAGAGCCTGCAATAAGTGCTCCACGAAATTAAGCATATTCGTTTCCACACTGCGCTTTTTAAGAAAACCATGTTGTTGTTCGGATATGAAATTTCTGAAAACAAGAGACATCTGTGAAGTAACAATCTTTTCCAGGATCTTCCCCAAAACACACAATTTTGAGATAGGTCTATATTCCGTAATCTGATTACGCATGTTGTTCTTTGGAATTGGGGTAATCAAAGATTTTTTCCAGACCTGAGATAATACACCAGATGAAAGAGAGGCCTGGCAAATTATAGTAATGGGCAATGCGAGTTCCTTGGCGGAAGCAGAAATAAAAACAGGGTGGATCCCATCACTTCCGGCCCCTTTGTTGACATTCACCCGCTTAAGTTCCTGATGTACCAGATCGAAATCAATATGTATCGATGACATTTCTACAGGAGAACCAGAACTCTGGGTGGAATATTCAATATGTGTGTCGCGAGGTGATATAAAAACCGAATTGAAGTAATCGTTAAAAGCCTCACAAATCTCCCCGCCATCAGAAATAGACCTACCCCTGTACTCCATACTCTCGGGAATGTCACCATTAGCTCTTTTAGATTTAAACGAACGACCAAAAATATTTCAGATTGTCTAATATTTTATTTTCCGAAAAAGAAATGTAGTTTTTGTAGTTTTGTTGTTCTAATTTCTTAAGCCTTTTTCGTAACAACGAAAAAGTGTTATAGTCTCGTAAATTACCATAACGTTTCCATTTAACATGATATTTACATTTTTCTTTAGACAATTTTATTAGGGGGCTAGTATACCAGGGCGGATATTTTTGTCTGTATTTAAGTTGCTAATAGGTACATACTTCAAAATTAAGTCATTAACAATATCATAGAAGTAAGATGTCATAGTCTTCACATCGTTCACTTTGCTAAAGGACACCCGGCATTTTGTGCCAAAATTGTATACTTTTTTAATTTTTTTATCTGTGTTTCATAATTGGGTAACGTAGTCTGGCAATATTTGTCATCAGCAGCTAGCTGTCAATGTCAAATACGTAGGTTTGTCAATATACCCTCTATATGTAGCCGGGTCGTCAAGAGAAATAACAGATAAAAAGGTAATCACAGCAGAGAACATTCACAATCACAGTTCGCGGGAGCGAAATGCGAATGATTTTTTTGTTTGTATTTTAGGATTTTCAAATTGACATTTGGTTTTTTATTTATAAAAAGCAAAGGAATAATGGTTTTTACAGTCACTTGAGTTAAATTTTGAAGTAAAATTCTGTCCCTTTTTTTTTATTAGCAAATGACATAGCCAGAATACAAGTCCATAAAGCCGAACACATGAAGATTTAGGGTTTCCATATCAAAAAATATTAAACATTATATAACTTCTTTCCACGATTCACTAAAAATAAGGCAAAAGTAGTTTTATGTAGCAAATAATTTTGGCTTTATTTTGAGACCAAATTCAATTGTATACGCTTAGCATTTTTTCTATGAAAAGTGCCGGGTCTCCTTTCTGCTTCCAACCAATAGAAGATAGTGACATTTTTATCGAGTCATAATCTGCATCGAAAAACTGTCTCTTTTTTGCAATGGACGATACCCTTAAAGCAGCTAGGCGATAGTCCAATTTTATATCAATTTCTAAAGATTTATGGTGTAAGTCTTCGGGTACTAGCGGGTGCTGGCTAGGGGATACTGAACAAATTTCATTACAAAGGACCAAGTCTAATAATCTGTAGTTAATATTAAAATTACCACTGTACTGTGAAAGTGAACATGCATTCATAAAGTCAGCTGTGAGGCAGGATAAAATCTCACTATTTGTTTCTATATCTAAGCCATTCAAAAAATTTCCAGACAACCAATGAGCATGGGAGACGTTAAAATCACCAATTACTAAAAATAAATCATACGGGTTTTCATTTATAAATTCACTTACTCGATCGTAGAAGGATGTTAATTAGTGCCGTGAGCTATATAAGTAAGTATAAAGTATAGGTGACGTTGAGCGGCATCGGAATGAGAAACAGTAGGACGCGTGGCGCGTAGCGGTATCGATACCCATACCTCGTCAGCCGACGCAGGAGCACGCATGTCCATTTTGTGCTGGGGGCATAATTCACGTCGCACGGCAATCACAACTCCGCCGTCGCGTTCGTGGCCGCTTGAGACATTTCGATTGCACCTAAACACTTCGTATCGGCTACCAAAATATTCACGATCGTAAAAGTGTTCATTAAGCCAGGTCTCTATTATACATACGATATCATAGTTAGCGTTTAGAATACCATTTAGTTTGTTAATAATAAATACTCACATTATAGCTAGAGAATTTGATAAAAGTGTATTGATATAATTGAATTGAATTGGGTTCCACCAACAATAAAACATAATTTGTAGAAAAAACTACATAAAAATTCTTTATTGTTCTCAAATATTGACAATTTTAATTGAGTAAGACAAGATGCTACTAATATAATGTATAAAAAACCTTTCAACATCACAACATTACACGCCAGTAGTCACCTGATTTTAATAAGGTCACTTTCCTTTGATATTAATATCACTTTAGATATTTTGTCTTTGCGTACGAATATTTTACAGTCCAATATCCACACAAATGCAAAATCATTTTCTTTGGCTAACAATCGTGCTTGTTTGTGTAGAAGCTTATTTTGAGGCGTAAGATGATCGGTGACGTAAATAGGTTTGGATGGGCCATCCAGTCCTGCATCAGCTGTTGTTAGGCTTCGTCTGACGCGGACTGCTGAAAGCATATCGGACTAACGCTTTTTTTGTGTAAATTTCAAAATGATATTTGGAATTGACGATGAATCATTTGACGTCGCATCGGAATCTCCATCTTTTGGGCTTTGAGGGCTGGTAAAACGTCGCACACGATGAACGTAGTCGATATCAGATAAGGACAGCGGAAAACTTATCTTAGAGGCGATATTCTGAATAATGCTAAATAGGTTTTCGTTCTTGGTGACAGGAACGCCTGTAATTTCAAGGTTGTTTATTCTTCCTTGCTGTTCCCTGATGCGAAGTTGCTCCGTTAAATCCGTGGTTATGGATCGTAAATCTGTGGTTTCATTCGACAATGATGCCAATCTGTCTAGGTTTTTGTCGTTTGATGATTTCACTAAGGACAATTCACTTTTTAACAGAGTTTGTTCTTCTCATAATTTTTTTACCGCTCCATTAATATTTAATAATTGTTTTTTGAAGTCACTGAAATCCAGGCGCAGACCTTCCAGTGTCTTATTTAATTGTTCGTTTTGTTCTTCTATTGTAGTTTTAATCATTGACATCATTTTAGTTTGCATATCGGAAAAAATCCCTTCGTTATTGCAATGACACTCGGGGTATTTCCTCTTCAGTTGGGTAATGATGGTTCCTCACGTAATCTGGTAAGATCTGGATGAGAACCTGTGTGACTCCTCTTGACACTCATTATTGTATTTTTTAAATACACTTTTATATAAAACTAGTTTTTACGGGTTAATGCACGAAACTTTATTTATTTATTGACGTTTCGTAGCCTTTACAGGCTACGTCGTCAGAATTAAACTTTTATTTAATTTGTCGAGCTACCTTCGAAAGACTTTTATTGAGCGTTCGGTTATTTCATTGTTCGATTTTTAAAGTTTTATTGTCTATGTATGAATTTATTATAAAATTTACTTAATAAAGTACATTATTTAAATTCTTTTTTGTAATTTTGAGTTTATTTATTTGACCCTAACTACCGTAAACTACCACCGGTTCCAGAATTGGGAGACCTTTTTGAGAAGAACCGGCGAAACAAACTCAAGAGAGGCTTTCTATCTTTTTCTTATGTTAAATTATGCAAACAAAAAGAACTAATAGAGTCTGATGGTCTTGCAGTATGTGCTCGGGGTTGGGATTTTATCTCCTGTATAATAGGTTCCCAAGCTGGTGGTATATACCAACCATCTTCCCTATTGAAATTTGGATATTTTTTAATCTCAATAGCCTCGCGCATCTGTGGTTTATCAAATCTAATGTAATGGTTTTTTCCCCCTAATGCATGTTCACACACTGCAGACTTATTTTCGCGCCTATGTCTCATATCTGCGATATGTTCTTTTACCCGAGTCCCTATACTCCTCTTTGTTTGTCCGATGTAGGAGAGCCCACAGTCGCATTCAAGTTTGTAGACACCAGCAACTTGAAAGGGTATATTGCACTTGACCGGTCGTAGAAACTGGTTGATCTCCTTTGGCGGCTTGAAGTATGTATTGATTGAAGCACGCTTCCGAATCCTCCCAATCTTGTCAGTGACTCCTTTCATGTAAGGTAGTATAGCAGGTTGTCGGTCGACTGTGCTAGGTTTGGCGCAACTGTGACGGCGACGTGGTACACTCAGGTTATTATCCTTAGGTACTTGCTCGACATGCTGAAGTTCAGCTGCCAGGTGTTGTTTGTCACAGACACCCCGTGCTCTCTGAAACAAAGAGTTTCCTACGGCAGTTAATTGTTTCGGGTGATGGTGTGAGTCACCATTGAGGTACCTATCAGTATGAGTCACTTTACGATACACAGTGTGGCTTAAACTTTGGTCAGGATTCCTGATTAATAAAATATCTAGAAAAGCTAGTTTACTATCTGCCTCTAACTCCATAGTGAATAGGATGTTGGGGTGTATAGAGTTAAGGTGATTTAAAAAGGCAGAAATTTGATCTGTTGGGAGGATTGTGAAAGTATCATCTACGTACCGCTTATATAGCCTGGGTGTGACAGGTGCTACGTTGAGAGCCCTCTTCTCGAAGTCTTCCATGAAAATGTTACAGATAATTTCTTCGTACGGTATCCTGCGTGGTGCTACAGCAAAATTCAGTCCTTTCTCCAAAACTTTTAAAGTAGGTTCGTCGAAGTTTTGTTTACTTAAGTTGACAACTGCTCGGGTAGCGTTCGTCTTGTCTGTGGTTCTGACAGGTGCGTTTGGTTTTTCCTGAACGCGAGATAGTCTTTGATATTTATCTATTTGTTTTGTTTACAAATCTATTTGTTTTGTTTACAAATAGATAAATATCTCGCGTTCAGGAAAAACGAAGCGCACCTGTCAGAACCACAGATGCCTATAGAGCATTGCCTTACATCTGGCTACCTGTTATGGGGGGATGACTTCTAAGTACAAATGGAGGGCGTTGCAATGGGTTCCCCTGTCTCACCTGTTGTCGCCGATATTTTCATGGAAGACTTCGAGAAGAGGGCTCTCAGCGTAGCACCTGTCACACCCAGGCTATATAAGCGGTACGTAGATGATACTTTCACAATCCTCCCAACAGATCAAATTTCTGCTTTTTTAAATCACCTTAACTCTATACACCCCAACATCCTATTCACTATGGAGTTAGAGGCAGATAGTAATCTAGCTTTTCTAGATATTTTATTAATCAGGAATCCTGACCAAAGTTTAAGCCACACTGTGTACCTTAAAGTGACTCATACTGATAGGTACCTCAATGGTGACTCACACCATCACCCGAAACAATTAACTGCCGTAGGAAACTCTTTGTTTCAGAGAGCACGGGGTGTCTGTGACAAACAACACCTGGCAGCTGAACTTCAGCATGTCGAGCAAGTACTGAAGGATAATAACCTAAATGTACCACGTCGCCGTCACAGTCACGCCAAACCTAGCACAGTCGACCGACAACCTGCTATACTACCTTACATAAAAGGAGTCACTGACAAGATTGGGAGGATTCTGAAGCGTGCTTCAATCAATACATACTTCAAGCCGCCAAAGAAGATCAACCAGTTTCTACGACCTGTCAAGTGCAATATACCCTTTCAAGTTGCTGGTGTCTACAAACTTGAATGCGACTGTGGGCTCTCCTACATCGGACAAACAAAGAGGAGTATAGGGACTCGGGTAAAAGAACATATCGCAGATATGAGACATAGGCGCGAAAATAAGTCTGCAGTGTGTGAACATGCATTAGGGGGAAAAAACCATTACATTAGATTTGATAGACCACAGATCCTTGCAGCTGAGCGGCAGTTCGTTCCTCGAATGATACGCGAGGCTATGGAGATTAAAAAATATCCAAATTTCAATAGGGAAGATGGTTGGTATATACCACCAGCTTGGGAACCTATTATACAGGAGATAAAATCCCAACCCCGAGCACACACTGCAAGACCATCAGACTCTATTAGTTCTTTTTGTTTGCATAATTTAACATAAGAAAGAGATAGAAAGCCTCTCTTGAGTTTGTTTCGCCGGTTCTTCTCAGAAAGGTCTCCCAATTTTGGAACCGGTGGTAGTTTACGGTAGTTAGGGTCAAATAAATAAACTCAAAATTACAAAAAAGATTTTAAATACAGTACTTTATTAAGTAAATTTTATGATAAATTCATACATAGACAATAAAACTTTAAAAATCGAACAATGAAATAACCGAACGCTCAATAAAAGTCTTTCGAAGGTATTAAATAAAAGTTTAATTCTGACGACGTAGCCTGTTAAGGCTACGAAACGTCAATAAATAAATAAAGTTTCGTGCATTAACCCGTAAAAACTAGTTTTATTTAATGAGTGACGTGCGTGAAAACCTAAGAAACAAATACACTTTTATAATTTGGGCAACAAAAAGAGTTTATATTTTATTTTTTAGTATGTAAGTATTATGAGATATTATATGAAAAAATAATGCAGAATGGTATACAGGGCCGCGCTTTAGAATTATTCAAAAATTATCACATAAACAGATTTGCTACAGTCAAAATTTCAAATAAAGTTAGTAGTATGACTCTAATTGATAGGGGCACGGCTCAAGGCTCCATCCTTGGCCCAACTCTACGTCAATGATATGGTGAATTTAATAGGCATGGACCATGTATACCAGTTTGCGGATGATACCTGCCTGGTTGTAGCTAGCAAAAACATTACAGAAGCTCTACAACAAATGCAAAACAAATTTGATTTGTTATGTAAATGGGCCTACGATGTGGGATTAGTGCTAAATGCTCAAAAAACTAAACTTTTGCATATTCACTCATCCCACAACGTGAGCACCACAATTCCTAAAATTGTTTCACATAGCCATAACTGCCTCCACGCACCGGTGCCGCAATGCACTTGTATATATTGAAAATGTTAAAAGTCATACTTATGTTGGACTTGTGATCGATCGCAGACTCAGCTGGGGTTCACATATAGACCATATCTGTGCAAAGTTAAGATCTATACTTAGTCAACTCATAATCCTGAAACATAAGTTACATTGTCATTGGATACGGTTTGAGTAGCTATGGTAGATCATATCATACTTACCTGCAAAAAATATATAAAATACAACGAACAATGCTTAAGACTATTGTTCCATAAAAAAATAAGTTAAAGTACAAAGATGACGATAAAGGATTGTTTAAGCACTGTAATGTAATCAACGTATATGATAAAATTAAGTATTTCATCCTTAAAGAGCAGACTGACCGAGACAAATTGTTAATCCATTATTAAAGACCATTAAATCTTAGGAACTTAAAAAATAATTATTTATTTATTACTACAAAGTACAACAATATTTATGGTACCAGAACTTCTATGTATATGTTACCCTTATTCACAAATAAACTACCAGAGGCTATTCAAAATAAAATAAAATCTTCTAGACCCTTTATTAAAATGTTAAAAGAATATTATTTGGAAAACCAGACGGGCTGTTTGGTGTGACTGGCTGTGGAGCGACTCTGCAGCATAGATAAATCATTAAGGTTTTTGTGCTGTAATGATGTTTTTATTGCATGCAAATTAATTAATAAATAAATAAATTGAAAAAAAAAATATACTTAAAATATAAAGTTAACTATTAAATTTTTTTCTAGTGAACTTTTCTTTAGATTTAACTATTAAATTTATTGTAACTATATATCTTTATTCTAAATGATATAATGGAAGTCAGTAGTATCTCTAAAGTAAATTTTGAACTTGACTCTGTTTATAATACAGGGAGAAAAAAAACAGACCTTGCTGTGTTTCTTGTCGGTTCTTCTCCGTACAAGGTCTCCCGCCGTATTTTTGCGAACCTATGGCGTACCTTCTTGACCTTCACAAGTGCTTGTAACAGCCTAGACTGAATAAATGATATTCGAGTTTTTGAGTTTATCAAATAGGCTACCCATTCCTCGTTCGACGGACCTTTAGCGTAATGAGTGAATTTTAGTAAAATTAAAATATTGTACACGTGTCTAGATTTTAATAAACAAATAAATAACAATTCTTATTATTCTTTTCGTATACTTCGTATTCGCTACTGTACTCTATAAACAATATTATTTTGCGTTTTGATAGATAGGCCAATATTATCACTTAAAATTTGAACTGTGTATCAAACATGGCACACAAGTTCAAATTTTAGGTGACATGAAGTCAACCGATATAAACAATATGGTACATAACCTACACGCGCTCCATGATGGCATGTTGATGTACTGTGACAAGTTGATTAATCCAATTAATTCTCATTGTGAGCTTATCTTCAATTAACAATGTCTTTGCCAGAGATCGGCACGCTAACTTACTAAGTAATTTACTTTTGCTCAAACATCAAACACGTATAACGAATCTTCCGATCCCAATATAGGCTTTTGTAATAAAGAAATAATTTGCGATTTCCTGTCAATTGACTATTTAGCAACCTATAAATTAATTCAGTACTGATAGTTTGTTCTATTTTCTATAAGCTAAATAAAGAAATAAATAATATTTAAAGTAAAATCCATTCCGTTAATAGTATTTGCATGCGGGCAAAAGTTTCTTCGACGTATGTTTACTTGGATATATAAACTCATTATTTGTTGACTTTTATCAGGTTTCCTGTAATGCCCAACACTAATTAACAACAGTATTTTAAAACAGCGTAAGCTTGAATGCCCGTATTTTATATTTTATAATAGTATGAATGTAAGCAATCGAAAACTTAAATATTTATAAAATATAAAAATGTTGAGTTGCATCACGTTGCAACATTAAAAGATCCATCAACACCGATGTTTTTACTGTAGATGTGATTGTCATGTCCATCACAATAATGATAAAAGCAAAATTTTAAAAACCATCCAGTCCACCATTAAAATAATCACTTTCTTGCGGCTGCAGGCACTTTTAAGAATTGAAACGAAAATTGCACG
This sequence comes from Chilo suppressalis, assembly GCA_902850365.2. Classification (NCBI taxonomy): domain Eukaryota; kingdom Metazoa; phylum Arthropoda; class Insecta; order Lepidoptera; family Crambidae; genus Chilo; species Chilo suppressalis. The sequence continues at coordinate 11,750,545 of OU963906.1, read as the reverse complement.
TTTAATGTACCATATTATTAATATACCTATGCCCCAAATGAATGAACAACATTTTTAATTACATAAATTACACACACACACAGGAGAGGTAGGGCATAGCGGATTTTCCACTCAAATTGGAGCGCCCGTCTGGGGGAGTAACCTCCACCTCACAGAAGACACAGTAAAATAACACTGCCTTTTGGTAATGTTGTGCTTCTGCCGATGAGTAAGCTGGGCTCCAAGAGGTAGGGCATTGGGTCATGGTAGGCAACAGCGCGAGTGATATTTTTTGTATCGCAAGCTTCTATAGGTTATGGTAGCTACTTACCATCAGGCGGGCCATATGCTTGTTTGCTACCCTTTTAACATAAAAAAAAACTTTATAAAATTTTACGAACAGAAGTACTAAGGTATATGAAATTAAACGGCTTTCTTTTTACCCGATCGCTCAATGCAAGAGCGCGAAGCGCGATGCGCAGACAGGGTATAGTGTTTATTAATTGTCTTTATATGTATGTTCCTTTGTGGCACACTAGAGACCAAACGCCTGCACCGATTTTAACGATTCATACATCAATCGATTCATCTTAATTATGGGAGTGCTACTAAAGATATGATAGTAATCGAAATTTAATTTAATATGAGGAAGAAAAAAAAATAAGTTGACGAAATATGTCGAGTATATGGGTATCATTGTCTATATGATCAAAAACCATGTTTAGGTTTCTTACACCATTTTTCATTTTATATGACTGTTTAGGATCTACAACGATTTAAAGTTGTATATTAACCACTTTCACTTATAATTTCAATCTTACGTTTGTATGGATCTTTGTTAGTCTTTCACTCAAAAAATACTGAATGGATTTTAATGAAACTTAACAATAATATAACTCATAAATAATAATAACAGTTAATGATTTATGTATCTATTGAGTGAATTGGTCAAAATATAACAATAAGTGTCGCGTAAGACGGAAAAAAATCTCCCATCTACGAGCCATTTTGACCTGCTCTGCAAAAACAATAAAAGTTATATGAATATAATGTATAGTGAAAATGTATCCCTTAAATGAAAAAAGTCTGTGGCAGTATATATCGATTTTTAATATGTAAGCCATTATCGCTAAAATGGTAAATTATAAATTTTACAATTATAATATTTATAAATAAATTTACCCATTATTGAAACAAAATCCATTCTTGCCTTTCTTCTTCTTTTATCTAATGGTCCCGACTGTTAAAGTAGCTTTGTTCTTTACTCAACAGAATTATAGACTACAGGGCTTTCTTTTTATCCTTCAGTTTTTATTCAAGTGATATTTAGAAGTCGGGTTTTTGGATTTTTTAAAATTTTATATATATTATTTAATGAATTATTTTCAAGCTTCCAAGAGCTGATCTCTACAATATTGTCTCTACAATATGTAATATTTATAATTTTTATTATTTTTAAAGCATGTAACTGCTTGATGTTTAAATCTAAAGAAAATATAACTAGAAAAAATTCCACGCGGACCAGGCAGCAGACGGGACTCGAACCCGCATCCTTCGCAATCCGGGCGAATGCACTGACCAATTATGCTACCGCGGCCCTCACGGACCGCGTCGAAATTCTTTCTAGCTATTCTTAAGCTGCAAGGCAGCGCCATCTCTTCGCATTATAGGTAAACCCACAATGTCAAATGAATACTTTTACAAGTATTAAACATTTGAAAGAAGAAATAGCAATTATAGTTATAATTTTTATTATTTTTAAAGCATGTAACTGCTTGATGTTTAAATCTTGCAGCTTAAGAATAGCTAGAAAGAATTTCGACGCGGTCCGTGAGGGCCGCGGTAGCATAATTGGTCAGTGCATTCGCCCGGATTGCGAAGGATGCGGGTTCGAGTCCCGTCTGCTGCCTGGTCCGCGTGGAATTTTTTCTAGTTATATTTTCTTTAGATTTAAACATCAAGCAGTTACATGCTTTAAAAATAATAAAAATTATAACTATAATTGCTATTTCTTCTTTCAAATGTTTAATACTTGTAAAAGTATTCATTTGACATTGTGGGTTTACCTCTAATGCGAAGAGATGGCGCTGCCTTGCAGCTTAAGAATAGCTAGAAAGAATTTCGACGCGGTCCGTGAGGGCCGCGGTAGCATAATTGGTCAGTGCATTCGCCCGGATTGCGAAGGATGCGGGTTCGAGTCCCGTCTGCTGCCTGGTCCGCGTGGAATTTTTTCTAGTTATATTTTCTTAATATGTCATATTATTTTTTGTCGTTCAGAATATGCAAACGTACTCCTTATACGATTACGTGTAATGGTATGAAAATATTGTGTTTCATAGTTTACTATCATCATACACCTTTGTTATTAGGGTCACCTAAAAACCGAAAGAATTTGTTTTTCTAAATTGTTTGCGGTCCACCCAGGGAGTCTACGGGCGAGGGGTCAAGGTTACCTTATTTTTTTTGTCCTGTATCTTAATTTGATATCAGATACAGTGTTGCCAACTCTACGTCTTTTTACTTTTTAGACCTTTTCTGCAAACCTACTAACTTTAGTCCCAGAATCTACGTATTTTCTTTATTTTTTCAAATTTGTAAAATAACTTAATTCACTAGAATAAAGAAGAATATTTTCCGTTACTTTTCTTAAAAACTATAAAAATGTTTATTTTTTATAAAGATGATACATCTTGTATCTTGTAGAAACGGTTCCCGTCATTGGTTTTGTTGACTAAATTAATGCTGGACGCAGGATTTGTGAAAGGAGAAACGACAAAACTCTTTGACTTAGTAGGTACATTCGTAACCTTAAAAATTGAATTTTTAAACTTTAAATATTATTCAATGAGTAATTACATCGAATTGATGTTTGCAAAAAGAAATGACTTTCAGTCGATAAAGTATTAGTGAGTTTTTAACATATGTTCATGTATAAGTGTATGTATTATTTCTCTTGGCAATTTTAACCACAACTTTCTAGAGTATTTTACCAAGTGTATTATGATAACTAACTCTATTTTTCATGTGATCTATTACAAATCATGGTTTTATAATACCACATGGTCATGGTCTACCGCAGCGTGGTAAATGCTTCCAATGCAGCGATTTCTCCAAGAACTCTTTGTTCTATCTCCCGTTTTTAAAGAAATTGTATAACAAAATACTCGTTTCATTCGGTTTCACCTGACTTCTTAATTTCACTCAGAAAAAAGTACGTAGAACTCTACGTACTTTTCATATGCAAAAATTACTAAATCTACGTAATTTTCTCATCGGGCCTACGCCTTTTTCAAAATTCGAGTTGGCAACACTGATCAGATACCATTTCAGAAATTTCCGAGGTCAAGCGGTGGTGGGTCAAGCTCACCTAAAAATCGGAAAAAATCTAAATTTTACAACTTCTTTTTGCTACATGTTAAAATATTATAAACTATCATCACACATCAGTCGCTATTTCTTGTTTTTTATCGTTTCATTGTGTATTCCAGCGAAAATTCCATTATGTATTGGATTTTTAAGTATCTGAGATACTGTCATGTGTGACATCATTATGTTGTAAAAATATAAATGCGCATTAAAAAATGCTTAAGTTAAGATAAGTTAATTATCCTGACGCAAATATTAAAAAAATACAAAAAATTCAAAATCGTTTATTCAGTTTAGGCTGTTACAAGCACTTGTGAATGTCGCAAATCTACGGGACCTTGTACTGAGGAGAACCAGTAAGAAACTCAGCAAGGGCTGTTTTTTTCTCTCTATATTATATACAGACTTCAGAGAGAATCAGTTTCCAATTACTTGCACTAAAATTTGCAGCATCCGCATTCAGTACTTACCTATTAGGGTGAAGCCAAACGAGCGTAATTTTGTGAGTTGTGAGTCGCTTATTTTCGGTCACTTATTTTACGTTCAACTGAATTTCTGTTGAGCTGCCATACGAACGTAATTTATTCAGTTACTATTGAGCGTTAGTATGGGGTGTTCGTGTCGTCGAGTGCAATGGATCCATTAAAAATATTGTGTATTTACGAAGCATATTCAGAAGATGAGGCCAGGAAAAGAAACTGGGTAAACCCACTGAATAGTCAGAGGCTGATATGTGGACAGTTCCATACTTTATATGAACGTTTATGTGCAAATCCAGATAAGTTTAAAAAGTACTATCATATGCCATTACGTGCTTTTCAAGAATTATTACACCACGCAACTTGTAACAAACTGTTGCTTCCCCACTCCCCTTCCTTGCCCTACCCTCACCCCGACCGAAATTCGGACGAGCTTATGCGCATTGAGTCGGCAGACAACTCATTTTGCGTTGTCGTGTGGCACCAACTGCCTTTTTGTATGAAACCGAATGCAGCAGAATTTCTGCGACCGAAATTCTGCGACTCACCACTCACAAAATTACGCTCGTTTGGCCTCACCCTTACTGCTGATTGGGGCTGATATTACTTACTCAGTATAACCTATAGGTAAGCAGTGTTTTGTCTGATTCTTATTGTCTCGTTGATAAAATTATAAATAAAATAAATAAATATTTCCAACACTCACACCAATTAGCCTAGCCCCAAAGTAAGCACTGTAAGGCTTGTGTTATGGGATGCTAGGGTAACGGATAGAATACATATACAGTACATATATAAGTATACTAGCTGACTCGGCGAACTTCGTACCGCCCAAAAGTAATAATTTGTAATAAATTAAAATTGCGACTATAATTTGAGATTTGAACTATCCTATCTCTCAAGTTGGATCGAACTGCACATGGTGTGCGATTTTTATTATAATCGGTTCAGTGGTTTAGGAGTCCATTGAGGACAAACATATATTAAGATTTATATAGAACTACTTACATATTAAACATCCATGACTGGAGTACAAATGCTCGTGTTCATCACACAAACATCTGCCTCCACCGGGATTCGAACCCGGGACCTCTCGAGTCGGCGACACCATGAAACGTAAGTTGCACTAACTTACTTTAACTTTAAATATTCAGTTCAAGTACTGCGTTAGGTAAAAAATGGTTGTACTCTGAGGTTGCACCATTTGACGACAGTCAAAATGAGGTCATAATTTGACAGTGACTATTAACCGTGGCCGGTTAAAGTTATAGTAAAATTTAACTTTAACTAGCTCGATGGTGCAACTCACACTAACTGATGTGAACAAAACACGCCGTAACCAAGAGAATGAATCTCTAAACTCGAATACGAAGTGTACAACGAGGGCTCAAATCATGTCGTATTGTACTAAAGCTTTTTCGGGGGATTTCTTAAAGTGCAGCCGGCTTAGAAACTACACCGGGTTTTGTTTTCTTTTGGCTTCTCTGGACAGCTATTTTATGGCATATAGCTATTTGTTGTACCTACTTTCTATTATATTAAATGAACAATTTAAAAATGTAAACTACATGAACACCTTTATACTCGTAGATGTCAAACATTGTAAAATCTTTAATATTATATGTGATACTAGCGGCCCCCCTCGCTTCGCTTCGGTGTAGAGCTGAAGTGTAGACTACAGTTTTTGTTCTAAGGCTTGTATTATACACAATGACATTCATCTATGATTCTTCTTATACCTGCATGCAAAGTCTCAGCCCGATCGCTTTAAAATTGACAAAGATTCATACAAACTTTCATTCCCTATTTTATCCCCTTGGGGGTAGAATTGATCAAAATCCTTTCTTATCGGATGCCTACGTCATAACATCTACCTGCATGCCAAATTTCAGCCCGATCCGTCCAGTGGTTTGGGCTGTGCGTTGATAGATCACTATGTCAGTCAGTCACCTTTGAGTTTTATACAGGGCGTCCCACGGCTACCTCACACGGAGGGAAAGTGTATTAAATAATGAAGATAGGATATTTTACTGAAAGAAGACATCATTTTATTTTTAATAATAACTAAAACTACATTCACAGATTTTTTTAAATTCTCCTGCTGCAACTGGGAATCAAACTCGTGAAATTTCGAAAAAATAAACACAACATATTTTATGATAAACAACGAAAGGGTTAATCATAAGGATTATTTTTTGCTGAATAATATAGCATTTTAAATGAAAGGAATATCTTATTGCGTGATTAAAATAATAAAATGATGTACAGACTTTAGTACGTTTGCATTTCTCGTTGAACTCACAGTTACAATGCATTTGGCAGAAATTTATTTAAAATAATAATTCTTAATTGGAATACAAATTTTCAAGCGTCTGTTCTTTTATTTTTGTGAGTTTTATTTTCGTTTATTAGCAATTTACTTAACATGGCGTATCAAAATAAAATGGATTTAATGGAAGGTTACTTTATGAACCACAAAGACATATTAGCTTTGCGGTGGTACCGCGACAGATACCCTGATAGTGACGTACCTTCTCGATATGTGTTTAAAAGGTTAGTAGTGGATACTTTAAGAAATTTAAGACGTTTTGATATGCGTTACAGAAACCACACAGCAGATGATAAACGGCAACGATGATGAACTCAACATTTTAACTTAAATTGAGGCGTATCCGATTTTATATTAGTTTGAGTAAAATAAAATGTTAAATTAAATTACTTTTCTTTCATTTAAAATGCTATGTTATTAAGCAAAAACTAATCCTTATGATAAACCTTTTCTATGATTATCTTAAAACATGTCGTGTTTTTTTTTCGGTATTTCACGAGTTTGATTCCCAGTTGTAGCAGGCGATTTTTAGAAAATCTGTGAATGCAGTTCTTATTATTATTAAAAATAAAACGATGTGTTCTTTCAGTAAAATATCCTATCTTCAATATTTAATATACTTAACCTCAGTGTGAGGTAGCCGTGGGACGCCCTGTATATGTATATAGATATTCTAGTACAGTCATTTAATTAGTATTCTTAAGTTATTTAAAACCATAATTCAAAATAAAATCTTTAATTGCAAAAGTGACTGTTCTGTGTTTGTAATCTTCATCATCATCATCATCAACAGCCTATCCTAGTCCACTGCTGGACATAGGCCTCTCTGGACATTCACCTCGTCCTCAAAGTTGTTTCTACCTAACTGCAATGTCTGCCCGAGGTATACATATTTTTGAACAACTTCGAGAACGGCACCGTGTATTGCAATCGGTTCCAGTAGAACATGTTCATTGAACATGACCTTGGTTTTATCCAAGTTCATCAGTAGGCCGATGCGTATAGAAGAGTCAGCTAGGTCATTCAGCATTTTTTGTAGGTCCTGCAGGGTTTCTGCCATGATGACGATGTCGTCTGCAAATCGCAAGTCAGAGATGCGTTCGCCATTGATGTTGATGCCATGTCCTTTCCAGTTCAGCGTCTTGAACATATCCTCCATTGCATTAGTGAACAATTTCGGGGAAATAACGTCCCCTTGTCTCACTCCACGATGCAACGGTATGAGACTTATTTGCTGATTCTGTACTTGGACAGTCATGGTGGCGGCTTCGTAGAAACATCTAATCACTTGGATGTATCGCCAGTCGACTTGGCAACGCTGCAGGGACTCCAGGACAGGCCAGATTTCAATCGAGTCAAAGGACTTCTCATAGTCCACAAATGCTAGGCACAGAGGCTGATTGTACTCTTCAGTCTTCTGTATAATCTGCCGTACTGCGTAGATGTGGTCTATGGTGCCGTATCCGCTCCGAAACCCAGCCTGTTCCGGTGGTTGGAAGTCATCAAGTCTTCGCGCAAGACGGTTTGTAACCTTACAGATTAGATATATAAATGAATATTTCTTTATATTTTTTTTCTATTATAAAATTAATATTAAATTAATGAATATTTCTTGTTATTTTTAATACATTAACGACCAATTTCAATAATCAACCAGTAAAAGGTAAGGATAATCTGGTTCCGTTACTTATAACAGTTGTTATTATAGTCTGAATAATAAAAATATATTGGCAAAAAGTAGTAGTAGGCCTACCTCTTACTGAAACTGGCTGTAAATACACTAGGTACTTGTTTTATATAAAGGGAAAGCAATTAAGGAGTATGAACAAATTGCAGGTTTCCGAAATTGGTTATAACTGTACATTGAAAGTCCGTTCTGCCACTTCCGTCTTGATACATACGATTGCGCCTTTTAGTTACTGTAATTAGTAACCATTAAGGAAACTTAATAAATAATAATAACAGTTTCGACAGTTGTTGTTTATGTGTCTTATACTGCCTAAAGATTAAACAATTGTTTTCGATCTGTAAATAGATCAGAATTTGTGTTATTTTGTAGAATAATACACTTTTGTATATTAATTAGATACCTTATACAAAACTTCTTCAGAGTTTCAATTTAATTTAAAACGGAATGTATCATCCGTTACTGTCAACATGTTTAATTTTGCGCTAGTATAATTGAATAACACAATAAATTTTCTTTGCTCGTGCAACTTTGTCAGTTACAAATAACAGCTATCAAATAAAGTTCGCACATAATGAAAAAGGCATTCATAATAACTGCTAGGTACAGTTTGGTAAACGACCGTGTCCTAATTGCTCGCAAATGACAGAATCCCGGAGGTGCGATGGAGGCCATTAATACTTGTTAGTAAGAAACATAAAGGGAATCACGCGCGTCTTTCCGAAAAATTATGCATTCTCCATTAACTTACGGTTAGTTTCCTCCAGCTAGGGAAGAAAAAGTGCCCAGTACGTGTCTCCCTAACTACATTACAAATGTTATCTCTCGAACAGCAATTAAAAACCAGTTATAACACCATTTCGCTCAATAATGCTATTATAAAGTGAAGTATTGATTACTGTATAATGGAATTGACAAAGTTTCGTTGGTGATAGAAAATTGATTATAAATATAGGTATCCATCAAAAGAGTCTAAGAATTTTTGTTAGGAACTTTTGATCAATTTTTAATACCTACAATCTTCTGTTAATACCTTAATACTTCATAACCAATTTGATGTTTTATTTGTGACTATAGGAAAAATCCCTTTGAATAAATTATGCATTTAATTAATATAAAATATCAACGTATTTAACGTGCAGTTTGCGTAAATGATGCATGTTGCTTATAATTCTTTAATAAGTGTATTTATGTTTGTGTATTAGAAATGTGGGAAAATGAGTACCTACACTTAGTCTAGCAGATTCTATAACAAAAGCTTGTACAATTATATTTAAATTACAAGAAATTTTGCTAAAACTATTATTTGAGATACTTAATATTGAAATTTTAATATAATTACATATGAAAAGATTTATAATGCTGATGAATACCTATACATCAGGCTAGCGCGTTTGATTATGCTTAAAGATTATTTTGTTACTAAGTGTTATATGTAAGGCGAGGCCTTAGCCAGATTCTAGATAGGATGGTTTCGGTGTTTCAAAATAACTAACTTACATAATTGATGTTTTAATAATATAAAGATTTATTTCAATATACTGCAGGGAGAATCTTGACTAAATGAGCCTTCGCGGGAAGATAGGATACATCGAAACTTATCATTTAAAATTAAAATAACATACAAAAGAATGTTAAGAAATAAAAAAACGACAGGGTTGCACTCCGGGAGTGCCGGCAGAAGTGAAAACTTGAATATTTGAATTTGAATATTAACGTTGTGCATGTTTGATATTTTGGAATAGTTAGGGAATAATTTTGCACGAATTGCTTTAATTATCAGTATAAAATTACTATCACTTATGTAGTAGAATACAATATTTATTTATAGCGCTATTGTACACAAACATGACAATTTATATTACGTTAAAAAGTTTATCTCTCAGAAAAATCAACTTACATGAATCACATTTAAGAGCACCTAGCGACATCTATTGTATATAAATGCATTTTCTTCGCAATAAAGCTGCCACCTGGACGTTCTATATAGAGACTTATTATTATAATACCATAAAATAAAACATTACTATGTTTCGTCCAATATATTGAAGGTCAACCACCTTACCAATTTTATTGTTTTCATCTTACGAATTTCCGATTAGGTCACGTGTCCTGACGCGATCAGGCCACGTGTCCTGACGCGAGTTTAACATTTTTTACCTATTACAAAAAAAGTGTACAACGCCGCTAAAGAAGCTTTCACTTCAAAAAAGTTCTTTTTAATAAAGTCTATTATGTGTCCGATTATATTTCAGACAAAAATTCAAATTCAGTTTTTTAAATTCCTAAATCCTGATGAAATGAAAATGATATTTCCTTTTACTAGTTATTTAAATTTATCTGGGTAGTATCTAGTACCTGAAAACCGACTTTCATTCATTAACTCGATAAATTATTAACTTGTAAGTTTAATAAAAAATGGGTGCGTGTACTTATGTAGGCGCGTGAGAAGTTATCCTTCTTTGGCATCGTTTAAAATTAGTTTTTAATTGCATGCAAATAATTAGTTACAATAAATTAATAAAAAGTCTGGAAAAGGACACAGTCAATAAAGTTCAGTTTTAATTTGAAAAAATAAATAAATAATCAAAATATTCAATTAAAATCGCTACTGAATATAATTTATTAGAACATATGTGATTTGCACTTGTATGAAACTCAAACACGTATTCCGAATATACAAACTAGAAACATGTGGATAAATATTATAAATATGAATACCTATAACTGTTACTTTATTACAAAAAATAAAGATGTGGTTTTTGGTTCTACTACACCAATGGTCAAGAGATGGCGCTGTAGTCTCCTGAATCGCGCTTTGGTTCCGTTGTTCCAGATTAATAAATATTTTTGATAGGCCTTCACAATGCAGTTGTTAGCACCCACTAAATAGAGATTCTATTTCTATTTTGTTGGTAGATTTTCTTGATGTGCGGTAAACACAAAAGTAACAGCATGAAGTTGGTTGACAGTGAACCAACTTCATGCTGTTAAAATTTTGTGTTACAGTGATGCGCGCGCATATTAAAATTTCACTCTCATCATTTTTTCATAACGCGCCTAAATAAGTATAACTTCAAAAAATATTGCTGCCTCTTTTTTACAGTAATAACAAAAGAGAAAGACAACACACGACTACAAATGACATTCAATTAATTTAACATCTTTAAAAATTACCGTAAAACACTTAAAAAACGCTAGCTTGGAATGTTCTTAAATTTTCATAATGTAGAAGTTAAGACGTCAATAAAATATCCAAGTATCAATTTCCACATGGAATATTTGATGCGATATATGCCCGTTAACAGTGTCATAAATTTGTCGAGACAATATTTCCTCAGTCGTTGCTCATATAAAATGGTGTTTTAATAAAAAGCGGATCAAGGCTTCACCGCCTGAATATTGTCGCAGATATTTCAATATTGGTAGGATTAGCAGCCTATTTAAACATCACCCTCAATGCCTGGACCGCGTCATATTGAAATACAATTTCATTGAAGGCAACCCCAGAAAATATTTACTGAACGTTTTTAATTTTGCGCTATGGTACTCTACTCACCCTTTACCGATAGAAAAGGTTTTTTTCGATACTTACTTAGTTCAATATTTTTCTGTTGAGCTTACAAAGCCTGTTAGCTGATTCTCTAAACTTAAAACTTCATTTAGCAGCAGTTCCTCCTTCTAATTTCCTTTATAGCGTGATAGGGATATAGGTTGGTACAAATATCCTACAAATGTTAAAGGACACGGTTCTTTATCTGGAGGGTTGTGGTAGTCAGTCTTCGGCAGACTCCAAATTTTTATGACATGTGCACTTAATAGTAAATCGTTTGACAAAAAACTATAATTTATTTTATCCCCGTTTTTCTATTTATTATTATAATTTAAAATGACATAGTTATTGATTGCTAATTGGCAACTTTATTTATGTAATGTTTGTTGCAAAAGCATGAAATACTTATATTCTATTCAACAGGCAACTAAAGCAGTGATAATGATTCCGTACCTCTCTCATTAAATTTTTAGGGATTTGGTGGGTATTCAATTTCAAGAAAAATCAATCAACAGTTTTTTAATGATTTTTCTCTACGATTGTCATATTTATATATTATAATCATTTCACTACGATTTCTGACTGGCTTGACGAGACTGATTGACAATTTTACAGTGATCGAGTTGACGTTAATAAACTGCTACAGGCTAAAAATATGACGTTACTTATGACAGGGTAGCCAGTATTCTTACGAAATTGTTCAATGTTCTAACACGATTTCAAATTAAACGGAGATAAATGAAATAAAAAATATCTGTTCATGTTATTGCATAAAACCAGTTTCACCAACAAAACTACAGTCTGAAAAATCTACGGAATCCTGTAAAATATTGTGATGGTAAAAATTTACAGACAGCTATTTGCTTCTAATAGCACCGATCAGACTTTTCGATACAGTCGCAAATCAGCATCTAAAAAGAACACCCATAAATACGGTAGAAGCGATAGCCTTTGTGATCCCGCCGATGACGGCTATGCATAAATTCCCACGTCCGCCTTCGCTACAGTCGGTGGTCGCACCATTTATCAACCCGCTTCATAAACCGTCTATCGCATTGTTATCGTGTCGCGGTACATTTATTGTTGCTGTTCTGTCTCGAATCCTGATTAAATTATCAATAGGAGCGGAGCGCCGATCCCCACAACTATTATAATGTACAGCAAGCTGACAGTACGAAACCCTTGTTCTGCGAATCGACGAAACTATTCTATATTCAGCTCCGTAGCTGTTTAACAACCTTATTACTTGATAATATTAACTTGTGGTTTATTTTGATTTTGGCAAAATCACCTGTTTTATATTTGATTGAAAACACTTTTTAAACGGGTATCTAATTAAAGGCAATACATTAAAATCTCACATTCTTGGAGTTCCATTTTAGGCTTTATGGTAACAAGACCGAAATGCTGGAGAAATGTTGGCCATCTTTTTATAAAATATAATTGACTTCTCAAAATATTTTATTATCAGGCATGTTCATGTAACAAATTATTTAAAAAAAAGTGGTTGTCTTTAGATGTACTACTTATGTGTGAGAATAATATATTAATAAATCAATTAATAATTAAGGTATTATAATTGTCCAAAGACAATAACGTATTGCCACTATCTGCTACGATTCAAAGCAAACAGGATTTGTGGTTTCATTGCTTTATCGCACTATGCGCAAATGGTAGGTATGTTTTTCCCGTGCACGTGTTGCACTGCCTACGACACGGTCAGTAAAGAGGCGTGAAATTTTATTTAAATTTTATGTTCTTTGTTCGGAGGCCGTAATGAAAACCTACCTTATGGGAAATATGTTATGTTATGTATGTTTAAATATAAAGAAAAAAATAGCTGACCCAGCGAACTATATACCGCCATAAAAATTGGGGTTGGTGTTACAAGAGAAAAAATTTAGGGTTGTAGGTATGTATTTTATAAAATATATATAATTATGTACAAATAATTATAGACAATAATTTTGGGATATTCCACCCTTATTGCTGAGAGGTATGAAAAATAGTTTTCGTCCTATTGTCAGGTCTATTAAATATATGTATACACAAAATTTCTTATGAATTGGTCAAGCCGTTTCGGAGGAGCTTTGTTATAAACACTATGACACGAGATTTTTATAATGTAGATAAATCTCCTCCATTGCCCTCACTGAACAACCAAGATGGAATAAAGGAATTTATGACACTTTAAAAACTTTGAGCATAAACGTTTCCCACGAATTAATGCTTTTACCAAACTAGTAATCATGCTTATAATATTTTCGACCCTGTCATAGTTCGCTAAAATAAATAAACAAGTGAGTAGCCCTCGGAGCTCTCCTCTAAATCCATTAATCAACAGCCAGCCCATTTCATAAAGTGACATTTTCATTGTTACGCAGCCCCAAAGTTAGGTACTACTATTCACTAATTTTATAACCTCCTGTGTCGGAAGTGCTACACTAAAATCGCTGCATAATCATTTATTTGAAACTTCGACAAGCATTAAACATTAGGAGTTATCCCGGTGCATGAAGTTCCAATTTATTCTATAATTTGGTATTCACGTCTGTTCAGAACGAACAGTTACTGACATCACACTGCAACTGAATAGTTCTCTTGAGTTACGAAGCGTTAGCCAGCTAATACAGAAATAGTGCAACTGAGTAACCAAACTAAGGAATTATTGGACGAAATTCTAGCAGCAATTTGCCGGGCGTCAAATGGGAGCCAGAATTCGGACTGGGGCGTACGTCTCGCCACCAGTAGACCGTGCACGGATATATTACATAACTTATAGCAGCGAACTTGTGGGAACTTTACAATTAAAAACCAAGAAACGAACGTTATAAAGAAGTTAAAATAAAATGAATAAATCAAACTTAAATGAATAATGAAAGTCTTGAATCTATTTTTGATTCATCAATATTTCTGTCTAATTGATTATTTTCTCCATTACGCGAGAGCTCTCTAGAATGTGTAATATTCCAGTATTCAGCTGTCAATACGACAATAGATTAACATTGACAAATGACCTTTTTTTCAACTTTTAAAAAGCAAAGTCATAGTTAGATATTTAAGATTTTACTAACTTATCTATTACTCGATTAAAAAAATTGATTCTAGTTCATTTAAAATAGGCTGATAATCACAATACCCTCTGCTCGTCGCGCTTCTCGATGCTTGCATTTTTGCAGCGTTGCGCTGTCAGGTAAAAATTAACAACCGCAATAATGCTGATAGTGCCGTGCCGCTTTAAAAAAATTCTGCGCCGGCTCGTCGCCTCTATAATAACTACAGATTACAATGTTTCCTTTCACTGTTTAGAAATCATGGCTACGACAAGTAGGGCTGTTTGCCCCGTGAATACATCAATACGGTCGCGTCGCGTCGGAACCGTTCAATGATTTATTTATATCGTAAGTGACGACGGGAATGTACCGTGATTGATGTTACAACACAGGGATATATCAAACCTTTTTGTACTCCGAAATTGCATATTTTCTTTTTTTTCGTGCCCGTGCGATTGTTTGTGCTTCCTTGAAGATATTGTGAATACTTTTGGAATACTTATATCATGAGCTATTATTATACGTCAAAATGATATAAAACATATTTCTCTGCAAAAATATGTCAAAAATAACGAAGCCAAATATTTTTAATTGCCATTTTGTAGGTGCTAATATGAAGTTTTCAAACACACCGGATTATTCAGATGATCAATTTTTAACTCACATTGAAAGGTTGCAAAGATTTCATCTAGTTTGCGCATATTATGTTGTAACTTTCGGGAAACCATCCTGGTTTATTCTTTCGCTCGTTCTTTCAATAACTTCAAATTAATATAACACAAAGAATAGAAACAATATAAAAAAATCAAATCAAATGAGTGAATTGTAACCTAAAACAATGTGAACGTAAAATCTTTGTGTAACCATTTCATTTGCCGCCCAAGGCGGGGGAAGCGGAATGCACCATTCCGTTTTCTCGACGTAACTACGTTGCACGCTTCGAACAATGAAACGCTTTTAAAACACGAAACAACCCGATTCGCATATATAAAGAACTCAAGTTATGATGAGAGATATTTCATTACAGTTATTTAAAACATAAATATCTATAACCGTTTATCTCAATGTTCAGTCACCTGCAATGATTTCGATCTGTTACCAAAATCAATTTTCGAAAGTCGTTTTAGATTTCTCATGGCATTATTTTTTTCCTTTTTTTTATACTGGACTGCAATCTACGTCACCGCGCACGGATCTGCATACACCTAAGTGCTCCGACGAAAAACTGTGCTTTTCTGCTCCGCGAGCACTGCCTGGCGCCTCCGCGCCAGCGTGGATACCGCACCCCTCAGCTGCAGGCCTGAGCGCGCCGCACGGCGCCACTCGGCCAAGAACATCGCACAGACGTAAGCCCAATCTTTCATCAACATGGACGACGACGATCAGCCCCCTCCCACCGAAACCGAGGAGGAAATACCTTACGGTTGTACCCGCTACGGTGCAGTGACGTACAGGTGGAAATCGCCGCGCGTCCAATATGAATTGGACGCATCGATGGCCGCCCGACTCATTGACTCCGGACTATTGTCCGAGAGCCTAGTGGGATGGATCGCGAGCTATATCCGCCTCATGGAGTGGGACGAATACTCCACCACCAGCAACCGCACCGGCGACAAGCGCGTTATCGACGCCAATAAGGAAGGCGTCAAGCTGCCGCTCATTTTCCCGCCGCCACGCTCCCTCGTGCTGAAGCCCATCCGCAACAGGAGGTCGCCAAAACCGGAGGAGACGCAACCCCGCGCCAGACGCCCGCACGGCCGGCGTCCTAGCCGCTCCCGCAGCTGCGGCAGCCCGTGCCTGATGCAACAGCTCACAGAATTGCTCACGGACTTTGTGAAAAAGTTCGGGCAGTCCGATAGAACTTTTTTCGCACCCACCCCCGGATACGACACTACCCCTGCCCGCTGAAGTCCGTCGCCCGCTCGCTGGTCACTCACTGGGCCTCCCTCATGGGTCTCACCCGGTGGGCTTGACCGCGCCGAGGGCGATGTGTGAAGAAGCGGAGGCGGGGGTAACAGCCCCAATGACCATCCCGTCCGAAGACGAGATGCGAACCCGCCACCTCTGTAGTGAGCAACCGCTCAGACCAGACTCCCGGCGACGAGCGAGATGACATTATTCCTTCTTCATAGGATGCACTAAAAAAATCTGATTTACATTAACCAATATTTAAATATATTAACATCTTTTGAAAATCAAAGTCTTTTACAATAAAATACAGTTCGTTTCATTTATTAGTACAAGCATTTATTTCGTTTCACATTTCCCTAGGGGCACGATATGGAAATCAAAAGTATTGATACCTTTTTAGTATAAGTATTGAAATAGAAGTATTTAATGAGTCAAACTGAAGTATCGATATGTGTATTAATCGAATCCTAAGAACTCTGTAATAAAACAACGCAATCCTATCGAGTTTGGCCACGTTTGATTACCCTCCGTTAAGAACTCTGATTCTAGTAATAATAATAGTATCCAGGATCTAATGATGAAGCCTTATAAACAAGGTATGTTGATGGAGATGGAAGATGGCAATGCATCCGAATGTTTATTGGTGGTAAAAAAAACATGTAGGAGTGATAAAACTGTGTTCCCGGTACTTAACAAAAGACCTTAGTAGTGCTAATGCCATTATTGGTAGAAATAACCAAGTAGGATACGAAAGAAGAATCATCGGAAATGTAAAGAATTCTGTACACGGTCAATAATTTACATTATCCGAAGAAGCTGCTGAAGAGTAAAAAAAGCATGTTTCGATTTGTTTATTCATATGTATACAGCGTCAAAGCTGAGAGATAATGATTTGAGAAACAATAAAATGACTCACTTTTAACTAGTCATAATCATTTCTTTCTTAATAATCCCGGGAAAAGTGATGGGGTGCACTTTTCACGTTGTTCATTTGGACGTTTTGAACAACAAAGTTTGAATATATGCAATAGACTACTATACTACATATGACAAGCGTATCTGTATATTTGAGACAAAACTTCAGGTGCAAGTAAATTCGTTAAGCCGCCAATATTTCATCGTTTATACTAACTAGAATATTAAACTTTTCCTACATCGTGCACGCGAATCGAACATTTCCTTCTTGTCTATACCATAATCATAACCTAATCGCTAGCCTCATATTTAATTTCACCTTTGTTTCCAAGTTTTATGACATCCACTTTACCATTCCTTAAGCAATGTTTGCCCTTGAAAACTCGATCATACTTCCTACTAATATCACAAAATGTGAAAGTTTACATGTTTGTTACTCAATCACGCTAAAACTGCTTAAAGGATTAGGACGAAATTTAATCAAATATAGTTAGAAGTAATCTGGATTGAGGCAAAATATATTTTTTATCCCAGAGGAATCTTAGGTTCCTGAGGGGTTATTAGAAAACGAAAGTTAACGTGGGCCAAATGTAGTTAGCACCAAATTTCAAATAAGTTGGACCTATGAAAACTCAGAAAGAACCATCTCACATTAAAGATTAAAGCTCTTCTTATAGATCTTCTATAGTCAGCTTTAAAACGAAAACACCGCATCAAAATCGGTACACTCATTTAGGCAACGTTGCAGTGGACAAACAAACGAATACACAGCTATTACACCAAATTAACACTACCCCTACTTTCGCCGAAAAAAGTAAAACATAAAATTATGATAAAGACAATTTCGACATTTTTTTATACTAAAAAAATAACATATTGCAAATGACATGATATTGAAATCTTTATCAATCACGTTGTTAATTTTTATGTTATTATGAATTGAGTTTTTAACAAGTACCAATGTTTTATGTCCATTCCAGGATTATCAGGCACATAATAATAAAAACAGTGAAATAAACGAATTAAAAAAATTGTACATTGATTATGTCATTAAAATTGAATGTTCCTTTATCAAATCCCTAAGTAAAAAGCCTTATGGTTCAGTTTAGAGTAAAAAAGACGTTATGATAAATATCTATAAAGTTTGTAACACCGGCCGTCGTATTCGCGTCGGAGCTTTTAGAGACGTAGAAACACAATTTGTGCGCTCGCTTTTCTCGCCCGCGGCTCCACGGATGCATATATTTCACTTATTCCTAAATATACACAAATACCCAGCTCAGAGCCATGCTCACAGTATTATATACGTACTTACGTGTTTATAACAGTTTCTAGAAGAATCGCACATAGGTTTCTCTAATTAGCAGAAGACGGGAGGACCTGTTAAACTTGTTAGCAATTTCGTAACACCTACTGTCATATATTTTTTTAATTCTTATTCTTACTAGATCAATTACAGTTTATAGTTTGCAGTCACATAGTCTCAAGTATGAAACTTTCCGAACATTTAAATTCATTCGAAGGATCATCAGAAAATGATCCGGTCCAACTTGGGTACAAGTACCTTACACTAAATTTTCTGTAGAAACAATATTTTGCTATAGTCTATTATATTGAATTAATACATAACGATATGGGTAAAACAAATCATTTACCCTTTTACAATTTTCTTACAGGTGTAATTACTGAAAATAGCTTTCAATCAAACAAAAGTGTAATGTTTCAAATTGGATAACAGATGTGATGGAAATTTTACAATATTGGAAATACTGAGCGCGAAAATAATTAAGTCTTCTAGGGTACAAAACTCGGAGGGTACCTCAGTAAATTAAATTCGCCCCTGGTGACCACTTGACCCTCGTTGTGTACCCATCAAGCAATCGCAGGTTATCATCGGTGCAATGCATAAAATATTTCACAAGGGCAGGATTTCACATTGTTCATTCCGTATTGGGGAGGGAGCGAAAAAAATCATTATGAAAGACTAGTAGGACTCTGTTTCTAACTAGTCATCACAACCCTTGCCATGTATTACCACAGGACCTAACGGATGTTATAATTCCGGATAAAAACACTCCGGGAGTTCTGACAGAAGTCATCCATATTTTAAACAACCATCAATCTTTTAATAAATGTTATACAACTAAACAACAGAAATTAATAAATCCCATTGTAACGTTGTGCGTTAATATAGTTCTGAATAAACAATAAATATGAAACATTGGAAGTTATAGCTTAAATATTCCTTAACTAAAAACTTAAACTGCGTCAAAGGCTAAATCTTAATTTCTATATCTTAATCTAAAACTGACGCTTGAAACCTTTAGGAGCTGTACCTTCTACCTACCTGCACGACGGAACCCATTAAGGCCTGTTTCTTCTATTTACCTACCTACCTACCGAGACGGCCACGGAATATAACTGGGCAATAAAGGATTTTCCTACAGATAAATCTTTTATTCCGAACCCTCTAACTACTTGCGACCATAACCGGCCGCGCCATACTATTTTCAGTATTATCCAGATGCAAACCACTAACACCGAAATAATACTGAAGAAATGTAAAGAATTGCTTTTGTTTCAAAAAGAAAAGTATTTAAAACTAGCTGGTGGTGAAAAGTTAAAGTGAGTAAACCATGAAAGTAAGACATTATGCTGTCAGGGACTTTTTTTAAACTTTAGAAGGGAAACAATTCCGTCATACATGATTTTTAATTAACTTTAACTTTTTACGTAGCGCAAGCTACAGAAGTTCACAAAATGGATATTTTCTCCCCGTTTTTGCAACATTTTTCGTAGATGTTCCTTCCTACTATTTGTAGTGTCATGTTATATATACAGCCTTTAAGTCTTCCTCGATAAATGTACTAACCAATACGATTTATTTTAAATCGAACCGATAGTTCCTGAGAAAAGCGCGTTTAACCAAACCAACATGATAAACCAAACCAACACACAGCGCGAGCCGAGCGCGAGAGCTCTGTGACGTACAGCCACCGCGCGGGCCAGTCAGTAAAAATCATTAAGTAATTTGGCCATAACTTCGTCAATATTTGTCATAGAACAATAATTCCTTTTTATGCAATCCTTAGCCCTATAAATCAGCATTTTCAACTAATATCGTTACGGATTTTCATTAAACACTTCTTCATTATCCGCTCAATGGACGTCTACTGCTGAACAAAGACCTACACACAAACGATCCTGCTCTTTACGCAAGTAGTGAGCCCTGGGACTCCATGTCATCAGTCTATCTGATAGGGGGGTCGAGCAGCACACAGATACGCAGATACACAGATCGGTGCGAATGCGTTATAAACACGGACTAAAAAATATATAGTATATACATAAAAAGTACCCAACGATTCATACCCATAACTAACTACCTATATATAAAATCAGGGTAGATAGATAGAGGATATTGCTGTTCCCCGAATCAAACGTTATAATTTAAAAAAACTGTGCTCCCATATTACTCACGTCAAATAAATCAACTACTGGACAAAATAAAATAGTGGTAATTTCATATGACTCGAGCAGACGTGGTCTTACAAAAACTTCAAAGTTGGTAATACGTTGGTATCGTAATCATATTGTCGCTCCCTTTCTCTCCAAAAGGGAACAATTCACTTGAAGATAAATTAAATCCTAGGTATTTTTTATCTTGATTCCCAATAACAAAAACCTTTCTCTATCTGCAAATGAAATAAAAATATTTAGGAATAGCACCCCCTGTTGGGATGAAAGCTGGATAAGGAAAGTAAATCCTCATAATGCTGTTTTTTCTCCGACATACCTTATCCTCAAGTTTGCACAAGAAAATGTTGTAAGCTCTTAAGCTGATTTCAATAGTATTTTGATTATTATCGACCGTTGAAAGTGACGGACGATACGGACCTTTTCTTCTACTTACACATAGAGTGATGACTGATTTGTTTAAACAATAAAACTTTGTACCTTTTAGTTTGATATGTAGTTGAGGTATGCCTCTTTCATAGTGCTAGTGCATATATCTTCTTATTCTGTCACATGTATGCATTATGGCGAACGCTATGATATGATATATAATATATTTATGACTTAATTTTATATTTATAAGTATATCATAATTTTCACACTGACATATTTTAAATAATTAAGATTATACTTATCTTGACAAATTTCACAGTTTACTAAATATTTTCCACATATTATAATCATCACACAGGCGAAATTACGAACAAAAGCACTGTGACCATTAAACAGCTCCATTAAACACCCCAACAATACGAACACATAAAAACAAAAAAAAACACTCCATTAATGTAAATCTAGATTCTCATCTACAATTTACCGTTGAAATCAAAAAGGTTCACGCAGCCTACATCCTCCTTTAAGATCGCCCGATAAAGCGTCCAGTCTAACCGGCCCTTAATTTATTCGCCCGGTTATGGCTCCAGCTGTAAATTCGTCGAGGTTTTTAACGTCAACTAAATTCGCCAGTCACCGCTCCTTCTATCCCTGCAAACCCTTTCGAGTGCCGGGCTTAATTGGATCTTTTGAATTTTTTTTGCCCCAAAATAATTTTCCATCTATCACTTTGCCGCGTGATTTACGCTTGTTTGCATCACAAACATACCCCAAGAGAAGCCCTTTGAAGTTAACTACGAGCTCCAAATTAGTATTTGCCCATGGTATCATTTAAATATTTTAATTTGCTACTGACGATTTGCCTTTTTATTTTATGAATGCGTGTTTTGTTTGTAGATACATCGTATACAGTTAAACCCTATTATATTTAACCGGAAAGTAATATGGTACTTATTTAATATCCAACAAACATTGTATAACAAACACGCTTAAAACAGATACTATATTGTACTAAGATAATCGCTTTGAATACTGTATATTCTCTTTTCTTTTTAAAAGGCCAAATTGTATTTCACTCCACCAGATAATAAGTAAGTGGTTGATAGAATTTCGAAGATATCTGGTGCAGCAGATATATGTCCCTGCCTGCCATCCTACCTACAACTACCCCGCGGTACTTTGACTCAAAGTCACTCAAAAACATTATACTTACACTTAACGTTAACATAAATGTTGTGACAGTTTGACAAATTATTTAAGGTTTTTTCTTGATTCATGAGAGGAAATGCTTAACTCTTCAATTATCATTAGAGCAGTTAAAAACTGCACAATCATCCATTTTGTACGAAGCTTGCACAATGTTCACTGCAGCATGTATCAGAGCATACTAACAGTGCATATTAGAAATCTTGCCCTTGACATGGTCGATCCGCCAACATCAAAGTTTTATTTTGTTTTATCTCTGTGCTCAGATACGTTAATTCAAGGATTTCTGAAGCCATATGTTATCTTATCCTATTGTTATCGCAAAGAAGTGCCAACATTGAATTAAATCAAACTCAGAGTTATTTGACAGTACTACTTAGTCTGAATAAAAAAATATTATTAGCAAATTAATGATTTAATGAAAATGTAAAAGACTCCTACATCTCATATCAACTAACACGTTTAATATTCATGTTGCCTGAAACAAGCGGTGTAGATATTTTACTACACAAATGCTAGACTAATTAGTATCACGTTGCTGTCGGCTAATGACGCGGTTAATTTTTCAAGCGGCTCGTTTAGTATTATCGAGTTGAGAGATGAGGGATAAGAGATGAATGTTGATTTTGAACTTATAAACAATATTAACTGAATCTTTGATATGAATGTCCTTTTCTCTTTAAAATTATCTTGTAAGGTTAGAGGAGAAGTACACTGTATAATATCCTTTTCACGCTTGTAATTGCAACAACAAGAGTACTTTATCAACCCCACTCATTGGAACATCAGCATCATTCACTGTAAGAATATAACACTACAAAAAAGTTTAAAGTTTTATTTAGTAACGACCCTTAAAGGCATAACCTAAAAACGAGAACATGCTATGCTGCTATGCCCTATTTCTCTTTTATTCGTTCATTCCTAAGGTTTAGCTTTATTATCCCCGATAGAAAACAAATTATTTGTAACTTGTAGGTTTGTAACCAGATCGTCATCATCATCATCTATTAAATCCATAACTTTCGTATATTAACACTCTTTCTGTTATATTATTTTCAAAGCATATAACTGTTCAAGAGCTTATGCTCTTGTATTGCGTTTATTCGACTCCAGGGAAGTTATTACTAAGTTGCTCAAGTTTTAATGAAAGAGCAAACTTAATGCGGCGACCAATAAAGACCGCAAAAGAAACCTTTTGCCGTCCAAGATCTCATTCATGCTGACAAAGTTTGCTGTCCAGGCTACGTCAATATTAAATGCCGCAGCGAAAATATTATATAATATATGTGGATAAAACTTATGTCAAATAAATAATATTTTAGGATAATTACTTGCGCCACTATTCCTTGCGCCCAAAATTTAAGAAGGGTGGGGAAACGGTGAGCTGCACCCTTTATATTCAATATATATATATTTATATCCAATAATTATGTCATATATTGCAAACAGTATTCTTGATCACATAAGCACAGAGTTACACTTAACTAATGTTCATACAATTAATGTGTACGAACTGCATAAGTAATGGCCAATGCAGTATTGTGTATTACGTCACCTAGTTAAGCCGATTAATATTAAGTCAAATGTGGAATGTGCATGTCAAATGAAAATATAGCCTATTTACCTTGTTATTAATGAAAAATAGAATTTGGCAGTGAACATAATTTTTATGTACGCCAAATTTTACAGTCAGAAATATTATAATAAAAAGTACTCCTACTAATATCTAAAACCAGCCAAGTGCGTTCGTACATTTAGAGTTCCGTAACAAATCTATCTATTCTGATTTATCAGTATTATTAGTAACATTAAATACTATCACCAACGAAACGAAATTGATCGCTAAGACATAAAAAAAAACTTCGAACCAATTAAAATACAGGTGAATAAAACTAAAAATACCTGTGTACAAGGATATACAATAAAATATATCATTGCCTGTTTATAAATCAACGAGGTCTAAACGGTGATAAAAGTTAAAAATAATTATATGGCTACTTTTCCAAACGAACAAAAATAGCATGTAGTTGGAGAAAGTAGGTTTCCTAAAAAATCTGAAGTAACACATTTGTAATTTAAAATATTGTTAACTAGTAGCCCGCCCTCGCTTCACTTCGGTTTAGAGTTCTAGTATAGACTATAGGTTTTGTTCTCAGGCTTGCATTATACACAATAACCTTTTTTATATAATTACATCACGCTACGAATAGTAGGAGCGGCACATCGATGACAAATTTTGCAAAAACGGGTAAAAATATTCCATTTGTGAGCTTACATTGCATGTGCTGCGTAAACGGTTAAAGTTACATGAAAATCATATATGACATAATTATTCTCCTTTAAAAGTACTATAAAAAATTCCGCGACAGCATAATTATGTCCATCTTTTAAGTTCTACTGTACTCACTATAATCTTTTCCTAAAATTTACGAGTGTGAAACCGCAGCGGACTTATATGTAATTGTGACATAACTTTAATTGTTAGACATACTCGTATGACATAGTATCCTGGCTTTTTTGTAAGTATATTTTATATATATATCCTCTATAAGACTTTAGTATATCACTTTGCTCTGTTGTCAATGACTTTCGCAGCGTATGCGATATAAGGTTATTTATCGGTATTTTTTTCACACATTGGGTTACATAAAAATTTAGAAACCTTCATACAAAACCCTAACTTTTTTTAAAATACTTTATATTCTACATTCATCAGGAATAATGTAGGATTCTAAATGAGAAAGAATTTTTCAAATCGGTTCAGTAGTTTCGGAGCCTATTCAATATAAACAACAATTAAATCTTTGCTCTTTATAATATAAGCGTATCGTAGATCGTAATTTAGCATACATCATACTTTGGACCTTAGATTAAAACAAAGAGGGAAGATACTCGAGGCTCAAATTAGTTTACCATAATTCGCTTTAGTCACAATTGGACAAACACGCTGTATGTGCACTCAATATAACAATAATGCGTAGATTCTGTGTTGTGAAGATAAAACAATGGCTTCGATGCTTTTATAAAGATCACAAATACTTCAAAATCAAATAACAAATGCCTCGGCAACCCTGTAAAAACTGTAAAAACATTTTTTTTCTCAAAAGTCACGGTTTGTCGTGAATGTTATTTACGTAATCGCCATTTTGTTATCAAGAAAAGGACAACAATACGCTGCATTAATTAGCAAAATATTTATAATAATAATAACATTTATTTCAGATTATTCATCCATAATGGTTAGTAACAATTATTCTTACAAATCTAGTGTTAGTAAATTGAATTCATAAAATAAAATTAGATTAAAAACAAAAACAAACATATTAATAATAAGACTAACAACTAAGGAGTCACCGCCGCTGTATGCAGATGGATCCAGCGCATAAGCAGCGGTGAATCCCAGCGTTCGGACAGCGCGCGCACGATACTGTTTGGGCTGGCGCGCACGCGCGATAGCAACGACCCGCTACGCTTGCGCATTATTGCATAAAAGCAATCAGTACGCGCCTCTGCAAACATTGTGGACGCACTACAAAATCGCGCCAGCCCCAACAATATCCTGAACGCGTTATTATATTGCACGCGCAGTGCGTTGTACGCGCGCCGCGTAAAGTAAACCCACAGAGCACACGTGTAAAAGTTCTGACAGTAGGCTTTGAACAGCGTCATCTTTACCTGTGTACTACACCGTGCGAATCTGCGAGCTAACATATTGCAGCGCACACTCAACGCCCTGCGCTCCCTCTCAATGTCCGTGTCATCCACCATACCATCAGTCAACCAATGGCCCAAGTATTTGAATTTGTTGACTCTTTTTAACTCAACACCACAAAGAGTGACACTGGGTATATTGTGATAGGTTTTCGAACCAGCTTTAAACTCCATCAGCTCACTCTTTGTGGCATTATACCTAAGTCCGTGCGTCAACGCATAGGTTTCACACATTTGTAACAACCTTCGCATTGCACCAATCGACGGGCTCAGCAGCACCATGTCATCGGCATAACTCAGATTGTTAACACACACCCCGTCAATATAACATCCAATGCCAGTTCTGCTAAGCCCCGCGATTAATTCGTTCATGTACAAGTTAAAGAGCTTAGGTGAGGTCAACCCCCCCTGCCTCACTCCGCACTCCAACCCATACATATCCGTATGCGCACCTGCCCATCTAACACTATTACGTTGGTTTTCATACCAATATCTAAACAAAGCACACAGTTCAGGTGGTAATTTAGTTTCCTTCTGTAATTTATTCCACAAAATATTGTAGGAAACCAGGTCAAATGCCCTTGACAAGTCCAAGAAACAGGCATAGACTGGCGTCTTTCTTGATGTATAGTATTGTACAGTCTGCTTGAGGCACAGTATTGCAGTTTCAGTTGAACAACCCGATTTAAAACCAAATTGTGCATCATGTATATTCAAATGCTCCCCCAAGCGCCTATCAAGCAAACTGTCCAACACCTTAGCAGTGATGGTCGCCAATGATATAGGCCTGTAGTTAGACAAGTCAGAGGCATCACCCGTCTTGTTTTTAACGATTGGTACAATTACAGTATACATAAGTTCGTCTGGTAGATAACAATGACTTATACACAAATTAAAAAACATCGCAAGTATTCGCGGCAGGTGTACGCCCGCATGCTTAAGATGCTCAATACTGAGTCTGTCGTGTCCCACCCGGACTTTCCGCTAACCATGTTTTTTATTACGCTTGCAACATCCCCAGCAGAGAATCTAATAGTTAGGTTTTCGGGATGCCCTTCCACACTGAGCATCTGCCGCACATTAGCAACCGGAGACTCAACTCTAAAATGACACTGAAATGCATTAGCGATACTTAAGGGCTCGTGCACACCGGCCACACTTACAGGTAGGCTCGGCTTTAAGTTAAGTTTATTTGTATTTTTCCAAAATTTTGCAAAGTTTTTACCTGAATGATTTTTAGTAATTATGTCCATTTTAATTTGTTGTTCATTATTCTGACAATATTTTAATTTTGATTTAAATGTTCTTCTGGACTCACACATATTATTGTACAAATAACCAGAAGTTGGTTTTCCATATAATTTCCAATTTTGATACCAAAGGCGAGCCTCTCTGTGTGCGCCACTAACATATTTATTCCAACCTATGACGTACTTATATTGTTTACGTTTGGTACCTTTATAACTAAGCTCAGCTCCTTGCTTAAGTATAGTTACAATATTTTGATATAACGTAGTAAGCGTCGATTTATAACTGCAGTTAGAACAGGGTTTGTCAGCACATTCATTAAATTCAGAGGGAAAATCTAATAGTCGCAACTTTGAATGACAGTACTCTTTATAATATTTTGTTTGTTCAATATCTCTTTCTCCCCAAATTATTTTATTATCGTGGTATATTGAATTGACAATCTTAGGTTTTATTAACTCTATATTACATTCTATTAACAAGGGATAATGATCTGACCAATACGTATCATACATCACAGAGGCATTGACAATCAAAGACCGCGCGGCGCTCGTTACTATGCAATGATCGAGCCAGCGCCTACAGCCATGCGCATCACTTATAAATGTATATGTATCTTTTGATAACAGTTCAATATCAACACATGACCATGACTGATCAGAACAAAAGTCTAATAACTCATTTGAAAAAAGCTCACCGGGATGCGCGTTGAAATCTCCGAGCACTAGCACCGTTTCGACACTATTATTTTCAATCACTGCATTGATTTTGCTTAAAACATCTGTGAACTCACCGAGATTATCTACCGACGCTATCGCTATATTATAAACAGACGTGTTAGTCTTAGTAGTACGGCGGGCTGTTTCCGCAATTCGACACCCAGTGCCTATTTTGCGTGGGGATTGGCATCAGTCCTGCCATCCCAGCTCCTCCAGAAAGCTCAGCAGTCCCCGAATGTTACTGCAGGCCTCTACTATTGTCTTCGGGCTTCCCATTAGAGAAGTCCTTTGTCTTGCAACGCCCCTGCACTCCAGTAGGACATGGGCGCTCGTCTCATCCGCCTCCAGGCAGGCTCTGCACAGAGGGCTGTCAGAAATACCTATATTACAAAGGTGTTTGTTGAAGTAGCCGTGACCCGTGAGTATCCCACGATTTGTTTTAGGGCTTGTCTAGTCTGATTAACTTACGTGATAGCTGCAGGTTTACCTTAGGAACGGCTTCCCTAGCTTGCCTGCAGTCCGTGAGTTTTGACCAGTATTCGTCGTGTTGTCGTTGAGAGCGCTCCCTTATCCAGGTTCGCAGCTGCCGATAGGGTATGGGTGTAATTGGCTCCGGACCAATGGCCGTCCTGCTGGACCCCTCCCTGGCTAAGCAGTCCGCCGCATCGTTACCCCTTGAGCCGCTGTGTCCTTTAATCCACTGTAAGGTCAATCTATTGTCGTTAGCAATATTAGTCAACTTACTATGGCATTCATAAAGCCTGATGTCATTATATTGTTGTCCAGTGCCTTCAGGACAGAATCGCTGTCAGAGAGAATACGAATATGTTTGCCTCTTACCCCGCGACATTCTATCGCCTCAGCAGCTCTGATGATGCCCACACACTCTGCCTGGAAGACCGTATTATAGGCACCCAAAGCTGTCGAGATGTGTATATTTAGGTCTTCGGAGAAGACACCCGAAGCTGTACCATAGTTGGTTTTTGAACCGTCTCTGTAGGCCCTCAACTCCTTATGCAGACAACGGTCCGGGGTGTCTTCATAAAGTTGAATTTTGTATTTTTTGTCAAATACGTAGCTTCCTGTTGTATAAACAAATGGAGTGGTCTCACGTTAAGTATTGTCTCCAGTGC
The DNA here is from genome assembly GCA_902850365.2 of Chilo suppressalis. NCBI lineage: Eukaryota > Metazoa > Arthropoda > Insecta > Lepidoptera > Crambidae > Chilo > Chilo suppressalis. Next base: position 11,721,407 of record OU963906.1, on the reverse strand, counting down.
TGATGTGGGAGTAGTTTTCATGCAGCCGGTGATTGCACAGCATGGAGACGTCTTAACTTATTAATTGTCGTTACCTGGATTGTCTTGGTCCACCATACTACTGCTGCATAGCAGATGATGGGCCTTACAGCCACTTAACAATGAGCGGTGATAGTCCCCAAGTTTTGCTAATTGCTCTGAGATGGTTGTCGTCATGTAGTCTGATTAGTCTGTTACGGAGCATGTTACTTACCCAGTCTTATGGTCTCATCGACTCCGTGTTTGCCGAGTGCGTCTACAATGCTAGCGAAGCCTGTTTTGTCAAACGCGCCTTCTATGTCTATAAAGGTGCCCAAACATAGCTCTTTCCGTCTGAGACTATCCTCTATATTACTTACGACTGCATGTAGTGCAGATTCTGTCGACTTGCCTGGACTATAGGCGTGTTGGTTCGGATGTAGTGGAACATTGACTAGTTGGTTGTCTCTTAGCTCTCTGTCGCACAGTCTTTCCAGGATCTTTAGCAGAAATGATGAGAGACTTATTGGTCTGAAAGATTTCACCTCGTTATAGTCCGCCTTACCCGGTTTTGGTATGAAGATTACCTTAACCTCACTCCAGAGCTTCGGGGTGTATCTAAATGCAAGACACGCTCTCAGGAGGGGCACCAGGATAAAGATTAGTGCTTCACCTGCCCATTGAAGCAGCGCCGGAAAGATGCCATCTGGTCCGGCTGCCTTGAATGGCTGGAAGCTGTTAATGGCCCACTTTAACTTATCTGTAGACACTGTCCTCAATGCAGTGTTCCAGGATTGCTCCGTGGGGGTCCAGCTAGTGTCATTCCAAGTATGTGTCGTGTGTATGATGCAGCCTGAAAAGTGGGTTTCAAGTTGTACCCTCTGTGCCTCCTCAGTTGTTTCTGTGAGGGAGCCATCAGCCTTCCGGAGCTGTGCTAGGTCTTGCTGCCTATCTTTAGATAGCAGTTTCCTTACCTTATTTGCCTTTGTGCAAGAGTCTATTTCTGAACAAAATTTTCTCTTTGACCCATTGCTCCAATGTCGAATGCGTCTCTTGTAAAGTGCCTTGGCATCTTTTTACGCATCCCAGTCCTGGTCGTCACGTGTATTCATGGCCCTGTTAAAAGTTCTTCTCACCTTTTTCCTCAGTTATCCAGCTCGGGACCCCACCAAGACTGGCTGGCATCCGAGTTGGATGATGGTGTACTAAGAGGACAGGCTGCCTGATAGCTTGAGATTATAACTCTTGTTAATTCCTCAGCTGTTTCGTCTATGTTATACGTTTCGTCTAAACTTCCAGACTGCATATGTCGCAATGACCGAGTTACCTGTCTGCGATACTGGCTTCTGTTTGTTTTACTAGGTATGCGTCTGGGTGGCTGGGTAACGCGCTGTACCGCGATGTTGAACCTAATCCACCTATGGTCAGAGCAGGATGCCTCTGGGGAAACGTGCCAGTCAGAGATCAGTTCCGCTGCTCTTCTTGATGCAAGTGTAAGGTCGATGATGGATCTGCCCCTTCTTGTTACGAAAGTAGGTTCTGATCCTGTGTTTATTATATTAAGGTTAGTGGTAAATAGATAATCTACTAATTCCTCACCTCGTTTGTTGCTTTTCATCATACCCCACAATTGATGGTGGGCGTTGGAGTCGGTGCCGATGATCAGCGCCTTGTCTGTTTGTTCGCAGTGTCTCACCAGCTCAGCCAGTTCCCCTGGCGGAGCTTCCTCTCCTTCAGGCATGTAGGCAGGGGCAACTACCAGAACAGGTACACTTGGATTTTGCTGTTGCATAATTTGGATTGTTGTTATGTCGCTAGAACAAAATTGTGTCATTATTTTTGCCTGTAGGGGTTTTGAACATACTATGCAGGTCCGGTGAACAGACGTGCGCGTGTGTGAGAGTTGCTTATGTATCATTATGGAGAGTCGGATCATATTTTATTTGATGCTAGTATGAACCACTATGAGCGTACCGTATCTTCCCTTTTTGTTTTAATGTAAGCCTTGAACATATACATAATGGTGCCTAACTTTATTATAAGTATATTAATAAAAATAGCAAATAACCGTGTTAAATAACTTTTTTTTTAATAACAGATTTTGACTGGAAAAGTGATTAAAAATTTAATTAGCAACGTTATTTTAATGGATCAAATTAATTTAATGTAAATGCTAATTATTTTTGCATCAATACAAAAAGAAAGAAGTGTCCAACGTTTCTTGTTGATTACTCTGAAACGACATGAAATCGTTTGCCCATCCCTTATTTATGACGCAGCTCCGCTTTCTTCTTCCGCTAGCTGTACTCTCAGTTGTGTTACAACAGCCTATGCGGGACGGTATTCGTTGCGTTCCTGCGTTTTCACTTTACAAAGGCAAGCAGTTGATCACTCTGGTTTTTGTTTTCAAAATTATTGATTACTATGGTACATTTTTATAAATCATAACTAAGTTGGCATGTAAATTGATAGATCAAAGTGTTTGTATTGAGAATGTTGAAATATTGTAAAATTATGGAATTCTTAGTGCTATAAACCTTAACCAGAATTGATGAAAATGTTACTTTTTTGCCTACTATGGCAATGACCACTCTGGACTGGTCTAGTCGCCATAGCGATCAATAATTTTAGAAAGGCGTTTGAGCGGTTCCCTTTTTTGAACACTGGTTGCACCTTAGCATCCCTCCAAGTCTCCGGCACACGATCCAAAGAGTACGGGAGTTGTACAAGCACGTGAACACGGAAAACAACTCTGCTGCACATTTTTAAGCACTACTGCTGGAATGCCATCGGATCTACTAGCTTTCCGGACGTCGAGTGATTGTATTTTGGCACGTACCTCATGTTGCCTGATTTTAATATCAGGCTACGTTTGCGCATTAGCACTACGATGAGGTAATGATGGTGGCAGTGTATTGCAATCATCAATTATCCGCAAAGAGTTTTGTCAGTAAATCGGCTTTCTCTTGCGGCTTATGAGCTACTGAGCCGTCTGGACATCACAGAGGTGGCAGCTATGGCTGCAAAAGTTGTTATGCACGGCCTTGGCCAAACGCCAATAACTACGGAAGCCCGTAGTTTGTGTTGTCAGTTCGTGGCCAATACGTGCAACGCACTGGGTATCCGCTCTGATGTAAGCCTTCCGGCAGGACTTGGAAGCAGTATTGTAGGCTGCTTTTAGGGAATCGACCCCGGGATATTTCAGAGCGCAGCCTCTGATCCTCTGATCCGATATGCCGCCTGCTTACGCGAAACAGCTACAGCACAATCGCGATGAACCAGCGGTTATGTGTACCCTTACTGAAAGATTAGAATGAGGAATATAGTATTCCATACCCATTACAAACTCCTTAGTAATAGGAATTTAAATATTCCATCTCATGTTTGTTTGGCGGACCCTCAATTTTATGTGCCCGCTGTTGTTGATTTGATCATCGGCCCTAATGTTTTTGGGACATTTTAGGTTCGAAAACCATTAATTTAGGTGTCGGAAAGTCAATACTGTACGAAAATAGACTAAGGTGGATAGTTTCCAGTCCAGTAAGTCGCGGCCGTGTAAATGACTTTCCACAAATTAATTGTAATTTTGCACAGTTTGATCCCTTAACCTCCCCCTGTCCTGAGATTGACATTCAAACCAAACTTATGCGGTTTTGGCAACTCGAAGAAGTTAGCCCTCAGTCATCTCATTATTTTCCAGAGGAGAAGCAATGTGAGGATCATTTCGTAAAACATACAACTCGCCACGCCGGCGGTCTTTTCTATGTAAGGAGCCCGTTAAAACAAACACCGAGCGTGTTGGGTGATTCTAATCAGCGAGCCAGGCATTGTATGCTATCATTAGAGCGTAGACTCAAAAGTAATATGTCATTTAGTAAATTGTACAATGAATTTATGTCAGACTTTGAATCATTAGGTCATATGTCAGAGTGCGATCCGATCACGTCGGTCCCTCATTACTTTATACCACATCTCGTAGCTCGACGACCAAGTTACGCATAGAATTTAATGCAAGTAGTCCGACTACCTCGGGAGCATCATTTAACCAAATTCAAATGATCGGACCTGCAGTCCAAGATGACCTTCTTTCAATTCTTTTACGTTTTAGGCAGCACAAATATGTCATTGTATCCGATGTAGAAAATATGTATAGGTGCATTGCAATCGATGTCGCAGACAGGCCACTACAACAAATTATTTGGCGAGACCAAAACATACCTCAGTCATCCCTTAAATGTTACCAGTTGAATAGAGTGAGTTACGGTACTGCTAGTGCGCCCTTCCTCGCGATGCGTTGCCTTAAACAGATAGGTCTGGAATATAAGGATCCTAAAATAGGTGAAATAATAATTCACGATTTTTATGTTGATGATTTTTTGGGTGGAGGTGATGATATAAATGAAGTTTTATACATACGTGACCAAGCTACTTCGGAGTTGGCCGCTGTATGCCTCTTCGAAAATGGAAGCCCAATGACCCTCGACTACTGCCTGACACTGATCAGTTTTCAACAGATCTAAGCATAGCTGCTACTGGTGATAGTTAGACATTAGGTCTCGGTTGGCACTCCATGTCCGATGAGTTTTATTTTCCCATCAGTCCCACCATAGTCAAGAGAAACACAAAGCGTGAGATTGTGTCGGTCATTGCTCAGATATTTGACCCATTAGGGCTCCTGTCACAAAAAATCTATTACAGAAACTATGGCTGCAGCGGCTGTCATGGGATGATATGTTGCCGGCGGAAATAAGTAAAATTTGGGCAGAGCTGGTTGAAAGCCTACCTGTTTTGAATAGCCTATGCATCCCTCGGCAGGTAATCTGTGATTCGGCTGCTCGGCTGGAGTTACACATATACACAGATTCGTCTGAGTGTGCATATGGCTCCTGTGTCTTTGTGCGTAGTACGAACAGGCAAGGTAAGGTCTCAGTCAATTTATTGTTTGCCAAAAGTCGAGTCGCCCCGATTAAGCCAACAATAATACCACGCCTCGAGTTGTGCGGTGGCGTAATCGGTGCTAACCTGTATGAAAAGGTTGTCGCTGCATTACGAGTGCATATCGATCAGGTTGTTTTTTGGTCAGACTCAATGATCGTCTTAGGTTGGCTAAAGATGTTGCCTTCGAGGTTGCAACCATTTGTACGCAATCTTGTAGCTGACATTTTGGATAATACTGGTAGCTGTACTTGGAGATATGTTCCAACTGACGAGAACCCCGCCGATCTTATATCTCGTGGATGCAGAGTAAATTCACTTCAGTCACTTGATTTATGGTGGCATGGACCGCATTACTTGACACGCGAACCTTCGCACTGGCCCATCACTCCAAGTACTGTCGATAGGTTACCAGAAACACGAAATGAGGTTTCATTACATAATATAAATATTGATTCGATTCAATGCGAATTTATAGAATTTAGTCGATTCTCTAAGCTTTCTAGACTTCAACGTACAGTAGCATTTTTTGCTATTTATTTATTTGTTCTGATATTGCTATTTTTGTGTTGAAAATACATTGCAAGTTAAATAAATGCTTGTAAAAAAGGACCTTCACGTAAAATCAAATTTCTCGGTTGTAACGAGCTAGATGATGTTAATTTTGAGAGCGTCACAAATTCAATCGTTCCCAGAATATGATGATTTAATTAAAGATAAAGGTCTACCTAAGAGAAGCCCATCATTAAAATTTAATGTGTATTTAGATCAAAATAATTTAATTCGTGTCGGAGGCCGTTTAGTAAATTCAAATTTTGCATACCAAAAGAAACATCCAATATTAATACAGTCCACACATTTAGTAACTAAATTGATCTTTGAGTATGAACATATAAGGTTAATGCATGCCAGTTCTCAACTTTTATTAGCCACGATTAGGGAAACTTATTGGCCGAAAGGCGGTCGTAATTTGGCGAAGAAATGTTTTCGTCAATGCGTACGCTGCAGTCGTATGAAGGGTTAGGTGTATAATCCTCTAATGGGTAACTTACCACAGCAGCGACTTCAACCAGGTGGATACCCATTCGAAAGTGTAGGAGTAGACTACGCGGGCCCAGTGGCCGTCTCTAGTCGCACCGGTAGCGGCTGTAGACTTACGAAGTCTTATATTGCTATTTTTGTGTGGTTCACGACAAAGTTGACCTACCTACATTATCTACTAAGTGCGCATACTATTTCGGCAGGTACCTAGAAAGGTAAATACCTTGATTTTAATAAAATACGAATAACCTATCTACATACCTACATAATATATGTTATGGTATGTTAATTAAAAAAAAACAAAAAGGAATATTAAAAAGCAATCGTTTTGACGATTAACTTAACACATTAATCTTGGGTTTTTGTGAAAATAGGTGAATGGATAAAAACACATAACATGGTGTACAGTAGCGTACTTAAATAGTACTGCTATGTGTTTAAAATAATTAAACCCTTTCTTCTAATAATACTAATGCTTTTACATTTTGAAGTTTTATTACGTACTATCCATAGTAGTATTAGGTATTATTATGAGAGTGTTTGTTTTGTTTATCCTTCCTCGAAGCCTAAACCACTTTGAAATTTGGTAAGTATGTAGGTTGAAGCTTTGGGCTACTCTATAAGCTACTTTTTTACTCACTATGTCAAAAGAGGATGATAGCCTCAAATAGGAAAACCACGCGAGCGTAGCCGCGGGTAACAGCTAGTTTGTTTTATAATTTCACGCAGTACACGTTTCAGGAAAAAAATATTTAGTTTAATTTGCCTAATGAAGACCTGACCCCTACAGCTAGTTTTAGAAGAACTAAATCAAAAACTGTGGTGAGCATTGAAGTCCCCCAAAAACACCAATTCCGCATTTGGAAATTGCTTCTGCACGTCATCTGTTACCCAACGAAGACGTTTGAAAAGTCTAGTTGGCTTAATGTCACCGGTATGAGTTCTGTAGAGGCACACGTAAACTCTAGTTAAAGGACCAGAGTCAACATGAACACCCAACATGGAAAAGGAGGGATCTTCCAGGCAGCGAAGACGGTGACTGCAAGCAATTGCCTGAACATATAGGCGTACACTAGCTTTCGCTTTGAAGGACTCTTCAAGCACGTAGCCGGGATAATTTAGGAAGCCTGTGGTAGCGGGTGAAAGTATTTGTGTCTCCGTCAGAAACAACAATGATAGCCGTGCTGTCTCAAGATGGTGGTAGACAGTGTTGAGGTTTGAGTGAAATCCGCGTATATTGCACAACTCGACCCCAACCAGCACGGAAGGCGTGGCGGTGTGCACCGCTGTACGTCCGAACTTTGTTTTTATCGTTGCTATTGTGGAGGATGAAGAGACGTAAAACGAATGGAATTTTTATGCGAAAAAGTCGGGCAAATAAGCGAGGCGGCTTCTTTCCCAGTGTGGCTTTGTAAAAAGGAGATGCACCGATCCGCCGGACGGAAGGGCTCCCGTACCACGGGTGGAGACTGGGGCGTGTGGCCCCAGTCTCCACCAGTGATACGGAACCTCCACCAACCGACTCAAGTATATTATTTCTAATTCGTTGATGTCGACTGACACATATTATTTATATAAGTATATATGAAAGACTTTAATTTCAAGACAGACACTTGTTTTAATAATTCTATGACGGTCCACCCCAGGATTATGCGTAGCTTGATGGGGAAGCCTCGCGTACTGGTTAGGAACGCTCGGGTCTCTGGTCAGCCGTTTCTACGGGTCTCCGTTGTTGGAAAACTCAGAAATTCGACGTCCATCTTGGGCGTAAAACAATCGAATAGAATAGTTTTATTTTTCTTATATACAAATGTGTCTAATTTGTATATAATCTTATTATAGTCATGGAGTTTATATTCACAACATCCCTGATCGGTGGCTCGATGCAATCCTCTCGGCTTCGAATAATGCCTCCCCTGGGCCGAGAGTGTCGCGGCAACGCTCACTCGAGCTCTGGTTGTACGCTGGCTGACCCCGAAACGCGCTCAAGGAGCACTTCACGAGTTTTACACTACACCATGCACACGGTGGTAACTAACCAGGCGGGTGTTAAGCGCCCTACCACCAGTAGAGCGGACGGAAGGTCCGAGTTCCCTTAGTCGCTTCTTATGACACCAACGGGAAAATGAAAAGGGCAGTAAACAGTATTCTTACTGCACGGATATAATATATTTTTTATTAATATATATTACATTTTTACTAGTTCATTTTACGGTAAAGCATATTAGGAACAGATATAAGGAATGTTTAACCGCGCGCTCCGTTGTATGACCCGTTATTTTGAATGTACGAACAATGTATCGAACAACCTCCGTAATTGCATTTTTGAGCGAGTGTTGAAGAACACATTCTCGTACTATTTCTTATTTGTAATAATAACTATGGGAGTGGATCCACCATCCTCTTTATCATCTCAGAGGCAGTGGGACGAGCCGCTCTGTTTGCGTATTCAGAGTGATCTTTTAGCATCCTCTGAAAGCGCCACAGAGCGTGCTCGCCTTCTAGCGGTATTTCAGGCAGAGTCTGGTTACTGGCTGCAAGCTTGACCTTCAGCCAATATCGGGACTTTGCTTGACAAGAACACTCTGTCTGTTGCGATATCGCTTAGACTTGGCGTCAAGACTAATCATCCCCATCGCTGTCGTTGTGGTACTCGCGTCGGTGAGCTGGGACACCATGGCCTGTCTTGCCAAATGAGCGCTGGCCGAATCTCCCGCCACGCCTGCATCAATGACGTCATCCGCAGGGCTCTTGTCGCTGTCAACGTCCCAGCGGTCCTTGAGCCTAATGGCATCTTCCGCGACGATGGCAAGAGACCTGATGGGATGACGCTCATTCCTTGGAAGCAGGGTCGTTCTCTTGTATGGGACGCAACTTGCGTGGATACGCTTGCTCCGTGCCATACAGGTAGTACCTCCCTAGCTGCAAGTGCGGCGGCGGCCTCTGCCGAGTGCTCCAAACGACGCAAATATTCAGCTCTCAATGAGAGCTACATATTTGTGCCGTTTGGTGTTGAGACTATGGGCTCATGGGGACCAAGCGCTCGTTCCCTTTTTAAGGAATTGTCAAAGAGGCTCACCGAAGTGACTGGTGATCAAAAGGCTGGCAGCTATCTCGGTCAACGGATCAGCCTTGCCATCCAACGCGGCAATGCTGCCAGCCTATTGGGCACCATTCCTGATGGCGGCGCTGGGGGTGATATATTTTTTATTTTGTAAATAATTTATTTATGTAGGTTAGTAGGTTAGGCTATATAGTTTTTAAGTTTGTGTTATTTTAATGTATTGTAATATAATCTTTGTTTAAATAAACTAACAACACCTGAAACTATTTATAAACAAAAAAGCACCAGAGCGATTAACTGAATAACGTTATTTTGGAGAAGTTGGCATATACGATCTTTTTGAAGTGAAACTTCTTTAGGCACGCTTGACTTGGGGGTTAAACGGGCGAATGTGTTACGCTTTCGCGTTACGATTAGTGTCATCGGTAAACAATGAACAATACCCGTCACAAAATACATGAATCTAGTGCTTGGTGGGTGATAACGGACCCAGCACGGATTGGTGGATGATAACGGACCCAGCGTACATTAGTGAATGGTAACGGATTGGTGGGTGATAACGGACACAGCGCGGAGTGGTGGGTGATAATGGACCCAGGGTGGATTGGAGGGTGACAACGGATCCAGCGTAGATTAGTGGATGATAACGGACCCAGAGCGGATTGGAGGGTGATAACGGACCCAGCGCGGATTAGAGGGAGACAATGGACCCAGTGCGGATTGGTGGGTGATAACAGACCCAGTGCGGTTTGGTGGGTGATAACGGACCCAGAGCGAATTGGGGGATGCTAACGGACCCAGCGCAAATTGGTGGGTGATAATGGACCCAGTGCAGATTGGAGGGTGATAACGGACCCGGCGCGGATTGGTGGGTGATAATGGACCCAGCACGGATTGGTGGGTGATAACGAAGCCAGCGCGGATTGGTGGGTGATAACAGACCCAGCGCGGATTGGTGGGTGTTAACGGAACCAGTGTGGATTGGTGGGTGATAACGGACCCAGCGCGGATTGGTGGGTGATAATGAACCCAGTGCGGATTGCAGGGTGATAACGGACCCAGCGCGGATTAGAGGGAGACAATGGACCCAGTGCGGATTGGTGGGTGATAACAGACCCAGTGCGGTTTGGTGGGTGATAACGGACCCAGAGCGAATTGGGGGATGCTAACGGACCCAGCGCAAATTGGTGGGTGATAATGGACCCAGTGCAGATTGGAGGGTGATAACGGACCCGGCGCGGATTGGTGGGTGATAATGGACCCAGCGCGGATTAGTGTTTTTTTTTTCTATCAACAGATCTTAAGGTTAAGTTCATGATTTTCAGATTATTGGAGCTAAAGAAGTTTTACTTCAGTCATGTGGTCATAAGCACACTCGCTTTATTTTAATATTGTTATTGGCTCCTTTCATCGCACTCGTAAAAATATGACTGAGCATGATAATGATTTAGATAAAAACAAATATTTAAACGTTTATGACTTAGGTATTATATTAACGCACAATAAGAAAATTTCCCAATAACTATGAATACGTTTCATGCATACGAAGAAAAATGAATGTATTTATTTGGAACTTATTGGTTGTTGTTTGTTACGAAACTAAATCCTTGCTGAGCTGTCTCGCAAAGTTTCTTTAGCATGTGTTGGTATACTTATCGCGTACCCGAGGGCCCTGGGAGGAACACCTGTTTTCCCTCAAAAGTTGACCGTGTCATCGGCTCACTTTCTCAAATAATGTTTACACGTGGCAAATCCGAAACTCACCTTAGACGGGTGGGGCTTCCTATAATCCATTTGAGCGAACAACTGGAGTCATGTCACGAAGATTGATGTAGGTACCCAACGTAATCCGCGCGGTGACTTTATCTTCGCCGATTTGACGTGTTCCCGAAAACTTGAGCTGCTAATACGTACACAATGCGCCCATATCGTGTAATACAGAATTTTTTCGTCAAAACACACACTTCGTGACAAGACAATGTTGATCAATCGAGCCAACTCGCGACGCATTACACAAATTAACGATCCATTAACAGTCTCGTGAATGACAATGACGGGGGAAGGTTATTTACACTCCGCACTGCAAGGCGAATAGATAATTTCAGCTTTATTACGCCCAAGGAATTTTGTGGAGATTGGAAATGAGTCGGTGCTTTTAATGTCTGTAGATAATTAATGATTCGTTTACAGTTGAAACATGACCGGGGAGAAGATCGTTTGTGTATAACGGTTACAAAACGGAATGATTACCGACATCGTTATCCTCTAGTTATTATATCTCGGTAGGTATCAAGATTAATATTCTGATTTTGTTTTAATTAAGCAAAGTGATGTTACATAAAAAGGAACTATTCTTAATGGACTTGGGATCTGACTCAAGTAATTTAAAGCTGCATTAAGTTACGTGTTCTTATTATATAGTTATTGTGAAAGAAATTACTTATCAATGTTCCAAGTAATTTGATGTTTATGAGTGGGTACGACCCGTAACTTCTTACGATTGCCGTCCTTGTTTGAAATGTAACAAAAAAGGTATATGAATTACAATGCGCGGGTCTCATGCAATAGGAGCGAATAAGCATATACACAACTTTACAGGACGAACAAAAAACTGTATATGTTTTGTTCTCGGTTACGAATTTGAAGTATTCTATGAATGATACGTACTAAAGCAAAGCATGAAAGAGTGATTGGAAATAAAATCTATTTAAGATTAAATAAACTGTAGTTTTGGTACTTACGCTTCTATTACACAATAAATTTGCTAGACTAGTAACACCAAAATGTATAAAAACCTACATATTAAAGAGGGGGTAAAAACTTACTTCAACATTATCAATATTGGTCAAGTTTTCTTAATTCGATAGTTATATTTGGATTCAAAAGTAATTGATGCCACGAAAAGTAATTCGTAATTTAAAGAAAAAATTACTAGAAAAAAATCCACGCGGTCAGGCAGTAGACGGGACTTGAACTAAGTTTTCTAGTAAAATTTTCTTGAGATTTAACTTTGCATAGAACCAATACAAGTACACGCTAGAATCTAGAAAAAAAATATGATTATTGTAAAAAAATCGAATCATATCATTAGATCTAACTTTTAAATCAAAATTTATGGTCTGACGCGTAAGTTATTCTTTTGAGGTAAGTTAAGATACGTAAGTAGGTAAACAGATCCTTCCACTATATTTTTTTTAATTAAACTTTTTAGTATATTTTAATATGAATCAACCTGCCAGTTTTCCTAAAAAACATCGACTGTTATTAATTTTTTATAAAGTCATCTAGCAGTTAAATGCTTAAGAATAAATATATAACTTATTCGTAATTAGAAAAAAATCCACGCGGACCAGGCAGCGGACGGGACTCGAACCCGCATCCTTCGCTATCCTATATTTTTTTCTAGTAAACTTTTCTTTAGATTTAAACATCTAGCAGTTAAATGCTTAAAAAATAAATAAAATCATAACTATAATTGCTATTTCTTCTTTCAAATGTTTAATACTTGAAAAAGTATTCATTTGACATTGTGGGTTACCTACAATGCGAAGAGATGGCGCTGCCTTGCAGCTTAAGGCTAGGAAAATTTCGACGCGGCTTATAGGGCCGTGGTAGCATAATGGTCAGTGCATTCGCCCGGATAGCGAAGGATGCGGATTCGAGTCCCGTCCGCTGCCTGGTCCGCGTGGATTTTTTTTCTAGTAAACTTTACTTTAGATTTAAACATCTAGCAGTTAAATGCTTAAAAAATAAATAAAATCATAATTATTCGTAATTTTTAGTACATTCCAATTGAGCCATATTTTATACGCCTTATCAGAATAATTACATGAAATAAAAAGCTCTCAAACTATAGTTATTTTCTGTTCACGCCTACTATACGCCGCTATTGCCCTATTGATTTATTAGCCATATAATATATAAAATTCTCGTGTCATGGTGAGCGTAATTGAACTACTCCGAAACGGCTCGACTGATTTTCGTGAAATTTTGTATGCATATTCAGTAGGTCTGAGAATCGGACAACATCTATTTTTCATCCCCAGGTGGTCCACCCATAAAAATTTTTTTTGGACATTTTTTTTGTTTTTTTTTATGATACATTATACAAAAATACATGCAATCCTAAATTTTCACCCTTCTACTACCAACTCAACTCCCATTTTTCTGTCGGTACGAAGTCTGCTGGGACAGCTAGTAATATTAAATTAATAAGTATTTTACTTATCTTAAGTTATTAAAAAAAATACTTTATAAAATAATATTATGACAATTTGTGTATTTGTGAGTACTGTGAAGACAAACTGAATAAAACAAAAAAATCTCGTTTTTGCGCATACGTCGCTATTGCATGATACCCGCGACATAGTTTGTAACAGTTTTCTGCAGCTACCATTAACGATACAATATCGACGACCTCCGTGGCCGAGTGGTTTAAACGCCGGGTTTCATGGTGTCGCCGACTCGAGAGGTCCCGGGTTCGAATCCCGGTGGGGGCAGATGTTTGTGTGATAAATACGAACATTTGTACTCCAGTCATGGATGTTAAATATATATTTCTATATAAAAATATACTTATATATGTACAGTATATGTATTCTATCCGTTACCCTAGTATCCCATAACACAAGCATTACAGTGCTTACTTTGGGGCTAGGGTAATTGGTGTGAGTGTTGGAAATATTTATTTATTTATTATTTATTAATATTGAAGCTTAATTTTTGGATTCTATTGAACCACCCTATTTACCAATGACAAGTCGCCGAACTACATACCCATTAATACATTTACTTCCTCTCTACAACTCGGTTACAAAAGCATTAACGTTAGAATACCATGACACGATAAACATTAATGCATAATATTAGTTGTACATATTTTTATCGGGGTCGTGATGGCATATCATTGAATGTCATTTCATTTTCCGTCGCACTATCTAGTTCTATAGTTCGATATTTTTCTGTCATTTTGATGGGATGTTTTTTTCTGAGATGTTTCACAAAAAAAAAAAACATCCGTACTTGGAGTTTTATTTCTAGACAAATATTATTGTGAAAACTGTTGACTTGGAAATAATATTAGCTCACTTTACACCACTTTGTTGCTCAATTTTATAGAACCCCTGTATACAAACAAATATATTCTTTAAATTATTTTCCCTTGTTATAGTCCAGGCAAAACGGATTGAAGGTCCCATTTTTAAGTTTTTCGCATATATCTCGGAAACTATGCATCCTAGCGACATGAGACTTTGAAAACTTTGTGAAAGCTGATTAAATTTGCTACAAGTCTTATTCAGTCAAGTTTTTTGATATCTTGTATAGTTTTCGAGATATCCGCTCTTGAAAGTCTGTAATTATGGAAAAAAAGTTGCCACCACTTCCTGGGAATGCTGTTTTACTGCTCCCTCGGTGGAAGGAAGACAAGAGATATCAGGCTTGATGGCGGCCACTGATTTCAAGAATGACTTGTACCTGTAGGCATTGAGGGAAATCTCTTTCGCTGGAGCTCCATACCACCTTAAGATGCAGGTTTCACCTACCTTTTGTACTTGAGCGGTTGTGGAGAAATGGTGTGAAAAGACCGCTGCTGCTTTCTGGATTTCTGGTGACTTGATAATGTCTCTGGTCTCTGGGAAGGGAGGAAATTTCTCAAACCAATCGGTGAGCTTGGCAATGTCAGCTCCATCCTTGTTTTGGCGGGCTTGTCCGAAATCTGCATGCTGCTCACTGGTGGAACCAACAAACCTACGGCCGGCATTGTAGAAGAGTTATCCGGTCAAATAGAGCAAAAATGTAAAGCAATTTTTTTTCTATAATTACAGACTTTTAAGAGCGGATATCTCGAAAACTATACAAGATATCAAAAAACTTGACTGAATAAGACTTGTAGCAAATTTAATCAGCTTTCACTTTTGTCAAAATCTCATGTCGCTAGGATGTATAGTTTTCGAGATATATGCGAAAAACCTAAAAATGGGACGTTCAATCCCCCCCCCCCCTTCCCCCTGGCTTAAGGGCTACAGGCGGGGACTTTTGATATGTTTACCTCCTAACTAGTCCTAACAAAGTTACGAAGTCAAAAATTGTGTTCTAAGCATTTCCCTCTATACCTTTTCGTTGCCTGGACTATTACCTTTACACAACTAATATGGCTGCCCGACACGTACATAATTTACTAGAAAGGAGACTTTCGATTTTTGCTCACATTTAGGGTTCCATAGTCCTGACAAGGAACCCTTATAGTTTCGTCATGTGCTTCTGTCCGTTCCCGGTTTTGCTTAAAGACTGTCAGTAAAATAAAATTTAAAAAACTATTTTTTTTAGGTTAGCTCCCCAACATGGAACCTGGGGATTTTTTTTTCATCGTCCATTGTCGTATCGCTGAATTGGTACTTTAAAATTACTTAGGGATTTCTAAGACTATTTTTTCGATTTAGGGATCCGTTTGCGAAATATTGAACTTTAAAGTGCTTAAAACTACAATTAAGTAGCATTAAATCCACAAAGCTACCGCGACTTCCAACGACTTCCGAATCGCATTATCGTTACGTTTTTGTAAAGCCAATGCACCGACCTTAATAATTCGTATTTAAAAAAATATAGAATTAATTCTGAGTTAGGTATTTTCGTTGAGTTACATAGTTTGATATTGATTGATTTTTTTAACTTCCTATACAGAAAAAACAAACTCTCCAACTCAAATATATTGTGGTAACAACTACGGAGCCCTTCACTGTGCGTGGCACGACACGCACTTGGCCGGTTTTTACCTTAGTACAAATTATCTCAATACACATCTTAAATTATACTTAATAAGACTAAATAATCAAAATCTCAAAGAAATTCAATAAAAATTGCTGAAAATATGAGTTAAAGTAGTGAATCTGCATATAAAGAACTTTTATTACTTAGACGCAATTTGTCATTGGCTGACAGATGATAGCTAATCTTCTTCTTTGTCGGTATCACTCTTGACAGAGTAGTCGCGGTCATCAATTCAGGTGTTGGTGGCAAGCTTCACAACACGCCGCCACTCATCTCTGATGGCCTATATAGATGGATAATAAACTGCATTTATATTTTTGATGACTTTGACTTATTTTTCTACACATAAATGATTTTAATACTGAGGTACAAAATTGGGCAGAGTTGTGAGAAGAAAAGAATGGATCCTTTAGATTATTTTCTAGCCTACTCAAGTATGTAAAGTGTAATACTAATACAAAGTGGTTATTTACAAGGGATAAGGAAAGATTCCATGTCTTAGTTGATAATGATAATACTGATACCAAATAAATTTCAATATTGCGTAAAGTGCCCCTTCGAATTATAGGTTCAACAAATTCATCTGGCAACCTATATCTAGTTGAGAGCTATGTTACTGAATCTCAAAGTTTACGTTTTGTGAGCTGTTTACAAGCAGTTTTTACGTTAATGCTCAATTTATGCCATTTAGTTGTAAGTGACATTACAAATGGCACTTTGAATAAATAATGATATTAAACACATTTCTCAGTGTGGTTTATAGCGACTACTATACAGGTTGTTACAAAAATACAAATAAAGCTTAAAGGGCGTTGAAGTACATCATTTAAGGACTCTCTTCTAATTTTCTTAAAATATTTGCATTAAGTTTTAACTTTTTATAAAAACAGTTATTTTTAATGATCCTCGCACTAGTGACGGGTCTTAAAATGATCGATATTTTTATTAATCATTAAAAATAACCGTTTTTATAAAAAGTTAAAACCTCATGCAAATATTTTAAGAAAATTAGAGAAGACTCCTTATATGATGTGCTTCAACGCCCTTCAAGCTTTATTTGTATTTTTGTAACACCCTGTATAATTTCGATTCTATGTGAGATTTTGTTTTCAATGCGTAATTCTTGTGGTTGGATACTACCGATAAGTGGAAAAATATTTCTTTCTTTCAAACCATTACGAACAACTCAGTATATGGATAAACGGAACAGGCGGGGTATCTAGCTTTTCCCCCCAGATGGCCCACGATTTTACTTTAATACAATCGAATCTGGGTAAGATCAAAATTCACACTCAATATGGGGTACAATGTCTTTCACACACAAATAATATCAGTGGAGGAGGGGATAAAGTTTTTTACTTGTATTTTATGTTAATTTTTGGACTTCTAATTTTGATCTTTCGAATAAATTCAGTCCAAATCCAACTACATCGATTAAAAGGCCAGGCACTAGAGGAAAGTGAGTATGCAAGATGTGAGGACCGAATTCAACAATGGATTTGAAGCGTCAATAAATAAATAAAGTTCGTGCATTACCCGTTAAAACTAGTTGTATAATGGATTTGAGTTAAAAAAAGGTCAAAGATTGAATGAAGGGATGAAATGAAACGAAGAATGTGATCTCGATCTTGCCAGTCAATTTTTTGGTCCATTTTTTTACACCCTCTACTCTTATTTGTAAAGTAAAAGTATTGAGTACATAATATTTAATCATTTTAATGATTATTTCAGTTATAATTTATAGTTTATTCTAATGGTAAAAGTGAGGATGGATTCTTGAATGGAAAAAAAACGAAAATAAAAGTAATAAAACCATATTTATTAAATAAAAAAGTATACACTTTTATAAAAACACCTAAAATCAAACAGAAATATACGTAAAATGGGCAAACAATTACTCATTTTTATTTTTGACATTTGTTATTGATACATTCACATACTCACGATGGCGTAGATTCTAGATATTCATGAGTGCTTGTAAAAGCAACCTAAACTGAATAAATGATTTTGGTTACAAAGAAAAATACAAAATAATTCAGATTTTTTGCAAGTGCATGACAGTGTACGACAATTTGCAGTACATTTACAAGGTTGAATTAATGACTTTGGTAAAGACTACATAATCATTTGTTTTGGATGTAAAGTTGCGGTTCAGATTTTCATAACCAAATAAAGTATAATCAATGGGTTGTAATTATGTTTGATGAGAGTTTTTCCAATTTGTTTGTAATGTAGCCCTTAATAAATGTAAATGCATAGCATCTGATGTGAATATCACTTATATCAAATAAACCGAAACATATGTTTATGAGTTTATCAGCTAATACTTATCTTTTTTTTAAATAAATATGTGCAAACATTTACTAAATGTTTCAATTGCTCATTCCCTCAATGTTTCCTAAAGACATCACATCTGGTTGTACAAAATCTTCAGACGTAGCTTCCAAACATTGCTAAATCTGCTAGTAGAATCGCAGCCACGAACAGCGTGTACACTGAAAAAATTACCTAATTTACAAAACTAGTTAAGTTAACCGATGAATAACCAAACTTTGTTGACTAATTAATAAATTTCAGTCAGTCATAGACCAACTGTTCTGTTGAATTTCACATTGTCATTTCAGTTAATCGAGTTTTGTTGAAAACTACTGAACTTTTTTGTTATGAGCTGTCAAATTCGATTTCTGTAATCTGTAACATAACAATGCATTATTATAATGTAACACACTTGAGTCGATTATTTACATAAAGTTCGAACTGAAAAATTATTGACTTAAAAACTTAATGTTTTACCTAATGTTGGTTTTTAACCGACTTTAAAAATAGTAAAAGTTACACAAAAATCATAAATTGTTCTCCTGTAAAAGTTCTAGAAAAAAATCCACGACAGCATAATATATCTATCTTTTAAGGGTGACCCACTATAATCTATTTCCTTAAATTAATGCGGGTGAAACTGCAGGGCACTTCTAGTATTTATAAAACCTTAACCCCATATAATTGAAGTATGTCGCCATAGTAAGAAATTACCTATTCTACTAGCTTCGAATGACACTTTTTTCAAATCTGTTGGGGGCAGGAACGTTTCTTCACATTGTCTTATTTGTTTGTTCTTCTTTTGGATGTCGCATTTTAATATGTTACATTATTATAAAAAAATTCAACCTTTATCAACAAGCAACCGTAGTTCAGTGGTACAAAGCTCGCTTGCCACGCGGGCGGCCTGGTTTCGATTCCCAACCGAGGAAGGAGTTTGTTTTTAATTTTGTATCCATTACTGAGTTTCGGTTGCAAAATTTCGCACACGCATTTATTGTGGGTAAAATTTTCAGTTAAATGTCTACAACCCGAAAAATTTTTGAGACAACGTAAAAAAGTTATAACTACTAGCATCAAGGTTTCATATAACCACAGCATTTATTTAATAAATAATATAAGCACTAGTAGAAGAAAAATGAGAGTGTGAAGTAGAAGTACTAGTAGAAGAAAGAGTCATATTTTATAATGCATGTATCAGTTTTGGTTAGGCAAGCAAGTCAAATGAGTGGATTGAGGGCTTTGGTTACTTTACATTTGGCTACATTTTTGGCGTCTCCGCCTTGGTGACGCCCTTGTACTTGTCTAATACTATGTAACTGATTGCAGTTACATAGTATTAGACAAGTATTGACTATGTAACCTTAACCGATATCTTAAGTATTTATTTTTGTAACTTTTAATTAATGTGTAAAAGTACCTTTATCAGTAATTTATCGTTATTTAAATGAACGGATTTCAAATCCTCTCTCGTGGTTACCAATTTTTAAGTTGGATAATTTGCACTATAGAAAAATGTTTTGTGTAGCTTCTTTGGTTTATAAATAGGCTATAAAATATATTTATAAATTGGTTTTCAAGTTCAATACAGTATGAACAGTATACAGTTGTCAAGCTAAATAGCATTTATATCAAGTCTCTAAAACAGAAATCCACAATCATCTACACTCACATATTCCGAAAATTTATAATTCTAGTTGATCGTTGCTGTTATACAATAAAATGCTAGACAGAAATCTAAAAATAGGATGTATTTATAGATACACTTACTTTGTAGCTAAGTAATTACTTGCTTGAGACATTATTTGGGGCTAGAATACGTTAATATCCAATTCAGTTCTTTAATTTATTGTTCTTTAAGTATTATTAATATCCAAGCATGATCTTTAATTATATTATTAAGCTTCAGGTCATCGCCAGGTGTTTGAGTCTTTCTAGCCAACCATTTGTTGAGTTTTTTTCTTTGTTTTAATGGCAACGGTTTATAAAACACAAAATTAAAACTTGTTTTAACCATTATCTCATATTATATACTTTATTTCACTGTACCTTACCTTGTGCACACACGACTTTATTATAAAAAAAATTTTGAGAGATACTTTTTAAAGAGCTTTTCAATAATTTATTTTATTATATAAATAATGGAAATCGATGGATTAATTATAGTCCATTATACAACTAACACACGTTTCATGAAGGAAAATTCTAATATTACAATTTGCTGATTGGGAAAATTACGAGATATACTCGTATATTATTGGACTTTAACTAAGAAAAATACCCGGGTATTTGAGAGTTTGTAATATTTTTATTCAGTATAGGCTATAACAAGCACTCATGAATGTCTAGAAGCTACGGCAACGGTTCGTAAATATACGGCAGGAGAACTTGTAGTAAGAAGAACCGGCAAGAAACAGCATGGGCTGTTTTTTTATCTCCCTGTATTATTATTTACAGAGTCGTCAAGTTGAAAAATAACTTCACAGATGATTAATGAAGTCACCTTTCATTATATAATGTGAAGATACATTAAGTGTTCTCCTGCATTTTGATTGCTTTGCATCATTATCATTCATCATGCAGCAATACGCCCACTGCTAAGCTAAGGCCTCCCCGAAAGATCTCCTCGTAAATCGGTCCTGAGCTATGCGCCTGACTATAAATAGGTCGATTATAAACCTTATGTAATGTAAAACGTAGGATTTCTTTTAAAATTCAATTTATAAATGAGAGTTGTACCTACACTGAAATCCGCCCCTTTGGGCTAGCGCTCCTACCTAAGAGGTAGGTATTATTTACTTTTATATTTGTTCAAGGCTCACTGATTTTATGCTTCGCTTTATAGCGCATCCGGCAGCAAACCATAAAAATAGTCTCCGAACTGATTGCTGTCGCTCGGCTCTGCTGAATGAATCACCATTAAAATGTGTGAGTTATGAGAGGCTTAGGACATTGGGTGTAACTACAAGCGAGTAACTTGTTTAATTACTCTATCAAATGAATATCCCATGTTGGGCTGAAGGCAAAAGTAAATAGAGTGCGTTGCCTGATATGGTTTTCAGCGCACTATTATTTTTAATAGAAATCAATAAACGAGTAGCTTTGAGTTTTCAAAAACAGTGAAGTTTAGGATCGATATATGTACTTTTAATTGTAAGTTTAGTTTGAATGTAACATTAAAGGTAAGATAAACTAGATATAATGCTAAGCTAATAATTCTCTGTTGCATCTTTTTAAGCTTTGACAACTCTTTAAGAGATACTATGACTTAAAATTGTATGGTTTTAAATAATAATATTATTAAATAATGTATGTCAGATAACTTAAAAAAATGTTCAAGCTTAGCTTTAGAACTTAATACACTGTTGTGATCTTCCCTTCTTCTTAAGATGCTATAATCTCTATCGGATGTTAATGATCGTGACCATTTTTTAAATCTCATTTTGTCCGGTGTTACTTTGCCAAGTCCGGTCCAGCCCAACTCCACAGATTATTCAAGTTATTTTCCCTCTCCCACTTTTTCCCTAAAGTTTTCTTTTTTTCTGCGATCGTCCATGACTTAACTAAAAAAAAGATTTTATAACATGAACAAGAACATGTGTACTCATGTCACAGAATGAATGTGAAGGAAAGTTATCACTAACGTTCGCCTGCGGCTCTGACCCATTTTAAAGTTAAGTATATTTTAATGAGAAGCAAGCCTGGTAAGTACACGCTAACCGAGACGGTTAAATTATATTATTATTAAATATTATGTTCAACTAGGTTAGAAGCATTTTACGTAAAGAACACTCGTTTTCTTTGTTGGATTTTCTTGATAGCAACTTTATAAAAAATCTAAACAGTCGATGTTTTTAGCAAAACTGGCAGTTTGATTCGTATTAAAATACACTAAAAGGTTTTATTTGGATAATTTAAAAAAAAATTAGAAAGATACTTATCTCAAAAAAATAACTCGTTAGTTATATATATCTCGTTAGTGTCAGACCAAATTTTGAGTTACAAGTTAGATCTAATGAAATAATTCGATTTTTAAAACTCTTCATAAATAATAATCCTAGAATCATATTTTTTCTGTAGACTCGAGCATGTACTTATACTGTATGCAAAGTTAAAACGCATACAATAAATTAAAATTAAAGGTTGTGTAAGTACTAAGTTGACTAAAATATTTAAGGCTTCATTGTTCTCTGTATGGAGAGTAAAAACTTTATCGGAAATCACCTGCTCTGTTGCAACAAAAACGACCAAATTAATAGGCGGGCGATGAAAATTGAAGCCCATATTTTAAGTTAATTATTTGAATATACAATCATAGTTAACCGCTTCATTTAAAACATAATACGTTTTAAAAGTAAGGCATAGTGGTTAATGGTTCTCTATAATCTTTGATGTAGTTTTATAATTATTTTCATTTCCTGCTTATTTTATTTTTTACTGTGTGTGATTACTGTAACGATAACATATATATTTGCAACGATAACATTAATTTAGGATAAAGCATATACTCAATAGAAAATGTAATAATTAAATCAATTAAAAAAGAATAAAAATTTATAAATCAATCGAAATAATAATGTTACACTTAAAACAATTGCTGTTTTAGTGACAGTGTTCTTCTTCTTAACTTCGTATACTCCTGAAAGCCAATGCTACTCTGCCCCGCTGATATATGGAATTTTAGCTCTAATTGCCCATTTACCCGTTGCAACACACCTAACTCCACAGTTCACATTGTCTATTGCTAAGTAAGGAACTTCAATGTTACGATAATGGTACTTGCCGCTAAAATATGTGACCGCCTAATTTAAGCTAATTACAATTTGGGTTGTATCTGATAAAATACCTTGGGAAGTCGACGCCGAGAATTAAGATTACTAATTACCTGTCAACTAGTCGTGTCTGGAGGTATTTATTATGCAGATACTTCACTTGGCTATTTGTGTTTCCTATTTGTAAACGTGTCAACAGTTTTCATTCTCTATAGATTGTGATAAGAACTAAGATAACCTACTGTCAAAGTGACAAAGAGCAAACATAAATAGCCAAGTGAAATGTATACATTAGGTGGACAGTTGGAATGTCACATTATCCATTTCAGTTAAGTACTTCAAACTAGCGCAATGTATGCGATATTATCAAATGTCTATTTTGAGCACTGAATACACTACACCGTTGGTTAAGTGTAACGAAAGTAAACGCAAACATTTGTCCAAACGTTAGCTCGAGTGTACTACAACAGTACCGCTTTTTTTAAAGCTCTGCATTGCCTAGTGGTCTTGTACTCAATTTATATATTATTTGTGAAGGACTTTTTTTTATTTTGTTCCTATAGGACAAGACAACCGTAAAGTTAAATACTAATCGGACCCGTTAAAACCCAGTTAAAATAATTTAATTATAAATTTCATTGGTTCTTTCTTCTGTAAGGTAGTAGTTACTTACCCAAACGGGCGCTCCAAATCGAGCGGAAAATCGTGAAAATAGAGACAAAAGAAACAAGTATGTGGTGATGGTATTTTCACCAGGAACATTATTTCCAGCTTCGTAAATTAAATTGGTATACTTTAAACTATACTGTGACAAAAGGACGATGAAGATGAAGGTCTGCTGAGGAATTTATAATAGGTTTTTTCGAAGATGAGTCGGCTCTTACTCTAAGGTATTTATCATAGTATTTAACTTTTATCGCACATTTACATTTCTGTCTAAACTGTAAGCATTGGCATTCTTGAACTATGTGTGAAATCAGTTTTTTTTTGTCAATTGAATATTTATTATATATATTTACTATATTATATATTCACGAATATTTTATTTTTAATTGTAATGAAAGGTGACTTCATAAATTAACTCAGGTTGAAGACATTTTTCAATTTGACATCTCTGTATATAATAATACAGGGAGAAGAAGAACAGCTCTTGTTGAGTTTCATGCCAGTTCTTCTCACTGCAAGGTCTCTTGCTGTTGATTTACGAACCGATGGCGTAGCTTATTAACATTCACTTTTTTTGTTTCTAACATGGGAGAATATTCCATAAATTATTATTTTTTATGTTTCAGCACTATGAAATCATATGAACTTTCGATAGAAACGTACGTATAATACTCAAGTAAATCTCTGAATCAGACCCTTTCTGAGTAAGTTGACTGACGGGGGATTTTGTGTGTGCTTGTTTAGGCGATAAAAATATTTGTTTGAAACGGTTGTTTTTATTGGTAAGTGCTTACCTCACGTTAGATTTGATATCCTGGTATGATTCTTACGAGTTAAAAATATATTATATGTATATGAATATTATTAAATAACGAGAAGTAATCATAAAAATAACTATATTAGATAGAAAGTTGTCCTGTTATTATTTTAGCAATTTTATATTATTTGAGGATTTTAGGAGCTTGATGGCGCAGATGGTTAATGCGTTTGGCCCGCGATCGTGGAAGTTAATTAAAGCAACTTACGCAATGGTCAATGTCAAGAAATCGAAAGAGTTTCTGTTACGATTTTAAAGTGATTTCGAAAATCAAACTTCTATTCAAATTTTATTTATAACTTGATCTGCATTTGCATTGCATTGAAAATAAAGGTAAAATTTCAAATATCTTTGATCCATATTAACACAGTTTCCTTGTTATTAGAAGGTCCTAAGTTTAATTACACATTCCCTACAAAGGAAAACTTGTCTGTTTTAATTTGTGTATAGCGCAGCTATGGTGGCCACTTAAACTTCACAATCCTCTCACACCATCTTATGAACATAAGCTAGTCTTTTATACATTTTCTCATATCGAAATTCAATGGATATGTAGCAAAAAATAAAACAATGCTTATAATAAAAGAAGCATCGTGAAATGCTCTAGGCCCGCTTTCATTTCGTTGGCAATTTCATCCTGCCTACTTTAATATCAAAGGGCTGATAAATGGTTCGCTGACAATGAAATATTCATAACCTTTTATGTCTTCTGTACAAATATTAAATTTGCAATTAATAAAGCTTTAGATTTTACAGAGTAAACATTGATATGGTGGAAAATCTTCTGGGAAATTCTTTTACATGGCACAAATGCACAATTCAATGAGCGCGTCTACGAATAGTGTATAAAATTAAAACAAGAAATAATCGGGATACCTTTGCGTTCATTATTTTCTCTTTGGTCATGTACAAATATACGTTTGTTTATGCATACTTTTAGAATTACCTTTCTTCATAGGAACAACGCGGCTAATATTAAAACTGATATAAACGATGATTTTGTAAAAACAAATAATGGATCATTTGAAAATACTCAATATAAAATAAAATACTAAATAAGCTCTTGAGTTGCGGATATATTATTGTAACTTTTACATTATGTGGAAACCTTGCAAGCCTTGAATTCAATCAAGCCTTCAAGTAAAATTACTTGAACTGATGAACGGTTTTTATTTAGGTCTCCCTCCTCTTTAATGCTCTTTTCTCAACATTTTTTGCCTTCATTTTCCATCGACTATCAAAGTTGTTGTCAAAGCGAGCCGAAGTCTTAGTAAATAAAGAAAAACGCGCTCCAGACTACATCATACTCAATCCAATAGAAAAAAGTCCAAGTAAGAGCTTAAAATTGTAGTAAATCCGTTATTGGAAGAAACATAATATTTATATGCTAGTAGTAACAATAATAAGTTTCTGAGTCACTGAAACAACACAGTGTTTGTATTCGTTATCTAGCATTTAATATATAAGTGCTGACTTTTATAGCCTAAGAGTCGTTTTAAGAATCCTCCAAGATCGTTACCTAACTGTAACTCTAGTAAAAATAATATCTCTTTCGTTCTAAGGCCCGACTTTGCCAACTTTATTTACTACTCTACTTGAGTATGAGGCTTAGAAATTAGCCGGAAAATTAACTAATGACAATAGTTACCGTTAAACTTTTACCTAGGAAGAATAAACATAAAATCACGTATATTCTGATTGGGCTGGAAGCTAAATCAAATCATGGATTGGGCCTGCTGTTACCTTTTTAGAACAGCTTATAATGTAGATACTAAGTAACACAACGGACGACCCGCAAACCGCAGCGGATGGCGGTCGCGCGGATGCTTATTTAATAGGTATATTAGATGTAGGACAAAGCACTGGAGCTCTACTCTCTTTCTCCGAAACAAAATTTCGGCAACGAACGAATTTTAAACGAAATTTCGCCAAACTCTACTCTATTTCATCTTCGAACACGCACATAAAGTTCGGAATCACAGACAATTATCGTGAACGAATGGAATGAGTTATATTTCCGAGTTTTTTTATCTACACTTTTTAGATATCGTTTTTTACTTCAAAACAATATTACTTTATGACAACATTTTTGATTACATTAAATAACCTCTTTTGAGAGTGTTAGCCGACTGATTTGTAAAGTTGATGCAATCGAATGTATGTAAACCTAAATTTGTCGTGTAACACTTTGAAGTATTGATAATACAATAATAAACAAAAATTTGATTTATTTGTAAATTTTTCAGACTAAAAAATGTTCCTCACGCTAAGCAGCCTTAATTAAAAATACTATAGTAGTCATTTTAGGTTTAATTTAAACAAAAATCCCAAAACGAAAATGAAAAGGTAACACTTTTCATTTCGTCAATTTGAGGTAAAATTTCGAACAATTAACTGTCGAATTCAACTTTTAGTTCAAAAGTTTTGTGAATTAGAGTAGGCTTAGAGAATTTAAATGTCAAACTATTTTCGGACGAACGAATTTTCGAAATGAAATAGAAACATAGTAAGGAACGTGCGAAATTTCGATCGAAATTTCGTTTTTCGTTGAAATAGAGTAGACCTCCTGGCATCCACGTAACCGCCCGGGTGAGCCATACAAATTGACATCCGCGCATCCGCCATCCGCCGCGGTAAGCGGGTCGTGTGTTAGCGTGAGTTGCACCAACTTACTATAATTTAACTATCATGTCATATGTATTAGTCTTAAAATATAAATAGTCTTAAAATTTTACTCTCACTAGCTCTGCGTTGCAACTCACTAAAACAACCGTATAGTTCATTCGCGTTAAGAAAATAGTGACTCATCACCGACTGCCGGCCAAGCCACGCCCCCTAGCCAATTAAAACGCTAGAAATTAGTAAGGCGAGTTCACAGTGCTCAGTTGAAGTCAGACCTTCGAACTGATCGGTTGTGTATTTTGCGTACTACTTGTTTAAAATTAAATTTGGAAAATGGATATCTCACCTATTAAAAAAAATAAAAGTGGATCAATTATACATAGCGGAGAGAGACGCGTAATTTACAATGTTTATAAATATTTCAAACAGATTGATTTAAATGAGACTGTGGAGAGCATAGTAATTAAAACTGCAAGTGCATGCGGTGTGTCCGAAAACACTGTTTATAAAATTATAAAAGAACAAAAAGAAACGAATACATTGAAATCACCTGTGAAAAAAAGAGCTCGACTATCCACGGTCGATAAATTAGATGAACTAGACAAATGTGCAATAAGGAGAAAAGTACACTCTATATATTTAAATAACGAGTATCCAACATTGGACAAAATAATAACACTTTGCGAAGCTGATGAAGATATTCCTGTTTTCAAATACTACTAAACACTTCACAAAATACTGCACGAGCTTGGTTTTGACTTCAATAAACAAGATAGTAGAAAATTGTTAGTGGAAAGAGAAGATATTGTTTTATGGAGGCGAAAATATTTAAGACAAATAAAAGAATATAGAAACGCTAATAAAACCATTTACTATCTCGACGAAACGTGGGTAAACGCCGGACACGTAAAAACAAAAGTGTGGTTGGATACAACAATCAAGAATAAAAGACAAGCTTTCCAAGATGGCTTATCAACCGGCCCAAAAGCTCCGACAGGGAAAGGGAAAAGGTTAATTATATTGCACATTGGCAGCGAAAAAGGATTCCTGGAAGATGGTTTACTAGTCTTTGAATCTAAATCTACAAAAGATTATCATGAAGAAATGGATGGTGAAAGATTCCTTAATTGGTTCAATGGTATAATACCGAAGCTTGAACCAGGAAGTGTGGTTGTCATGGATAACGCTCCCTACCATTCGGTAAAAGTTGAAAAAATACCCACGGCCAGTTGGAATAAGCAGCAAATACTAGAGTGGTTGCAAAACAAAGACATATCTATGGATATGAGTTATTTGAAAAAAGAATTATTATTGAAAGTCGCCGAAATCGCCCCACAATATAATAAATATTTAGTAGATGAGACTGCTAAAAACAATGGCATTACAATTCTTCGTCTGCCGCCTTACCATTGTAAATTAAATCCGATTGAAATGGTGTGGGCCCAAATAAAAAATTATATTGCTGCGAATAATACTACATTCAAAATGAGTGACGTAAAAAAAAAATTTTATGACGCAATCGCGTTAGTAGACGCCAATCGGTGGAAGAAATGCTGCGACCACGTGATACGCGAAGAAAATACCATGTGGGGTTTGGATGACGTCATGGAACATGCAGAACAAAATTCATTCGTAATAAATGTAACGGGAGAATCTAGCGATACTGATTAGCGATTTAAGTACTTAGTTTTAAGACAATTTTGTATTTTTTTATTTTAGTACTTATTACGATTAATCCAAATATGTGTTACTCTACTAATATAGCGTTTAAGTTGACATTAAAAATTACCTTAATAGGAATATTTTAACATGTTTAAAATCATTGATACTTTATTATTTTTCTATTAAACTTATTTAATGTTTTGAAAAAAAATGTTTAATTTTTTCTCCATTATGAATACACCCTTACCCTGCAGTTGCACTGATGAGTCACTATTTTCTTAACGCGAATGAACTAATGTAGAAGCGTAAACATACCCTCTATATGTATGGTTATTGAAATATTTATTTATAACAATGTATCTTTGTCTGTCATTACAGTGCTAAAAGATTTTTAAATCCCGACCTCGCAAATACGTGATTAAAATAAGTACGCTAATGTGTATCTCTAATAGTGTATTTAGAGAATAATTTACATCGCGCAAGCATATGTAATTTCACAAGCTTGTGTCAACTGTTTTCGTGGATATCCCATTTACATACATTCTGTTCGGCGCGCAGACAAAACATAATGATATTCGACATGGCGTGTATTGTATAGATGTGGCCTCGTAGCAATATTGGCATCATGATACGGAGAGCTACAAGCTTTGTCAGAGTTATGAATACATTGTCTATGACAGAGCTCAATCGATATTGACAGTTAAGGATGTGATACTTAGGTACACTTGCATGAAAGTTGTTTACTCGAGATAAGGCTTAATCGTGTTAGGCACATCATTCCATGTTTGTTAATTGTTTAAATTCAAAAAAAGATAGAATTTGGATTAAACCTGATAAGCTTTTAAACTTGAATTAAGAACTGTGGTGCAAGTGGGCTTAAATGAGCACTTCCATCAAATACTTTTCTCTGGAAATCCATAATGATTAAGATATATAGCATACAATAGTTTTTTGTCATATTATAGTTACATTCTATTATAAAAATTAAAAAATATTACGGATTTTTTAACCGACTTAAAAATAGTGGCTAACAGCATTACCCAAATACTTAGATTACAACAGAAAGGGAAGATACGGTACGCTCACACTAGCATCAAATAAATATGATCCGACTCAAATACATAAGCAACTCTCACACACGCACACTTCTGTATAAACATTAAATTCTACGTTTCAACGCAGCGCGAGCGAAACGGCGCGAGTCTGCGTCACTTTGCAGCCAACTGGTTTCCTCTCTTTCTACAGACGGTGTAGCTCTATTGTTGTCCTTATCTTGATAAAAAATGGCGAATCAGTAACTAACATTCATGTCAAACCGTGTTTTTTGAGAAAAAAAATGATTTATAGTTTTACGAATGAAAAGTATTGCCGGGGCATTAGTTATAAAATCTTGAGCGATTAAAATCTATTCCAACATTAAATGTTTTCTTGTACATAGAGTAACATTTACTAGTCGTCAAGACTCTCCAATTGGCATGTCTTCCGAGTCTTCGCAGCGTGTGCGCTTATGAAATTATATGCTCTTATCAATATCATTGATTTAAGTATTTTGTACTAAAGCTAGCCATATATTGATAAAGTTGTCCTCTACCACTTCTCTGTATATCGTCTTTATCCGCAACTAGGGCAATTTAGCGGATTACCGTGAAATATCCAATCGAAACCATCTCTGCGCGTTTGATTAGCTATGTGCAGTTAGCTCGTAAGTTTCGAGTCCATTGCAGACTCATCGCACAGCTCGTGATAGTCAGGAATTACTGGAGCATGAACGTGTATCTACGTCAAAGTGGGATTTCTTTTCTATCGATATGAAAACGAGCAATGAAACAAATTTTTAAGTAGGTATGTAGATAAAAAAAACTGTATGCGTCATGTGTTAAAAAACCAAATAGTGTGCATGGACCACACATCTGAAGTGAAACTTCTTTTCGGAGATAACCTAGCATTAGGCGGTGCATAAAGCATATGGGAACGCATCTCGTGACGCTCGTAGCGTTTCAGCCTTAGCCGAGTTCCAACTTTCGTGCTCGTCGGGAAGAGCTGCGCATGTATCCCACACACACATATATATAAGGTGTCGTGTGACGCTCGTGACGCATATCCGTTTCATCTTTTCCACAGGATTTTTCAATTTACACCCCGTCCGAAACGAAGATTCACTTCAAAAAAGGTTTAAGTATATCTTGTTTCAATAAAAACAAGTTCGTATCAATTTAAATGCTTTACTGGTTCTAAAAGTACTCATGTAGGTAAAATAATATTAGTAAATATTTTACTCACCTTCTGATGTAAACAGTTTAAGTGGGTCAACTAATAATTTTAATGACCCTATCAATGTAATGTTTGACACGACATTATGGACGACCGAACACCATGAAGTAATGAATAATGATTTATATTTAAGTTAGCTTACTAAACTGAGCCCTCACCAAAAGCATTAATAACACCATGTTTTAATATAACTCCAATTCTTAGAACCAAGATAATTAATATTATTCAGTCAGCTTTTTAAATATATTAAGTGCATTTATCACAAACAGAAATAAATAGGTTCCTATTTCTCTGATCACAAGTACCTCAAGCAGGGTTCGAACACTTCGAACTTAGGAACCTCGTAGCTTGGATCACGAGGTAGAAGCCATTAAATATTATTTATTTATGTGATATGAGCATGCATGTTAAAATAAAAACTACAATACGAATTACTCCTTGTTTAATACTCGTAAAAGTATTTCGTTTGATATTTTAGTTTACCTACCTAGTGCTTGCAGCCTAAGAAAAACTTAAAGAAATTGGACACGTCCTTCAGGGTCTCGGTAGCATAGCCATTAATTAATGCATTCGCCCTGATTACCAAAGATAGATATAGATATTTATAATTCTGTTGTGTATAAAGAAAAGCGAAAATATAAATTATTTTTTTAAAAATGCCACGGAAACGTTTATCTGGCAAACAGGGTGTGTTACACGTAGGTGAGGTCACACGGCTCTCAGCATGTTTACAAGCATGTGACGTCATTTTAGGCTCCGTCAATCCCAGGCGCTTTAGGTCACGTGCTAATAGTAATAAAATAGTAAAATCTTTTTTATTTCATGATTTTTAGTAATAAATTCACTTTTTTTGTCAGAATAGTGAAATCGCTCCCAATTTCGTGTTAAACACGCATACCAATAATTGGTACTTTATTTTTCATACTGTCAGAGCTCTCAAATAGCCGTGGCGACAGGCCGTCAGTGCTCACACACGCGCACTCCATGAAGCTTTGCCTCTGTGTCTTCTTTATTCGTTGGGTTTGATTCAGTAACGCGTGCTTGATGAAGGCTTGATGCGATAACTGCGCAGCTCATTGTGCGGATCAAGTGCAGTGTGCGAGCTATCGAAGGTGGCTAAGGATTGTAACCAGTCGACTATGAATATCATAGAAACTTGTCGACTATGAATATCATTGGAACTTGCGCTCGGCAAACTGCCAGCCATACTGACCAGAGTTTAATTCAATATATCTCACGCCGAAGTTGTAGCTTCATGCTGGACGGCGTGTGAACAAAACCTTACATAGATGTAATGCATCAGATTCCAACTTTCTAGCTCATTTAATAAAAGTCCATCAAACTATGGTAGGCGATGAGGGATTGGCTACTTTTTGTATTTCTGTCATTACTAAATGGCGCGTCGTTAAAATATGGCTATAAAGTGAGAATAATAAGTGATTACATATTAATTTATTTAACTGAAGCCAAGTATCTCTGCAATTCAACACAATTTTTATTACAATAAGTAAACCGCGATATCTCCATTTAATAGGTCGAGCTGTTATGTAAAGTAATAAATAAAGTAAGGTAAGTAAGGTAAAGTTAAGTAAGGTCGAGCTGTCTCAACACACATATTGGAGTGGCTCAGGGTTAAGCGGTTTCAAATATATTTTTGCTGCTATGTTACTGTTAAATGACCTTCCTGCTGTAATAATAATTTTGAGTGCTAAATCCTTGCCATAAATCTGACTGATAAATCTTAAAAATTATACTGTATAATTAATATTTTCTTGATTATTTTTGCATTTTGACTTTGGAATAGACATTTTATTCTATCTATACAATTTTAGCTTAATTGTGATTTATTTTCTATTAATTGAAATTAACATGAAAATAACTGTTTCTTTTTTCAGTGGTCGCGTTCGTGGTTTACTCTCTTTATAAGTATTAGGTGTATGTTTGAATCTCTACTTTAGTTTAAACAAAGTTTTTTTAAAAGTTAAGTAGTTGTTATTGTTATACCGAATTCGTTATCGCCGAATGAAAAAAGATCGCAAGTATAAATAGCCTATAAGACTGTCACTTCAGTAAGTGAACATGAAATCGTTCGTGATTCAAAAACGTTCGTGATTCCTTGGTCTATCATTGTCATATTCATCACAAAGAAAGTGGCAGCAGCAACTCCAATCAAACTTAAAGTTTGTTGTCGTCGCTAAGTTCGGTTATAAGTTAAAACAAAGAAGAATATCATCAACAGCAAGAACAACATCTAAAGTGAATAAAGATATTGTTACAGTAACAATAGTGACTATTAGTTGTAAGGAAAGTTATCCACTAGTTGATTGTGAAACTGGTAAATATCTGGTTTTCCTAGTATTGGAAATAAGCGTAGCTTAACGGGCAGACAATCTGTACCTGATAACAACTGTTACTAAATATCGCGTTGTTGCAATATAATAATTTTGGAAGAAATATATTAAGAATAAGACCGGAGAACAAATGATAGGAATAAAAAAAGTAACAGAAAATGTTACATGTTTTTGGTGCTACGGCCACAACGAAATTCAGTAAACCATATAAGTATACTATACATATTCGTATAATGTGTAATTTAAATGTAAAATATTGTTACGAACAATCTGGACGCAGATCTAGAACGTTGCGGCCTTCGCTCGGCGTACTCGCGACCGGAAGTACCTGTAATGTTACGATTCACACGAATATCAGCCTTAACAGTGCAGTGTAAAGCTGAAGGTGCAATGACGAATTCGAATAGTTTGCAAACCGAAATGTCAAATTTTGTATGGAAACTTGAACAGCAGCGGCACAAAGTACGTAACGAGAACTAAAAATCAGACCACATCTGACAATGACTTTTCGGACTCGCAAACGATACGAATACGCTATTGATTCGTGCTAGGGGTACTGAACCGCTTAACCTACTAAGCGCTTCAACGCCACGCGACAATATGATTACCGAGCTAAGCAGATTCATAGTATTAATCCTGTCGGGACTATGCGTCAAATGCGTATTATATAAAGCGAAGATATCTGCAGCCGAGAGGTGAACGGGCTAGATTAGGTGGGGTTCCCCATCTTTTTTAGGGATTCGTACCCAAAGGGTGAAACCCCCGGTTACTAATTTTATTCTCAGCTTTCCATCTGGATCTCTGTCTACGCTTTTGTCGGCTGTATTTCGTAATCTGTAAGTACATGACGAAATTTTTTGATGTGATTTATAGGGTTCCGTATTCCTGACAAGGATCCCTTATAGCTTCGTCGTGTCCGTCTGTCTGCTTATCCGTCTGAGGTTTTGCTTAGAACCCTTTTTGCTTTTGGGTCGAATCTTGAGGGTCCAACGGGTACTAGACCGAAATATGTACATCAATATTTTTTTTCATCGTCTACCCCATCGTGTGAGTGGGGTACCGTTTGCAAAATATCAAAATTCAATTCAAAATTCATTTCTAAACTGTTAGCTAATCTGGAAAAAATAATTTTCAAATTCAATTAAAATATCTACAGAACCCTCCCTACACTGCGTGTGGCACGACACGCATTTTGCCAATTTTTTTTTTCAAATGAAAAAAGAAAGAGTTGCCACCTCACCTAATGTTTATAAGATTAGATATCGAACAACCCACCAAATCACAAATAATTTGGATTTTTTCCATTTTTTTGCAATTCAGAAGTCGGTGTAGCCGAAGTTTTTACCAAAGTTTAATATTTTTGGAAATATAATTATATTTACTAATAGTAAAGGCTTCGGCTACGCCGACTTCTGAATTACAAAAAAATGGAAAAAATCCAAATTATCTAAGATGGACCTACCAATACGCGACGTATTTGGTCTAATGGTTTTTGGTTCATTCCATTAGAAACTATCAGTTATCCGGTGAACATGGTTAAAATTTTCAGACAACGGCTTTTAGCAATAGTGAAATTGAGGAGTAAGTAAATACCTACGATTGCATTGGGTTCTATTCACATTCGCTTTATTTTTGACCCTTCAAAAATAAAGCGAATGTGAATATTAAATAAAATTATTTCCCGGATTTGAAATTTCAATGATCGTCGAATGAGAAAAATTGGCAAATTATGCCCCCTTGTTTTGGGTTTTTCTGCTTTACGCTGTATCGCGCACCATTTAATACTTTTAGTGCCAAATAAAGTCCATCTATCATACTATAATGTCATTATTAGATGATGACGTAAATTTTGGGTTCGGCAGCTATTACGAGCGATCTAATTTAACTAAGTACCTACGCGACCGTTAAGACGTATCAAGATTAAATTTATCACTATAGTACCTATCTATCCTTATCATCACAGTTGGAGTACAAGATAGACTTTCAATACGGGTCTAATTGGTCTAATAAGTATACAATTTAGGTAAATTTAGACAAATAAAATAAACTATATCTCGAAACTTTACATATTCATCAAATAAATATCCGCTACCGAGTTTCTTAACGATGTTTATTAATATGAATTAAGAGTTTACCAAAAAAAATAGATAACATCTTTTATTGATAAATCAGTATGTAACAGTATATTCATAATTTCGTTCTGGCTACATGAGTTCTCCAAGTAGATTCTGTATTCTGTCATCTCACTTTCGAATTTCAATATTTCGCACTTATGAACCTTGTGAAATTAAATACCTTTTACAGTACCCTTCAACAGTCATTTGTTGCGTTTGCTGTATAATGACATAACGTGAAAATAATTGCAAAAAGCTCGACAGCGAGATTTTATTTTACAGAATCGTCCCACTGCTGCAATCACGATGGATTTCGCGCCTTTTTTCCAATGTAACATATTACAGTAGGTACGTAACGTTCCCGCACGGCTTACGACTGGGGTGTAAATTCTACCAGAGAGCTTTTGTCTAGTTGCCAAGCGGACCAATCGGATATTTTGCGTAAAAAGATGCATTTTTTTATGTTTCCTTCTAGATGGTCAAGCGGATGTGAAAACCTCATGGATAGAGCCGTCAGCAGGGTTATGTCAGACTTTTCCTGACTAAAACACACCCGTGGGGGGAAGCCCATGGCTAATGGGACTTACCGGCTTCATCTGATGCAATCATCCCCTTAAAAGGGGGATCATGCACTGGCTGCGCTAGAGGACGGATGTTCACTAATATGCACTTGTATCGGGATGCAATTCCTATGGGTACCGCTGAAAAAGACAGTGTCTGTCAATGCAATAGGATAATGTTATTATGACTTAAGTATTTCACTCCTTCTATAATAGGTAATAAACGCATTTATCGTATTGCATTAAGTATAACGAAGATATGACACTTATGCACCACATAGAGGTTTCACAGTCAACTAGGAACCCATATAGTGTGCTATGTCTGTCCATCCATCCATCCGTGAGCCTGCAGCTTAGATCGAGATTCGTTATAAGAAAGCTGTAATTGGCTTGGATTTACATATATTAGGTATTCATGCCGATAGTGGTGAAATAAAATCTGGAAATACAAAGTCAGTTATCTAACCTTTAAACAATAACTTTAAAAAATACGAGATTCGGCAATTAAATACTTTTATATTACCCTCTATAATTTTGGTTTTTCAATCAAGAC
Source organism: Chilo suppressalis (assembly GCA_902850365.2). NCBI lineage: Eukaryota > Metazoa > Arthropoda > Insecta > Lepidoptera > Crambidae > Chilo > Chilo suppressalis. The sequence goes on along the minus strand of OU963906.1, from coordinate 11,684,898 downwards.
CAAATTAGTTTCTCACTTATTCGAAAATTCAGTGGTTTTCAACAAATACATATTAACCTGATAATTTAAAAAAAAATACAACTAAAGTTAATTCACAATACGTCATGCTCTTAATAATATAATTTAGTTTTAAATCACAGAATACGAAAATTACAAAGATATTAAAGATTTTCATTCCGTTGAATGAAAAAATCAAAAGTGCTGAGAAAAGGCCCGATTCCTGAAAAATCCCGAGATTTTATTACAGATTGAGATTTTTCTCTCAAACACTCTACTCAACAATTTAAAAATGTCTTAAGATTATCGTATTAATACAGTGCGAATATCGGAGGATCTTACTCACGTGTCGTACATCGCACCTTACATAAAAATCGCTCAAAGCTCGAAGGACCAAGATGTTGGCGATGAAAGTTATGATGATGAAGGTGATGAAGATCTTCAGTCCTCGGATCCGTGATGTGGAATGTATGTAGGTTGTCGGATTCAAAACGCTGGTTGTTGCTTTACACGATGATTGTTCCTGGCAGACTACAATATGCCTTACAAATGTTTCGTCTTATATTGACGACCTCCGTGGCCGAGTGGTTTGTACGCCGGGTTTCATGGTGTCGCCGACTCGAGAGGTCCCGGGTTCGAATCCCGGTGGGGGCCGATGTTTGTGTGATGAATACGAGGATTTGTACTCCAGTCATGGATGTTTTATATGTATTTCTATAAAAATATAATTATATATGTACTGTATATGTATTCTATCCTTTACGTTCCAGAAGTACGTTCGCAGCCACTCCAGGTAGACTGCCGTTGCTTGTAGTGCAGCACGTTCCTTCCTTTAGGTCTGGGGAAGGTGCGGGTGGAGTGTAGCGCGTCCCCTCCCGCTAGTCCAAGGAGGGTGCGGATGTGTTTTCCAGCCGGACGATCTTTGATGATAGTCGCCGTGGAGATGCCGACCGCGTAGTGGATACTACGAGGTCGGGCTGCCGTGGCTCCCTGTAGTTCAGTGTGTCTTCAAATATCTGAAGCGCTCGTTTATCCTCGCTACTCACATGCTTTGTTGTGAGCGACACTCCCACCAAATCGAGGTGAAAGTGTTTCCCGACGAGATCCTCCAGCGAGTCCTCTTCAGTATCGCACATCGTGATGTGGAAAACGCCTTGTTGGTTCCTAGCTCTCGTTGCGCTCGACTACGTTCCATGACCTAGCCCAGCTCCGTTTGTGAGGCCGCTGGTTCCGTCGGTCCTCCATAGCACATCTCACGGGTGACTATCATCGGCCAGTTGTCAGTCCCGATGAGTATCTTCAGTTTCGCTCTCTGGTAAGTGAGCGATTCGTTGTTCATGCTTCTCAGATGTTGATGCTCCAGAACCTCCGCCGGTACGGTCTATGGCGTAAGGTCCAGCTTTGGTATCGTTTAGGAAGCGATCTCGAACGCGTTGTAGACCGTGCTCACACCTTTGATAGTGAACTTCACACGACGGCTCTCCACTTCCCGTCGCTCGCAATTTGCCTTTGATTTGCAACTGCGTCATCAGCGCCGGATCGTCGTCCATAAGGGTGACTGTCGAGACTTCGTGGAATAGCGCGTAGGTTTGGAGGCTCCTGCACTTACTCGTAACTATCACCGGGCAGATTTTCAGTTTCACGTCGTTGTGAATTGCTGTAGCGGTGACGGTTGCGGTGATGGATTCTTTGCTAACGCTTTCGTCAATGGTGGTGGCTCGCTTCTCTCCGCTGTTGCCGTGAAGTAGGCGATAGTGCGCTCTTCGACAGCCTTCCACTCTGCAGGCTTTCTTCATGCAGTCGTTTCAGTGGTGGCGGCTGGTCATACATTTAAAGCACACCCCCGCCTTCTTCACTGTCTTCCATCTGTCTTCGAGTTGCAGTGCCTTGAATCCTTCGCAGCTGGGCAGTGTGTGCGATGCTTTACACTGCGATCATTCTTCTGGCGCTGCTGCTGTTGAAGTCGCTGTATAAATGGTCTTCTTTTTCATACCCGGTCGTGAGGCTGGGCGAGGCGGCTCTTGTTTCTGGCGGCTCGTTGTTGCAAGCCTGTGTTTGAGGGCGCGATCGGCTTCCCGCATTAAAAACGTTGCCAATTTGCAAATGTCCGCGTCCTGGCTTGGGTGCTCTTCTCCATTGTCGTACCACCTTGATTTAAGGTGCGGACTTATCTTGTCGAGCACTTCTCACACTAGCATACAGTTGTATAGATATCCGCGTTTAACGTTCCTCAACACGGCGACGACGTTCTGTGTCTTCACGGCGAAAGCGTTAAGTTCCATCGCCATGTTCCCAAGTCGTGGCAGTCGTCGGATGTCTTCGAAGGCGAGGTCCACTAGTATCTCGGGCCTCCCGAAACATTGCCGCAGCATCTTCATGATAACGTCTGGATACGTAGCGGTGCTTAGTTGTGGTGCTACTACATTGCGGGCTTCTCCACGTAAGCAGTTGCGCAGTCTCGCAAGATTCTCTACAGAGGTGAATTTGTAGATTCTTGTGGTTTCTGCCATTACCGCCGAGAACTGTATCCAACCTATTGGTGATCCCGAAAACTCGGTTGTCTCTCGCGGCGGTGACCTCGACGAAATCATTGCCTGCAGAGTGTCAGCCAGTCGGTCGATGTCTTGGCTTCTCGAAGTGGACGATCTCCCACCACATTCGCGGTCTGAGCAGTCGTCGGCATGGACGTCCTATCAAATCGAGCCCTCCTGGTCACCGGAGTGGTTGTTTGCTAGAACTCGATCAAAGCAAATCAAATCAAAATCACTTATTCAGCACAGAACACGGTTACAGACAAATTGTTATACTTATAATTTTACAAAATAACAAAAAGGCAGACATCTTATAATAAATACAACTATGTACCATACTGGCGTCGATTCCGGCACGACACCCTAAAAGCAAACTTATACTTGACAGCAGTGTATCCCTGTCACTATGTACAGAGAATGAAAAGGAGTGACCGATACCAAATTTAGTGCTAAGTTAATAGAATCATGCCAGAATCGACATCACTATCCGTATTCACGGCTGCGCTGAAAAGGGCCCGGTTCAGCATTATGTCAGTGCAGTGTGCACTGGCGCTAGTTTTCAACTGGGTCCTTTATCTGACAAGTGCCAAACACTAACGATTTTTATCTCTAATATATAAAATTCTCGTGTCGCGGTGTTTGTGGTTAAACTCCTCCGAAACGGCTTTCCCGATTCTCATGAAATTTTGTGTGCATATTGGGTAGGTCTGAGAATCGGACAACATCTATTTTTCATCCCCCTAAATGTTAAGGGTAATCCACCCCTAAATTTTTTTTTTAAATTTTAGATTTTTTTTTTAATTTTTTTATGATACAGCATTAGTAAATACATATAATACTGAATTTTCAACTCTTTACAATCAACCCCTATTTTACCATCGCGATTATTAATTTTAATAAATTTTTTTTTCTCAATTCAATTTGATCTTCCGCCTTCACCGGTCGATAACCGAACAACGATCAATCGATCAGTTATCCCCGCTAGATGTCTACCTGGGTCACCTCTCATCCAGCAAAAATCACGGAGTAGGGATGAGACTGAAGCCGGTCTCCTGTCTTCCTCAATATACAGTTTTCGGCCATTTTTTTGGTTTCATTTGTGTATCGATCGTAGTGTCTTATACGTATTATTTTATTTTTTCTGTGCATCTATTACGTTAATTTTACTCTCATCGTGAATTTATTATTAATTTCCAGCGCAATAATATTTTTTTCACATTTTATTAAAACTTTGACGACCTCCGTGGTCGAGTGGTTTGTACGCCGGGTTGCATGGTGTCGCCGACTCGAGAGGTCCCGGGTTCAAATCCCGGTGGGGGCAGATGTTTGTGTGATGAATACGAGCATTTGTACTCCAGTCATGGATGTTTAATATGTATTTGTATATAAAAAAAAATATATATATATACTTATATATGTACAGTTTATGTATTCTATCCGTTACCCTAGTATCCTATAACACAAGCCTTATAGTGCTTACTTTGGGGCTAGGCTAATTGGTGTGAGTGTTGGAAATATTTATTATTTATTTATTATTATTTATAACTGATAAAGACAGTTTTAACTATTAGCCGAAACGGCTCGACCGATTTTCGTGAAATATTATATGCATGTTCAATAGGTCTGAGAATCGGACAACATCTATTTTTCATCCCCCTAAATGTTAAGGGTGGTCCACACTTAAACAATTTTTTTTGGACCATCATCATACAAAAATACATACAACCCTAAATTTTCACCCTTCTACCACCAACCCCTATTTTTTATTTACGAAGTTCGCTGGGACAGCTATATAGTAGGTATTTCTATAGATATTCAATATACGGATGGAGACATTATAATGCTCCATACCTATATAAATAATTATAAAAAAGTGGCTTCAGACTTTCGCATTTCAGAACCAATACAATATTGAAAAAAAAAACAAGCGCAAGACACAATAGAACGTGACGTAAGCAGTATTCGAAATTTTTAAAAAATCGAAAATTGAATGCCGTAGAATGAAAACCGAGGTTCCCTAAGCGATGCGTGTGGAACTGAATTTTCTTTCATTGAATTTACGTCCTTCAAATTTATTTGTGTAGCTTTTGTAAAATTATTCTTTCGTTACATAGTGAAAAGCTCTTCCACTGTTTCCTTTTGTTTATTTGTTGTTAATTTTTCTTTGTATTCTAGATATAAATGCTGATTCATTATATTTACATAGTATTTAATACACCCGTGTGAAGCCGGGAAGGGCCGCTAGTATCTCTTATCTATTAGACAAGTCCGTCCGTCCGTCCGTCTGTGGTGCTGTTTCAGCGGCCAAACCGTAAGAGATAGATAAAGAGAATGTTTAAGTTATAAGTTAAGAATAGTCTGATAAGACTACAAACCGGATTTGAGTAACGTAGCACTTCCGGTTTTCGAGAAATCACGAATTTCAAACGAAACCACACAAAATCTCCGAAGTTCTCAATTAATTAAATACATTTTTTTTAAATCAGTTTATGGTGAACATTTGGTTCACTGGTTTGCTAGTACATATATAATTTAAAAGAAAAATAAGATCGGGGTTCTCCACTCTTTCCATAGCAGGCGGGTGATTCATCCGTTCCTCCCGTTTTGCTGTGGTGTTGCTCAGCCCGATGTCATTCAACTAAGCGTGTACACTTTCTAAACGCTCGGTTGGTTCCTCCGTTTCCTCTGGGGCGCTATCGTTGTCTTCTATTTCAGCAAGGTCAGTGGCCAGCTTCTTCCTAATTAGCTCCGCTTCCAATTGGAGCTCTTGTCGACGTATTGCTGCCAAGTTTTCCTCCGCTTTAAATTGGAGGCGTGCTACAGCGCTCGCGGTCGATTTGTTTAAGCGCGCAGTAAGATAGGTGTTCTGGCAGCTTACTGAGTCCTGGTCAATCCCTCGGGTTTCCATGTCGCTGCGGTACCACATGTTGATGCAAGCAGCGGCGTCTCCTCAAAGCAAGTCCCGCCCTGTAGAGCGGTATTTGCGCCATTATTTGCGGCCGACGGCGATGCCGGCGGTTCCACAAATACAAAGTGACGGTCGTCTTCCTACCGACTCTGGCTTTTTGTGATGACCATCTTCGATTCCTAGCGTAGGTCAAATCCTAGCTTAGATCAAAATCCTAGCGTAGCTCAAAATCCTAGCGTAGCTCCAATTCCTAGCGTAGCTTAAATTCCTGGTGTAGTCACAGTCCTGGCGTAGCCGGAAGTCCTGTCGTAGTGCAATATCTGTGTTTGTTTTAAATACAGCTCGAAGAACCAGCTGTTGGTTTTCGAAAATGGATCCAGCTCGAAGGAGCAAGATTTCGGTGATTAAGATGATGATGAAGATGAAGGTGATGAAGACCTTCAGTCCTCGGATCCCTGCTGTGGACTGTATGTAGGTAGTCGGATTCAAAATGCTGGTTGTTGCTTTACACGATGGACTGGCAGACTACAAATTGCCTTACAAATGTTTCATCTTATGTACTAATTTGGCCCCGTTATCCGAGACCGCCAACCAATTATAGCGCTCACTATAAAGCGCACGCCCCGCGCGTCCCTTAAAAGTACGCCTTCTGGTTGGCGGTTCATCACGCGACTATCCCCACGTTGCATAATGCTCGGACGCCCGTAAAGTAGACCTTGTGATTGGTCAGCACGTTTTTCTCTCGGGTCTATGTAGGGCTGTCGTCAAGAAATATATTATTATAAATATAGTAAATATCTGCACACACAAAATTTTATAGAACTTATTAAGTAGATAGGTACTTAAATTATATAAATAAGTGTTGGTTTTAATTGTGTATTACCAAAGATTTTTCTAAATATTCTAATATCTCATTCTAATACTCTATTAGGAAGTTTATTTTCAACATTTTTATTATTAAAGAAATCTTTGAAGGTAGCTGGACAAAGTAAATAAAAAATCATTATACTGACGTTGCAGACCTGAAAAGGCTGCGAAACGTCAATAAATAAATAAAGTTCGTGCATTAACCCGATAAAACTAGTTTCATTTAATGAGTAATCTGTGTGAAAACCTAAGAAACAAATAAAGAAATCTTTATAAAGTGTTTGGTATTTTATTGAAAACTTTAAAAATCCTGAGATATCCTGAGGTATGCTAATCCTATAACCTATTTTCTGTTTGTATTTCTTTGCTGTTATAATGATCATCACCTTCAGCTTGGCATACACTATTTATAGTGCAATTATTAGCCAAATTAATGCATCGCTGTGTACAGGTAAAGTACAGCAGCCTCAGTAGATAGGTAGGTACTTGTAATTATTATTAATGTTCACCTAGCAACATTGCCATGCTTGGAACCACCGCACGACCTGATTCGAAACACTGCATTTTAATAGCATTACTTTCATAATTTGTTTTTCAGGTCCGTGTTTGTTACTATATTATTAATATTAGAAAATAAACTTTGTGACTGCTGTGGTCTAGCTTAAGTACTTATTTATGTTTACGAGTTAATATATGACCTGAGTTCTAACAAAACAAAAAATCTGTTTATAATTACTTAGATACGCATTTTCTATTTATAATCGACAAAATAATGTGTAAATATATTTTCAATATTCTTATAAAATTCAAACGTCTGTATTTTAGAAGACACAGACAAAAACTTTGAATGCAATTTATGAATAAATACTTACTTACCTTAGTTCCAAAATGTACAGAAATGTATTTTTTATAAGTCTTGAGCAGGGATACCCTGAAGCCGAATTTTCAATAATTGTACCTATCAAAAGATATAATAATAACACACAAAAATAGTAAGTACATTAGAAACAAAGTCCGTGACCATTGAAAATAACCGTAGCCTCATTAACAGATATGATTGTGATTTCCACAGGATTATAATAAACCTAATAACCTAATCCTCAAATGTCATTCTTTAACTTACTTCTGAATAACGATAACATGTTATTGTATCGTATAAATCTCTCAGAGCTTTATTTATGTTGAAATGGTGGTAAACAAGCGTATGGACCGCCTGATGGTAAGCTGCCAGCATAGCCTATAGTCGCTTGCGATACCAAAAATATCCTACCCTACCCCGTGAAGCCCTGGAACCTTACTTACTGACAGAAACACAGCACCATCCGAAGGGAATGTTCCTTTACTGTGATCTTATGTGAGTTGGAAGTTACTTCCCCAGACGGGCGCTCCAATTCGAGCGGTCAAAAGATCCGCAATGCCCCACCTCTGTAAAAATCTACTCGTATCATCCTCATGTGTTACGATGTATCAAATTACATATAAGTAGTTTATCATAAAGCACTCCTACTATTTATGTAACTACCTACCTAGTTTCTTATAGCTACTGGTCTGTCTTTTGGCACTGATTTATTACTGTTCTCTGGAGCTTTTAGTTCCTACCAAACGTTTAGTTATACCTGCCTCCTAAATTACAGTGAGCCGAGAAGCAATTGCAAAACGCGTTTGATTTGATGAGATTTTGTTGCGTTTAACAATTTCGTGTCAGTCATAGAAAAGATTTATGTTAATTTACTCTAGCTTTTTGCATAAAATATAATATGAAATCCATTTATCAAGATTACAGATTTTCTCTTTAACTCGGATGTTGGACGTAACATTTAATATTCATAAAAAAATAAATATATCTGTTTTCTGCTTAGTCTTATCAACACATTATTGAGCTTCTCTATTAAATATATTTTAAAGTTAAAACGCACTTACTTAAATTCGTACAAAGTTATCAATTAATTAAAAAAATATTGTTATACTTATTCTTCCTACTAATTCCCTACTGCCTATCCTACTAATATTATAAACGCGAAAGTTTGTAAGGATATAGTATGTGTGTGTTACTCTTTCACGCTAAAACGGCTAAACGGATTTTTATGAAATTTAGCATATACTAGTGGTCCGTCCTCGTTTCGCTTCGGTTTAGAGCTGTAGTGTAGCTGTAGTTTTTGTTCTCAGGCTTGTGTAATATACAATAACTTTTAACTAATTGTGAAAATTTTGTTGCGTAGTTTAGTACCAGTCGTTCTATAGAATTCACCATTGCTCTGCTGTTAAAAAAGTGTGTACCTCTTACCGTTGGTACATACCCTTATTATCAAATGTATCTTGTGACGCAGTGGTTTGTGTGTGTAGTAATGAGTGATAAAGTGTTTATGTACACACCCATCACTATAACTCATTACTACTGCATTAATGATAGTATTTTCTATGGTGCATCGCGTCGCGTATCCAATGTGATTCTGATCATAGAAATAAGTACATTTTGATTTGACTTACCCCGCGTTGCGTAGCGTCGGGTTGCATCACATTTCATAAGTCTGATTTGGTCATATTATTTCTTTTTTTTTTTAATAAACGCGTTAATCTGAGAGAATACTTGAACGATTAAAATAAAATTGTGTTGGATAGTGCCTTTATAAAGGAAGGCTGTAGGCTATATAACATCACGCTAAAACCAGGAGGAGCGGTGCATCGATGAAAAATGTTGCAAAAACGGGTAAAAATATTCCATTTGTGAGCTTTCGTTGCGTGCGCGAGGTTCAAGTTACACAAAAATCATGTATGACAGAATTGTTCCTCTTTAAAAGTTCTATAAAAAAAAGTCTGCGACAACATATGCCTATCTTTTAAGTTTGACTCTCTATAACCTTTTTCCTCAAATTAGGCTTGTTGAAAATATATCGATATATCGATATTTTTTGTTCGATATATCGATATTTTTTGCCGATATATTTTGATTCGATATATCGGTACATCGATACAAAATAACCAATATCGAAATTCGTATCAAAAACGATATTTTTTTTAATTATTAGCGGCATATCACGATCTAACTAAATTCGTCTCTGGAAAAATCGTAACTGGATCTCAGATTAATGATATTCAACATATCTATGATCTGTGCTGTATTTAGTATTGTCTATGTCATCATTCGAAAATAGGGTCTATTTTTAGGGAGATAATTTTCGTTCCATTATAATAATAACGCGGAATACCGCGTGTGATATTTCGTGAGGTACTGTACGATATTTTTGGGAAAATTGGTCCGATATATCGATGTTTTTTTCGCGATATATCGAAGCCGATATTGATATTTTTTAAAAGATCGATGTATCGATATATCGATATTTTTCTCAACTTTCGACATCCCTACCTCAAATGTACGCGAGTAAAGAGCAAGAGATAACTGTAATAGTTAGACATATGGTATTGCAAACTTTTTGTTAATATTGATATCCTCTATAAAACTTAGCACATCACTTTGCTCTATTGTCATTGACTTCCGCAGCGTAAGGTTATTAATTTTAGTATTTTTTCACACATTGGGTTACATTATCGAAGTTTTCATACGGAATCCAACTTTATTGTAAATACTCTATAGCCTATATTCATCAGGAATAATGTAAGATTCTAAATGTGAATCAAATCGGTCCAGTAGTTTCGGAGCTTATTCAATACAAACAAACAAACAATGAAATCTTTCCCCTTTATAATATAAATATAGGTAACCTAGAGAGATTGACACAAAGCATACTTTTTATCCCTGAGAAATGTTAGATTCCTATGAGATTCTAATAACTTAGTATAACGAGGACGAAGTTGCGGGTGAAAGATAGAACGAGTATAATTACACGAAAATTAACATTAATGTAAATTGTTTGTTTTTAAAAAAACAATACAGGTATTTTTAACTCTTTATTTTACACAATAACACGGTACCCAACAAAAGAGCTGAAACCTCTAAAACAAGCAACAAATTACAAAACATTAAAGTGGTATATAAAAAAAAGTTGTTAGCAAAAAGTGACACAGTTCAGGAAAACATACCGGAGAGTTTCATAGAACAGCAGCCAGTATTACGTTGTTTCCAACAATACATTCCGAATCACAAAGAGTGTTGATGTAAACATGCTGACGCGCAATTAATAACCTCGCAAGTTGTTACTTGTGCATCTGTCGGGGCCATTGTTAATACTACCACATCATAATGACAATACTTTTCCAGAGATTAACAATTAATTTTAATTTATGGATAACATTACTGTGTCTATATCTACATATATATAAGAAAAAATCGTCGAAATGTATATAACTCACGAATGACTGCACCAAATTGGGTAACTGTTTTTTTTACTTGGTTTGTAAACAAAAAAAAGTAAAAAAATCATACTGAAATAAATAGCGGTACGAAGTTCGACTTTATAAATAAAGACAATAATAGTATCTATATATATAATAAAATCTTAGGAAAGTCAAAACTGTACATTGAATATTTTTTTAAAAGAATACTTGGGGTGTGATCTGCAATCGATACCGAAGCCAAAAATATAGTTTTTAGAATTTTTTTTTTGTCTGTATGTATGTCCGGGATAAACTCAAAAAATACTGTATGGATTTACTTCAAATTTGGCACAAATATTATTAAGAAGTCTAATAACTCTACCCCTAAGGGGGTAATACAGGGATTGAAAGTTTGTATGAAAGTCCTATGTTTTTGAAGTAAGAGACTTGAAATTTAACATGTATGCTATATATGGTGTAGTGGTGTATTAATAATGTATCTTTACAAATAAACCCTCTTTTGGGGTCAAAAAGTATGTGCAAATAACTAACTCCATGCGTACGAAGTCGCGGGCGGCCGCTAGTGTATTATAAAACTATAATTGGAGCGGATAAATCTATGATAATGCCGATCCGATAATAATATGAGAATAGATTTATGTGTAGTTGATACTCTGAGTCAATATTATGGAATCGCCTCTTCCCGTGGAGCCGCAATCTATACTTATAATAAATCTGTAGAGATGTCAATTCTGTACATGAAATATATTTTTAAAATAACTATCAGGGGATGATTAGTGATCGATACTGATGCCAAAAATGCAATCAGTAAAAATTTTGTCTGTCTGTCTGTCTGTCTGTGTGTATGTTCCTTATAGAAACAAAAACTACTCGACGGATTTTAACGAAACTTGGTACAATTATTCTTCATACTCCTGTGGGCCAATCGCCTAACCAGATTGCTTTGGAAAACGCTATCGCTTACGATTTCATTTTGTTATTTCTAACCGCCGAAGGTTTTCAAATACCTCACGCTCATTTTCTTTAATATTGTTATTACCAATGCAAAAGAAAAAAAAAGAGCGCTAGGCATTTGAAAACCTCAAGCGGCTAGAAATAACTAAATGAAATCGTAAGCGATAGCGTTTTCTAAAGCAATCCAGTTAGGCGTTTGGCCCCCAGGGCAGGTTATAGTATACTTTTCATCACGCTACAATCAATAGCAGCAGAGTAGTGAAGGGAAATGTTGGGAAAACGGGAGAAGTTACTCCATTTTTTAAGCTTCCGTCGCGGGTGCAGCCTTAATGGTTAAAGTTACATAGAAATCATGTATGACGGAAATATTCTACATAAAATTGTCTAAAAAATATCCCGCAACAGCATATGTCTATCTTTTATGGTGGACTCACAATAACACGTGTAATTATATAAATAAAGTCATTCTTTATAGCACAAGCCTGAGAACAAAAACTATAGTTTACACTACAGCTCTACACCGAAGCGAAGCGAGGGCGGGCCACTAGTCACTAATAAATCCGTAAAAATAATACAATATATTATATTATACATCAATCTTCAGTCATAGATGCTGATTATTTGAGTCCTAATATATATTCTTTTGTCGTCCATGTTTTAATAAATATTGAATAAGACTAAGCTTTTTGAGACAATATTTAAAAAAAAGTGTGTTAGTAGGTACTACTTGTACTACATAAAGTAGCAGAATTATAATTCATTGTTTGTTACAAATTCATATGTATTCATTCATTTTAAACCCACCTTTAATTGCAATCTAGATGTGCATCAAATAAATTAAGGTACATTTACATATTCAAATATATTCTATCTACTACTTAGTAATTATTTTTTTTTTGTCATCATGTAGCTTTCTTGCGATTGCGTTGCCTACCCTTACCCCGTCCCCTACCCTGTAGAGTCTATACCTTATTATATCCTTGTATAGGTGTCACCTTTAAAGTTAAAGACTATCAAAATCGATTATGGTCAATAAAAAAAAGGTTGCACCTAAAATATAAAAATGTATCACAGAAGTCTAAATAAGTCTCAAAGCTTTGATGTTATAAATTTTGATAAACTATTCGAGTGTTAAATTGGTTAAATCGGTATCAGCAGCTTTAATGACGACTTTATTTGGAATCAAAATTTACAATTTTATTTATGAAATGGCGATGTTATTCTATTCTCAACATAACTGTACCTATTTGCTAAGATTAAAATTGGTACCTACTTCATTGAATAATCTTTACGTTTGAGATTAAGTCGCCCGTTATTTCCCGAACTTTGTGCATAAATAACTGATCTCCGAAACTATTAGTTTCAAAGGAGTCTGTTCGTTTCTATTTGCATAAGTTACACGTTTCATTTCCGTAATTACCGTTTCGATCATTACCATTAATCATTGAATCCCGTGGGAGACGTCAATCGCTTGACTCTAATCACGGGATTTGGTTAAAACGTCTTGCCCGCACAGGCCTTTTAGCGAATCCTTTTCAGAAAAAAGTTGTTAAAAAAGCGGACCTAAAAACAAAGGGAAATAGTCGGGGTGGCCCCTCGGGAGTCGTTGGTTACCCTGGGACGGTACTTAAATCAAATGTTCACCGTTCAAGGAAATTATAAGAACAGAACACGGATCTGCCTGCCCTCCTACGGAATCCCCGGATAAAAAGGCTTACTCTGAAACTCTGTTGCAAATATAGTTTCATTGTTCTTCCCCAATATTTGTAGAACGGTCGCCGACTAAACAGATCTTGTTAATATTATACTAATGGAAACAGTATGCTTCATTTAACTATGTAGGTGCAGTAATATTAATTATACGTGTTAAATTTTAACTTAAAAGATTCATAACGATTTATTTTCTCCTTTTAGAATAGTAGCTACATTACTTTAGTATTAGTAGCTACGTTATTATTATCTTTTTTCTAAATCATTTTTAAATATTGTCATTGCTATATTATGTAGTTGATATTATAAGTATATACATATCATGCCATATAAGCATACAATACAATATGGGAAAACAACTTAATTGTAGCTATTGCGGCGTAGGTGTTTAATATTCAGGAGCGAGTGTACGGTTAAGGATTTTCTTTTTTGTTGTCTTCGAGAATATTACTTTACCTCGCAACAAACTTAAGGGGCCTAATCCTCTTTTCAACTCGAGCTTTTGCTTGCCTTATGACAGCGAGCTTAAAGCTTCGAAAGACGTTGTGGAGAAAGTTTTTAATCTTTCCACATATACCTACTTACGTAGCAATCGTGTGTTGTGGAAATGTGAAGCATTCGCTGCCTGAAGATTATTGACCCAGATTTTTAAGATAAAAACGTGTAAGTAACACGAAGAGAATATAATAAGCGCTCAGCATGTGCCCGTATGTGACGGGCCCCCCAAACCCCGTACTCGCGCCAGATATGAATAAAATTTTCTTAGATAAATTGAGAGTTCGCGAAAACGTGTCGATTTCTTTATTTATTCAATACTTTTCTTCTTTGAAGCGTTTCGCCTTGGATTCATCCGTGCTGTATCATATATTTATGATTTTTTTGGATTATTGATGTAAAACCAATGTTTTTTTTCTTTTCTGTCATTTGGAGGCAGAAAAGAAAGTTGTGTTGCCGCTTAATATAAGAGCTTTAGCTTTGGTAACATCTACTGAAATGAGACGAAGATTGAAAAGTTTGATGGGAGCCCAAAAAAGATTTCAAATATTTCCGTTTACTTTTGTTTACTTCCGAACAAAATAAAAATGATTAGGTTCTATTATTAATAAGATGTCGTTTTTTAGTAAATTACCTACTCACAGTAAAATTTGCGCTTAAAACAGGTTCCTTCTTTGTTAATGTTTTAATTTAAAAAGTCATTCAAACATATTTTGGTTCAATTAAGGTAGGACATAGCGGATAATCCGCTCGAATTAGAAGGTCTCTTTAGAAGAACCATCAGGATTATCTTTTAACATACAAATATATTACTTTTCTTTGTTCATTTATCTATTATGCATCGGGTGGTTGGCGGGTAATAAGTTTAGGTCACCACAGTAATCTAACCTAATACACTGACATTGTGGTCAGTGTGTCATTACCGATTATGCTTTACGAAACTATGCATAATTATTTTTTTAACAAAGGCAATTCTGCCATGATAAAATACAATTTGTTGCAAATAATAAATAACTGTGAAATGCCTAAATAAATATATCATTATTAAATACCAATACGTCATCTTTGTGTAACTTGGAATATTTAAAGAGCCGGATTTATGCTGTTGTGGGTAAAGTGCGCTGAGCGGAAGGCTCACGACTAGATATTTGGGAAGAGTTATTTGGTGGAAAATGTTCACTAATTTAGACTGCATATTCTTATTACAAAACTGGTATAAAATTCTGTGACAGAATTAAACACTTAATTCAGTTACATGCTTAAAACAAAAAAAAATATAAATTTATTCATGCTTAGTTTGGTGCCATTATATCCTAAACGGGTCTATAGATTATCATACAATCCTACTATTATAAATGAGAATGTTTTGTATATTTGTTACTTAATCTCATAAAAACTGAACGGATTTGGCTGAATAGTTTATGACCTAGATTGAGGCTTAGGATAATTTTTATCCCCGAGAAATGTAAGGTTCCTGTGGGATTTTCAAAAAACTAAGTTAACGCGAACGAAATTCCGGGCGGCCGCTAATGATTATGTATATATATTAAGAATAATGCCTTCTTTCAATCTCGCCACGTTTTTTTTGCTTTAGACATGTTTATTGTGACTAAATTAACAGCAGGGTGATTTTTTATTTTATACTCAAGCAAAAAAAAGAAACAACTCATAAATAAGAATAACGAACAAAACATTCTTTTAACAAATCAACTTTTTTACTTTATTGTCACAAGAGAATGTAATAAAAAGACAAAGTAGGTAATAATACTACTAAAAATAATTGCCATTTAGTACAGAGGAATCTTCTAGCCCTCGTGATTTACGTAACATTTATTTTCTAGGTGAAACACACAGAGATCTCCAGGGCTTAAAAATCGAAGGTCTTGGAGGCGAACTAACGAAAACGTTTTTAAGCTCGTGGAGATATAAGCGGTCGGCGAGTGGTGTGCGACCGATTAATCGACTTCGGCTTTGGCTAAACTCGTTTTAAGCGCAAGGTTTTGCTTAGCCTGAAAATAAGCGCTCCATTCCGGCGAGTCTGATGGGTTACGTGAGAAAAAAACATGTACAATCAACAGTAGTTCGAAGGGAAAAAAGGGATTTTAACTCGAAAGGAGTATGAAGCTGATCTGCTATGATCTGCCAGGTAATAAGAGGGTAGAGGGCAATAATAACGACATAATAATTAGAAACAGATACCCTCTATATGGCAGAAGTTTGTTGCTACGAATTTCGTTTGGCATAACCCACTTGGCATATTTTTCTTTCAAGGAATATTTGTAAGGTATATTTAAAAAATATTGTGTGCATGGACTACACATCTGAAGTAAAACTTATTTTCTTAAATGACCTTACATTAAGCGGTGCATAAGGCATAGGAGAATGGAGAAGCGCACGCATCACCCATATATACATGTATTTATAGAAATCATTAAAAATACACAAAAAAAAATATAAATTGAAAACTAAGAAAAATCGCGGAACATACATGAGGTATTTCCGAATACCCCCAGGTGCGAGGAATCTAAAAAGAATTGTTGACATCACTAATTGGACCATGTATATATATATATATATATATATATGCATATATCGCACGTAAATCACTAGGGCTAGAAGATTTCCCTGCACTAAATGACAATTATTTTTGTGGATAGCGTATACTACGCTTATTACCTACTTTGTCTTTTTATTACATTCTCTTGTGACAATAAAGTTGAATACATGTCTAAAGCAAAAAATGCGGGATTGAAAGAAGGCATTACATAATCACTAACGGCCGCCCGGAATTACGTTCGCGTTAACTTAGTTTTATGAGAATCCCACAGGAACCTTACATTTCTCGGGGATTAAAATTATCCTACGTCTCAATCTAGGTCATAAACTATATGCGTACCAAATTTCATTCAAATCGTTCAGTTTTTATGAGATTAAGTAACAAACATACAAACTTTCATATTTATAATATTAGTAGGATTGTATGATAATCTGTAGACCCTTTTAGGATATAATGGCGCCAAACTAAGCATGAATAAAGTTATAATTTTTATGTTTAAAGCATGTTACTGAATAAAGTGTTTAATTCTGCCACAGAATTTTACACCCGTTTTGTAATAAGAATATACAGCTTAAATTACTGAATATTTTCCGCCAAATAACTCTTCTCACATACCTAGTCGTGAGCCTTCCGCTCAGCGCACTGTACACACAACAGCATAAATTCGGCTCTTTAAATATTCTAAATTACAATAATATGACGTATTGCTATTTAATAATGATATATTTATGAAGGCATTTCACAATGATTTATTATTTGTAACAAATTTTATTTTATGATTTAACAAGAAAAGGAAAATTATTTTTCCGAACTAAACACTTTTCGTAGCAATTTCTAAAAGTGCAACTAGGTAATACATCCTTCCCATTACAGTTTCGATTATTGGTCTGAGAAGAGCAATCCTATATCAGTAACGATGCTAGCCAACGTCGTGAACCGTTGAAACGTCGAAGACAGTCTTAGAGCATTCACAACAAAATGTGTTCCTCAATCCCACTCAATTGTGTGCATTGTTTTTTTTACTGGAATTTGAATTTGTTTGCATAATCTGTAGATTATGCTAAAATTGTCTTTCTTAACTTGTCACCACTATCAACCACCATTACCAATCTCAATCCAATTCTGTCAATAAATTGAATTATCATTAAATTCTTGAATAACACACTTATTAGTATAGTATTACATATTTTCTTTAGTGTGCTATACGTGTGTACCTCGTCCCCCGCCAGAATTGACAGAAACTTTTGTATGGAATGAAGTGCTACTAAGGGCTACAGGTACAAGTCGAACCTAATACTAATCGATGGGTAGACATAACACATGCCAATTTATTACGTTAGTAATTTTTAGGATCATTTCTTTTCTGTCTGAGAAACGTTTTTTTTTATTATTCATTATTATATTTATCTTTTCCATTAAGAGCGTAACGAAACGATAACAGGGCCAATTCTTCACCAAAAGCTTCTTTCACCAAAACATAGAAACGAAGTTCCTTTCATATTTTAAGAAGTGAACAATACAAATTTAAACGGCACTGTAAAGAAAAAAAATCTTAAATGAATTTCTCGGTGGCTCCTCTTAACAATAATTTGAAGCAGTTTTCTTAGTCAATGGTGAATAACGTAGGTAGAGTATGAATAGCCTGAATAAACAAAGCAACACCATCTAATTAAAGACAAGCCGTCATAATATTAATTGCTTACATAATTTTATCCTCGACTTCATCTTGACGGCATTATTTTTTTAGCTTTAAGGAATTTCTATACTGGTTGACATTGTGGTAGTGAAAGTGTTGTATTTACTTTGGGTATTTCGTCCCTTGTCTTCTATCCCTGGCCAGCTCGGGATGCAGCATGTAAAGAAGGTAAGGGCGGGGAAGAAAATGAGTATAAGACGGAAAAGCTGGCAGGAAGCAAGAGAATTAAAGAAAAGAATTGGTATTTATAGACGGAAAGAAGAAAGGGATTTCCACAAAAAGCGCGAGTGTTTATAAACCGATGAACGACCTAGAAGGACCAATGCGTTGCGACCGTCTGAAGTTAATCGCAATTAGCGATTTTTCTCTACAAAAGATATAATCATATCGATATTCAATTATACGTATGTGTCGCAATCGTAATACGGCGATTCCGTTTTCTTATCCACCATTGACCAAATTGCCTTTTGAATTTTATGAATGAAAAATGGACATTGTTTTCGTTCATCAGCTTCGACCCACAACAAAACATAAGCCCATTTTCTCTCTATGCAGTGTCTAATGGAAATACTTAAATTGCGCTGCACACAACATAAATAATCAGGATGACAAATTTTATATATAACAGAATGCTATCACAGTAAATAAAGATTATCTTTTGATGGTGTTGTGTTTCTGTGTGACCGTAAGGTTCCGAGATTGCACCAGGTAAGGGCTCAAGTACGGGCCGTCAAAGTGGGCACGGCTGGAGCGACGCGCTATTCTTCCACATTACCTGTCTTCTCGGCTGAACTCTATCTATCATCAGGTGAGTGGTGTTTGCTACGCCTTGAAAAAATACTGAGTAAGTAATTCTTACTCAGTATTTTTTCAAGGTGTGAAACCCTCGGGTTTCACACAGGAATGCGGTCAAGGGAGGCAAAGGCACGTGTGATATTTTCTATAAATTTTTCCCCTCTGTCGAATTGGGCATACTCTCACGATATATGTGTGCAAGATTTGGCAGTGTGTTGTGTCATTATTTGTTTACGAGTGTCGTAATTACAGTTTACGCATGTACGTTAAACTGCATTTGTATGCATATACCTCCTCCCCTCCACACCCCCAACCGACGCGCGCAAAAAAAATGGCAAAATGAAATAAATAGAATTGTTGCTCTATGATTAAAAACAACACATACTTCCACACTTTACACTTTCAGTTTTTATTATGTCATACTAGAGATACAAAATGAAAAGGTCAACTTTAAATCAATTTATCAAAACAAACCTTTGTAAACGGGCTCAATTCGTGACTCATGCTCGCTAGCCGCGGAAACTGGAGAGGTCATTTTCTTTTAACCGAATGCTCTCCTCTCAAATTGGCTCCAGATCAATTCCTGTTGACAACTTTATCGAACGGTTTTCGATAAATTGCGGCGAGGGAAAACTAAATAAATCCGAAGGGGAATTTAGATAAGGTAATGGCGCCAGTAACGCTCGGCGGCTGCTGTGCGGTAATGCAATCGAAGAGCTGGCGAGCCACACGCGACTGAACTGAAACACGCTGAAATGTCGAGCTACGCGTTCGATATTCGAGCACGTTTTTTTTTTATTTCGAATACATTTTTTTACATTGTTTGTGTACCAACACAACACTGTAATTGATAGTATCTACGAAATTTTATCTTGCGATTTGCGAAAGGACAGATTGCACTTTTGATTAAGTCTACTTTGAATTACCGTATAATTAATTATATTACGTAGTAAGAGCACAATACAGAATTTTAAATCCGCCATTTTGTTCTTTCATCGCCTTTCCATCGCTCTTTAATTCAAACTAAGTTAAATTCTATTTTACTATAATTTTAAAATACTACTAATAATATTATAAATGTGAAAGTTTGTATATTTGTTACTAAATCACGCATAAACAACGCAAGTTTATGACCTGGATTGAGACATAGGGTACTTTTTATCCCGGAAAAATGGTAGGTTCCTGAGGGACTTTCAAAAAACTAAAGTAAACGCAGACGAAGTCGCGGGCGGCCGCTAGGTTATCATATTTTTATATATGTAAAATTAGTTTAATGATTATTGTAGTAGAATTAATTAAAACCGGAAGTGTCAAAAGCGCGAAAAAAGTATGCTGACGAATTCATGGCGGTGCGGTGAGAGAGTAGAGATGAGGCATTCTGTTGATAGCCGTCGCAGTTTTCGGGTGTGTCATCTGCAGTTATTATTATAAGACCTGCTAATTCGGAAGGTGAAGAAACAAGTTGCTGGTTTCTGAAGGAGTTTTGATGCATACATCATTAGACCATAAAGCAGAAACAGAATAATAAGTCTACAATAACTTGTATTAAAATTTTACTCGCTTTTAAGAACAAATTATATCATGCCTTATTGGCATTTTATTTCGAAATAATAAATTAAATATTATAGTGCATAATAAGCATTGGACTGTACAATTATTCTATTGACCTTTATTACTACCCCAGCAATAAATTGAGGATACAAATAGGTACCGTTAGCAACTGTTTATAATCAATCAATAAAACTTAAAGATCATATAGCAAAAGTCATCATAGTACTCCTAATTTTGAGAAATTTAATTTGTGAAAGTTAGCGCGAATTCATCAACAAGACATCTTACAAGCTCGGGACTCAAAAGACCTAGCATTTAAATAGTTAAAAACTTCTTGCGATTGTAATATTACAATTTCAATAATTAAAAGATCCAAAAACCACCAGACCTTACTTATTTCGTCATGGACAAAATATGGATAATTGAATAGTATTAGTGTGTACAATGGACGTATACATGCTTGCCAACTTGTGCTGTGGGCCAATTTTCAGGTATCAGGTGGCACAGAACGTAAAAAATTCAATCACTTTATTTATAGTCTGAAGACTGATTTCTACATATGTTGTTGAGAATATTGTTAACAATTTGAAACTGATACTGCCAGACACATTCTGTCAGCAATTTTTATTGCCAGACACTTTTAATGTGGATTTTTAAGTCAGTGTACATCATGTACACTTAGTTCTTTTAATGGTATATAGGCAAATGTCTGATGACTTCACGCGGACCTGATGTTAAATATATTGTTAATCCAAAGCATATAATTGTTAACTAACAAGTAGGTATATATACATAAATTTCAGTGCATTATTACAAAGGAAATTCTATTAATTACCCTATCATTATCCATATCATTTTGATAACGGTACTTTAAGGTACGTTTAAGGTAAACTGAAAAAATGTGTCTACTGAATCTAATAAAGAAGAACAAAGAGGAAGCTTTAACAGTCTTTGAAACGCATATTGAAGTCAAAAGACAAACTCATTGTCTCCCGACGTTGCCGATGCAACTTTCCAATGGAGCTCAAGCAAGATAAACTTTGCGGATAAAGTCTCATTACAGGATCGAATCGTATATGCAAAAACTATTTTGTAACATCACCTTTTAGAAGGATAATGATAATTAATGTTTAAAATAAGTTTTGTAAAAGAAATATCGTAAAGATATAATTACCAAGCCCATACAAAATATTGATAAAGTAATGCTCGCTCGGCACTGACTAAACTCAGACTAAAACTCAGTTAAAATTGTTGCGCAGGTGTTCATTGAGGATATCTATTATAATTATATAATATTAATACAAGAAATATCCACCCACATCAAAGTAACAGGCAGGTCATGAGCTTAACGTACTCCGTGGCCGAGTGGTTTGGACGCCGGGTTTAAAGGTGTCGTCTACTCGAGAGAAGAGTTTGTGTGTATATATATATATATATATATATATATATATATATACTTAAATATGTATAAGTATATCTATTCTATCAGTTGCCTTAGTAGGTATCCCATAACACAAGCCTACAGTTCTTACTTTGGGGCTAAGCTAATTGGTGTGTGTTGGAAATATTTATTTATTTTCAGCAATTTTGTAGCAACATACCAAATAATTTATATTTGGTATGTTGCTACAAAATATTATAAAATTCATTAACTTGAAAATAATAAAGAAAGTAGGTAATTTTGTAATTAGGAGGAAAAATACACTCGGAAAAAGTGGAAAAGTTCTTTGAGTTTTGATTCTCGTCATTTTCGATCATAGTGTTTTACAATGTTGGGAATCTTGATGCACAAGTCTGTTTCCCACTGAACCGGTTTCATTTTACAGAGCCTATATGAACATTTTTTTTCTGTGATAACTTAATAATAAATCAGTAGTTAATAGCTGTGCAAAACAATTAAGATATGGTTATTATTCAGGTATACTTTTACGATAATCATAGACAAAAGCTTAGACGAAAACCGGAAGACTTGCCCAGGTGGGAGAGTTGAACCATCTTTCAAAATTGTCTTTAAAACCGCAAACAAAACGTCAATTCGCGCATTGGTCACATGCGAGACGCCAATCACAAATAAACAACCTCGTATGTGACCAATGAATGAATGACGTTTAGTTTGCGCTAATAAATACAATTTTGAAGACCTGGGAAGTCTCCGGTTATGTAGCAAAATAGGCAAATCAATTATCCTACTTACAATATTACTTTAAGTAAACTTTACATTTCAATATACTCATTTATTCAATCATCACAGTAAAAAGTGCTTACATCAACTCAGCTGAGTGAAAGTTTACATTTCACATGATAACATCGGGAAATCTTTCTAAAACTCGCAGGCAAACAGTACTCGTGTAAATGAGGCTCGCAAAGTTCCCAGCACTTGACGTTACTTATAGTGGCACTCACAGACACAACGATATGTCCAAAAACTTATAACAACGAACAATGGACGCCAAACTTTACCAAAACATAACACCAAAAAAAAATTTTGACGTTGATAAAACACTTCGACACTTTATGAGGAGTAAATAAAAAAATAAAAAATAATATTTCCGCATAAAATAGATCCGGTAAAAACTTTCGTGTCATGATTTTTTCAATATTTTTTAATTTGGGAGTATTTTGATTAATTTCTGGCAACACTGGTGCCGTGCTACCTGTTACCCCTCCATTTTGAAAAGAGGGTGGTTATAAAAGTCAATGTAACGGTAGAAGGGATTCATTCGTATACTGGACTTTGAAGTGCTAAATAGTAATTGTGACCGTATTGGCAGTTAATCGAGTAAATCTACATTATTATACTAAAGGATTGCAGTTTTATTTCACTTCAGCAAGCGGGAAAGAACCACGCGTTACTAAAACATCGAAGGAAGATTTGATTTAAGGTACGTTAATACTTGATTCTGCTTTTTAACGCCCACGTTAACCTGTTAAATGTTACTAAATATAGGGATAGATTTATGGATGAATAAACTAGAACAAATATGCACATTGATTCGGTGCAGTGTTTGGTCAAAGCTACTCTCTGATAGCACTTGCGCCGTGAAATGTGTATGTTAAATACATACATTAGTGATCCGCGGTTGTGATTGACGAAATTATTTCGTCGGATTTAACAATCTGGTATTTATAAGAATATTGTTGGATTGTTGGATAATTAGCTGTTTATCATTATTATTTATTAAATTTATTAATCATAGAAATGTGTTCTTATATAACAAATATTCCTGCAAAACCGTTTGAACAGTTTGAATGTAGGCAAACGTAATTTAATTTAACATAGGTTTTTACATGAAATTAAACATTACAGTTTAGCAAGTGCTTATTTATTAATAATGAGATCTGTGTTACATAAGTATATTAAGTACGTAGGTCTCCATTTTTAATTCAACCTTACAATATCCGCTAGACTTGTATTTAGTTAAGTTGAAATCAGTGGACTATATTATGGATGTATTGATAAATGTTCTATGTTAATGACTAACTGGTTTCTGGTTTGGTGGCGCTTCTGTTCTCATTTTGCTGTACCCACTACTACCTCCATAATTTACATTTACCAACATTTATACAATGGTTACTTTAAAGTTCTGTTTTAATTAATTTGTTAATTTATTAATCATTCAATGTATTATTTTAGATCATAAAAGCCTGAAATACAGTTACAATTTTAACTGTAACCTAGTTCAGCCCCTCTAGCATGACCACCGAAACGAGATATGATAAAGCGATATATCGAATTGAACTGTCAGACTACTGTCAAACTCCACTGTAGTCTGACAGATAATGACGATATATCGCTTTATCATATCCCGTTTCGGTGGTCATGCTAGAGGGGCTGGCATCCATTATTTTGTACTTTATATTATTATTAGTATTATTATGCAACGTATGACCTTATTTGTATAAAGATATATTTTATTATTTATATTATATTACCTACATGTTCGTTGGATTATTGAATAGATATGTGCCCTATTGGTTGCTGAGCGAACCGCATGTCCACCTTTGGATACCCGCCAATCAAGTTTGGGTATGTACGTGTATGTAGCAGTATGGATAATATGGTGTGCGCACACGTGTACGTACGTGTGGTGTGTGTATGTATATAAACATACTTATATATATACGCGTGTGTATGGGTGCGCACATACGTATCTACCTGTGTGTAAATAGGCCCGCAGGTATACGGATATCTGCATACACGTGCGTACTGGATAAATTGTTCATAAAAATAGGATAAACTATGTACGTTTATCGGTTATAGTATAGCTTATCGAAACAGTCGTTTTACCAAAGATCTTCTCATTTGACGATATATCATAGTGAGGATTGCGTGTGTGCTCGTTCATATCATTATGTTCACTTTGTTTTGATGCATATAACAAATGGGTTGACTTTAGCCTAAAGTTTTAAGTATGTTTTTGGATATAGTACTTCGAAGGAATTACTACTTTTTCAGCCGTGGTTGTAACGAGCCATGGGGAACGATGGAAGGAGTGACACGCCGCCGAATACGCCTCCTAAGCAGAAGCGATCCAAGAGGAAAGCGCGGCGGCGGAGCCCCTCTTCATCTTCGGTTTCTTCGACTTCGTCAGAGGATCGTAGTCGACGCAAGCAACGCAATTTAAATTTAAATTTAATATGATGAATAATGTAATTCCGGAATTCAATCCATCAGAAAAGTCTCATAGCGTCGATTGCTGGCTGCGTAAAGTTAATGAATGCGCTTCCATATATAATTGGGATGAGAAACAAACTATTCATTTTTCTCTCCAAAAACTTACTGACCTAGTAAAGCGATGGTATGACGTCTTGCCCACTGTTGTGTATAGTTGGCCTGAGTGGCAGGCAAAGCTTAGGAAGGCTTTCCCGAGTGAACAAAATTACGGCTGTCTTTTAAAGGAAATGTTAGACTGTAAATCACGTAATGATGTTAGTTTGTGTGAATATTTCTATCGAAAGCTGGGGCTGCGAGCTCACCCGTTGCGAGATCACAGACAGAAAGGCGGCAGATTGCGTCATACATGGCATCACTGACAAATCGATTAGGAATGGTGCTCAGGCTCTTCAGTACTCCGAGCCTGAAGATTTATTATTTTACTTGGCATCACAGACTCCCCAACTAACGTCACTGACTCCATTATAAGGCAAAAGGGACCGTACTATGAACAGAGAAAGCGCGCCGAGTACTAGTAACTCTACAGGTAGCTCAAAGTCTAGTTCTATCATATGCTATAATTGTAGGTCTAGGGGCCACCCTTTCCACAAATGCACGAAGCCCATCGTCAAATGTAAACGCTGTAATAGGATAGGACATGATAACGACAGTTGTAAGTTGGAACCCCTGAAGCCGGTTAGCTCAAATTCGAATACGTCTCGAACAGCCAATAGTAGTGAGAAGTCGACCCTAAAAATTAACGTCAGCCAATCTAACAGCAATGACAAATTTTATAAAAATGTTTTTATCGACGGGCATAGTTTAGTAGGGTATGTTGATTTTGGCAGTGAGCGAACGTTACTAAGCAGTACCGACGCACAGATGTTAGAGTTAGTGAAGGTAACTGACAATGTCCCGGTAGTGAAAGGTTTTGGTCTGTCAACTGTTATTCCACGGTATAGATCCAGCGTCACTCTAAAGGTAGATGAGGTCGAATCGTCAATCGAGGTACTAGTGGTAGACGATGAGTTCATGCTGTCAGCTCTAATTATTGGTCAGAACTTTACCGAACTGTCCTTCATTACGGCCCTTAAGGACAATCAGAAACTGATATTCTATAGGAGCCCATGCGATATTTACAGTGATGAGGGGATTGCCTTAAATTGTATGTCAGTGACAGAATTGATATTTCCAAAGTTGCCACTGTGCCCGTTCACGCGAGCGTTGATTACACTGGAGATGTTTATTTATTTAGAAAATTACTCAGGTAAATCGCATTGTTACTGACATGTCCGGATTGACGCCACTTGACAAATCTGACATCAAAATAGGTTCAGGACTGACAACTGAACAGACCGATAGGCTTTATTCGCTTTTGCAAAATTATCGCGACTGCTTTGCAACTTCTTTGAGTGAGATCGGTTGTGCCACCGAATGAAGATTGATTTAATAGACAATAAACCAATAGTTTATCGGCCGTACCGATTGTCTTATTCAGAACGTGAGAAGGTTAGGGAGACTGTCAAAGAGTTACTAGAAAATGATATCATTCAGGAAACAACATCAGATTATGCCAGCCCCATTTTGATGGTTAGGAAAAAGACTGGTGAGCAGAGACTCTGTGTGGATTTCAAAGCCTTAAATAATAATACTGTCAAGGATCGATTCCCTTTGCCGATCATAGACGATCAAATATCAAACCTAAGTGGAAATAGCTTTTTTACCACCCTTGACTTAGCCTCGGGTTACTATCAGATTCTGATGGCTGAAAAAAGTCGCCATCTAACGGGATTCGTAACGCCGGATGGCCATTTTGAATTCAAAAGAATGCCCTTCGGCCTTGCCAATGCCCCTGCGGTCTTTCAGAGGGTGGTCAATAAAATTCTTGGAAACCGGCAGTTTGAATATGCATTGACCTATCTCGACGATTGATGGAATGAGAATATTCCATCAAAATCGGTTGACGAGATGTTCCAGTGCTTGGAAGACTTCTTGTTCCTTTTTAGGGAAAACGGTCTTACGCTAAAGCTGTCTAAGTGCAGCTTCTTCGACACTCGTGTTAATTATTTGGGGTATTAGGTCTCATCGGAGGGTATCCAGTCAGGGGAAGCAAAGGTTTTGGCAGTGAAAGAATTTCCTACACCTAGTAACGTACATGAAGTTAGGCAGTTTTTAGGATTAACCGGTTACTTTCGGAAATTCATTAAGGGATATGGGGAGATAGCCCGTCCACTCACGGCCCTGCTAAGGAAAGACACAAAGTGGCGATGGTTGCAGTCGGAGGAAAAGGCACTAGGACTATTAAAAGATTCACCGACAACACTTGAGACGGAGCTGCATACGGATGCCATTTCCCTGGGAATAGGAGGCATATTAATGCTGTGGCAGAAAGATACACACGTATTGAAGCCAGTGGCTTACTTTAGTCGACAAACAACTCAAGAAGAAAAGCATTTGCATTCCTATGAGCTAGAGACACTGGCGGTCGTATGTTCGCTCAAAAAGTTTAGGGTCCTATCTCCTAGGCATCCATTTTAAGGTTTATACCGATTGTGCTGCACTCAGGACTACATTGACTAAGAGAGATCTGGTGCCCCGAATAGCAAGGTGGTAGTTGCAAATCAGTAAGTATACATTCGATATCGAATACCACCCAGGTGTTCAGATGAGTCACGTAGACGCTCTAAGCCGGAACACCAAGCTACTCGCGGACCAGAGGACAACCCATATGTAAATATCTATAATATCATGAGTGAAAATTGACTCTTGTCTCTACAAATGGCTGACCCAGAGATCTATCGTATACATAAAATTCTCCTACTTGACGATGACGAAGAATGTAAAGACGTTCGTAAAAATTATACCGTTAAGTTATGGATGGTCCATATGGGCGGTATGGAATGGGCCCATTTGTTAAGAGCAAAGATGGTAATGCTTACATACTCACAGTGGTTTTATTTGGCATAAAGATGCGGGATACCTTGACAAACAAACTGGGTATCACAGATAGCTTAACCGCTCCCAATATTGAAGAGACAAGACGTGAGATTAGCACTAATATAGAAAAGGCTCAGTCTCAAATGAAATTAAGGCATAATACAGGCAGGGTACCAGCTATCATTTATGATCTCGGTAGTTAAGTCAAGATATCAGACAACAACTTTGATAATCACGGCAAAAATACGAAACTCTTGTCAAAGTTTATAGGCCCGTACAAAGTTACCGAAGTATTAGGTAATGATAGGTATAGGATAACCGATGTCCCAGGTTTTAATAAAAAAGGTAAACCTTATTCTACTGTCATCGTAGCTGATCGCATGAGGCCCTGGATAAGCATAAAGAGTCTCGAATTGCATAATAGCGCCAGTAGCCAGAGTGAGAGCGGCAATGCTAGTGTGTAATTGTTGATTACCTACTATAGGTAATATTTAATAGGCAGGCTTCCACCGCATCTGGCCGTATGTCTGTGTTTTCGCACTACGGGAGTAACTTTCGGGGATTTTTTTGCAATTAGATAGAGCAACGCCTGAGCACGGGTTTATTCAACATGTCATTATTGTAACTAAATTCCGAATTACATTGTTATTACTTAAATGTATTTATTTTACAAATATAGATTACTTAATGTGTTAAACTAATACATCTATTTTAGGTATTAAACAGTATGTCAATCTCCCCATTTTAATATGTAATTGTCAGTCCAGTGATTATTTATGCGCCTAATGAATACTTACTTGTTGGAGTCATCTTAATTAATACATAATATGTATTTGTGTAAAACTAGTAGGTTATTTCAGGTGCCTCAACAAATTGATTAAATAGAGTAAAGGTTTATAAATTTTGTATAGAACTGTTTCTTATGCTCAATATCAATCAGTAAAAGATAAGCCGAATGTCATGATTTTTGTGCAAGAACTTGTAATTATTAATAAATCGTTACTTTAGTGATTCTAATAGATGTATATAAATAAGTTAGGTAATTCGCGGACAGTACATAATTGTAAAGCATTGTTAATGTAATAGTAGATTGTTAACCGAGGGTGGAAAGAATCAATTCCCGAGGTATTTAGACGCCCGAGCGCAGCGAGGGCAGCTATAGTCCGAGTAGGAATTGATTCTTTTACCCGAGTTAAACACTGTACTTTTCATTTCGAATATGAGGAAAATAAAACTAGTTGTTTACACTAGTGTTACATAGGTACAATAAAATTAGAAGTAGCTATTTAAAATTAACTATCATATTAGGACAATTAGTGAAATTAAAATTACATTCTTATTTGGAATGTTTATGCTTTTTGATATACTATTACAAATTTGACTGTTTTGGATATCTGTAAAAGTAGGAGACTGTTATTTCATCAAACGATGGATTCCATGGCGGATACTCCCTGGAAGTTTGAAGAAGAAGTGAAGAAGACAGTCCATTAAAATATGTAAGAAATACACTTTCGGGAAACGATTTTATATTCTTCTCTGCTCGCCACTTTATAAAATCATTGTATGTATTCATATATCCTCTTTTGACATTTCTGGCAAAAGATTCTCTATAACACAATTTGCCTCTTCTTTAATTGAATCCGGTGTCAATATTTCTGAATCGCTTAAACTCATTTTTAATATTCTAATTTAGATTGCTCTGTTTTACTTATAAGATTTTTTTTATTCCGTCACAGGTACATAACAGTTTAGTATCCCGCCAATTTATGTCGACTTTTAAAATTTAAATATGGAACAGAGTAATTGTTGCGGCTTATTCCGCTCAAAGAAGTTTGTGCTAAGTTCACACTGGCTGTTTAGAAACTCACATGGCATCATATTTTTTTTTTACATAAAACTCTTCACACCTGACAGTAGTTCTATTTTTAAAGTTCATTCCGGCCCTTAGGCGGGAAGTAATTTATATGAGTTTTTCCATCTCTAGGGAGGGAAACAGCATTTTCCACCCA
This sequence comes from Chilo suppressalis, assembly GCA_902850365.2. Lineage (NCBI taxonomy): Eukaryota > Metazoa > Arthropoda > Insecta > Lepidoptera > Crambidae > Chilo > Chilo suppressalis. The sequence continues at coordinate 11,654,944 of OU963906.1, read as the reverse complement.
ACAAACAGATCAAAACAACACCACTTTCCGAGAATGAGAAATGAAAAGGTATTTTGTTTGAGCCGTGCGCTAGGAGTCAGCACGGTGCCGGATGGTAGAATGTCATGATTTTTGTTCAATATTTATTAATTTGGGAGTATTTTGATTAATTTCTGGAAACACTGGCGCCGTGCTACCTGTTACCCCTCCATTTTGAAAAGAGGGTGGTTATAAAAGTCAATGTAACGGTAGAAGGGATTCATTCGTATACTGGAGGTTGAAGTGCTAAAAAGTAATTGTAACCGTATTGGCAGTTAATCGAGTAAATCTACATTATTATACTGAAGGATTGCAGTTTTATTTCATTCGTGGCCCTGTATTACAATAAATCGTATTATAACCCATGTTTAACCTAACCTTGTCACATTGATGCGATCTAACAAATAACTTTATTTTGCAAAATTAGATATAATATAAGATTGTATGCCTACTTAATATCAGTGTAGGTACACATATTATAATGACTTTCAGCTTAAATCTGTTATGTCATCCTGACTGCAAAATATTTCAATGAACCGCTTATAATTAGATACATATTTCTTAAGCTACACTTTATAAATGATTCATTTTAAGCCTGCAATGCTGCGGATTCCAAAGTGCAATAACTTTGTTTTATACTCCTGTCTTCTGCATCTGCACTCGGATTAGTAATAACATCCGATTAATGTTACAGGTGTTTAAGCTAACTAATTCAACGGCAATGCAGGCAGATTGCCGGGATAAAACTATGGGCGGGGGGATAAAGGTATGGAGTCCGCGGCAAGCCGGATTTAACTTGTTTTTAAGTTTATCCTAGCTTTAATATTGTTCGCGAGGACTTAAACGCAGCGTATATACCATCGACTGGACTAGTGATGTGACATTTATTTATGATGCAATATTATATGAATTATTTATTCAACAGATATTGAATTATAATAATTTAATGAATAATGATAGCATTGTAGATTCCAAATGAAACTGGGAATGTAGAAATAAAAGTTGCCGAGGAGGTAACGCTATTCAGACGTCTGTATTCCGAATCGAATATAATCTTAAAGGCAAGATTAAGCTATGTTTTATCTTCATTCTCATCTCTGACAGGAGCAGTTTTCATCATCATTTGCATCTCTGACAGAAACTTATAAATTGATGTTTTATCTTCATATCAAAAACATATTTATAGTATATAAACATTTTTTTATAATTATTTTCATATTATTATTACAACATTGTTACATACGTTTTTGAGAAACTTGTAAACAGTGATAACACACGAAACTAATCATTCAGGAAAATAATTTGGCTCAGAGTATTTCTAAATTTTATTCACACGCTAATATACAATTATTTTAATTTAGTTAGATAGTCTATTTATTATTAGCCATAGAAGTTGCCATTCAACTAAAAATTCTGTGCTATAACTGAAGACTAAAATAATTCTAGCTCCTGCATGAAACTTAGCATGTTTGCCTACCTACATGATTATTCACTATTTGTAAACTCACGAATTGCATTTCGCATATTCGAAAATATTCATTTAATAAAGGACAATGGCGAAATATTTGTTGAAGTAAATCTTTAGCGTCTATAGATGTCATTATCAGAAATGTTAATAAAATAATCTCAAAAGATTTATTATATAATTGATGAGAGTTGTCTAAGTCTGGAATTGAAAACTTAAAAAAGGGAAACACAATTGACATTTTTTTTTTGTTGAAGTTCTCCCGTTTTAGGGAAGGCAAAGGGAACAATGCCCATACAGCCTGGTCTTTAATTAAATTTATCTTCTTTTTATTTTTACATTAGAATGTCGGTGTGACGCATTCTAATGTTTCTTGGAGTGTTTGGCACGAAATGTATCGAGTTGGCTTTTTCGATAAGCTTCTGTGAGGTAGTCATCACTACAATAAAATTCTCACGTCCACTTGACCGGAATAGCGTATATTTTAATGATTCCGCTAATTCTTCAGTTACGCAGACAGTTGTTACACAAAACCACACCAATTTTATTTCACAATATCCACTATAAACGAATTTAAGAATAATTAAAATAAGACGCCAACCGCACTCGATGAAATCCCGCCAAAAAAGCCTTTTTTATTTTTTAATTGTGACGTGGCATCATGCCTTTTGAGTCTTTTATTTTAAGTGATTTTAGTGATTAAATCAGTTTCAAGTATGTTGTGCGTATGTTTCGCATTGCTTTACGCTTAAACTATTATATTTAACTGTCTATCAAAAATATCGGGAAACCTTATTTTTCAATACTATACTGAATAAAAAATAATCTCCACAATACAAAAAGAGTATGGCGCCAATTCTAACACAAAAAACTATAACTGTCACTGTCATGCTTGTCATCGAATTGTTGTTGTTATCAATAACATTGTTTGTGCATGCGTATTGCAGAGATTTAAATCGACATAGGTAGTGTGTTTTATTCTGAGTTATGTTTGGACTGCGTTTGGACTATCGAGATCTTCCCCTGCGACTGTTGAGTAGTGCTTGCCTAAGACTAAGAATCTGATATTTTCGGACGACTTCCTGCTGTGGATTTTGGACAAGATTCTGTCCCATACTGGGGATTTTATTTCATTGTATCTACTATCTGTGATATTGTGATAAAAGATGAGGAATAAAAAAATTATAAAAAAGTGTTTCGTATTTAATTAATATCCCATTAGGGGGAAAGCGCGGGAAACTTCGGTTTGGTTGGTCGTAAATATTTTATAAAATTATTTTTTTAATATAAATTGGATCAGTTGGGTAATATAGTGTTAATATTTTAGTCTATTTTTATCTATTTAGTGTACATATTGTATTTTTCATCTTATAGTTGGTAAGTTATAGTTTTAATTTGAATTTAATTTTATGTTTGATCCAGACGACCCTGGGGGCTGTGGCCCCCAGGTGTCGAATATAATTACTGTGGATTTTAATTCCGGCTTAGATACAGAGGGATCTGTACTAGATTCGGATTGTTCTAACCCCAGAACTAATTCTAAAAGAAAAAGAACTCATGCCAGTAAGATTTGCAAACACTGTAATAAGAAAAAGAGGAAACATCATAAATCTTCAATTGATTGTTCTGAAAGAGATTGTAAATGCGATTTTGCTTCTTCTGCACCCATTAGTACGCCAATGCAAACTAATTCACTTCCAATCTCTTCTCCAAATTCAGTGTCTCAATCACAATTTACTCAATCTTCTATTAACAAAGATTCAGCACAGCAGCCAATAGGTAGAGTTTTTTATCAGTCATCAGATGCCTCTCCTTTTATTGTTCACATCCAAAAGATTCAAGAAGATCCGAATAATAAAGCATCAATCCACCCAGTTTCCTTTGAACAGTTCTTAAAAAAGCACTCCATTAAAAATATTGTTAACGGTAGCTTGAAGCGCATTGGCAGAAACAGACTTTTAATTGCATTTAGCCATTTTGAAGATGCTAACTCTTTCTTAAATAATTCTGAAATAATAAAGAACAATTTTAAATCATTCATTCCCACTAACAATATTACTCGTATGGGTGTTGTGAGGGGAATTCTTACAATCTGGTCAGAGGAAGAGATTCTAAAAACTATAAATGTACCCATTGGATGTGGAGCTATTCTTAAGGTAAGAAGATTAAATAAAAAAGTAATTAATAATGGCAGTACAAGTTACATTCCAATTGAAACAGTAGTGCTCACTTTTGACGGCCAAGTCTTGCCAAAACGTGTATACTTATGCTATAATTCTCTACCTGTTGATCTTTACATTTATCCAACTATACAATGTTTTCAATGCTGTCAATATGGTCACATTAAATCACAATGTAGGTCTTCTCCCCGTTGTTTCAAATGTGGTAATGGTCACTCTGGTGACAGTTGCAATGTTGAAGAAGAAAATGTTACATGTTGCCTTTGTTCTGGATCACATTTTGCTACTAACCGTAAATGCCCAGAGTTTTTTAGACAAAAATGTATTAAAGAATCCATGGCCAAAAGTTGTCTATCATATGCAGAAGCTCAGAAATTACATCCTCCTATTGGTAGATCATATTCTGATGTTTTGTCTACTCCAATATCTACTACATCATCACAAATGAAAGTCTTGAATGCAAAGCCAGAAAATGTTAACAAATCTTACAAAAAAACAGTTTTTTAAAGCCTAAAGCTCCTGTACAGCTTGGTAAAGGATTTGACAAAAAAGCTCATGCGAAATTAACCAATGAATATGACATTCCATTACCAACAGTTGGAACAGGTTGTAATTTCAACTCCCTTCAAAACTTGTCAACTCGTGATTTAATTCTCACCCTTGTAAATTTTCATCTTCAATCTTCTCAAGTATTATCTTAAAATTCTATACCGTCCAACACTGCCACTTTTACTGCAAATCAATCTCTAAACAGCAACGATAATGGATCAGTCACAAATAATTCAGTGGAATTGTCGCAGCATTAGCTCTAAGAAAAGTGATATAATCTATCTAGCAAATTCATATCAACCTTTTTCAATTTCATTACAGGAAACCTGGTTACGTCCCGGTTTTAATTTCCGAATTCCCAAATACTCTAGTGTTCGTCAAGATAGATCAGACGGATATGGTGGAGTAGCAATTTTCATTAGAAATGATATTATTTTTTCTCAGTTTACTATTCCAAATCATAGTTCAGATTTTTCAATTATTGCTGTTAACATTAACAACATATGTTTTGTTTCCCTGTATATTCCACACCCCTCTTCAAATGTGTTTAATGAAATAGAATCATTTTTTTCTATACTTCCCAATTCAATTTTAATCATGGGAGATTTCAATGCCCAGCATGTAACATGGGGCAGTTCCAATAGTAGTCATTATGGCTCTAGACTGTTGGATATGGTCGATAAGTATAACTGGTGTATTTTAAATAGTGGTGAGGCAACTCGTCGCTCACAACCCCAAGAAGGAGTCAGTGTCCCCGATCTTTCAATCTGTTCACCTAATTTAGCTTCTATCATTTCTTGGAAAACTTTATCTTACAGTTATGGTAGCGATCATTTTCCAATATTAATAAATTTTCCTTTAGTAACTTCTAACTCTCGTACTAAAAGTCGCTCCCCTAGAATGAAATTTAAACTTGAAAATGCTAATTGGTTTTTGTACAAACAAGAAGTAGAACAGGTAATTTCTAACCTCCCGTCTATCGAAAAAAAAACAATCATGAAGTTTGTGCAGAAGCCTTTGCATTGACTATGTTGCAAGCTGCAGAAAAGGTGTTCCCAGTCAAAAATAATAATCGTAACAAGATTCCATCTCCCCCTTGGTGGGATAACGAGTGTTCTTTAGCAGTTAAAAAGAGGACGCTTACAGAAAAAATATATAGAGAAAATTCTACGAACGAAAACTTTGAGTTATTATCTCGTGTAATGACCGAAACAAAGAAGCTTCTTAAAAAAAGAAATGGGAAGGGTGGAAGACCTTTTGTGTATCTTTATCACCTGACGTCTCACCTTCTGTAGTTTGGAAAAATATACGGCGTTTCCGATCAGCTTTTAAGGAACCTGGCGCAGCTTTTCTTCCAAAAGATGTACTAGACAACTTTTTAGATAAACTTGCTCCTCCGCTAGTTCCCAATTTCTTTATCTCTCATACTCTTTCCCCAATAATTAATACCAACAGCTTAACAAATCTCGATTCTCCTTTTAGCCTTGCAGAGCTGAAAGGTGTTTTAGCCTACGTTAAAGATTCTGCTCCAGGAACTGACGGTATACCATATTCTTTTCTCTCTCATTTAAACGATTCTAGCCTTCTTTATTTTTTAGAATTAATTAATTCCATTATGATTTCTGGCAATATTCCTACTTCGTGGAAATTACAAGAAGTAATTCCTATTATAAAACCAAATAAACCTCCTTCTGATGCTAATTCATACAGACCAATAGCCCTCTCATCCGTTCTTGCTAAATTAACCGAACATCTAATAAAAAATCGATTAGAATGGTTTGTTGAAACTCATGAATTTCTTGCTCCGAACCAATACGGTTTTAGAAAGGGACGAAGTACTATGGATAGTCTTGGTATATTTACTACCGATATAAGATTATCATTTAGTAACAATGAATCAACACTTGCAGCTTTCTTAGATATAAATTCTGCCTATGATAACGTCGATCTGCACGTATTAAAGCTGAAACTCCTAAACCTAAAAGTTCCTCTTTTAATCACTAATTTTATAATTAATTACTTGTCTGGTAGAGTGATTACAATTGATACGGGCGATTCAAAGTATAAATCTAGAACTTTATGGAAGGGTTTACCTCAGGGATGTGTCATAAGCCCTATCTTGTATAATATTTATACACATGACCTAGATAAAGCCATTCAAAATTCAAATAGTGATTGTAACAATGTGTCGGTATTACAATATGCAGATGATTTAGTTGTATATGTTTCGGGACGATCAATTTTAGAAATAAGTAATATTTTAAGTAGAGCACTGTCCAAACTTAAAATTTGGCTAGATTTTAACGCTCTTAATCTCTCCGTTTCAAAAAGCTGCGTAGTGTTATTTTCTAGGATGCGTCTGCCCCCTTCTGTTTAAGTATGTTTCTACAATAAACCTATCCCGGTACAAAACGAAACAAAATTTTTAGGAGTTATTTTAGACGTTAAATTATCAGGTTTATCGTGAGATAAACCTGATAATAATAGCAGTGATGCTATTATGTTACAGCTCGATGCGAACGAGTTTTAAATATCATGAGATGCTTAACAGGTGTTTGGTGGGGTGGACACCCTATTTGAAACTTATTTACAATGCTCTTTTACGAAGTATTTTAGACTATGGAAGTTACTTTCTTGAGCCATGTAATGCTGTTGGGCTTAAAAAGCTTGATGGGATACAGTCTAAAGCTCTTCGCTTAATAGCCGGAGCAATGAAATCTAGCCCTATCAATGCTTTACAAGTGGAATGTGTCGACCCTCCTCTGCGACTCCGTCGTCAATATCTTTCTGACAAGTTTTTGTTCCGTGCTTTGCAATTTGCTAAGCACCCCCTTCATTCCAAATTATCTACTTTTTCACATATAGTAACAACATCTTCTTACTGGAGGCTTAAGTCACTACCTTGTTTAATTGTAAGTTTTCATTTTCCTCTCTGCATTCCCCTACTCACATCTCTCAACGTCTGTCTATTTTTTCTGCAGACTATGAAGCTTTAACTCTTGTTTCTAAAATATATTTGACTTTAGATATATCTCGATCCATTTATTCTGCAAATGTTGATTTTAATATAATCATAGATAGAGACTGGCCAGATCGACATTACATTTATAGCGATGCATCTAAAAACTCTTCCTCAGGCCTCGTTGGTGTTGGAGTTTATCATCAACAATCAAAAATTGTCCAAAAAATTAAACTACCACCTGAAACTTCTGTTTTTACTGGTGAATGCTACGGATTATTTAAAGCTTTAGAATATATTTATCTGATGAAATTGCATAAATCTGTTATATTTTCTGATTCTAAAAGCGCGCTTCAAGCACTTCAAAAATTTCCTTTTAAATATACCAATCATCCTGTAATCAGAGATTATAGAAAATTGCTCTGGCAATGCCATTTAAAAGGTTTCGATGTAGTTTTTGCCTGGATACCTAGTCATATAGGTATTTCTGGCAATGAAATTGATGATAAATTTGCCAATGATGCTGTGGATTGTGGAGATATTTTTCCATACAAAAACTTTATTAATGATCTTTTAAGTCTTCCTAATTCGGACCTACGTGAATCTTGGGAACAAGTATGGTCTGTTTCTAGTAAAAATAAAGGAAAGCATTACTCACAAATTCAAACTTTCATTCCTACAAAGCCTTGGTTTTATAATTTTAGATTTAGCAAGATAACGACCTCTATCATAACTCGGATGAGACTGGGTCATGTTTGTACTCCTTCTCATCTGGCCAGATTAGGAATAGTTAATAGCAGTAAGTGTAATTGCGGCGCTGATATTGGCGATTTAAACCATATTTTTTTTGTCTGCTCCTTAAATGACTGTTCCTCTTTTATTGACTCCTTACCATCCCTTCGTACTCCTCTCCCGACTTCTATAAATACTTTGCTATATTCTATGAAATATGATATTTATTTATTTATGTATTTCAAATTTTATCCTTAAACATAATATTAAACTGTAAATATGTAAATACTTACCTGATCCTTTCCTAAAAATTCCGTTCCTTTGTTTTTTATCCTGTTTCCCTACCTTTACATTTGTATGTGGCTGACGCACAAACCGTGCAGGCTATAAAGGAATAAAAAAAAATATCCCATTAGAACACTATTACAAATACTTTTTTATGCTTTATTATTGCTGTGGTAACTTTCAAATTGTTAAGTTCTTCTTACAGCACAGCCATTGTATTCGAACTCAATAACCCTTGTCTTTTGAGGATTAATAAGTATTTTGACGCTATTTTTCGTTAATAATCTACGGGACCGGTATCACTTTTATAGTTCTGTTTCAATTATTTATAATTTTGATCTAAAAATACTTTTGAAAATACTTTTATAATTCGTATTTGTATTGCTTGGTATATCATAACCTACACTACTTCAAAGTAAAATATCTATAAATCTAGACTTCCTATAGTAAAATAAATAAGACGAATCAAATTTAGAATCTAAACACTATATATAATTTAACACGTAATTCATTTATAGACGCAAAAAAAATCAACAAAATTTGTATGGGAGTTCGCCTTTGTCCTTTGCTAAGTCCATAATTATACGCGCATTGCAATATTATATTACCGTCAAGTCTGTTCTATTACAAAAGCAGAAGTTGTCCATCACTATTTGAAAAGTTGCGCAAGGCGGGACGCTACAATGGTTTGTGTGTAGGCTTCAGCATTGTTCGTGACGCACATAAACTTAATATTAGTACTTCAAGGATGGTATCTATTGTGCCTGAACCTTTCAGTATAACGTGGAACGATCTTTTCGTGATAATGGCTATTATTAATAACCTTATATTTGTTAGGATTAAAAATGTACCTACTATTATTTGGAACTTCAACACGCGAGTTATGAGCGCAGTTTTTAAAATGTAATATGTCACTGAGTGTATCTTATTACTGCACGATAATATGCAAATTATAATTTGATACTAAATAAAAGTTGTATTTAATTTTCTGATTTTCTAGATAACTTACAACACAATTCAGTTAATCAAACTTCACTTTATATATAATTTTCAAGGAGCAGGCCTAAACAAGTATTTACGGCCTTCAACGGAGTATTTTAAATTGGCAGCATTCAAATCAATTTTGCAGTCCGCCTTATTTCTGCCCCGGAGTCTGGGGAATGTACAAAAACATGAACTGTAATTTGCTAAGACAAATAACGTTTGATTTAATCCGGCACGTAGAGCGCCCGGCGCGGGTCGGGACGTCGATTTACTTTTATTGCCATTTCGTTTTATTTCGGTGGCCCAGTGCACGCGAATGTAGCAGAAGGTCCGACCAAAATCTTCTATGTAAAAATAATAAGTGTTAGTTCATTTTTATTTTTTGAAATAGATGATGTATAAAAACAATTAACAAAGAAAATATATTGTGATTCAGTTTGCCCCGGTATTTAAATAAGGGACATCAGCGAGTTCATCATACAATCCAAAATTAATGAAAATTAACAATGAGTCAGTGTAAAATATCATATATTCCTTGGAAGTTTATACATAAATAGACCCGGATAACGTGCAATTTGTTAATGGATGAGCCCGCATCATATGATTTCTTTAAACTAATAAGTGTTTATCCGAAGACAATATAAAGACTACATCTGCGTAGGAAAGTTCGTCAATAGCGCTTTCTTTTGCTACCAGACTTGCTTGGATAGAATCACAAAGAGGAAACACAATCATTCCAACCCACCAAGATTACATTTCTAGATGACTAGGTGCCAGTGACAGTAGATACAACTGAGAACATAACGTAACCAACAAAATAGGTTACCTAAGTACTTATTTCGATTAAAATATATCGCAGAAAACCTTCTGTGCCGCAGTTGCCGTGTCGATGTTGTCTGATGTGGGCCTGTTTTCGGGATCGTTAACGGCAAATGTGCTAATCTTTTTTACAGCGACGCGTAACAATAAGCAACTTGATGATCTGACCGACACACCTCGTTACCTAGCTTCACGCGATCCGATTAACGTTTTAATTTTTTCCAAAATGACCTACGCGAGCGTTTAAAATCACTGATTCAAGCGCACTTTAGACAGACACGCGACAGAGATTAGAGGATAAGTTCACGCCGTATGCCTTGCAGGAAGTTTAGTGGAGCATCAAAGACGAGGTCCGTGCTATGAAAATTGCTAAATATATGTATACTGAAAACACAACTGCTTCATAAGATGTGAATCGAGATTGACAACACTTTCAGTAAATACTTCGCTTTTCAATATAAATACCTTGTAGACGACCTAAGACGATGCTACTAATATTGTGAGGAATCGTAGATTCGAAGCTCGTAGCTCACAATTCCTTGGATTTGAGCTTAGTAAATTCTTAAACGATCGTAGAAATCTAATTTTAAAGTGTTACTTTTGAAGCATTTGGAATAATGCCCGGGCTACACATGGATAGATTTTCAAGCTATGATAGCTAGCTAGTTGTCTATTAAACTGTTGGCTTGACCTGGCTTGGAACATACTGGTTCTGTTTACATTAGGCTAGTTTATTTTAAACTAGTACTATTGTAGTTGCAATTTACTTCGAAAACTGTGCCAATTCGTGCTAGACGAACTAGAAAAATCCACACATACGGCCCCCCTACCTTTGTTATTTTTCTTAAATTGATTACACTTACCTCTGCAGTATTTATAACCATTATTATTAATAAAATAATTATTGAGTAGAGCACGGCCCCAAGTACTCTGTTGACACTGTTATTCTTCCCCAAATTCTAGCCATCTTGTTGCAGTAAACTCACAGGAATAAGATACTGGTTGGCTTGGCACGTACAGTATAGGGCAAAATCATTGAACCATAACCTGGGGAGTTTGAACAATGGTTTCACAAGGTTTCGGCGCTCCCACTCCCAGGTAGATAATGTTCAAAGATATTAAGCTAACCTCTTCCATCTCCGAAGATAGCAACGATCCCCAGAATACCAAGACTAATTTACCTACTTCTTTTGTTTTAGTGGTTACTTACTAATTATTTTTTTAATAAACCTTAATAAAAGCCTAAAAGTTAAACTGTATGGAAACCAAAGGTCGATCAGACAGACCACCATTCTGTATAAAATAATATATTAAACTGTAAATTTGTTATTTTATTGTATGGTGTTAAATTTTATTAAAAGAACCCTAAGACTAAAACTCATATTTCAGCTGTTAAAAAAAAACAACCAAACACGTGATTCCTGCTTACTATCCCACTGGAAACTAGCTTCACCGCCCACATGAAGCTAGTACACAAGCCAGGATCAGTAAAATCAGTGGGGGAAGATGGGAGCGTTACTAGCCAAAAAATAGAACTACATCCAAAACAAAACTGTCCGGGCTTGTAAACTAGCTTAGAAATGAAGATAGTTTTGTCGATACGAAGCCAGAAGTACTAGCTTACTACCACTAGCTTGTTGTCCTAGCTTGAGAAACTAGCCTCGTGTAACGCGGGCATTAGAGGATATATTGAAATGAAGATTTTAGAACAAAAATAGAGTGAGTGCCGAAATTTTTCAAAAAATCTTTTATATATTCAATGCTTAAGAAACACTATTATGAGAAATAACGAGTGCAGTGTAGGATTACGTAATTGCCCGTCGCGTCGTTACCACAAAACTTCACATACTCATGAATCTCCTGATATTGAAGTTCAAAGAATTGGAGTGTTTTTTATTTTTATTTCCACGTATCAAGTGGTCGTATACTTTTGATAAAGACATAACGATAGCGCGATTCAGATACCGTTGGTACAGCGTGATTCAGGAGCCATTGATACAGCACCATCTAGCGGCAGCTTTGTGGTACTAATGAAATTTTACTTTTTTGGGGTGAAGTATGTATTGATTGAAGCACGCTTCAAAATCCTCCCAATCTTGTCAGTGACTCCTTTCATGTAAGGTAGTATAGCAGGTTGTCGGTCGACTGTGCTAGGTTTGGCGCGACTGTGACGGCGACGTTTTTTTTATATGCATAATTTAACATAAGAAAGAGATAGAAAGCCTCTCTTGAGTTTGTTTCGCCGGTTCTTCTCAGAAAGGTGTCCCAATTTTGGAACCGGTGGTAGTTTACGGTAATTAGGGTCAAGTAAATAAACTCAAAATTACAAAAAAGAATTTAAATAAAATACTTTATTAAGTAAATTTAATAATAAATTCATATATAGACAATAAAACTTTAAAAATCGAACAATGAATTAACCGAACGCTCAATAAAAGTCCTTCGAAGGTAGCTCGACAAATTAAATTAAAGTTTAATTCTGATGACGTAGCCTGTAAAGGCTACGAAATGTCAATAAATAAATAAAGTTTCGTGCATTAACCCGTAAAAACTAGTTTTATTTAATGAGTGATGTGCGTGAAAACCTAAGGAACAAATAAACTAGCTTTTCTAGATATTTTATTAATCAGGAATCCTGACCAAAGTTTAGCCACACTGTGTATCGTAAAGTGACTCATACTGATAGGTACCTCAATGGTGACTCACACCATCACCCGAAACAATTAACTGCCGTAGGAAACTCTTTGTTTCAGAGAGCACGGGGTGTCTGTGACAAACAACACCTGGCAGCTGAACTTCAGCATGTCGAGCAAGTACTGAAGGATAATAACCTGAATGTACCACGTCGCCGTCACAGTCGCGCCAAACCTAGCACAGTCGACCGACAACCTGCTATACTACCTTACATGAATGGAGTCACTGACAAGATTGGGAGGATTCTGAAGCGTGCTTCAATCAATACATACTTCAAGCCGCCAAAGAAGATCAACCAGTTTCTACGACCGGTCAAGTGCAATATACCCTTTCAAGTTGCTGGTGTCTACAAACTTGAATGCGACTGTGGGCTCTCCTACATCGGGCAAACAAAGAGGAGTATAGGGACTCGGGTAAAAGAACATATCGCAGATATGAAACATAGGCGCGAAAATAAGTCTGCAGTGTGTGATCATGCATTAGGGGGACCAAACCATTACATTAGATTTGATAAACCACAGATCCTTGCAGCTGAGCGGCGGTTCGTTCCTCGAATGATGCGCGAGGCTATTGAGATTAAAAAATATCCAAATTTCAATAGGGAAGATGGTTGGTATATACCACCAGCTTGGGAACCTATTATACAGGAGATAAAATCCCAACCCCGAGCACACACTGCAAGACCATCAGATTTGATCTATTAGTTCTTTTTGTTTGCATAATTTAACATAAGAAGGAGATAGAGCCGAGAGAGAAGCCTCTCTTGAGTTTGTTTCGCCGGTTCTTCTCAGAAAGGTCTCCCAATTTTGGAACCGGTGGTAGTTTACGGTAGTTAGGGTCAAATAAATAAACTCAAAATTACAAAAAAGAAGTTAAATAAAATACTTTATTAAGTAAATTAAATAATAAATTCATACATAGACAATAAAACTTTAAAAATCAAACAATGAAATAACCGAACGCTCAATAAAAATCTTTCGGAGATAGCTCGACAAATTAAATAAAAGTTTAATTCTGACGACGTAGCCTGTAAAGGCTACGAAACGTCAATAAATAAATAAGGTTTCGTGCATTAACCCGTAGAAACTAGTTTTATTTAATGAGTGATGTGCGTGAAAACCTAAGAAACAAATATATATGTATGTAGTTATTAGAAGTATAGGTATATAGTTTTGATCATGCTCAATTACTGTCAATTACAATGGAGTATGACAGTTAGACGCGACAAAAATCGTGATATAATGTATATTGTGGTGCTCATGCGGGTACGGGGACTGGGCTAATTTTGTTTTTTCCAATGTAATAACAACTTTAAAATACCAGATAAGTGCGAGTCCGTACAAGGGTTCCGTACAAGTTTGTAGGTACGCAACATAAACGGACGTATCTTTTTACGTTAACTTTGAAAGTTTTTGTCACAGCTTCAGTAGACTGTGTAACTGAGTCTCTATATGGTTTAAATTGCAACTCGATAACTACATATTTTTTAGATTTTGGACCACAAAGAGTTACGAAACCCTAAAAACAAGAGGTACAATAATATATAACTAATGTGAGCCCCTAAAAGCTATCGCAAACCCAATTTGGAGGCAAATTACAATATCTAAAGGAAGAAAGCATTCAGATAACCGACTCGACCTTTCGGTCAAGCATCCTATAATAAAATCCAACAACATTATAGGATTTGTTGACACCACATTCAAATTCAAACTAACGTGAATAAACTGAGGTCGGCCACTATTGAATCACTTTCACACAATAGGCTTCATCACTGGTGGCCGGCGTGACAGCGCGCCGCGGCGCCAGTTCGCATACCCATTTTAAGCGATGGCACGAATTTATATTAATTTCCTGTGCGAAGCTGTAACAGTCGATGCATAACAAACTGCGGTCAACCAGCTTTGACCTGTTCCAGACGCTGCAATGGACATGCACGTGTATAAACTTTCACGCTAATTTTATCTCGGCCGCAAGAAACATCTATTCGTATTATGGATACGGAGAGAGAAGATATCCTCGGAAAGTTCACTCAGCTACTTTGACGTAGCTTATTTATTATGAAATTTATTTATGACCGCTTTATTCAGCTGCCGCAGAGTTATACCGATTTTTTTTGGACTTTGTCAATTACTCGTAATAAGATGAGATGTAAGTATTATGGTACCCTGTGCAAAAAACCTGTCTACAATTTGTCGATCACTTTGAAAATAATTTTACATATTTTCTCCATATAGGACTCCAATCAGTTATCGTCAAAAATATTGAAGAATACTGTGTGTGGCTAAACTGAATAAAATCTCTATAGCAGGTTTTCTCTTAAATCGTGACCTCGGACCCCATAAGGAATCTTTTCTTCCTCAAAGCACTCGGAGATTGTCGAATAATATAAATGTAAATCGGCATTTTGTTTAGTCATCTAAACGTAGATAACTATGACGTGTGTATAGATGAAACGTCGACGAACTTAGCTCAACTAATACCGAAACAGACACCAAGAACATAAGTTTTATCATGAGCTGATGCACCTTCATCCATCACGTGCGTTATTTTAGCAACAATAAGTTTGAGTTAAAGTTCGAGACGTGGCATGAAAGTCTTTATAAGACGATATTTCTTATGACTACAATCTATATAATATTCATTTTTGAAAACAAACACCACATATTTTCACAGAATTAGAACCAAAATATTTTTTTAATGTATTGATCTGGAAGTGGAATTAAAATAAATATTGTTTTGTTTGCTACCACCGTCTTTCTATTCGTTTGAACGACAACGCTTATTTATAAGTAAAAAAAATAGCAATAAACCAATAATTACAAATAAGCTAATTCGTATCAAATATAAGAAAATAAAATTGACTGCTTCGTTAAAATTATATTTAGCGATGCACTTAAAATATTGCAAAATTGTTCATGTCTTGTCTCTACTCTTACACTTGTAATGTACATGTATAACTTATTATTTTTGTGTTTTTATGCATGTATAAATTATGTTTATAAACATCGTAGTTTGAAAAACAATTAAGCTTAGATTGATAGAAGTTGGAGTTCAGATGGACAAAGGCAATGAATAATTCAGAATTACACATCTCAGTATTCATTTATCCCAACTACTACTTCGGGACAATAAATGGGCCAGTACTAAGAAAAAAAGTTTGTAAAGGTGAAGTGGTGGTATGGGTACCGGTTAATTAGGGGCAAATGTTTGTACGATGAATTGATATATTTATTTATGTGTTTAGTTATGTATTTTTCTGAAAAATAATACTTATCATTACAGGTATTTCTATTCTTTACCCTATAATCCACAACACGAGCTTTGCAGTGTTTACTTTAGGGCTATTTTTAATGAAATTAATGTAAGAAATATTTATTTATTTAAGATATAACTAGTGGCCTGCCCTCGCTTCGCTTCGGTGTAGAGATGTAGTGTAGACTAAAATGACTCTTCATATAATTATAAAAAAAAAATGAAAATGGTATATTTGCCTTTTCCAAACTTCTATTGACATCACGTTACTCAATTGTTTTGCCTTCCCGGAACCTCTCAACCAAGAAGCTTATATACAACACTGGAGATTGCATGTAGAACTTCTGTATGAAGATGAGTTCATTAACCCCATGATATGTTTTTTATCTCTCTCACACACTATCTGAAATTACCATGTTAAATACAAGAAATTCCAATCAGAAAGTGAAAATAAACAGAACTATGCAAGATATCAATCAGTTTTACAATCTCCAGAAGTCCTACTCTTGTATTACTATTATAAGATGAGTGTGACAAATTCTAACCAACTACTTTGAAATCAATATTTAAAACTAAATAATAAATACGCCCTTTATTTCCCTGTTTGCTGGTTGCTACCATTTTGGTATAATAGCAACACTAATTAAAAAATCAACTGAAGAATATCTCCGATCTGTCAAAAAAAATCTACCGCTTCGAATGTTTAGATTATTATTAAAAAGTGTTAAATTGTTCAATTTGCTATTTATAATATGTATTGTGTTGTGTGAGATTGCAGAAGTGTTTGGGAACCAAATTCCAGCACTAAATTTCACAGGTAAGTCTATTACATTACGCCAATACCGAAATAAACATATTCCTATATTTTTATGTTGTAATCATAATAAAACGTTAGTATTTATAAATCATAGTGTCCTGAGGCTATAAATTAACGTTATTCTTGTTTTATTCACTACATTTGGTACCATATTCAGCAGTTTATTAAATTAAAATAATATAAATTTTGGTTTTGTAGGGTAACCATTATCACTACACTTGAGATATTTTGAGAAAGTTAAAATACATAAGTATTATTGTAAATAGTAATTATAAATATAATTTTTTATTATTTTTAAAGCATGTAACTGCTTGATGTTTAAATCTAAAGAAAATATAACTAGAAAAAATTTCACGCGGACCAGGCAGCAGACGGGACTCGAACCCGCACCCTTCGCAATCCTAAAGCATAATTGGTCAGTGCATTCGCCCGGATTGCGAAGGGTGCGGGTTCGAGTCCCGTCTGCTGCCTGGTCCGCGTGAAATTTTTTCTAGTTATATTTTCTTTAGTAATTATAAAGTTCAAAATATGAAAATAAGTTTATAATAAATACTGTAGTAGATCATGTTGATTAGATGTAGAAAACCTATTTAATAACAGCTATCTAGCAGCGGTCTTATACCTTTGTTTATGTTTCAGCTTCCCGAAAGATATCATTAAAAGAAATTCTTGGTTGTCCATTATACTGTCACAAACGCTCTCGAAACGGAGCCGCGAATGTGCTAGAGATCGAATTAGCCAGAGCACCGCGGGTCGCAATAGAAGTCGAGTAAGGCGGCTCATTCTAAAATGAGCCTTATGCTTATGCTTGCTTATGCAGTGCGACGTAAAGGAGAAAGTGCAACGATATCTGCACTTCTTTACAAGTTACGCGTGTTACTTGCGTAGGTATAAGTAGGTAT
This sequence comes from Chilo suppressalis, assembly GCA_902850365.2. Lineage (NCBI taxonomy): Eukaryota > Metazoa > Arthropoda > Insecta > Lepidoptera > Crambidae > Chilo > Chilo suppressalis. The sequence goes on along the minus strand of OU963906.1, from coordinate 11,637,288 downwards.
TTCGTACTCGCGGGTGCTAGGTAATTCTCAATTTAACAGGTACTTTCTAGAACTTCGACTTTCGACGACCTCCGTGGTCGAGTGGTTTGTACGCCGGGTTTCATGGTGTCGCCGACTCGAGAGGTCCCGGGTTCAAATCCCGGTGGGGACAGATGTTTGTGTGATGAATACGAGCATTTGTACTCCAATCATGGATGTTTAATATGTATTTCTATAAAAAAAAATATACTTATATATATAAGTACAGTTATAATTTTTATTATTTTTAAAGCATGTAACTGCTTGAATTGAAAATTGAATTTTCTTTAGATATATAAGTACAGTTTATGTATTCTATCCGTTACCCTAGTATCCCATAACACAAGCCTTATAGTACTTACTTTGGGGCTAGGCTAATTGGTGTGAGTGTTGGAAATATTTATTTATTTATTTACTTTCTAGAATGCATCGATCGGCGTATATAAGGGCGATTGGCGCCGCGCAGAGACAGTTGAGTTTCAACAGCGATTTCGGAGCGAATCCAAAGGCGATCAAAGTGCAACAAAAGTGTTCAAGTGAGATTGTTTAGAGACTTGTATAGTGAAATACAGTGTTTAGTGAGTGTTTTGTAATTAACATTGTGTGTTAATTGTGTGAACTGTGTGGTGAATAAAGAACTGTCAATCGTGAACTAGCATATAATTTCGAACCCCATCCCGACACGTAACAATACCATTAAAAGGTCAATTTTATTTATCAGCCAAAATATGTAGCTTAGAGATTCTAGTCCGTTCTTAGTAAAAGGCATTTCTGGCGATTTTAAAAAGGGTTTGCATATTCTTTCTCGTTAATTTTTTTATAAATGTTTTTGACATGGCATAATATAAGACGCATCTAATATGAATAAAACGATTTTTGTACTTGTGAATTTTATTACTATTAAATAATGTGTTCCCAAGTTCCTATCAACTCCAACGCTTTGATTTATAAATTGTTTAAAGACGATATCAGTAAGTATGTATCCTAAACGTATATTCCAACATGGTCACCCTTAGAAAGAGATAACAAACATATGTGACGTCATTCAAGGCCATATTTTTTCACTTCAAGGTATTGTTTGCACTGCAATCTCCAGTGTTGTATATAAGCTTCTTGCTCTCAACTAACATTTGAAATTTATGATATGGTTTTAAAGTTCAAATTGACTTTTAAGTATTATTACGAATCGTTGGTATGAGAGTGTAGAAAAGTGTTGTTTTTGGACTTTTTCAGGCAATTTTTTTAATTTTTCTCTGCGTAAGAACCATCCTCGTACTTCAAGGAATATTCTAAAAAAAGAATTATCGAAATCAGTTCTGCCGTTCCCGAGATTTGCGCTTAGCCACACATTCAGCAATTCATTTTTATATTATAGATATATTATTCTGTCACTGATCTTAGATACTCGCTACTCATATATAACTTTCAAGAAGTATTCGAGTTCCTTTACATTGGCTTCTTGATCAACAATATCAGATACAAGAGGATTCAACTATATACTACCCGCACATTCGAAAGAAGATTAGGAAAATCATCAAAAACACCCCTAATTCAGCCTGCAAATTAATATAAATAAAATAAACTTGATGGTAGTCACTAAAAAAATTTACATTGTAAGCCTATGAGAACCAGTGAAAAAATGACTTAAAGTCAAATAAGATTGTGATGCTGACATGCAAAGAAGTTGGATCCGGAGAAAGAGATGTTAGTACAGAATAAAGAAAGCACTTAATAACTGTTAAAATTAAATCTTATTCTACACTAGTAGGACAACTAAAACGACCAGAATATTTAGGAGAGAATCACGAAATTCTACTATCACGAATTCTATGGAAGGTTGAGATTTTACTTTACAGACGCATTATCGGAATATTATTGTGGCATCAAATAGGTAGTGAAGAAATGAAAACGGTGAGAAATAATGCCTTGATCACACGTACCGAATAAACGGGCGATACAGTGATGGAAGTTAAAAACTCATGTAAGAGCGCTCGGCCGAGCACTTGGCGCTATGTTTATACGTACCGACAACTCGGCCGAGAGTAATGTCTCGCTCGTTTGCTCGGTAGGTGTGATCAAAGCATCAAAAAGAAACTTAAAATTGTTTCCACATATTTTTATTAATAACTATTCACTTTAGAAATAACTTAAAGAAATAGTAAATAAAATAAAAACAAATAACATTACCTACAAAATAATAAATACGGAAAAGTTGGGGGAAAACAGAGAAAGGCGAAGAACAACAAAATAAATATAATCTACCTCCATGGACCGGATTTGACGCTGCAAAACGTGGCAAAGCAGGTATAATAGCTTTGCCACGTTGTTGTTGCAAAGTCGAGTTCCTTAAAATGTCCCCCCACATTTGATAGATATATCATCTAAAAAAGAACAAACCTAAGATCGTAAAGAACTTACCAAGCCAAGTTTATGAAGAATGTATTTCTTCATAAACTTGACTTGGTAAATTCGTTAGGAGTAACTTTTTAAATAAACATAATACTAGATGAAATGAAACAAGGAAGTTGCCAAACACCCGATTAGAACATACCACAGGAAGATATTACACCTACATTAGATAATTATGGCACATAAAGAAGAAGATTATGATCGTAGGGAACTTAAATAGCCAAGTTTTTAAATATGAAGAAATACAAAGGAGCAACTTCTTAATAAACAATAATACTACATGAAATGAAATGAAAGTAGGTGGTTGCCAAACACCCGATTAGAACGCCCCACAGGCAGATATTATGCCGTCCCGCCGGAGGTTTCATTACCCTACGATATTGCGTTACAATGCGCCGCAGAAGATGCCCGCCCCGTGCCCCGTACCACAGCGCTGGCAATGTTGACCTAATTAATATATCGTCTGGGGACAATATGCGCTTCTAATTTTGATTAATTGTTCTAGAATTTCAATCGGAGTTTATTATCTTTATTTTTCATTTCCCATATTAATCGTAATACTAAATACTTCCATTTTATTTTCAAAATATTTCTATTCGCGACGATTTAGTAATCATGCGGTATAAAATTATGTGCCGCCGTCCTCATCTTGCTGGCCTTAACCAAATATCCTACATTGTAGAGCCTTACTCACTAACAAAACCACAATACCTCCAAAAGGTAGTGTTATTTCATTGTAGTCACCCAAAAGGACGCCACTATACGTGTACCTACACTATTGGTAGGTAATATTTTTATCAATAATTCAATTTATTAACCCTTAAGCGAGATATGATTCTGTCGATTCTGTTTAATATTTCCAATTATTCATGATGATGAAGTCATGGGGAATAACATGGGAGAACTGAAGGCTGATTTACGTGCAGCAGCAACTTAATATTTTTAAGGTGCTGTTTTGACTTTGGACTGCGAGATCCATAATAAACCACAAGCCAGGAAAAGGCTCTGGGGATTTCCGATTGGCTTTCTAGACTGCACCCACGGGGGGAGACTACACTCTAACACTTCACCTTCTAAGACTCTGACCTCGGCTCTAGTAGACTGTTGTAGTTGTGAGAATGACTGATGCAAGCTGATGATGATGAATCTAATAGATAAAAATCTCGTGTCATAGTGTTTGTTCATCATCAAATTGCTCCAAAACGGCTTCGTGGATTTTCATGTATTTTATGTGTTCGGTAAGTCTGAAAAAAGGTTGGGATATTTTCCGACATACAAGCGAACGAAGTCGCAGGCACAGCTAGTAATGTATTAATAATCTGTCTCATACCTCCGCATTTTTCATTGTCAAGATATATACGAGTATGCACACATCGTATCGCTTTTAGCAACTGATACTAAGTCATTTATGTTACTCGTGCCTATTGATTTACTAGTCATCCTCCATGTACGAATTGATTTAGAGACGTTGCACCCGCGCTTCTGTTATACGCCTTGTAGCAATTAATAAACAGTGTCCACTGTCTGAATAACCTATGAAGCGATGTCGTAAATCAGTTTCAACTTCGTACGGCGGAGTGTGCGCGACGATAAGCGGACCTACGCTGACGAGACGGATCGTCGCCAACTGTTGGCCAGTTTCGAGAGACCTCTGGTAATCGTCTAGATGTAGCATCTAATTTTGTGTCATTACTTGTACACACAAAGCTAGTGCTTAACCAGCTTGCGTACTTTCATATTTGAATCCTAATCAGAATAAAAATTTATAAGATTTTATATTAAAGCTACTTATTGGAATTCATTTGATTCCACGGTTGCCAAGCGTACGAGGATTCTCGTACAGATACGAGATTTCTGGTCTTCCGTCCGAAGTACAAGAACACTACAGATCTCGTACATAGTTATACGAGATCTGTAGTGTTCTTGTATTTTGTCAGATAATTCTTTAACAAGATTTCTAATTCAAGGCAACTTGTTGGAGCATAAATTCTAAGTATCGAAACCAGTCTCTGTTTGTTATAGATTTTTTTAATTACTCGATGTTTGAATCTTAAGAAAAATTTACTGGAAAAACATTTGTTTACAGTCATTACATATGGTTACTTCACCCGTTGGCCTTTAATTTGATTTAGCAGTTCTGGGGGGGGAGGGTGCAAAACTGCAAAACGTGTACGAGGTCTGAAAGCCAGATTACGAGATTGTGATGTTGCATATATACGAGCAAAAACTTTCAACGGTTGGCAACCCTATTTGATTTGTAAATGCTCAAAATGGAGAAACAATGTCACCATAATTAATTTAATACAATACCTACTTCAATATAAAAATTAGAGAAAATTTTTACTGGAAAAAGATATCTTTAGATAGGTAAGGCATAACTAAGTTTCCGCTCGAACTGGAGCACCCGTCTGGCAATTGGAAAATGACTGGGTAGGAAAATAAGTCAAAAAGTTCTACTAAATATAGTATAACCCGAGAGTATAACTCAAATCGTGTGCTATTAAATATTATACAGCAACACACGGATACATGTGTTTTATATTTTAAGTTTTATTAAATTGTATGATGTGAATCCTTTCGCGACATCAATAGGGTAGGATATATAGAATAGAGGCAACTCCTCACTTTAATAAAGGTTAATTTTTTTAACGTCTTTGAGTTCAGTTAATCTTTTTATACCAAATCAAACCAATTGAAGCTATGATAAAGCTATCAAGGAAATTCGACAGAATGTTACCTACACTAGATTTCTCTACACCTCTTTTACAACCTCCAAAGGAAAAAGAGAGGTGTTATTCATTTTGAAACGTGATGTAACGCAAAGTTTGTTAAAAAAGCAACCCTTTTAGAACCAGTCAAAAGTTTGTGGTTGGGGTGGAAAATTCCATCCGTGCGAGAGGTCAAGTTAAGTGGATGGATACTTTGTTGACCGGCCGGCGAGTGCATGAGTTGACGCCGCGAGAAAATAGCTCATGTTGTTCGAGTCCTTTGTTTAAAGTTGGGATTTTTTTGGGTAAACAAGAAGGGTAGCTACAATTTTCACACCAATTTTTATCGTTCTGGTTGGAAATGAAACAGAGGCTTTTCCATATGAGAACGTTGTACAATTGTTGTATTTTCTCGTTAATTCCTAGGAAGAAATCATTATTATACCTTCAACATCATTATAAGTACCATGTCGCCCTGCTCATCAAATGTACATAGTATAAATAAAATAATTTTATTAGTGTAACTAGTAGATATTAACCTGCCGATTATTATAGTTATCTTTATAGATAACTAGCTGTGCCCCGCGGTTTTACCCACGGTTTATTAGGGATATTTTCCCGCAGTAAAACGTAGCCTATGTGTTAATCCAAGGTGTGAGCTAACTCCATAACAAATTTTTATTAATATCGCTCCAGCCGTTTAGACGTGAAGAAGTAACAAACAGACACACTCACACACTCACAAACTTTCGCCTTTTTAATATTAGTGTGATTATCTTTATAGATAACTGTAATAATCGGCAGGTTAATACAGTTACTCCACGTGTTAACGGTAACTTGACATAATAACACTACGGAACTTTACTCCCTTGAGTGCGCTAAGTGAATTAATTGATATCAAATTGTAACTCGGTTATATTATATCACTTCTAGTTCGGAAAGCTGTTTAACTTGATAGTAACAATCGCAAATTGTGTAAGTAAATCTATCGAAAACAGTTTAACAAGATGCCATTCGTGATATGGGTACTTCCTTTGTATGCAATTAAGTGTGTAGTAGGTATTAGTCAATAAATCATAAAGAATGGAGAAGCACCTTAGTAGGTTAAAAATATGTGAACCGTGAACTTAAATCCTAGGGTATATTGTTTTAAACTTTCATGGTCACTAACATTATAGCTATTAACGGGATTGTTACCATGTACCTTGTTTTTTATGATTTGGGGTTTAAAGGACATTGTTCAGCGTCCATACATAGTTAGCCTAAGAACCAACAATCATGAAATATTATTTTCTAGGTTCATAATCGTAAGTAAATGACTGTAAAAACAAAGATTATTGACGGACACTTCTGAGAACTTCAATTATTAGGAAAACTAAAAATTTTTTGAGGTTATGTTTAATATTCAATGAAACATAGGTCAACCTATGAATTTAGTATTAACTCAGCATGAAGTGAATTAATATTACACCTAGTTAATTCATTTTATTCGGTGCGATTTTAAAGAATAACTATTAGGAAAAACTTGGTTAGGTAGGAATCATAAATAAAATAAAAACTGTAGTTTTGCTTCTTATTTACTGATTATTTTTCACATAGTTGTATCATATTGTTTATTGTATTTATTTGTATATCACATGTAGGTATATTGTGTAAATATGCAGCGTGAATGTGTATCAGGTGTTCTTGAATAATTTGGCAGTATGATCCTCTCAGGATGTTGTGGCACAGGTTCACTAGCACTTGGTAGTAAGGGCTCTGCTCTTTGGTAACATCGATGGCATATTAGATAGCCGAAATAGTTAAATTAAAGGAAAAATAATCGCAAATAAACACACACAACAGGTAATCCGAAACGAGAATGCACTTTCCGGTTTATTAAACTACTCTTTGGAATCACAGATCACTATAAATGGTTTGTTATGCACGAATGCCACAGATTACTACGAATGCAAACTACATGCACCAGAACCACAGAGTAACGAGTTTTATGCCGGCCCTTCACTTGACAACAGTTTGTCCTTGTCAAGCTTAATAAGGAATGAAAAGGACACACTGATGTCAATTTTTAAAATAGCAAATACGAATAACCAAGTGAAGTGCCGGCATTAGGAAGAAAGAGTGTTTTATTTGCAGTGCTGCTATAGATTATGGTAGCTAATGGTATTTACTGTCACAGATTATTTTTTAAATTTTTAATTTAGCTTATTTAACTGGAAGTGTCCGTCACAATCCAAATACTGATAATTATCGCAAAAAATATACTAAGAATTATCATAAATGCCAAATTGGTGTTGGTTCTTAGGCCAATTTTAACATTGTCCTTTAGGGTTTAAATTGTCAAGTGTCTGGAATCCAGTGGTTCGTATGTGCAAAAACCGTAAAAATCAAAAAAGTGTCGTTCCGCGATCGGATACTGTGAGTATTGTGTGTCGGGAACAGGTGCGAGTGAATAGTGAGAATGTGACCAATGGTAGGGGTATCGAGCGCAGTAAAAGACGACGTCAGAGGGTAGACCGATATGTCTGCCAATAACATCTACCCGCAATTACTTCAGTTACTCCGTGATTATGGCGCTTGCAACAGTGCCGAAATATCGGAGACTCATAAAAAACAAGGTACATGGTAACAATCCCGTTAATAGCTATAATCCTAGGGTATAGTTAGTTTTTGGGCAATGTTTTGAGAAAACAGAGAGAACCAAGACCATGCATGACCATTTGTTAACAGTGCATATCTCGACCCAAGTAATAAACAGGTACAAAAAATGGGAATTGTTTCCAGTGTTCTATTCCACAAGGAGCATGTTACTTCTTCTGTGAATGGAGATATGCTGCGAGCGAAAAATGTTTAGAGTCCGTACGGATTTCATATCTTTATATATATAATTCTTCTGTGAGTGTGTATGTCACTGAACTTCTCTTAAACGACTGGACCGATTTTGATGAATTTTTTTGTGTGTGTTCAAGGGGATCTGAGAATGGTTTAGATTCACAAAGACGTGTAGACAGGACAACGTCTGTCGGGTCCGCTAGTACTTACATAAAATGTTAGAGAGGCAACTATTGTGTGTGCGTAATACGAACGAAAAAACATATTGTGAACATCGTACCAAAGATGATTCTGATGCTGAATCCTATGTTTTAACCAATATAAAAGTAAGAACGAAAAAACTACAAAAAGATGCTAAATATTTACATCTATACCACAAGGCGCATGTCAGTTCTTTTGAAAGGAGCTACGCTGCGTGCAAGAAATACTTGGGTTCCGGATAGATTTGACAAATATAAGAGATTTTAAATATTCTGTGAAGCATGTTGCAAAAATAGCACCAAAGGTGATTTACCGGTCTTCCATCTAATATATCTAATATTTCATCCTATAGTAACCTAGAAAATAAGTAATTACAAAAAAACTACAATGAAGTGCTCAATATTTAGTGTTCTCTTCCACAAGGCGCAAGTCACTTCTTCGGAAACAAGCAATGATATGTTACGCTGCGAGCGAGAAATCCTTGAATTCCGGATAGATTTCACAAATATAACAGATGTGACTATTGTTCGAAACAAAAATATGTTGCAAAGATAGCACCTAAGATGATTTACCGTTACTCCATCCAATATATCAGCGTATTGTCTCGTATGTCTCAAAAAAATGCAAAATATTTAGTGTTTTATTCCACAAGCCGCATGCCACTTCTTCAGAACGGAGCTACGCTGCGAGCGAGGATTGCTTGGATCCCGAGTAGATTTGGCAAATATAAGAGATGTGAATATTGTGCGAAACAAAAATGTTATAAATATAGCACCAAAGATGATTTACCGTTCCTCCATCTAATATGTCAGCGCTTGGTGCAGATGATATCACATTGCCGGCCGCTGAATAATAACCGACCGGCGCGGCTCGCAGAGGGCGCTGACGTTGACGAAGATTGCCTATAAATCGACACTGCTGACTGCCCAAATCAAATCAACGCTTATTAACATAACATCCGCTCTCATCAAACACGATATGGTCAGCTCTTTTCTATTATTTAATTCTGTTACACGTGATTTCTTTACTGTGAGAAAAGTACGAGCCTAAGGCGAGTCGGGGGTAGGGTCAATCCATCCGTCCTGATTAGTCCGGACTTATAGACAATAGTCCGGACTTTGTCCAGAACTTTAAATTGTACAGATTTTTTACATTACATATAATTAATAAATAATAATAGTACATACATATTGCTTTAAATACCATACCACAGTAACTAAGTGAGAAATGGTACCATTTTGTGTATGAAATGTCAGGATTTTTGTCAGGACTTTGAAATTCCTAAATAGTAACCCTAGTCGGGGGAGACTAACTGGATTTTTTTATGTTAAAAAGGTGCGAACAAGCGTGTCGCCCTCCTGATGTTAAGCGGCCACCTATAGATACAGAATGCGCAGCGCAGGACCGTTTTATGTGGAAATCCTAAGTAATGTCCAGCAGTGGACGACTATCGGCTAATGATAATGATGATGGGCATAAAGCGATTGCCCATATATGATTAAATTACATTATTTGCGATTGATATTTGGTGTATCCTTGTTGTCGTGCTGTTATGACACACATAACTAGTATGACCAAGAGAAAACGAGGGAAATTATTTCTTACACTCACACCAGTTTGTCTAGACCCAAAGCAAGCACTGTAAGGGTTATGTTATGCTTATGGGATACCAGTGTAACGGGTAGAAATACATAATACAAGGACAAGCAAATGCATGTATTTATTACCGAAATTTGAACCCAGGATTTCAGAGTGGGCGACACTTTTAAAATCAGCGTAATGAGCTTCTAATAAGTTCATATGTCCTCCAGACCAGTGCTGGGCAAAATGTAATTAACTTCAAATTAACAATTTCAATTACAAATTGTTGTAAGTGGTGACTTTAATTACAAATTACTTGAAATTATTGAAATGTAATTCAATTAACAATTACAATTAGCAATTGTAATTGTTAATTGCAATTACTTATATATAATCTCTTTTAAAGACGAAGTAGTATTTTAAATAAAACTATTATATTATGATTTATCAAATGTTTATTTACGAAATAGATCAGATAAATTGTGTTATTAAATTATTGTATTATAAATTGTGTAATTTATTTTAAATTAGGCATTAATACTACTCTTTGTTCAAACATTTGATCAGAAAGTTTAAAAGATTTTGGTAAGTTAATCATTGTAGCATATGAGAACAATCAATCGAAATAAAGATGCACGCCGCCGAGAGACTAGAAAAAAGATAGGTATCTGTGTAGGTACAAGTAACGAGGCATACACTTACACACTCATAAATTTATAGCAAATTATACACTAAAACTTTGTTTGTGTTGTGCTTGTTGTGCTGCGTACGGGCATCAAGCTAATAACCGCTCAATTTATAATTATGTTACCTTTAAAAAGTAATTGAGTAATTTGAATTACAAACTAATGTAATTTAAATTACTTCAGACGTAAGTAATTGAATTACAGTAATTTCAAATACATGTAATTTCAATTACAGTAATTCAATTACTATTCATTGAATTAGTAATTAAATTACAAAAGTAATTAATTACGCCCACGCTATGAGATTGAATAATATTACTAGAGCTCGATGGAATAAGTTAATTATGATAATAATAATCTTTAGGTATTTACAACTAAATATGGTATCAAAAGATACAAAGTAGAAAATGAAATAAATCACTACCTAGACATGTATACCCATTACGAAAATCTTGCTTTCAGTCAATGTTTACGTGATAAAGGATTTTGTTTTTGTATCGTTTATGTTAAAAAAAACAATAAATCATTGTAGTATATGTACACCAATCAAATTATTTCTAGAATTCAAATGAGCAGTAGAAATAAATAAAACGCTTACTTACAATAAACACAATTTAAAACTTATTCTGTAGTTTCTGTTCAAATACTTCTTTACCAGCAGAGGCGAATGAACTAACCTATGTCAAGACCTTGATAAAATCGTCGGGCCAAAGGTAGTAGAAGTTCACAGTGTCAAACTTCACCACAATCTGTGCAACTTTGTGTAGCTAAAGGTTGGGCTATGAAATAACACATTTCAAAACTTTACTGTAGTATCCTACTGGAATTTTGCATTGAGAATAATAATGAATCGACAAACTGCACTCTTAGTTGAGGAGCAAAAAAGCTTGAAATAAAAATACTTGAAATAAAATGAAAATAGTGTCAGAGAGAAGAAATTAGTGAAATTTAGCAGGAAGTGGCAAGGCAAAGTGTAAAAGAAAATAAAATCCGATAGTGTACAAAATAAGGTTTGTCTTTCAATTTTATTTTTTTAAGGTCTCTTAATCCTGTAAAAGAAAAAAATGCAATAAAATATAAACACCTATTACCCCAAACACCAAAATGTATTACTCAACCAACGAAACACAACACCACCAGAAGTTAGTGTTATTTCACTGTAGTCTTCCGAGCTTTCATCACTAGACAGGCGGACCAATTCAAGCGGAAAACCCGCCCCAACCTTTCTCAAAATTCAGTCGATAAAAAATCAATTTACACTAAGCGACATTCACTTAAAATTCGTATATGGTTGACAGAAATATTTTACGCGAATACACTTCCCAAATTCCCAAATAAATTAACTCGGTACAAGCATTCAAAATATGAATTGCAACTTGAAATCGGTATCAAACATCTCGGCGTGAGTGCGAAACACGCGCCTGATTTTTCGGCCCGCGTGTTCTACATTGTTTCATAGCGGCTTCATTGTTTTAACAGCACTTTGCAACCAGAGTTCAGTCACAAACAATTACCACCAAAGAAATATTATTAAATCAATGAGAAATCGAACACACATTATAAGGAGCTATATTCATTACTCTAGCTGTAGTACTACAGTCTTTATTTATGACATACATTTTATAGTACTACTGTAGTACTACAGTCTTTATTTATTACATACATTTAGACGTATCTTATTGATACATTAAAAATTAACCATGGCGTGGTTACATAGTTTGTTAGAACATTATTCGTTTTATTTCCCAGTTGTGGACACTACCAAACAAATGAACTAAAAAAATAGGTTTCCGAAAATACCCTGCTCATTGATAAGCTTTTTCAACTACACTGAAGGGCAATGAAAACAGTTTATTATTTATGTTATCGATTTCATCAAATTTAGCAGGCATAATTTTGTTTTGTGTCTACTCTTTCCAATTTCACGGTGCGAAAAAAGTTATATTATCGAAACGAATTCAGAATCAGCGTCAGTCACACAGGGTGTGAGGACACTGCGTGCATTTGATTTATCCGTCCGGCATGTCTGTCCAACATCGTTGTTTTATAGCCGCATCATTGTATTCCACAACCCATTGCAATTAACCGACAACACTGCACTCGGCAAATTAAAATACTGCACTGATGAAATTAAATATACCTACTGCACAACATAAACGCTTTGTCGTTAACGACGAATAGCAAGTGTGAACTTCCAGAGCGTAGTCTGTCAATCTGTAAATTCATTACGCAGTCGTTGAAGTGTCGAATATAAATCGAAAACTGTACAATTTGTGATACCGCAGATTCTCTTTATTTAATAATGGTACAGTGTGTAAACCTCCCCCCCATACAAAAAAAAATATTTCTATTCCTTCATATGGTCACCCTAGCACAATAATGATGAATTTCTTACAATTATATGCTTTAAATATAAATGTGACTTGTAGCATGCAGCCAAGTGTAAAGACTGAAGTAAATATATTCAAAACGTTGCGCGTTGTGTCGATAATAATATCCAAGTATAGATGTCTTTGAAACAAAGTTTGAATGCGCACTTATGTCCCGGACAGATATATGGCACATCGGTTGCATTAACGGGCGTCCCGAACACATTACAAAAGCCATTCCCTTATCTAATGCTCTCCTTGGATTTATTTAACTTTTCCACGCCTTCGCATCTCGATATCGTTCGATAAATATGTCAACAAGAAGTTCACGCCAATCCCACTGGGCTCTTATTTATACAAAGGAATTCAAAAGCTCTTTTGCACCCGAAACGTTAAAAAATATCGAAGTATCACATGATTTGATAACTATCCAATTCTAAATTCCTAAAATAAAAAAAAAACATAAAGTGGCGTAAGTAAGGACTAATTACAGTGGAAAAAAAATAGTTAACGGATTACTAAGCAAGTAGATAAGTACACTGTTTTGCATAGGTTACACGGTTTTCTTTTTCAGGGAAAGTGTTTAAGTGGAAGTTTACCTACAAAATGAGGTCAATTAATTGGTAAACAAAAGGAAACGTTTATTGTAAAACGATTTAATTCAAAGCTAACCGTTCCACTCGTCTCAATTAACTCTCGCGTCCAAATCTCAAATCTTATAGGTCTTATCTTATACGTGGGAATACACGAAAAAACCATAAATATGATCTCCTATTGAGCCGCATTCAGAAAAATTATTTCTTCAATAAATTAATCTGTTACCCACATACGTATCATAGACTATATATAATCGACGCTATCCTCGAAAGGATTGTCATTTCAATAAAGAAGGAAGTGAAGTAACTTCCCGAAACTTCATTAACTCTAAGGAAAAATGGGCGTTATAGCAGTTCAAGTAAGAATAAAAATTTGTTGGGCTATAAATTAACTGGGCCCGAGGGCGGAGTTGGCAATCTGCATAACCCGAGACGCACTCTCCGGCGATTAAATGAAATTTCACGGCCGGTTTCCTACGGAAACTGACTGGACAAAGGTCTGGGATATTTAAATTGAACGCTCTTAATCCGGTAACCTCTTTAACTTTTTTCTTCGACTGTGTGATTGTGTAGGAAGACGCGGAACGCTTATGTTCGATAAAGGAGATGAGCTTAGCCTTTCCATTATCGTAATGCATTGTAACTTTGAAATAGAAATTGAGCGAGGCTGTATGTTTAATTGAATTTAGTGCTTTATCTTATTCACTTTCAATTAAACTTGTGAATCTCTTGACAAACTTGAACGATTTTAATGCAATTTTAATGACTACATATAATCGAGGTACCTATATAATATAATAAATGATCGAAACTATTAAATTAAAATCACTTGTTCGTTTAAAATATACGAATTTTAATTAAAAAATCTGCCAAGTGCTTGTCGAGCCACGCACAGTGTAGGGTACCGTAGTTGCTTGTCGTCACCACAATATATTTCGAAAGAGTATATATTTTAAGCAATTAGTTTAGTCTCTTTTAATGTTTTCTTCTAAGATATTTTTTTTAATCAGAAATTTTCTAATACATAATTGGAACGACTATTACTCTTAAACTAACAAATCAGTTTTAACCGTTATAATTTTCCTTTAAAGTTCACGAAATGGACTTTTATCAGGAATTTTTCCAGGGTTTTCAAGCCAAAAGTTAAGCTTTTAGAGGAGGTGGGTCACCCGTCACGAACAAAAATTTGCATTTTAAAATTCAATATTTCGCAAAGAGATCCCGAAATCGGGGACGCAAGGGGGCCCACACAATATCTTTAGGGTCCCAAGCCAACCTCCCCTGCAAGCGGTGCGTCCTGCTGTATAACAGACGAGGCCCTGGCGAAACCACCCACCAACCCGCACTGGACCAGCGTGGTGGGTTATGGTCCAAACCCCCCCTACATGATAAGTACAATATTGTCCCGGCCCCCAGTTCCCGGTAGCCCTGCTATTCCAGGCCAAGGCGGCGGTCTCGGTTACGGCAGGGCAGGGGGTGCTAAGAATCTCCGGGCTACGGTAGGCCGCCAAAAAATACTAAACTTGGCGACATATAACGGTCGCACGCTACGGCTCGACTCTCATCTAGCACAACTGGAGGAGGAGCTGAGGCACATAAGATGGCACGTGCTCGGGCTGAGCGAAGTCCGCAGAGAGGGCGAGGACACGCTGACCTTAAAGTCTGGCCATCTTATGTACTTCAGAGAGGGAGAAAATCCGTCACAGGGCGGCGTCGGGTTCCTGGTCAACAAAGTCCTCACTGACAGCGTTATTGAAGTCTCCAGTGTGTCGGCGAGGGTCGCGTACCTCATTATAAAATTAACCAGAAGGTATAGCCTAAAGGTTATACAAGTGTACGCTCCAACGTCGACATACTCGGATGATGTCGTGGAAGAGATGTACGAGGACATCTCTCGAGCCTTACACACCACCACCAAGGCTCACTTTAACGTTGTCATGGGGGATTTCAACGCTAAAGTGGGAGTACAGACCTGCGGCGAATCGATGTTAGGATCATACGGCTATGGGAGTAGGAATCATAGGGGGCAAATGCTCGTCAATTTCTTAGAACGTGAGGGGCTTTTCTTAATGAATTCGTTCTTTAAGAAACAGCCCCAGAGGAAATGGACGTGGCGGAGCCCCGATAATATGACCAAAAACGAGATTGACTTCATCATATCGGACAAGAAGCGCATATTCAGAGATGTCTCAGTGATCAATAGGTTTAAAACTGGAAGTGATCACCGACTTCTAAGAGGCACTCTGAATATCGATTTTAAGCGCGAACGTTGTCGATTGATGAAGTCCACGCTCCGGCCAAATCTGCTTCAATCGGCCGTTGGTTCTGACGCATTCCAACTGAAACTGGAAAATCGATTCGCTGCCTTGGAAACCACAATTGACGTTAACATCGACGAGGAACTCGACCAAGTGGTAGAAATCCTTCGGGACGAGGGTGCGAAGTTCTGTAAGCTGGGACGTACGGGCAAGCGGTCTAAGCTTTCGAAAGAGACTCTGGATCTAATGGACAAGCGGCGAAACGATCCACTAGTCACTTCGTCAGAGCACCGGGCTCTGAATAAGTCCATCTCCAAGCTGATAAGGCGTGACCTCCGACGCTCCAATACACTCTTGATACAGAGAGCAATTGAGCAGAACCGGGGGTCTAAAGTCTTCGTACAACAGCTTGGAAGGAGCCACCTTACGAAGTTGACTAAAACAAGTGGAGAAGTCGTCACGTCGAAACCAGAGATTCTTTCGGAAGTTTATACTTACTATAGCCAGTTATACACGTCACACTCGCCCCACCCTACGTCGGATGAGAGAGATTTAAGAGCCACATTAACCCGCCATGTGACGGAGGATCTCCCCGACATCGACCTAGAGGAGATCGAGGCGGCTCTTGGGCAACTTAAAAATGGAAAAGCCCCGGGGGAGGACGGAGTCACAACCGAGCTTCTGAAAGCTGCCGGCAAGCCGGTGCTGAAGGAGCTCCGGCGTATATTTAACTGTGTTCTTTTCTCCGGGAGAACTCCAAGGGCGTGGCACCGGAGCATGGTCGTATTGTTCTTTAAGAAAGGCGACAAGACCTTACTGAAGAACTATCGACCAATTTCACTCCTGAGCCACGTCTATAAATTGTTTTCAAGAGTCATCTCAAATCGCCTTGCACGAAGACTTGACGAAGCTCAACCTGCGGAGCAGGCTGGGTTCCGACGGGGTTATGGCACCATAGACCACATTCACACAGTGAGGCAGATTATACAGAAGACCAAAGAGTATAACCAGCCCCTGTGCATGGCGTTTGTGGACTATGAGAAAGCGTTTGACTCCGTCGAGACCTGGTCTGTTCTTGAGGCCTTGCAGAGGTGCCAAGTTGATTGGCGATATATCGAGGTGCTGAGATGTCTGTATGACGCCGCTAATATGTCCGTCGTACTCCAGAATGATCAGACCGAGCCTGTCCTGCTGCGCCGTGGTGTGAGACAAGGGGATGTAATATCCCCGAAACTCTTCTCCGCTGCGCTGCAGGATATGTTCGGAACGCTCAACTGGAAAAGACGTGGAATTAATATTAATGGCGAATACATCTCACACCTCCGATTCGCGGACGACATCGTCATCCTGGCTGAAACCCTGCAAGAGCTACAGGTGATGGTGAGCAGCCTGGCTGAATCTTCCAAACGCATCGGTCTCCGGATGAACTTGGATAAAACCAAGGTCATGTTCAACGAGCTCGTTGATCCGGGACTGGTTGCTGTTAATGGAGTACCTCTTGAGGTTGTTCATGAATATGTCTATCTAGGACAAACGCTCCAATTAGGCAGAAACAACTTCGAGAGAGAAGCCAATAGAAGAATTCAGTTAGGCTGGGCAGCATTTCGTAAGCTTCGTCAAGTCTTCTCGTCACCCATCCCTCAATGTCTCAAGTTGAAAGTCTTCGACCAGTGCGTCCTCCCAGTTATGACATACGGCGCCGAGACGTGGACACTCACGGCTGGACGAGTCCACCAGTTTAAAGTCGCTCAGAGAGCTATGGAAAGGGCTATGCTCGGAGTATCCCTGAAGGACCGCATCAGAAATGATGTAATCCGACAGAGAACCAAAGTCACCGACATAGCCCACCGAATTAGCAAACTGAAGTGGCAGTGGGCTGGTCACATTAGCCGCAGAACTGATGGACGTTGGAGTCGGAAAGTTCTTGAGTGGAGACCGCGACTCGGTAAACGTAGTGTAGGACGCCCTGAGACAAGATGGGATGATGATATTCGTAGGCTGGCTGGAGTGGGCTGGATGAGAGTAGCACAAAATCGGGAGCAGTGGCGTGCATTAGGGGAGACCTATGTCCAGCAGTGGACGAACATGGGTTGATGATGATGATGATGATCCCGAAATCGAAAAATAGTCTTAGAAACTCCTAAATTATTTTAAAGGATCTATTCAACGATACCCCACACGACGGAGTAGACGGTGAAAAAATAAAATCATCTCCAGGTTACATGCAGGGGAGCTACCCTAATTTTTTTTTTCAAAATTTTATATTACCCGTTTTGTTGGCATGATTGATATACATATTTCCACAAAATAACAACTATCTAGTGCTAACAGTCTCCAAGCAAAACCGGGGACGGCCAGACAGACGGATATGATGAAACTAGAAAAGTTCCCTGTCAGGACTACAGAACCCTATAAACAGCCAAGTACATTGAAAATTTAAAAACCGTTGAAATTTCAATTTTTTGAAGGAAGTCCTTAATTTGCTCACGTCATTTATTTTTATTTTTTTATTAAAATGGCAATACAAAACTCACAGCACCTACATACGGTTCATAAAATAAAGCCGCTGACAGACCGAAAACAAAAGAGACTTGCTAATATAGCAAGGTATAGGTACAGAACCCAAAAATATAGGATACACAAGTACACTAACAGAAATTCTACCAATGTGAGAGTAGCGAAGTGGCCAAGCAACATAATTATTTTGACTTCAATGTTGAGTTTGTGAAGTTAGGCCCTGCAGAGTTAAGGCCTGTAAGAGTTAAAAGCTTAGCTTTACTTAAGATCTGATAAGTTTTTGACAGTGCGAGTCATTGGTCTTATCTTGGCTACACTGTACATGAACATGTTTTTGGTAGAATTTATTCATTTTTGTAAGTTGCAAATGTCTATTTTTTTATTTTTTTTTATTATTATTTATAATAACAAGGAATCCCTATATCAATTTTCAGATCTCTAGTGTCAAAATTGCGGAAGTCTCGTTCAAACTTCCATCTCCTAGTTTAAGGGGTTGGGGGGTGAAAGTTACAAGTTTTATGTTTTTTTATTCGTCTAATAATACTTACATACCAAATTTGAGCTTTTTAGAACATTACGAAAATACCCTATTAATTTTCATCAGTGAGTCAGTGATGAAATTAGGGTTTTAATTTTTTATTTTATTTTTTTTATTATGAAACTCAACAGCTTTATTTATTAATTACATGCTTGAGTTAACTTATTTAAAAAACTAAGCCAGTTACAGAGTTCCACAACATTTACGAATTATGTCGGAAGCAAATTGACAATTATTTTCTTAAAAACACAAAATTACAAAGTTCGAAAATCTGAGTATGTACTTATTATGACGACACTGAAGTAACAAAAAAATACACACTTTTTTAATCGATTGTCAGCATATGGCAGTTTCAAAATATGTATATAAATAGTATATTAAGTTTATTATGTAAATATACAACTAAAACAGAATAATAACCAAGTTAGTTTCAATTAAAACACGATCAATAGGTATTAATAAAAAATAAATTTAATGTAGTTTTAGAGGGGGGACGGGGGCAATATATATAGATATAGTTATAGATAAAAAGTATTTGCCAACTATGGCTGATTTGATTAGTTAGCTCTTTTACTATTTCGCCTTTGAAGCGATGTTTAGACAATTCGAAGATATTAAGCTTTTGACTTTTTTATTGTATGATTCTACCAAACGAGTCATGATGGCATTCATACCATACATTGTGCGATGTGTGGGTACACTAAACAAAGAAGTTTTTCTTGTGCGATACATGGGTTTACAGAATCCGATTTTTGCGAGTAGGTTAGTATTGTCAAGATGGTTTTGGACTATGTCATTTAAGAGGCGCATATCTATCAGTTCACGACGATATTCCAGAGAGAGAAGACCATATTTATGACATCCCTCCTGATAGTGACTGTGATGTGATGTGATGTGATGTGATGTAGGTGACTTACACTTAATTTCTTTATTTATACATGATATAGTTATATAATTAATTCAAATACTTAATTATATTTACATTACGCTTACATCTAAACTTACTTTAAACTTATATTTATTTAACAACACACAAATATATTTTATAATAATTATACACAATTTAATATTCACTAAAATTATCTTCATACAAAATTATATTTATCTACATATTATATTATTTACATCATCCGAACATTTGCCGGATGATACGGTATGGCCCACTCGCCGTCGTGAAATGGAAACGTACAATTCAAAAGTCGCCGGACCGGTTTCCCTATACAAGCAGCGCGAGCGCACAACGCAGCCACGCATACCAGTCGAGATTGATACACCGCGCCTATGTCACTCGACACTAATTCTTAAGCTTTCGCTAGCTCGTTATGTACTTTTGCTTAATAATATTATAGCCGTAGTTATCTGTGCTGTTTTGTGCTTTGCTTACTTTCCGAACTATCTATTCTTCTTGTGTACTTCCTTCTGTACTTTAACATGTGTGTGTAATTGTGTGTTGGATTATAAACACTGTACGTGAGTTAATCTGGACAATTATTATTGTGAGTAATCACGCCACCATTTTCTCATTTGTATGAACGTTAACACCTCTGCACACTATAACACTATGACTAATGAGTCACAAGTTCACAACCATCATCGCTAATTACTCTGTACCTGGAAATCGACTACCAATATTTTTGTCAAAAAGATGGCTAGTGATAGCGATGATTCTACAAGAACGATTCGGGAAAGATCCACGAGTGACGTCAGACGCCAAGACGGCAATTCCGAAGTGCGCGTGTCGACTACACCAGCCGACGTTTATCGAGTCGGAGTTCGTGTCGCACCTTTTTGGCCGGATAAACCTGCGATATGGTTCGCACAATTAGAAGGGCAATTTGCAATATCTAATATCACTGCAGACATGACAAAAAACCCTCCCAGTTCCTCCGCCACCTGCAGATCTTAGCTGGCCCTGGTGTTCCCGAGGATTTTGTGAAGACGATCTGGTCTAGCCGCCTGCCTCACAACATGCAGCAGATCATAGCTTCCCAGACCACCTCTTCACTGGAAACCTTAGCCGATCTTGCAGACAGAATCCAGGATATCGCTCCTTCAGCTCCTGTAGTTGCGTTCACTTCTGCTACCACCTCAGCCGGTTACAATCTGGAAAATATGGCTCGACAAATTGCAGCGCTTACCAAACAAGTTAAGGCACTGACAGCGGACAGATCCAGATCCCGTAACAGATCCATCCCCCGTCATCGAGGTCGATCAGCATCTTCCCGGAGATCGAGTTCCTGCTACAAGAAGCAGCCACTCTGTTGGTACCATGCCAAATTTGGAAGCAAGGCTCACAAGTGCATCGCCCCCTGCGATTTCAAGCCGGAAAACACTCAGGGCGGTCGGTAATGGCGGCTGACGATTGCCCAAACAAGACTGGTCGCCTGTTCGTGACAGATAGTAGGTCGAAAATCCAATTCCTTGTGGATACAGGTAGTGATCTTTGTGTCGTCCCACGATCTACGTTCCGCGAGCGCCGTGCGAAGACTACCTACCAACTGTGTGCAGCCAATGGCTCAACAATAGACACTTACGGTACTGTTCAATTAAGTTTAAACCTTGGACTTCGTCGAGACTATGTGTGGCAATTCATAATAGCTGATGTTACTAAAGCAATCATAGGCGTAGATTTTTTGTCATTTTTCAATTTAATAGTAGATGTTAGAAACAAACGCTTAATTGATAACAAAACTAATGTGTCCACTGTAGCTTCTATTTCTTTTGCAGACAGCTTGATTTCAAGTGTAAAAATCTTGACTGGCGTTGGCAAGTATTACAACATTCTCGGTGAGTTTCCTGAAATTACACGGCCAGCGGGCACACCACGCCAAACACTACACAACACAGTACATTATATTCGTACCACACCAGGCCCCCCAGTATCATGTAACCCTCGTAGACTTGCTCCTGACAAATTAAAAATTGCGAAGTTTGAATTTGACGCAATGATAGCAAACGGTACTGCTCATCCATCTGACAGCCCCTGGGCGTAGCCTCTCTATCTTGCTCCAAAAAAAGATAACAGCTGGCGTCCATGCGGCGATTATAGACTTCTCAATTCCAGGACTATTCCTGACAAGTACCCTATTCGTCATATCCATGACTTTGCACATAGTCTTTCCGGATGCACATTTTTTTCTACAATTGACCTTGTAAAAGCTTTTAACCAAATCCCTGTTGCCAAGGAGGATATTCCGAAGACTGCAATTACTATACCCTTCGGATTATTCAAATTTCCTTTTATGACATTCGGTTTACGGAACGCTGGTCAAACTTTTCAGCGGTTTGCTGATGAAATGACGCGTGGACTCGATTTTTGCTACCCTTTTTTGGATGATTATTTAATATTCTCCAGAAGTCACTCTGAACACGAGGACCACCTTCGTCAGCTCTTCGACGGAATGAGAAAATATGGAGTCCTTATCAACACCGCCAAATGCGTCTTTGGACAGACTGAAGCATCATTTCTCGGCTATACCATATCTCATTCTGGCGCTAAACCGCTGCAAAGTAAAGTCCAGGCTATCCAAGACTTCCCTGTGCCTAAAACTGTCAAGCAATTAAGGAGATTCTTGGGCATGATCAATTTTTACAGGCGTTTTTTGCCCAACGCTGCTCAAATTCAAGCTCCCCTAAACGCTTTGCTGACAGGTTCCGTCAAAGGTTCAAAACCAGTAGATATAACCGGAGATGCATTAGATGCTTTCGAGAGTTGCAAGAAAAGTCTTTGCAATGCAACCTTGTTAGCACAGCCAGATCCTCAAGCTAAGTTAGCTTTAACAACTGACGCATCCGACATTGCTATAGGCGCAGTCTTGCAACAATATAGTGATGGTGCTTGGCAACCTCTTGCATTTTTCTCCCGCAAGTTGAGTCCCTCACAACAGAAGTATTCTCCTTATGACCGTGAGCTCCTTGCTATTTACCAGAGCATAAAATATTTCAGGTACATGCTGGAGGCTAGGCACTTCACTATATTTACAGACCACAAACCTTTGTGTTATGCTTTTCACGAGAGAAAGAGCAACTGTTCTCCGAGACAATACAGGCATTTAGACTTCATATCTCAGTTCACTACAGACATACGACACATAGCTGTGACGACCTCCGTGGCCGAGTGGTTTATACGCCGGGTTTCATGGTGTCGCCTACTCGAGAGGTCCCGGGTTCAAATCCCGGTGGGGGCAGATGTTTGTGTGATGAATACGAGCATTTGTACTCCAGTCATGGATGTTTAATATTTATTTCTATATAAATATACTTATATATGTAGAATATATGTATTCTATCCGTTACCCTAGTATCCCATAACACAAGCCTTACAGTGCTTACTTTGGGGCTAGGCTAATTGGTGTGAGTGTTCGAAATATTTATTTATTTATTTATTTATAGCTGGGAAAGACAATGTCGTCGCTGACTCACTTTCCCGTGTCGATGAACTGCAGATGCCAGTCGATTTGGAAGCTCTTGCTTGTTCTACTGACCCGGAGTTACAACAACTGCTTGAAAGCGAAACTTCTCTTCGTTTAGAGAAAATCAACATATCTGGAAGTTGTACCCGTTTGTACTGCGACGTCAGCACAACGACTCCCAGGCCTTTTGTAACCAAAGAGTTTCGCAGGCAAATATTTACACATTTGCACTCTTTTAGTCACCCCGGTGCAAACTCCAGTGCTAAGTTAGTCGCTCAGCGATATGTATGGCCTTCAATGCGAAAGGACTGTCGCGAATGGTCTAAGTCATGTTTGCCTTGTCAGCGTGCTAAAGTGAATCGACATGTATCGTCACCTTTCGGTACACTAGATTTACCTAAGGCGCGTTTCAAATATGTACATCTAGACCTCATAGGTCCTTTACCTCCATCTGCTGGTTATAGGTACTGTTTGACAGCAGTCGATCGCTTTACGCGATGGCCTGAAGTTGTCCCAGTTGCCGAAATTACAGCAGAGGCCGTATCAAAAGCTTTTATATCAGGCTGGGTTTCTCGATTCGGTTGTCCCACCGATATTGTCACCGATCGAGGAAAACAATTTCAGTCAGCCTTATTTCAATCCTTAGCAAAGTTGATAGGATTTAAGCACCGGAAAACTACATCTTACCATCCTCAGTGCAATGGATTAGTCGAACGCTTCCACAGGCAACTTAAGACAGCCATTACTTGTCATAATAGCCCCAATTGGACAGAAACCTTGCCGTTAGTCTTACTCGGTATCCGCAACGCAGTTAAAGACGATTTGCAAGCTACCTCTTCTGAACTTCTATACGGAGAGACCTTGCGAATGCCAGGTGATTTATTTGGTCAAAAAACTGACTGTCATACCACCGACGTTACTGATTTTTCTGCCCGTTTGCGTTCATTTGCTGAAAATTTACAACCCGTTCCAATTTCACATCATAACAAAAGTAAAGTTTTTGTTTATAAAGATTTACATACTTCATCACATGTCTTCGTTAGAGATGACACTTTAAAATGTACATTTAAAAATAATTATAATGGTCCATTTGAAGTATTAAAACGGGGTAACAAAACTTTCAAAATTCGTGTTAAAGGAAAAGATCTAACAGTATCCATAGACCGCCTCAAACCGGCCTATACATATTGTCGGATACCATCCTTCCTTCTTCTACGTATATGGAACCACAGAATACTACCCCTAGTCCAGTTATAACACGTTCGGGCCGAAGGGTAAATTTCCCTAACTATTATCGCCCGTAGACACGGTCTCTGGAGGGGAGTGATGTAGGTGACTTACACTTAATTTCTTTATTTATACATGATATAGTTATATAATTAATTCAAATACTTAATTATATTTACATTACGCTTACATCTAAACTTACTCTAAACTTATATTTATTTAACAACACACAAATATATTTTATAATAATTATACACAATTTAATATTCACTAAAATTATCTTTATACAAAATTATATTTATCTACATATTATATTATTTACATCATCCGAACATTTGCCGGATGATACGGTATGGCCCACTCGCCGTCGTGAAATGGAAACGTACAATTCAAAAGTCGCCGGACCGGTTTCCCTATACAAGCAGCGCGAGCGCACAACGCAGCCACGCATACCAGTCGAGATTGATACACCGCGCGAAGCCTATGTCACTCGACACTAATTCTTAAGCTTTCGCTAGCTCGTTATGTGCTTTTGCTTAATAATATTATAGCCGTAGTTATCTGTGCTGTTTTGTGCTTTGCTTACTTTCCGAACTATCTATTCTTCTTGTGTACTTCCTTCTGTACTTTAACATGTGTGTGTATTTGTGTGTTGGATTATAAACACTGTACGTGAGTTAATCTGGACAATTATTATTGTGAGTAATCACGCCACCATTTTCTCATTCGTATGAACGTTAACACCTCTGCACACTATACGTCCCACGTTACTTACCGCTTTTGAAACTGAGATGTTTCAGAAAACATTTTTGGATTTTTTCCAATCTGTTAAAATACGTAGCATACTGAGGACTCCAAATTGAACTGCCATACTTAATGAATGCTACGTCAATAAGCGTAGTAAGTAGATTGGCTTCAGACTACTGAGGTTGTTAAACGGTTTACAAGTCCTTATAATAAAGCCAAAGTTGCGGAAAGACCTGTTTGTTATAAAGTCTATGTGATCGGAAAACAGCATTTTAGAGTCCAATATAACTCCTAAATCCTTAACAATCTCAGTACATTTAATTAATTCTTCCATTAAAATGATACGGGTAATAAAATCTAAAGTATATGACTAATGCATTTAAAACTTTATATATTTAATAAGTCCGCTGTTGACAACATATCCCGAGAATTTTGTTAATCTGGTATAATCCAAACCCAATTTATAAGGATTAAAAAAAAATTACGAAGTGCTTCGAGAAAAGCTAGGTAGTGCCCTTGTAGGTTAGCTCGTCTTGTCGTCTTGGTGCCGTCACAACTATGCCCCCAGATCAATCAATTTACAAAAAAAAATCTGTACTTTCCTATCGCAAAATAAGGAGGACTATTGATGTTGCAGTATTTTCTTCAATACTTTTATGTGTGTTAGAAAACGTATCTAAAGGAGGCGACAATTTGTAGAAGACGATACATATTTCCATGCGCATTAATATCTGAAAAACTTTCGTCTCGGTTTCGCATCGCAATCGAAAGGATGGGTAGGTATCCTTTTTCGCACTAATCGTGCAATTTCTCCCGTGTTATTAAGGGAAAATGGGAATGTTCGCAGGCCGTTGCGTTTCCAGAACGAGTTTCTTATAGACGGTATTGAATTTTTAAACAAATTTTTCGACCCAACGCCTGCCCGTCCGAGAACCCACTTTATGTTATAGGATTAGAACGTTATTACATCATTTAAGCCTCCATCAATTATTCTTCTTGATGAGGTGGTAGGTAGACCTACATGTTATCAAAAGAAATTATAGAATCTCGGAAGACCATACACGTACAACACACAATGACTGTGATGATGAATAGTCTGATCCAAGGTGTAGTACTTTGTACTGTAGGTATTTGCAATTAGTTTCAAGCTCACATACCCTAGGCATGTTTGATACTAAATATGTTTGTTACAGACGAATAGTTATTAAAGATGCACCAGCAGCAATAAGCAATCTACATACGTGGAGTACCGACAAAATGTATTTCATATGCATTTTAAAGTTTTTTTTTTCTTTTCATAAGATGTTGTATGAATTCATTTCTTCGTTAAGTCTATGTGAACTTTATATTTAGACAAGGAAGCGTAAACTGGTCTATATTCTACCACGAATCCTAAACCAACAGAGCCACACAAAGACAAGAGCCCAAAGGGCATACGCAATGATGAACAGTGGAGAAACGCAATACACCGTGGTTCGACGGGTATATTTATTCAGATCCTTTGTCCACTAAGAATCCAAATTGTGGAATTTAGATACTTTGCAACAATATTGTGCAATAAATATCAATGAATGTAGAGTTTTACTTAAGTAAACCACATCACCATGCGGTCGTAATATGTTGTAGTGTGTAAGATATAAAAATGGCGTTTGGCACAAATATCATGGCATTCACTTTGAGATATTTAACAGTTTTGTTTTTCAGAAAGAACACTGTCTAAAAGATGGCGCTTAAAGACAATTTAAAAATGCTACAAAACACAAACGATATTTCCCTGGGGCAGCGTTAATGTTCCGGTGCTAGCGTGGGCCATTCGACCGAATCTCTGGAAATTAAGGCAGGGAAAAAAGTCGATAAATCCAAGAACCAAGCTGGAACAGATAACGAATGTCCCGGCGAGGGACACGCCAAGGAAAATTGCAGGTCCCTGTTAATGTGACGGGAAGGCCCCCACTAGGCGGAAGGGTAAACAAAGCACCAGGGAACCAAGTTATTTATTTTCTCCAAACTTTCACTTCTGATTCTTTAGATACGAAAGCATTAAATTTCGAAACACGATCCAGTGCTCTTATTAAATTGGGGACAAAAATTTAGTTACAATGAATAAAAAAATTAGAAATAGTCAATATTTAAATTGGATAAATTACTACAGGGCAAACTTTAGTAACACTGTCTTTAATCATTTTAAAAATCGTGAAAGTGTTTGTATCGAAGATTTCAATTTGGTTTGAATCTGTCACTTTCCTTGCAAAAGCAATAGAAAAAGACAACACGTAATTTTGACAAACATTAAATTAGATTGAGGTCACTGAGTAAAACTTTAAACGCCTTGCCACTAAAAAGTTCGTCAGGCGCTAAACAAACACCAGTTTCATGGGAAAATGTGCATTAAAATATGTTTATAGGTACATGGCTTGATTGTGTCTTACTTTTATGGTTTGTTTCCTTTGAACAAAAAAACATATTTTAAACACTGTTAGTAAGTGAGGGTAATAATTAATCAATCACAAAACACAAAATAATGTACAACAAAACACAGCATAGACCATGAAATGTATTACATTCTGTGGACATGACACATTTGTGTTTAAGTTATTTAAACATTTTAGTGGCTTTTATCAAGATTTGTCTATGGAATCTATTGTCTGTATACATAAAAACTAAAACCTCAACTAAGTCCAACTGTAAAGAATATATAAAATGAATGCACCTATTGGGATCTGACATGGAGGCGTGGCCTATTCAATATGGCGCCGACGGGGGTGCATTTGCCTAGTCAAACCGTGATGAAATACCGTAAAATAGTTAAATATCAATATTAGTGGTAGATAATGATAGTCTTAACAATTAATGATATTTGTGAATGGTCCGGTTCAACGCCCAGTAATCGCAATTTTCGAGAGGGTGAACGACTGGTAGCTGCGAAACATTTATTGAATTGTGGTATACACAAACATTTATTGAATTGTGGTAACTAAACCAAGGAAACTCTTTCATTTTAATGTTGTTGCCGTCCCATTCTTTTCTTAGTGGAATAATAATGAGATCTTGTAAAATGCTACTTCACACATGCTTAACCTCAAAAAACGAATTTGACTCACCTGGTAATATATAGTCGTCTTTCAGAAAATGCAATGAACACACTTTCATGTGAGGATTTATTTTACAGTCAATCTTCAAAGCGTTCTTCCATGCTGTGAATTGGTCCACTTTTTCCATTTGACCAAAATAATTTTTGATGTAAACACAACGCGCATTTTTTTTAGGAAACTTATGAAACGTTAATTCACGGTTTTTTTGAAAACTGCTTCCACATCCATACACACAACACTTTATTCTTTTTTTAGAAATCTTGCGAGGGTTAAATATTCCTAATTCTTCCGTCATTTTTTGTTTAATTTCTCAAAAGTACTAATGACACTAATGATAACTTATGTGTTTTGATGAGCGATGCACCCCGGTATTAGTTCCAAAATTGAACACCAGGTGTCTCACGAATTTTGTCAGATCCCAATAAAAATGCACCCATAAATCGCGTGGTAAGTCACTTGACAATGTTATCGCACAAATTCGAATTTAAGGCAAGTCAGCACCGGTGTAGCTTTAATGGTTCAAAAAGATAAAACGACGTAGAATAACGTTCCGCGCGTTGAATTCTAATTTAAGTGTTCTTTCTCCAGCTTCCCTTGTAACGTATCCGAACACCCAACAAGTGGACATCGAATAGAATACTTATGCGTAGTAACTATTAAGTAATCTGTGACAATACTGAAGAAGATAGTTTGATAAAACATTGCTATAATTTTGTATTACCGACTGTAATTAAGATTTGAATGCTTCATTGTTTTCTATCTTATTTCACAAAATAGATATAACAGAAGGTAATATCTTGTATGTACTTCACTTTTCATATTTGCTCTCGGCAATCGCGCTAGGATTGTCAAATTTGGCTTGTACACAAAAAAATCGTGGTAGTAACGCTCGTACGTATCTAGTTGTTTGATTTATAGTTAGAATGAAACAGGAATCTATATATATATATATATATATATATATATAAATCAATTGCTGTTCGTTAGTCGCACTAAAACTCGAGAACAGCTGAGCGGATTTATTTTTCTTGGTCTTGAAATGTTCGTGAAGGTCTAGGGAAAGTTTAAAAGGTGAGAAAATATGGAAAATTTGCGAGGAAGATAGTAAAAACGTCAATTTAATTGACGTGACAACGTCTTAAATTAGGTTGCGGCTGGGAGTCACTTATGAAAAAGTGTAACGCTCGGTAACGTTACGATGAGTCTCTCGTGTTAAGTTTAAGTTTACATGTACAATGTTTTAGTAAACAAAATATATTTCTATAGTTAAAATTTGTGCAATTCTTATTTTCATTCAATTCCTTGTTCCTATTGTGCAATTTAATTATATTCATATCAATAAATATTCTACCGAGAAAAAGACGTTGTCACGTAAAATCTTCGCCCGTAAAACCGACTTTACAGGCAACCATTTTTTTTTTTCCATATAAACTGTTCTTTTTTCTTTCATGTCAAACATTTGACGTTCGTCCTTTTTAACCGACTTCAAAAAAGGAGGAGGTTCTCAATTCGTCTGTATGTATAATATTTTTTGGTACGGTAGACTCGGGTCCGTAATTTTTTTCAAATTATTTTAACCGGTATGAAGTACGCGAGGTCAACTAGTATCAAAATAAAAAAGAGGTTTAGAATAATTTTTCACTAAATCTTTTTTGAATTAACGCATAGACTTATTTAATTTAAAATGCTTGCGAACATAAACCTACCTACTCTGACCAATGATTTTATGGAATTCATCACTTACGGTTGGATTACGTAGTTAGTTGGTTAATTTTCACGATAACTATCTCAAGTTTGTTTACGATTCTCCGAACTCCTGAAACTGAAGACTTTACCTAGAAGTTATTGAAACTAAGCCGCAAAGGGCATCTTCGAAGGAAAACAAGCAGCCCGACTTTGTCCACAATAACCACCAAAGCAATCTCAAAATTTGGTATTGATCGACTTCACTTTTTATGCACTTTTAAAAAAAGCTATGGATTCACACACTAAGGGTTTCGTAGCATCGTCAAAGCTTAAGACTTACTTAATACAGCGATTGTTAAAATCACACATAAACTTTGTTATTATCGATTTTTTTTTGGCTCGATTCTTAGGCCCGTATTTAGGAAGAATTTCAGTGATTGATCTAGTCTTGAGCATAGTTAGAAAGGGATGTCGCTATATATAGCACATAGCGACGTCCCTTTCTAACTGTACTCAAGTAAAGATCAACACTTAGTTGTCATTCTGTAATACGGGCCTTAGACTCAGTGCAGAAAAATATCGTGATTCTACCAGACAATGATTGTATTCGCTTCATAATTAAATGTAAAAGGCAAACTCAGCAAGCAGGACTCAGTTTGACCGCACGGTGAACGTACCGCGCAATCCACCACTAGAAGTTGGTCAACTAATCCAAGTTTTGCTTTGCGGGCTAATGAGACGAGTTTGATTCGAATTCCCGGCGCGCCGTGAATACAGCCATCCGCTTTAAATGACCCTAGATTACATTAAACACTACAGTGAGAGGCAATGCATTTGTTTTCATTAGTGAAGCATTAAATGAGACTACTTAATTGCATAACAAAATAAATAACGGTTATAAGAGGTAGGACATAGCGGATTCAACGCTCAAATTGAGCGTCCGTTTGGGGAAGTCCTTTACCTCTTCTACCTTATAAGAGAGTAAAGCAAAATAACACTACCTTTGGTGCTGTGTTATTTATTGTCAGTGAATGAGGTTTCAAGGCTCCATGGGGGTTAGAGTATGAGGTCAAGGTTATAGACAAGGAAAAAAGTAGGTAAAGCCTCTTTAAGCTATAACGATTGCCCCTTCCTTACCAACAGGCAGGTCATATGGTAGTTTGCCACCCCTTTCAAGTTAAAAATATAATAATAACAACGTCATAAATAAGATAACTTTTACATGGTAGCTTCTTACGTGAATGAGATTACAAGGCTAAGTACCCGCGGGTATTTTGTATATTGTCGACTAAAGGTTTCGTAAAAAAAGCCACAATTTCTTCAATGCACCCCTGATGGTAAACTAAAGTTTTAAATTTTGGAGTGTCTAAGTACAAATTACGTCCTTTGAACGTTTTTATCTCCTTTTAACAGACCATATCGAATTTTTCTCATAGTTAGAACGTTAGCCAAGTTTTAACACAACGGGAGTGATATATTAGCAACTTTACAAGTAGAGCCATAAGTATAACTACAGAATTAATATTAGACACCCATTACAATTTTACTCCATATCCATAAACACCAATCTTTAGGGTTTAACTTCTGAGGATTTTGATTACGCTTTAGCAAATTGCCGTAACCAACCGTCCATCTTCTCTTGAAGACTTGTAGACGGACGGATTAGTACTAAAGATACTAAAAGTACTAAAGATAATTTGGCATGGTTAGGACAGGTAGCTCACCAACCACGTAGTTTCCGCCCGTCAATGAGACTAATTATAAAAATTTGGTTTTTATGAATGCAAGATGCAAGCGAAGGCAAGTGAAACTTTTTTAAAACCACGAATAAAAAATGTCCTCCCTCGGCTGGGATTTGAACGATGACATAACATTAGAGATTATATATTAGTCACGCCGACAAAGTGGTATTATATTTTTATAATCTTAGATCTTGCACTCGCGACTCAAAAATGATCCGCTTAAATTGTGGTGCATGACCACAATTCGCTTTAGTCACAATTGGCCATTCAAACACGCTGCATGTGCACTCAATATAACAATATTGCGGATATTCTGAAGATTGCGGATATATAAAGATAAAACAATGCCTCCGATGCTTTTATAAAGAACACAAATAGTTCAAGATCAAATAACAAATTTCACGGCAACACTTTTCAATAAAAAATATTTTTTACTCAAAAATCACGATTTTAGTCCAGTCAATGAAGGCTTAACTTTGCCATTTTGAGTTGATCACCTGCAACCAACGCGAAAATTTCCGCAAGGGTTCGTAGATTAATATACTAAAATTGCAGGGTGCTGCATTGACGGCAAAGGGTGAAAAAAAAATGCGAAATGGTGCAAAAACGAGTTTTTCGTCAATATCTCGCGACTGGCTGGAAAAATAGAAAAAGTTTGTAGCACAAAGTTGTAGAAAATTTAATTTCCTACAAAAAAGGTATCAACTTATTTTCGCGTATCTCCCATAGTTTTTACACAAAATGCAATTGAAGGTGCAAAATAAAAAAAGAAAAAATATTGTTTATGGTTTTTTTTCCATTTTTAAACGATCCTACGGGGCAAATTCAACAATCACCAATTACTGAAATATTTAAGGATGAGTTTTCGGCAGTCCACTGAAATGAAAATTGTCTACCGAAATGGTAAAAAATTACCACCGAAATGATACAGCCAAGAACATCGCCTTTGTAGTAGAAGGGTTCCCTATTTTGAATTTAAATAAATGTCTTTATTCTTTGTAAATATTTTTGTTCATTATTTTTTAATAAGAATTATTAATGAAGAATTAATTAATTGTTACTCCTATTAAATATTATTTCTAATTATAATTATTAATATGTACATTTTCAAAATAACGAACAAAGCGCGTTTAGAAAGCGAGAAGTTTATTATTAGTAAATCGTCCCCTTAAGTGCCAAAACCGATTATCTGCACTTTTCCGCTACTGAACTTTTATAATACCAATCGACCCGTCTCATTAAGCCGCATCTACAGGTAAAACCCATTATGCTCTACGACGCATACTTCCTGAAATAGCTAATGAATAAACAAAATAACTGCAAATTATTTCCAAAATTCTTGATTTAAAACCTAATAAACCCATTCAAAACATTTAAATTTGTAAACGTATTAATTGTTGAAACCAAGTTTCGGATTTAAACTCATTTTTCATGTAGACACTTAAAATATCCTGTGAGTATCCTGTAATTGGCTTTGACTTGACTGTTTGAATTTTACCAGATATTTTAATTTTACTAGATGAAGTAAAAACTAACAAATCTGTCGCTTTCTGCAAAAAAATATATATATAATATGTTTGCGTTATATTTGAGGCAAGTAAAAGAGGATAGATCGAATCGATCGACAGGTGACCTTCTAGCGTACGTGACATATATCTGGGGTGAGGCTATCGATAAGCGAGGTGAGTCTTTGGCTATCAGCCTTAACATCGCCAAGGCTTTGATAGGGTCTGGCACATAAGTCTTCTCTCCAAGCTTCCTGGATACGGTCTGCCTACTCAGTTCTGTGCCTGAGTGGCTGACTTCCTGCATGAGCGTCAACGGACGGCGACGGATGTAGTTCGCAGTTCATGTCAGTGAATGCCGGTGTTTCTCAGGACTCCGTCCTATCCCCTACACTCTTTTTGCTGCATTCAATGATTTAATTCCTCTTGAGAATATTCATTGCTATGCAGACGATAATACAGTGCATGCGGGATATTTTGGATACGCAGCCGTTGGACAGGTAGAAACCAAAGAGAAACAGGAGAATCTTGTCATTGAACTCAGTAAAGATTTGGACTGCATTTCGGAATGCGGTACCAAGAACTTGGTTGAGTTCATTGTTTTTTCACGCCTGAGCAACTGTGCTTGTTGTACATCACGTAAGTACGGTGATGCTTTGGATAGGTTACAGCGGCGCGCGATCCGCATTATTGTCGATAAGGAGGTGACTAAACACCTCGAGCCTCGTCAATTACGCCGTGATGTAGCGTTATTAAGCGCGTTTTATCGACTATACCTTGGCGCATGTTTTGAGGAGTTATTGTCTCTTAACCTACCTTCCCCTTTCCTACAGAAGTCTACACGCGCTGGCTTACGTCGCCACCGACTTACTGTGAACTACTATTCCCACTGTTCCAACGTGAATAAAGAAATTTGGTAACTCATTTCTTTGTCAGACTATCCGCAAATGGATTACTTTGCCCTCTTACGTGTGTGAAGTAGCAATTCTGCAGGCCGGCAAAATGAGGATAGCTGGTGTGGCAAGTAATACTGCTGTACCAGCTATCTTCGCGTCTAGACTCCTCCGTCATCTAACCTCTGGTGGAGTCATTTCTTGAGCCTATTTATAAAAAAAAATCTATAGCAAAGAAATTTTTTTGATTTTTGCTACAAAGGTGTCATATCTGAGGAGTACCATGGATTATGTAGAACTTTGGCTACAGAAATAAGCCAATCTGATCGTTTGCCTTCAGAAACCATTTTTGATGACTCATCATGTGCAAGCGAGTCAAGTCAAGTTTTTTATATATAAATACTATCGGCCGCCAGTGACTTCATCCGCTTTAACTTTAATATACATTTTTAAACTAGAAATTTTAGATTGAAATACTACTGCATCCGAAATATCGAACCTACAGTTTCTCGGTAAACGTACATCACAAACCGAAATTATTTAATATACCTATATTGACTCAAGGATCTCTAAAAACTTATGGATGTATCATATCGGCGATACTTTCATTCCCTGGACTCTTATCGGCATTACAGTCCACCGAATGAAATGAAAAATCTTTATTGGCCATGGTATAAGGAACAGGAAAAAAAAAACATAAAAAAGAAACTTAACCTAAGAACAAAAATTAATCATTACATTTAAAATGGCCAATCAGGACCCTGCCTCAGCTTATGCTGATACAATGAGAAAATATTCTCTCACTGTATCAGCGCTGGTATTCTGGCAGGGCCTGTTTGAGGACGTGTTAGGCGCTATAGTAAACAAAATAACATAAATACTTGGTATCGATTCTGGCGTGACTCTTCGAACCCAAAACCAAATTCAACACCAGTCCCTCCTCTTCATTCTGTATAGAGAATGACAGGAATGCACCGCTGTCAAACCCAAGACTAGCCCTAGAGAATCACGCCATAATCGACATCATTATAAAAGAATATTTAATAATAAAAATAAAATAAGAACAAAAAAAAAGAAGGACATTTCGACATTACATTTTGAAAAATTATAAAATTACATCTTAGGCACACGTCAGACAATTGCACATTAACTGTTTATACATCCATAGATACGCATATATATTCATACACAGCACGTACACATACATATACACACAGAGATATATTTATAGAACATAATATTCATAAATAAAAATAAAATAAAAATACATTTCCATATATAAAACTAGCTCAATTGTCCCCATATCACTGAAATGGTATGCTTACTATTTAGCGGGAATCCACAATGACGTTGTTGCGCGTGCGTGTGATCCACCTAAGGCGGCCTGGCTCGAAGGGAGCACTGACAAGCGGGATACAACAAAACAATGTTAACGAACCTATTTCACAAAAACTTACTGTCCATGGAAATGATAACTTTTTCCAGGACAAAAGTTGTGTGCTTGTTACATGTATAAGAAAGAAGGTAAACAAACAATAGTGGTTTTTGTTGATAGGCTATATTATATATTACTAGCTGACCCAGCAAACTTCGTACCGCCATAAAAAAATAGGGGTTGGTGGTAGAAGGGTGAAAATTTAGGGTTGTATGTATTTTTGAATGATGTATCATAAAAAAATTAAAAAAATATATCTAAAATTGAAAATAAAAATTTAGGGGTGAATTACCCTCAATATTTAGGGGGATGAAAAATAGATGTTGTCCGATTCTCAGACCTACCCAATATGCACACAAAATTTCATGAGAATCGGAAAAGCCGTTTCGGAGGAGTTTAACCACAAACACCGCGACACGAGAATTTATATATATTAGATTGATATAAAAGTTAATTTTAATCCAAAAAATAAAAGTAACTACAAGGGTAGTAATTTTACGAGAGGAATTGGGTTTAGAACAGTTCACCGCGATGATAAAATGCCACTTCGTATTTTTTTATTTTATGGATTTAGAGCCAATTACTCAATAATTATTTTTGCCAAGGTTGAGAAGTACCTACTTAACCAAGAAAAAATACAAAATCATAAATCAGCACATTGCACTGCCGCTCTGAGGAATACCGTGTATTTTTTTTTGCTCGGGGAGTTTACCCCTACATGCTTCATTAGGATTTAATTAATATGTTTCGGGTATTTATTTATTTATTATTTCCTTTTTTCATATAATAATCTTGACAAAAAAAAAAAATACATTTTATTATATGATAATGATAATACATATTGCAAATATATGTTTTAAACGTAAATTTTGCGCTGAACACGATGAAAGAAAAAGAAATGGTAAAATTAAATTATCATATAATAAAATTAAAATTTTTTTTTTTAACTATATGTTTCGTCATCTTTCTTAGTAGCCATCATTTTAAACTAAATACGCAGAATAGTTCACCCAGTAATGTTTAGTAGTTATTAATTAAACAAAAGAATAACAGTGTTGCCCAGTGCGCGATTCAACAATGAATGAATAAAAGTGAGCAACTCACTCGCTAGTGCACGATCTGTGTACGGAAGAGACGGTTAAACATGGATAACTGGTTTTAGCTGAAGCATAAATTTTAAAGTAACGATGACTAACGCTAATAAATTACAGTGGAAGAAAAGAGTAAGCACTGATAATCGATTTTAGCTGAAGTAATTTATAAAGCGTCAAATAAAAGTTATTCAGTAAAAACAAATTAAAATTCGGTATCTTCTTTTACTTGCCTCAAATATAACGCAAATATTCTATATATATTTTTTTTCAAAAAGCGACAGGTTTTTTAGTTTTTACTTCATCTAGTAAAATTAAAATATCTGGTAAAATTCAAACAGTCAAAGCTAATTACCGTGGGATAACTTATTTTAGTGGAATAATCTCACAGGATATTTACTTTAAGTGTCTACATGTAAAATGAGTTTAAATCCGAAACTTGGTTTCAACAATTAATACGTTTACAAATTTAAGTGTTTTGAATGGGTTTATTAGGGTTTAAATCAAGAATTTTGGAAATAATTTGCAGTTATTTTGTTTATTTATTAGCTATTTCAGGAAGTATGCGTCGTAGAGCATAATGGGTTTTACCTGTAGATGCAGCTTAATGAGACGGGTCGATTGGTATTATAATAGTTCAGTAGCGGAAAAGTGCAGATAATCGGTTTTGGCACTAAGGGGACGATTTACTAATAATAAACTTCTCGCTTTCTAAACGCGCTTTGTTCGTTATTTTGAAAATGTACATATTAATAATTATAATTAGTAATAATATTTAATAGGAGTAACCATTAATTAATTCTTCATTAATAATTCAATAAAAAATAATGAACATAAATACAAAGATATTTACAAAGAATAAAGACATTTATTTAAATTCAAAATAGGGAACCCTTCTACTACAAAGGCGATGTTCTTGGCTGTATCATTTCGGTGGTAATTTTTTACCATTTCGGTAGACAATTTTCATTTCAGTGGACTGCCGAAAACTCATCCTTAAATATTTCAGTAATTGGTGATTGTTGAATTTGCCCCGTAGGATCGTTTAAAAATGGAAAAAAAACCATAAACAATATTTTTTCTTTTTTATTTTGCACCTTCAATTGCATTTTGTGTAAAAACTATGGGAGATACGCGAAAATAAGTTGATACCTTTTTTGTAGGAAATTAAATTTTCTACAACTTTGTGCTACAAACTTTTTCTATTTTTCCAGCCAGTCGCGAGATATTGACGAAAAACTCGTTTTTGCACCATTTCGCATTTTTTTGCGAACCCTTGCGGAAATTTTCGCGTTGGTTGCAGGTGATCAACTCAAAATGGTAAAGTTAAGCCTTCATTGACTGGACTATTTGTCATGAATGTTATTTACTTTTTCGCCATTTGTTATAAGAAAATGACAACAATACAGCTCTGCCGTTTGTAGAGAGAGGACAGAAAATGCAGTCGCCAAGCCAGGCGACGCCGACTCGCCTTTTCGCTCACGCTGTGTTGAAGCGTACAGTTCTGTCTCGCTCGCTCGATTTAAGTTGATTTACAGAAGTGTGCGTGCGTGAGAGTTGTTTTGTAGTTGAGTCGGAGCATATTTTATTTGATGCTAGTATGAGCGTACCGTATCTTACCTTTTTGTTTTAAGCTAGAGTATAATATAACTTAACAATAAAATTACTTTTCACAACGTTGGAATGGTGACAAAGGTGATGGACTTTTTTTACATATTCATTCCGGAGCAACCCGACACAGTCAATAATTTTAAGTGTAAACTTACACATGCAATATTTACCAAAATGAACAATAAGCGTATTTCGCCTTAAAACATCTACAATCGCAAAATATACTAACAAGGAGCTTGCTGCGCCAAACGCCGCTACCATCATAGAGGACACGTAGCCGCACAACATTTTCTTACAAACATCCGATTCTCGGCGGGCTTATTGGTCTGCGCGTAGACAAACAAAGCGTTTGGCCTCCGTAATGGAAATTACATACCCCCGAGGTCGGAAATCAAATTGACAGAAGAGGTTAAACAAACGATGCGGTCACGAGCCGAGACCGTAGTCCGTCGAATATTAATCGCTCGGTAAATGCGCTTTTATTTGTTTTTCCTTTCCCTCGTTGGCTTAGCTACGAACTCTTAACGATGGATCAAGTTAACACTCGGCCAATTCACGCTATGATACTCTTATTTAGGTTAACAGTAAAATGAAAAAAAAAAATTAAATTTAAAAATACTTTAAAATTATTATTTCGATTACTTTTAAAGCTTAACCGCACAAGGTTTTTTTTAACCGCCCGTAACGCGCGTTTGATGCTAACAGACGCGATACGCACGCAAGTCAGATGCAGCCTGTAGACCTTTTAGAGTTAGATCCCGTGGCCGCCAGACCTTCGTTATTATATAAAAGCTGAAAGTTTGTCAACGCATGCCTTGAGCACAGGGAAGAACGGTGGCTCACTATGAAATTTAGATTTTGGTGGCTTTACATTTAACGGGTAACAAAGGTGTGCAACATACTACACTCTATTCAACTTCCTCAGAGACAAAAGTTAAACAAACCACAAAAACGTTTTTCAATAAGTCGAATTTTATAATTATGCATATAAAATCATAATAAAAAAGTGACACAAATAAAACCTAAAACTGTAGCTATTCCCAAACTCTGAATTCATTATAATACCTACTACTAAATTGAAGGGTAGCGATAAAGTAGGTAAATAATTTACGTTGAAATGTGCATTTTTGTTATCAGTCTGGTTGCACCAGCCAATCTTTGCTCTTGATAAAAAAAGTTCAAGAAACGTTGGTTTATTTGTTTACCTTTTACCTCAGAGAAAATTGAATAGAGTATAGGCATAACTTATGAAATTATAAAACATATTTATTTTTCATTTTCATCTGTGCTGTAATAGAAAATGATCTAACTCATAGCTAAACAATTAGTCTGGTGGCAACACCCCGCTAGACACCCTTAACATCAATGAAATGTAATTGTATTTGCGTTGCAATATAAAAGCTAATCTTTAGATATGTTTTTACTATTATTATAATGATGGTGTGGTGGGCGTATCAAAATTTTCTAGTAAAGAAATATTCTTTGGTTACAAAAATGTTAGTTTTACAATATACATAACAAAAATTTATAAAATGACAAGAAGCCGTCTAATCTCAAGATTTTATTTATTCATAAGTTACATTACAACTCTATTTGTTGAGAATAATGAAAGTGTAGCACGTATACCAACAAGATTTATCAAATTCCATTATGAAAAACATTCTTACGAACATATCATTGAATTTAACGATTTTTATATTTGTGCATTTTTAATATCACAATTTAAAGTGATAGTATCCTCCACTAGACGCTTGACTTGCTGCTGCTTCCGACAGAATAATTGGAATTGCTTTCAGAGGGTGGTATAAAAGCCTGGTTAATCACATTTTCTTGCAAAAACCTTTTACAATAAGGTAGTAACTAAAACCGATATGAAATATTCGATTCACTTATACACAACACAAAAACTACTTAAATAAATACTTATGATGTGCTCATGTAAAAGTAATAAGTTGAAGAGTTTTAGTGATGTATAAATCAATAAAGTACCAGTTCATGCTGCTTCTTTACAATTTTATTAATCCTTTTTATCTCATTTTGAACATGTACATCCTCTTCAAATTTCTTATTAACACTCCATTTATCTCGAGACAGAACCAGTGGTAATACATAAGGATAACCTAAAACTCAGTTGATAACATTATATTTTTATTTACCGTAGAAAGTTCCTACTTTGCTCCTGTAGGGGTAATTATGCTCCAATTCTCTAAAAATGTTTTATCGCTTAATATGTCCAAATCGGTGCACATTTCATGTAACTGTGAATGCACCCGAAACATCTTACATATATGTGGCAACACTGAACTGTAAAATTTTTCATCCGCAATTTTTTTCATAAGTCAGGTGCAGCTGTAGTGTAAGACCTTAAAAGTTACTTTTTTGTATCCGAAAAAGCCACTTCTATCTTGAAATGTGAATAATGCATTAGGGTAATTATGTATTAATGTTATTAATTATATAATCAGGTAAACGAATACGTAAAGATTTAATTGGATTGTTGAATTGGTCATAATCTGACCTCACATTTTTGGCGTGTTCATAAAATATTTTCTTTGGTAAGATGGGGTAACTTTTGCGCCTGGAGCAAATTAAACCCAAACATAAGCCGTTCAAAAGTAAACAGTTTTTATTCATTGTACTATTGTTATTAATACACTTTTTATCAAGGAAATTACAAAAATAACTAAAGAACGGGATACGTCTCGTTAATGAAGAAGTCGCTAAAATCCTGGACGTGGCCTAAACCCGTCGATAAAATTCAATTCGATTGGCAGGCCAATATATTGGGATGTATTGATGTCCCTTAAAAATTAGTACCCGCTGTGAAATATATTCCGTTCCATCTGACCGCATGGTGGGTTATTCTTTAATTATAATTTTTAAAGTTTTAATTTTTGAGAAGTTTATCTGGTAAGTTTATTTTCGACTGATTTTTGTCCAGCTTTTGTAACCAAATTTCTTGTTAAGATTGCAGTGCCTATTATAATTTAAAAATATAAAAAAACCATTGAAACAAAGTGATTTTGTAACTATATTTAAGAATATAACATTATTTCTTTTAAAAACACGGTTTATTTTAATTTTTATCCATTTTTCGACCATT
Organism: Chilo suppressalis; assembly: GCA_902850365.2. Lineage (NCBI taxonomy): Eukaryota > Metazoa > Arthropoda > Insecta > Lepidoptera > Crambidae > Chilo > Chilo suppressalis. The sequence continues at coordinate 11,596,031 of OU963906.1, read as the reverse complement.
AATACTATAAAAAAAGGTAAATCGTACTGGAGAATAATTTGAATAAGGAAAGCATAACTTTGCTCAAAAAGCTTCTACAATGGAGATTGTTTGTGGAATATACCTAGGAGCAAAGTTACCCAACTTTGGTCCTTAATCATAGTTTTATCGATATACTTCATTACGTTGATTTAACTTTAATAATATGTTAGATAACATATTATTCTTTAAATTAATACATCTGAATATATTTCATAATTAATAGTGTAAACAATATTCATAATTCCCTTTTTTGGAGCAAATATTAGAGCAAAGTACATTGCTAAAAGAACTTAGGTACATGAACACTCTTTCATCAAATAGTTATACCTCTGAATGTTCCTAATGAACCATCACTAATAACACCTAAGTTGCAATATGTTAACTTTCCAGTTTCACTTTTACGAGAATCCCAGATAGACTTTAGAGCATTACAAAAAACAGACGCCTTATAGATACACCCATATGGATTCTTTGATGTAACTGCTGCGACCTTTAAAAAAAACAAAGGAACTAAAGGTGCATGAACGTTTAAAAGGAAAGAAACAATGTATGACAAAAATAAGTTTCTTTTGATTAAATAGTTAAATACAAGCACATTTCTATGGATTTATGCATGTAGTCCGCTTGATTGTAAATATTCACTAGAGAACTCTGGTAACATTAAACACTACTATAGCAGAAATACAACACTACACATAATAATTTCATTTTTACGCAACTTAGTTTTAACGATAAAGGACACTTCACTTCATGGACGTGCCTTTCTATTGATCCCAGATGAATGAAGCAATTGCTTAGTGTAAAAGCAACACAAGAGTTTTACGGTCTGCTCATCCGTTTAGCCTCGAACAAAAACCAAAAGCAAAAAAATAATATGCCTACGTACCTTTTGAATAAACTCTTTTTTCATCCAACTAGAATTAAACTGTGTATGATCATAGTCAATTGACCGCAGCAAATCTTCGCTTATCATAGTCCATGCACAATCTGCGGTGTTATTATTCTTATCATGTATAATTATTGGCTTTTCTACTTCTACGTGAAGAACTTCGTCATTAGCTGCCCATATAAGTACATCATTTATTTCATTACAGTCAACCTAGAACCACAGTAAACAAATTTACCTACTACCTAAATCGATTTTTATCAAAGCTGTTACGGTGTTTACGGACACCGTTACAAAATTTTCAATTTGCTTACCTTTAAGTATTCAGCTAAAATTGACTTTGTGACATCTGGAATACCAGTAGGACAGAATAACACATCTGAAGACATATTCTTGGACATTGACATCACAATATCTAATGCAGCTAAACCATCCGCCATAATTATTGGCTTCCTAACTTCTTTTTCATTTACATTGGGTTTTTTCTTCAATGTTAATTTTATATCATCACTTACTTCTTCGAATATGAGACCAGAAAAATTGTTAGCAACTTTAATTAACAGATACAAAGCATCAAACTGCTGATCATCTGAACCAATTTTTTCAACATCGATCTTAGTGAGTTCAGAAAAATTGGATATAAAACAGAAGACGTCTGCATCTGAAACGCTGTAAAAATTTTTGTTCATAACATAAAACTATCATCAGCAGTCCCACTGCTTGGTGTACAGGCCTTTCCTGTGGATTGATGATTGGGCCATGACCCACCAAGCGGAACCTCAGGGAAGTTAGCCCCCCACTTTTTTAATTTTATTATTATCCAGGTTGATCTGGATTGTTCAATGTTTGTTCTACAGTGTTCTAAAATTTTATTTGAAAAAATAATAATTTGAAGCTACTAGAAAAAATCAAATTTTTATGGTAGCCTCCCACTTTTGGAAATTCAATATTTCGATGGTTGTTCCGAGTTGAAAAAATCACACTGGAAACAATAAATAAAACGAAATTGATTTAGAACAATGACGATTTTATCAGAATAACCATGGACTATATCGTTCTAATTTCACTTAATCATTTTGAATAAAATTATTACCGTGAAAAACGCTAATATTGCCTACAAGGTTAATAACCTAAGATATTATTATTACAAATCCTTGATTTACTTAAATTATGAATTAATATTTTATATACTTATAAGACCTTTTTTGGTGACGAGCAATGTATGTTGTCAATCATCGGTTGGAACAATACTGGATAACTTTTCCCATCGTCATAAAATTTGGTCGTCATCGTCAAAAAATGTAGAGCACTGGGGGCAAAGATGTAACAAATCTCATCGCGCGCTGAGCAAAAAGGCTTAAGTACCATAGACCATATCCATATGCTGCGGCGGCAAGTAATGCAGAAAAACAAAGAGTATAATATCTGCAACTAGGCGTTCATGGACTGTGAGAAAGCCTTCATTTCGACTGAGACTTAGGCAGTGTTACAGTCTCCCCAAAAAGGTACCAAGTAGACTATTAAGTTACCTAAAACAAAAGCGCCCCTATGTTTGCCAGACCACTTATCTTCTATGCAAATGCAGTGAGGCGTGAGAATGGAAGATGTATTATCTCCGAAACTGTTCACAGGAAGAAGAGAGTGGAGTGGAAAGATCGAGATATCAACATTAATTGCGAATACCTTACATATGTATCTTCGTTTATCTTATAAAGTAGTAGATATTTATGGCTGAGATCTTGGAAGATCTGAACATGGTACTTGGAAGATTTTAGTGGTGTTTCCCTAATAATGGGCCAACATGGGACTCTCCCTGGTCAGGAGATGGGGCGCGTCGAATAAGCTAAACTTTGCGACACAAAAGACCAAAGCCATGATTATCACAAAAAAGCTAAAATTTGACGCGCCGGTACTGACCATGGGGGGGGGGGGGGGGGGTTCAAATAGAGATAGCAAATGAAATAAAAATTCTTGGCCTTAAAATAAATAGTAAACTAACGTTCAATGAACATATAAAATACATCTGCGGCTAAGCGATAAATATTTTTAAAGGTATACAAACAATCATACTCCAACCATAAATAATTCGGACTATTTATTTATATAGCGATCATAGAACCGATTATCCTCTACGCGGCGAATGTTTGGCAGGAGGAAGCTGATAAAATCATGACTAAAAAGAAATTCTCAATTGTGCAAAGGGGGTTCGCACAAAAAATAGCAAAATGTTACAAAACGGTGTCACTTAACTCCACCTTAATATTGTCGGGGCTGCTTCCGCTGGACCTTAGGGTCCATGAAGCATCCCAGCTTTATGAGGCAAAGGGAAACCCCAGGAAATATTAAGGGGGAGAAAGGTGGAGAAAAGGGTGTCCTTCATGGAATCGGACCATCCCGGTAGCAGCAGAGTGATAGGGTTTGAATGTTTGGAAAACGAGGAGGAGGATAGCAAACTGGCAGAAGGTCTTGTGAAGATCTATACAGATGGCAGCAAACTGGAGGGAAAGGTGGAAGCCGCCCTGACCTGCTGGAAAGGGCAGGCAGAAGGCCTTTCCCGAAAGTTTAAACTAGAGCCATACTGTACAGTCTTCCAAGCCGAGCTGTATGCTATCCTCCAAGCCACGGAATGTGTATAAGGGAAGGGATGGAAGGAGGTCGCCGTGCTCAGCGACTCGAGGTCCTTTCTCCAGTCGCTAACTGATCCAGACTCCTCGCATCCGATCACCAAAGCGATTCAGGGAAACCTGGCTCAACTCAGGGACAACGGATTTCGGTGTCATGAGAAAGATAGAGATGGATAGAATAGCTGCACAAATCTTTACCGGGCACGTAGGTTTCTCCGCCTATCTCCATAGGTTTAAAAAGAAGGACACCCCGAGATGCGTATGTGGCCCAGACACCGAAGAGGACATTTTTCATGTCCTCTTAGAATGCCCCCTTCACAACAGAGAAATACACGACGCACAAACAGCACTAGACACACAACTTAGTAAAGAGAACCTGAAGGAAATTATAGCAAAAAAAAAATAGAGAAATCTTCCTTAAATATAGCAAAGACATAGTAATAAAAGTCATAGAAAGAAATAAAGATGATTAGTATAGGTATTAACCTATTTATTATACACTTGTAAATATTAGATTCAGGCAAGGAGCCATATGGGCAAATAATGTAAAATCGGATTAAGAAATGTGTAGAATAGAGAAATTGTAGAAAATAAGAAATATAGATAGTAAGGAAACAAGTGTGTGTAAATGTAAGGAAATGTGAAATGTAAATAGAGAAAATAGAAATTACAAGAAATGTAATAAGAATTAAGAATATAATTGTAAAAGATGAAAAGAAAAAGAAAGCTGTGCAAAAGAAAAAGCACAGCAAAACATGCAAAAGAGCAGGCATGACTAAAAACAAAATAATAGTAACAAACAAAAAACAAAAGAAAGAAAAAGACCTGACACAAATTGGGGATAACCGTTAAAAAAAATAATGGGTCTTAAGATGAACATGGATAAGTCGAAAATCATGCCAAACGCCCAGTCCACTCCAGTTAAAATTGGGAATACTACTACCACTATTATACCTAAACCTAGGACAAAAAGTCTAGGTAGGTAAGTCCAACTATGAAAAACAGATCTCTTGTCGAATCCAGCACTGATGAGCAGCGTTCGGCAAATTAAAGTGGCTCATTTCTTTGTCGTACCATTCGCAAGTGGTATTCTTTGCTCGCGCGCGTGTGTTCCTACAATCTGAGGTCCTTTAAAAGAGGCGTGAAGAAGCATTCCTGCACGCCGACAACATGAGGATGGTTGGTGTGGCAGTTTATAAGTACTGCACCCGATATCTTCGCGTCTGGACTTTGCCACCACATAACATCAAGTAGGGTAGATACATTTGCCTACCTAGCTATAATTAAAATACATATAATCTCCACGTCTTATCTACTTCAGTGTCTCAAGGCAAAAGTATTTGACCAATGTGTATTGCCAGGGATGACCTATGAAGCGAAACGTGGTCGTTTACCACGGGTCTCGTAAGAAGGTTCAAGGTCACGTAGCAAACAATGGAGAAAGCAATACTAGTATCACTACGCTATAGAATCAGAACTGAGGAAATCCGTAAGAGAACCAATATAACCAATATCTCGCTAGCTCGAGAGATTACTCTGCTGAAGCGACAATGACACGTAGCGAGGAGAACAGATGGCAGTTGGGGCGGAAACATTCTTGAATGGCGACCACGCACCGGACCACGCAACGCTCAGTGGGCAGATTCTCCATGAGGTAGACTGAGTATATCGTCAGCAAAGGTTGCGGGAAGCTGCTGGATGCAAGTGCATAACCGATCAGTGGGCGTCGTACTATTGATGATGATGAAAAAAAATGTCTTTAGTAATATTAAAACAGTTTTTGTAATTTGGACAGTACTATTTCATTTATTTTAATACTTTCTCTTCCTTTAATATTTTGTACTCATTGTAGAAAGTGGATATAAAAATACACTTTCTTTTTTTTATTATTACCAAAAGATCTAAAAGCTCAATAAACCCGGGTAGACCGGGTTTTAAATACTCTTAGACCCGAAAACACGGGTTTTTAAAATTTTACCGGGTTTTGATGCCCTACTCTCGTCAGAAATCGTAGTAATAAATAGACATATGGGCTCAAAAATTGTATGTCTATCATCTATTCGTCTAATTATTGGCATTACTTCAAAGCAGGGGCATTGGTTGATAGGAATCAACTTAAATATCTATTAATAGTTATTAAAATAAATAATTATACCCTGGGTATGAGAAGGTAAGTAGGTATTTCTTGTTTTTATAATGATAGGTACCTATGTAGATTCCTATCCCCTGTTTTCAACTTATGCCAATAATTAGAGAAATAAATGCCAATACAGGGTTTTTTGTGCCGATATAAGATTTTCTGTAGTCTTTTAGTTTAAAGTATAAAATATCTATTTATTACTATTCAATCACATACAAATGGTAATGAAAACAAAGATTACACTTTGATACTGTTACATGTGTTGTTTGATTTAATATCTGACTGACATGGACCCTGCTCTTAAAGTACCAACAATTGGGTAGTTTACCCTATATTGTAAATGTTGTCATATCTGAAAACTATTAATTTTATTCAAAATGATTGCCTTGCCTTGCAGCTTAAGAATGGCTAGACGAATTTCGACGCGGTCCGTGAGGGCCGCGGTAGCATAATTGGTCAGTGCATTCGCCCGGATTGTGAAGGGTGCGGGTTCGAGTCCCATCTGCTGCCTGGTCCGCGTGGATATTTTTCTAGTTATATTTTCTTTAGATTTAAACATCAAGCAGTTACATGCTTAAAAAAAAATATGATTAAATGAAATTGGAACGATATAGCCCACGGTTATTCTGATTATATATTAACTGTGCTAAATCATTGTCAATTTATTAATAGTTTCTAGTGCAATTTTTGTTTATAAAAAAGTTGTTAATGTGGCCTCAAATTTTTGCTTTATTACATAAAACTTTGGAACATTGTTAGGAACTAGAACAACTTGGAATAACCAACATAACATTGAATTTTCAAAAATGGGGGGCTACCAAAAAAATCTGTTTTTTGCGTAGTGGCTTCAAATATTTGTGGAACAATGTTAGTCACAACTAAATCGACTTGAAACAACCAACAAAATAATGAATTTCCAAAAATGGGGGGTACCAAAAACCGTCTTTTTTTTGCCTGGTAGCTTCAAATTTTTGTTTCTTCTAATAAGTCTCTAGAACAATGATAAGAACCACTAGCACAACTCGGAACAACTCACAAAATATTTAATTTCCAAAAGTGGGAGGCTACCATAAAAAAAAGTTTCTTTTGCCTAGTGCAGAACAAACCAGAACAACCTGGATAATATTAAAATTCAAAAGGTGGGGGGCTAATTTTCCTGAGGTCCACGCGGGCCCAGTGCGGATTGGTGGGTGCTAATGATATAATACAAACGGAAAGGCTTAACGTGCCTTCTTACGTTAATTATTGATCACCCATCCAAAGGCAGACCACTGCGAAGGTTGCTAAACTTCAACAATCGTAGCCGAACGCGCTAACCATTTGCTCCATTGAGTTCTTCAACGATCCATAATATAATACCTATAAGCATTTGGATTTTTAAATGTCCAACGAAATCATTTATTTAAGAACGCCTACTCCACTTGGCCCTTTTTTAAATACGCAGGCAAAACCACTATTGACACTGTGACCACTACAGTCGTTGACGCCCTTAAGGGGCATACCAACGAACGGACCTCACACCTAGCCTTTCGTAAGTCTTAAGGGTGCGATAGGGAGAAGCCGTCAAGCAGTCCACGCGGCTTACCCGCGTTTACGGCCAACTATCCGCTAAAAATCCTGCTAATACCCTCTACGCTGTTAAGTGCGGAACCGCGAGATCCCCCTTACGGGACTTCACCGCGTCTGTACGCAACCACCTCCCGGCCTAGCCGGGGCTCCACGGCAGGGATCACCCGGGGTATTTCGGGTGATCCCGCTGACGTGTGCAGGACTGCCCGCTCTACGAGAAGGATTGCCTAGGCGTTCCCCTCGCAGGCCCTTCCGCGGCTCTCTCATGTAGTACAGAGGTACAAGAGAGGGCTGCCGTCAAGGAATCTGTCGATAACCGGCATAGCTAATGCCATGCCGGACAGCGAGGGATGCGCTCGCCCAACGACCCCCCGTTGGGCGAGCGCGGCCAGGGCGCGCCTTCTCCTTCCTGTCCTTCTGCGGCGGGAAGGAGCGGCCAGAGGATTATCCTCCCGTTCCCTCTTGATCGCCTCCTTCTGCGAGATAACGTCCTCGCAGAAGGAGGCGGCTGTCTCCCAAGCCGTCTCGCTGCTGAGCATGGCCTCAACTATGCTCCGCAGCGAGAAGGTTCTACATCCTCGCGCTGTGATTAGCTCGCGGCGCTGTCGTCACCAGGCCGGGCACTCCAACAAAGTGTGCTCGTGTATGGTGAGGAACGTCACAATGATGGCACCGCGGTGTCTCTTCCCGACATATGACCCGGTGCAGATAGTGACCGAAACACCCATGTCCGGTCAGGATCTGTACTATGCGGAAGGTCAGGCCGCCGCGCCGGCGTCTCAACCACTCCTCCAACATCGGACGAAGGGCCTCTATCATCCGGTGGCCGGCATCAGCATGGGCGAGTGCCTCGTCCCATCGACGCAGAGCTTTCCTCTACGCGATGGAACGGCCCGCCTCAGCTCCACTGTAACGGCCCCGCTCCACTGTAACTGGTAAGGGAGAATGAAATTTTTATCCTCTTATTTCTACTGGTAGAGTTGAATGGAACAGTATCTACTGAGCTACCAAAGAGTACCTCAGTGGCGTAGCATGGGGGGGGGCGGGGGGTGCGGTCCGCACCGGGCGGCATTTTGCCGGGGGCGGCGCTGCGGAGGTGGCAGATAGAGAAAAAAAATTAAAATATAAAAAAAAGTTAATTTCTTTCAGTTTTTTTTCGTCATTTTTTTGTTGTTGTTACCAAATACCCATACATAGGTTAGTGTTATTCAATAAAAGTACTCTTTTTACCATGCCTCAATTTTTTTATAATGGATTGCAAAAATAAGAGGGCGGCAAATTTGGAATCCGCACCGGGTGCTAGTGACCTATGCTACGCCACTGGAGTACCTATGCTGTTTTGCGCTTTGAATTGAGCAACTACGGAACCCCACATTGCGAATGGCTCGAGCCACACATGGCCGGTTTTTAAATTACCTACATTTCTATTATTTGTTTTTATAGTGGCAACGTAAATATGCAAATTATGTGAAATTTTGAACTGTGGAATTGCCTGTTACGGTTCATGTGATACAGCTCGCTGACAGAGGGACGGAAAAAAGGGAGGGTCCCGTTGTCACCACCAAAAAGGCTTCAAGAACATTGTCAAGTACTATTTGTTTTGTCAACTTAGATAGACTTAGATAATACTTAGGTATTTTTTTTTTACTAACATTTTTACCTTGGTATGTCTGACGAAATGCTGAAACTGTTGTAACAGGGAAAAGCACACCCCAAAAGTTCTAGTGTAAAAACTTCAGCAGCCCGTTTTTCATTGGAGTAAACGAGAAGGATCATGTCAACCAATTGGTCTTTACCAAATACCATGCCAGATAATATTTTCATGATAGTCAACTGCCCAGCTGCTGATAAAGGGTTTATGACAAGAACTTTTAAGGGAGTAAGTATTGGTTTTGTTTGAAAATTCATTTCTCACAAAACTTTATTTATATTTTGATTATGACAGATAACAATGTGATAATTATGATTTTCCAAAATACTAATATATACTCTGTGATAAAGTCATTAATTTTAATCTCTTTAAATAAATAGATCTTTAGGGTGCATTCACACGGTGGATTTCCTTTGCCGCACAGCTAGTCGTATGGTAAATCACAAGGCTAGTTTATATGTTTTGTCACCTGTGGCCGTCCTGTGGTTGAATCCTAAACCATTTAGTTACATAAATCGATGGCTTAGAAAATATTCTCTTAATTAAATTCACCATTAAATTACATAGAAAGAGGTTGGAAGGGTGTTCATTCATAAACTGTTTGTACGGCAATAAAACATTAGTCTTTTCAGGAATGCGTCGTCAGAATAATGATTTCAACACTATTAAGAAACAAATATGTTTGTACGGTAACTGATGTCACCGACTTGCCCCCTCTACACTTCCTAATTGACAATCAAACGACGTGACATCAAACAATTGAACCAATCAGCGCTATCACCCGAGAGCAACGACGCAATCAGTACCAAGTTTTGGTCAAGTTATAAGCATAGATGTAAAAAAAAATAGAAAAAGATGTAACAAATGAATCTAAAGTGATTGAATTGAGACCAGTAACAGAAAACCGGTTAGAAATTTTTCAAAAAAACATTGATTATAGGATTTCTCATATCCCATGGACACATGATGATCCTGATATTCTTTTTGGGGATCTTTTTAATCTAATAAGAAATGAATTGGATAAGGCTTTTCTCTTAAAAACTTCGAAACTTACTCAGAAGTTACAGTTCTGTGACTGGGCTACGACTGGTATCTATAAAAGTAGAAACAAACTTTATGAATTGTATCATCTAAGAAAATATAATCATTCGCAAGGTTTTATTGATTACGTTAAATGTTATTCTAAAACCTTCAAAAAAGTATGTGCAACAGTCAAATCTAATTTTATTAAAAATAAAATATGTAAATCGAATAATAAAATCAAAACAACGTGGAATGTTATAAATCGTGAAACGGGCAAAGAAAGGTCACGTGACGATATTGTTGAACTTAAGTCGAATAACATTCTAATAAAATCTAAAGAACATATCGCTAATATTTTTGATGAATATTTCGTTAATATTCCTTTGGTGGTACATCTAAAATGAGTTATTCATCGGTGGCTGCCAAGACATTGCTCGAGAAATATGTACCTACCTAGGTGTGATAACGTGTTTCAGTTCAGACATATTAATTTTATTGATGTTATTAAGTGTTTTAAATCTCTTAAACAAAAAAATACAAGTGATTTATGGGGTATTTCTACTAAAGTGATTAAAAGTATAATACCCGTTATTGCTCCTTATCTAGTTGATATATTTAAAAACTGTATTGATCAAGGAGTATTTCCGGATTTAATGAAATACAGTAAAGTTATACCTCTTTTTAAATCAGGAAATAGAAATGACCCTGGAAACTATAGGCCTATATCAATATTACCAGTTCTTAGTAAAATATTTGAAAGAATTATTCTGGAACAATTGATGCCTCATTTCAACCTTAATAAACTTTTGCATAGGAAACAATTTGGTTTTACTAGAAGTAGATCTACTACTGATGCGGGTGTTGCACTTGTAAGGAGTATATTGGACGCTTGGGAGAGGTCGCAGAATGTCCTTGGAGTGTTCTGTGACTTATCCAAAGCTTTTGATTGCGTTGATCATCACACGCTGTTATTGAAATTGAGTCATTATGGAGTCAAAGGTACTGCATATAAATTGATAAAGTCGTACCTCAGTTCCAGAATACAAACTGTAGAGGTAAATGGTGTTAGATCATCTGGATCTCATGTGGAAATGGGCGTTCCCCAGGGTTCAATTTTGGGTCCCGTTCTGTTTCTAGTATATATAAATGATTTGCCATTTTTTGTAGAAAATTTGTGTGAGATAGTATTATTTGCTGATGACACATCTTTATTATTTAACGTTCACAGGCGCAAAAACAACTATGACGATGTGAATAATGCTCTCTCGCAAGTTCTGCAATGGTTTAATGTCAATAATTTAAAGCTAAATGCTAATAAAACCAAGTGTATTCAATTTTCCTTACCTAATGTAAAAGTTGAGCATATTGGACTTAAATTAAATAATGAAAAATTAGATTTAGTAGACTCGACTACATTCTTGGGTATAACGATAGACTCAAAACTGCAATGGAGTCATCACATTACGCTTTTGGCTGGTAAACTTAGTTCAGCAGCTTATGCCATAAGAAAGATAAGACAACTTACTGATATAGATACTGCCAGGACTGTATATTTTAGTTACTTTCATAGTATCTTATCATACGGTATTTTACTCTGGGGAACAGCAGCTGATATTGAAAGTATATTCATTTTACAAAAAAGAGCTGTGAGATCTATTTATCAATTGAGTAGCCGAACATCTCTTAGAGAAAAATTTAAAGAAATTGGCATTTTGACTGTTGCTTCTTAATTCATTTACAATTGCATACTCCTCGTTAATGGATCTTTTATGGGTCAAGGTATACATTTTTACAATAAAATTCCTGATGCTGTTCTTGAGTTACCCATAAATGAGTTCAAATGTCACATTAAAAGTTGTTTACTTAAGAAAGGCTATTATACTATTAAAGAATACTTGAATGACAAAACTGCATGGCTGTAACTGCAAAATTGTTTTGTATTTGTTTGCAGTGTCGTACAGATAAATTACCTTAACTCTAAGTAACTATTTTGCAGTTTGGTTTGAGTGGTTATGGGTAGTCATGCTCTCTTAAAAATCTCTTCGGCGGTGTCGTGTGAGGCGGGTCGTTGCGTTCCCTAAAATATGGTTGAGCGAAGCGATGGCTGGTTCATGCGTCATGCTCGTGAACGGGTGCTGCCAGCGGAGATGAGTCTGCTCTATACTACTTTATTATTGTAATGATAATTATTATTAAATTTAGATTGTATTTTACATTACACAACTTGTATTTATACTGGTGTCGATTCTGGCGTGATTCTCTAAACTTAAAACTAAATTTGACATCAGTCTCTCCTTTTTATTCTGTAAAGAGAGCGAAAAGGATGCACTGTTGTCAAATTTAAGTTTAGCTTTAGAGAATCATGCCAGAATCGACATCACTATATGACACAGCAATCAAAATGTAAGTGAACATTTATTATTTATCTGATAAAGATTTAATGGCGGTGTGGATTCTGGTATGGTTTTCTAGACCTGAACTTGGTTTTGCAGCGGTGTATCCTCGTCATTCTTTATACAGACTGAAAGGGGGGGACTGATGTTGGATTTGGTTTTGGGTTGGTAGAGTAGTGCCAGAATCGACAACAGTGTTTGGGTAATCACATGCATGTGTCCTGCCGTTATGTTTATAATTTGTTATAATAATGTACTCTGGTACTTATATATTTTTTTTTCTATCTTTGTAACATAGTATCCATGTGTGGTTATGAGTAGTCATGCTCTGTTAAAAATCTCTTCGGTGGTGTCGTGTGAGGCGGGTCGTTGCGTTCCCTAAAAAATGGTTGAGCGAAGCGATGGCTGGTTCATGTGTCATGCTCGTGAACGGGTGCTGCCAGGGGAGATGAGTCTGCTCTTGCTTCATTGGATACTATTAACCGTTGTACTAAACTTTAATCGTTCATTTTTTTTTGCCTAAACAGCAGGACACGGCATTCCTAAACTTTGTTAAACCAGTTTTTTATATAGTCATAATTTTTATTATATTAGCATTTGTAATGGAAAGTGACTTTATGAGTTACCTCATATTGAAGTCATTTTTCAATTTGACGACTCTGTATACAATACAGGGAGAAAAAAACAGCCCTTGCTGAGTTTCTTGCCGGTTCTTCTCAGTACAAGGTCTCCCGCCGTAGATTTGCGAACCGATGGCGTAGCTTTTCGACATTCACAAGTGCTTGTAACAGCCTAGACTGAATAAACGATATTGAATTTTGAATTTTTGAATTTTTTTGCATTTGCTCACACAACTGTGGCGCGCCTGCCTCGCCCACATGGCCCTTCTAACCTCTTTCTGTGTTCTATGGCCATAATCTAACCCACCACAGGGGCTCAGTGAAGATTGGTGGATGCTAACGACTAGACTGCAGATGCAGTCAGCACTAACGATTTAACATACGCGTTCCAAAGCACGGAGGAGCACGATATAATAAAAAAATATCACCTATCCGATGACTGGCCATTGTGAAAGTTGCTTAACTTCCTCGAGCGCTAACCACCTACACCATCAAGCTCCTCGACATATTATAATATGCCATTGGTGTCGATTCTAACATGATTCTCTAAACCTAAACTTAAATTTGACAGTAGTATATCCTTGTAATTCTCTATACAGAATGAAAAGGAGAGACTGATGTTAAATTTAGTTTTAAGTTTAGAGAATCACGCCGGAATTGGCACCATTACCTATTTTTGGGTAGGAACTCAAAATAGGTGAATTTGGGTTTGAAATTGGCTCAGCGCCGATGGGACGAAGCACTCGCCCATGCTGATGCCGGCCACCGAATGATAGAGGCCCTTCGTCCGATATTGGAGGAGTGGTTGGGATGCCGGAGCGGCGGCCTGACCTTCCGCATGGTGGAGTGAACTGTTCTTAAACTTTTACCTACAGACAAGCCTTGAACTCTCGAAAACGTAGCTACATACACTTTTTCATGCGATAAGCAAAGATAGTGATTTAGAAATAACGGATAGCATTTATTTATTATTCTGAAGGGATAACACTCAGAACAACCAACTCTATCCAGCCAGCATATTCGCTACGCTGACTGCTTTTGAGAGATCGAAGTGATAATCACCGAACTATTTAGTGATACACTACTATTTTATGATAACGCCACTAAGATACTTGTTCTGAAAAGCATCGCTGGATATGCAATTTTCTCTTCAGTTACACACTGTTAATGTCAAAAAAGTTAGCGGCTCACCTTTCCATTATATGTAATTGAGTTGCAAGTTGAAATTTTTGTCACGCAAAGTATTAACTATTAAAAACACGTACACGAAATCTTTTTTGGCGGAAACGAATAGAACTCGAGAAAAAATTTATTGAAAATTAATATTTTTGTAGGTTATGAGTCAATTTTGACAACTTTTTTTTTTCGCAATTTTCATGATCTGTGCTGCCATTTTTTTATGCAAAAATAACATGTTTCTCGTTGTCTATGGTAAATATAAGTTTATTATGTTGGTACTATTGTCAAAATGTGACAATTTACCGCCATTAATGAGATCTGTCAGTCAGTGTTTGTGTTTAAACTTGTTTTATTTAAACGGCTAAACTGTATATCTAAGGCCCAAGTGGTGATACTTCACACTAGGTTAGGTTAGGTTAGTGTTGTGACCTTAACGCGCGAGCCGAGCGAGCGAAGCGAGCGTGCCGCGGCAGCGGCCGGCGAAGCGCCAGAAAGAAAAATTTGTTAATAGACTTTTTCTACAGAAAAATCAAATATCACCTCTATTCGCTGGAAGTACAGATTTACCTTTAAAACTCCTCTAATTTTTTATAATTATCATTTCTGTAAAAAAACGCCGGGAGGGGGGGGGGGGGTTACCCTTCCCTCTGAGGGGTCTTCCCTAATACCTATCCCCCTGAAATTCCACTACATATAACAGATTTTATGAGTTTTTAGGTTAGGTAAAAAAAAAACTGCATTTCCGCCAAAAATCATTTATGGCGGGGGGTCGGGAGGAGCCCCCCCTTCCCCCCCCCCTACAAATTACCCCGAAATTCAATTACATATAATGGAATTAAGTACCAAGTTAGCGAATAGGCCGGCAGGGCCGTATTTTAGATGTGTGGACGCCCCGGGGCAACGTAGGAGTGAAGGTTACTTACGATTTTAATCACCTTTTACAACTTTTTGTAGAGGATTCAAAATCCATGCGCATAAGTATGTTAAGGTTAAGGAAGGAAGATCCCACAAAATGGTCCCGTTATATAATATTGAAATCGTCATCTGTGCAAGAATGGTACTAACTTTACAAACGTTTCGATAACGTCAATTTGACAATTGGACTAAATGACATAACATTGACGCGTTTACTTTTCGTAATGTACTCTATTGTGTTGTGAAAATGATTCTGTGAAATAATTATAAATAACCATGGCATCTTCCAAAGAAAAAGACTGTGATGTGTCTCCAGCGACATCAACTGCATCAGTGAAATCTATTTTTTTCGAACGGTCCCCTTCTGTTACATCTTCAAAAGAAGATAAATGGCCGGAACTTTTAATTTCCAGACCTGATAATTCGTATTTCTACAGCACAAAAAGTAAGTGCGTAATATGTACAAATTATAACTGTGTTTATGACAACTTAGTAAATTATAACCAAGATTAGACCTATAATTAAAATGTAAAAAAACCATAAACATGATTCTCTTTACTTTCTGTTATTTTAATGTACAGTAACCTTGATTTTGCTTATATGTGATTAAGAATGTTGTTATTTATGTAATTGCTTAATTTCAAACCATAAACTATAATATTAACTTAATAAACAAAATAAAGTCATAGTCATAACATTTATTGCTTCATTTTTGTTATTATTATTGAGCTTTAATTTGTTGTTTACCTTAGTACACTTTGATCATTTTAAACATTTGAAATTATTATCACCCACCTCCTAATGTCCCTAATGTGGGAGTACACAGACATAGTTCCCTAAGCCTAATAGTCCCAGAATAGGCAAATAAGGAAAGTCTAAACTGTACTTCCAGGGCCCAAGTGGTGATACTTCACACTAGGTTAGGTTAGTGTTGTGACCATAACGCGCGATCGGAGTGAGCGAAGTGAGCATGCCGCAGCAGTGGGGGTGAAGAGCCAGAAAATATTTATTTATTTTTTATTTTTTTTTCATTGAAGGCAAAGGAGCTCAAGATAATTTTTTAAGTTACCAATTTTTATTTCATACATATTGAAAGATAACTGACTTCCAAATATATAATAAGTGTGCACCATCAGGCTCCTAGATAAGATATAGCTAATAAAATCTTTGAATTTGTTGCTAAGCTTTAAACTTGAGTTAAATTAATCCCTACTCATGTAATAGTTCAATCACACTAATATTATAAAGGCGAAAGTTTATGAGTGTGTATGTTTGTTACTTCTTCACGTCGAAACGGCTGGAGCGATTTTAATAAAATTTGGTATGGAGTTAGCTGACACCTTAGGATTAACACATAGGCTACTTTTTACTGCGGGAAAATATCCCTAATAAACTGCAAGTAACAGTGCAGGGCACAACTACTTAGAAATAATCATAAAAAAAAAATTATTATAAACCATTACTAGTGATGTAAAATAAAGAAAACACTTTGTGTTGTAATATATTTTCATTTTAAACATTTAACTGCTCTACAATGCAAACAGATGGCACTGCCTTGTAGCATAAGAAATAATAGAAGAAATCGACATGGTTTTTAGGAAGGTCACAGTAGTATAATTGGTCAATGCATCTGCCCGGAGAGCGGAGGGATTGGATTTTTTTCTAGTAAAAGAAAAACTGGTATATTCTATCATAGAGAGCTTTTTTCTCTTATATTTTTACAAAATCAGTCAGTCAATGAAAATTATCAGTGATTAAAATTGCATTATAAAGTGTTTGTCCTGGACTACTGTGTCCTCAATCCTAATCATTACATACTTTAGTGAGTCTGACAATATTGCCAAATAAAAAAAAACTTTATTTGATTTGTTTTTTTAATTGGCAATACAATGGGGTCGATTCTGGCATGATTCTCTAAACCTAAACTTAAATTTGATAATAGTGCATCCTTATCAATCGCTATATAGAATGAACAGAAGAGACTGATGTTAAATTTAGTTTTAAGTTTAGAGAATCATGCCAGAATCAACACCAATGGATACCAAAAAGTACAGCTTTTGAAGCAATGATAAAAAAAACGTTTTGCTGCTGTATTGAATAACAAATAATGTGTCTGGTTACATGGCTACACTGATTGAGTAAGAATTCATTGGAATAGGTTTGGACAAATCAATAACAAATATGCAGTTATTTGTTACAATAATCAATTTTTTATCTGTATACATAACCAATAATATTATTAATGTAAAATATCACAAAGTATATGGAGTATGTTGTTAAATAAAAATACAGACAATTTCAGTATATTTTATAGTAAAAAACAAAAAAAACTAATTTTTATTCAATAGATGCTTTCTTTTGATCTCAAAGCATTATTAAAAAATGTGCCTTACTATTTCGTAGTATTTTTTTTTAATTCAGCTACATCTTCATGCTGTAAGGATAAACATAAGGTTAGTAAAAACCAAGATTGTGTTGTGCGCCCCTTTAAGCCGCTTCACAAACCTCTCCATAGGTGGCAGCACCATCGCCTCTGTATTGATTTTTCCCTCTTGCGAACAGGTACGCTGCCCTCCATATACCAACGTGAAATCAATATTTTGTTCTGAACCTACTAGAAAACCCATTTACTCATACAAAGCGAGAAAACGCTTTTGAAAGGCTCTGTTTACGTGCTCCTGTTAGATGAAATAAACGACCCAGTTGCAAGTCTAACTGCAATACAGTTTGTTTCGGAGAGTCGCGTGTTTGCAATGTATTTAGAAAAGTGATCAAGATTTACAGAAGTGCGTCTGCCTTTTCGCTTGCTAGTTTATTTGCCACTTTATTATGCGTTCTCTTACCGCGGTACATGGGGTAGATCCCTTGCCTGATCTAGGCGTTCCTTCGGGTATCCATCAAGACGTTAACCCGGATGCCGACATGGCCGGTGCACAGGATACCATTTATCTTTGCAACTTCCGTGTTTCTGTGGATGGGGAGTGGCTGTGTTTGAAGGAGCTGCATGACATGGAAATGCAAGACTCTTACATCCGCCCTTCCGATACCGGTGCTATTACTTCCCCCGATGATCCTATGCATTCTTTGATGGGTAATTTTATAATATCTAAACTAGTGTAGCAAATATTGTGGAAAATTCTAACAAGTATGTTGATAATATTTACCAACCGGTATTATTTTATTGTAGCACGAGACCCAGTGGTAATTGAACGCAGTAATCTCGTGAATATTTCCAAGCTTATCGTTAAAGAGCTGATTGAACAATCTCTGCGCTATGGAAGGATGTTGGACAGTGATCATTTGCCATTGCACCATTTTTTTATTGTTCTCGAACACGTCATGCGTCACGGATTGAAACCGAAAAAGGTAAGACGCACATTATTATATTATCTTAAACTGTTTTTCAGAAGCATATTGAACTTTCGTTTGAAAACTTTTACTATTTTAGGGGCTACTTGGGCCAAAAAAGGAATTATGGGATATTCTACAGATGGTTGAAAAATATTCTCCGGAAGCGGCGGATATTACAGCGAGTATTAGAGATTTACCGACAGTTAAGTAAGTACTTACACCTAGTTTAAGAAAACGTTGTTTTTTTATTGATCTCAATTTATTATAAACTGTTAAACACGAATCGTTTCTATTGTATCCACTTTCATTTCTCTATTTTTAACCTGCATTATAACGGAGGAAGTTTTCCATTCATCAATATATTTTTTCGTTGGGGATCGCGCGCTACTGCGTTCTTGTTCAATTCAGATCTTTTTTTTATTTCAATCTTTTCTCGTTCGTAGTGGTCCATTAAAAGTTTAGTAAATATTTTAATAATTATATTCTTAGATAACAATGGAACTCCTCGATATGTATCACATCACATCACCAACCTATTAATGTCCCCACTACTGGGGCACAGGCCTTCCTTATGGATGGAATAGGGAGATTGGGCGCTGTCTCACCACGCGGGCCCAGTTCGGATTGGTAGGTGCTAACGACTGCAGATGCAGTCGGGGCCAACGGCTTAACGTGACTTCCGAAGCACGGAGGAGCTCGAGGTAGAAAAGTTTTGGTCACCATTGACAATAGGGCAAAGTGATGTAATAATAGCTGGCGCAAGGAGCTCGATGGCGCAAGTGGTTAGCGCGTTCGGCTGCGAACGTTGAACTTAAGCAACTTTCGCAGTGGTCATTAGATGGGTGACCAAAAATTACTATCTCGAGCTCCTACGTGCTTCGGAAGGCACGTTAAGCCGTTGGTCCCGGCTGCATCTGCAGTCGTTAGCACCCACCAAGTTGTTAGTTGGGCTGCAAGGTGGGTCATGGCCCAATCTCCCTATTCCATCCATAGGGAAGGCCTGTGCCCCAGCAGTGGGGATATTAATAGGCTGATGATGATGATGATGATGTAATAAAGTTTTATAGAGGACATCAATACCTACAAAAAAGTTTAAGATACTTAGACCGGGCGCTAGAGGTAAGTGAGTATGCAAAATGTGAGTACCGAATTCCGCCAATGGATTTAAGTGAAGAAAAGGCCAAAGAATAATAATGTGAATCTTGCCGGTCCATTTCGTTTTTACCCCCTCTCCTCTTATTCGTAAAGGGAATGTATTGAGTACAGGATATAAAATCATTTTAATGATTATTTCCGTAATAATTTATAGTTTATTCTAGTGGAACAAGTGAGGATAGATTCTGGAATAATAATAAAAAAAACGAAAATGAAAGTAATTTTTTTTTTATTAATAAACAAATAAAAGTTATATATGAAAAACCAGTGCAACCATTCAAGCATAAATGTGCTTTAAGTAGGTAAAAAATTACAAATTTTTATTTTGGCATTTGTTATTAATGCATTTACATAATGAAATACAAAACAATTCTGATTTTTTGCAATTACACGACATTGTGCGACAATTTGCAGTACATTTACACGGTGGAATTAAGGACTCTGGTAAAGACGGCTTCGTCATTTGCCGTGGACATAAGTCATCGTTGAGCTTTTCGTAACCAAATGAGCAATAATCAATGAGTGGTAATTGTGTTTGATGAGCATTTTTCCATATATATGTTTGTACTGTAGCCCTCAACAAATGCAAATGTAAAGCATCCGAAGTGCATATCACTCTCATCAGATTAAAATTAAATCCTATATTTTGAGATATCAGTAAAAATCTGAGCTCATCAGCAGATAATTTCTTCTTTGAAAATAAATATGTGCAAACTGCTTCCAACTGTTTGAATTGTTCATTATTTACGTCAAGGTTTCCCAAAGGCATGAGAGCTGTTTGTACAAAATCTTCAGGCGCAGCTTTCAACCATTGCATTTTCGTACCAAATCTACTAGTGGTATCACAACCACTTATAGTTGAAGTTGAAGCAGACACTTCTTCTTCTTTATGCAACGCAATTTCTCGACGCCTTATCTTCTCCTCACTAATATACGTGACTAAACAGTCTTGGTGCCATGAAAATTCTTGTTTTGTGGATTCCGGATCATATAGCTTTGAAAACTTCTCACTAATGGTGTCTTTTCGTCTTTTCACCACATTACTTGAATTATCGCAAAACAAGCAAAATTGTTCGTTAGGTTTTTTCCTTTTCAAATTAACAACTTCTAACGACATTTCTAACGTTTTTTAATGTAGTACACTTAAAACAGACACTAAGAATTCACGAAAATACTATTATTTTATGTGTATAAAAAAAACACGGCGTAACTAAGCAACGTCTTTACACCAATACATGTAGAAACACACAAAACGCGTAAGCGCGCTATGCTTACTGTATGGGCGAAGAGGGGATGTGAAGGGTGCGGAAAGGGACCACCGCACCCGGCGGCAAGATGTGTTTTGTCGTTATTTAGGGTCTCAGGTATAAGAATCCGGTCATTGTTGCCGTCACTCACATTTTGCATACTCAACTACCTCCAGCGCCTGCACTAACTATAATATGTCTAATTATGTCACAATTAGAGGTCCCCTGCGGTTTCACCCGCGTAAATTTTAGGAAAAAGGTTGTAGTGAGTCAAACTTAAAAGATGACTGTCGCGGACTTTTTTTATAGAACTTTTAAAGAGGAACATTAATGTCATACATGATTTTTATGTCATTTTAACCGTTTACGCAGCACACGCAATGGTAGATCACAAATGGAATATTTTTACTCGTTTTTACAAGATTTTTCATAGATGTACTTCTCCTACTGGTCGTAGCGTGATGAAAATATATAGAAAAGTCATTGTGTATAATACAAACCTGAGAAGAAAAACTATAGTCTATACTAAAGCTCTAAACCGAAGCGAAGCGAGGTCGGGCCACTAGTAATTTCATAATTTTAATAAGTTTCTTGTATATATAAAGTCGGTTTTTAGGAGCAGGATTACGCCGTTAATACCGTAGTTCAAAACATTTGTTCAGAATATACAGGATAAGCGGTAGACTAAGTTTTTTTTATTTATATCAAGGACCGCTATGGGCCGCGCTCGTGCTTGGCTGCGGCTGGCTCTCATGCAGAAGAGACTTGCCGACTACCTTAGAATTCTTCTTGAGCACCGAGAGGAGACTCTTGAGGAGTTTTTCGAACCGCACGCGCTTATGTTAAACGAGGAAGCCGTAATTATCACCGGGCTGCTTGTTGGGCTAAATGTGGTCGACTGCAATTTGTGTGTCAAGGTAAATGATAACAGTGAAAGTGTCGTTGATCGTAAATGTTTCATATAATTGTTAGTTTAGTAGTAATGTTTTAAAGCGTTAGTACGAATATAGGTATCTGTTTTTACGATTCAAGTCTTTAAGCCTAGTTGTGAATATAACGACTGTAACGCAGCAGAAAAATTAGCCGCTTCAGCCTCCTTCACCTTACTGGCTTAAACAAAATAGCATTCCTTATGGAACCCTGGAACCTTACTCGCCAAAAAACACCACCAAAATTTTGTGTTAATATTCTTATTCAAATTGAATGCAAAGTACCTGCTTACAACTCATTTGAATCGTCCAATAAGTATTTCACTGTGATATAGGTTACTTCCCCAGGCGGGTGCTCCAATTCAAGCGGAAAATCCACTATGCTATACCGCTCTTATATTCAATACTAAACTATCAATCAATATCGAGCACTAACAAAATAGGTACGACTAAATGTGTTAAATTTCTTAAAGCCTTACAAGAGTCATGTTTATTGCAGGAAGAAGACTTGGACAGTCAACAGGGTGTAATAGACTTCTCACTGTACCTACGCGGCAGCAACTCCTCAAACGACTTGTCTAGTAACGGCAACAACTCCAACAATGAGCCAAAGCAACGCCATATTAACACAATGCTCGATCAGAAAAACTATATAGAGGAACTAAACAGACATCTTAAGTAAGACTTCATTCATCAATAACTTGTTTTACTTCACAAATCTTTCATATTCATTTCTAATCGGTTTTTGAAGAGGCAAGTTTTCGCTGCGTTAATCGGGAACACGTTGCGGACGTCCTGTACATCGGTGCGAGATGGGAGCCCCGCGCAGCGCTGCCTGCTCATGAAATAACATGAAGCTGCACACGTAGCGCTCCGCTCCGTGCTCCCGCTTAACGCAGCGCAAGCCCTTAATAATATATGAGTGATTTCAAAATTAGTATTGTTTCAGTGCTACGGTGGCGAATTTGCAAGCTAAAGTCGAAAGTCTGACCACAACAAATGCTCTCATGAAAGAAGATTTGGCCATTGCGAAAAACACGATGATTCAGTTAGTCGAGGAAAACAATCAACTAAAACACGCCTTGGGTATGCCGCTACACCATAATAAAAACTTTACTCATTTGTTTGCTTCGAAATATTTGTTTTTTTGTGAATCATTTTTCTATATTATCGTCTTCCTTTATCAGAAAAAATGATAAAGGAAGACAATAATATAGAAAAATCAACAGAAATCAATCAGAAAAATCAACCTGGTGTAACTGCCGCTGTCACCTTTTTTTTCAATTTAATTTGGATTGCGCTCAAAAAGAAACTTTCATATTTATACACTTTTATTTTAAAAGCTAGTATGTATTTAAGGTGCTTTCTTCCTTTAAAGAAAAATATCATAAACTTAATTTTATTTAAAGCATTTAACAGCTAGATGTTTAAACCATAAACTTAAGTTGATTCTACTCTACATAGTATTTGAATCGACCAATAGCATGACAATATTTCATTAGCATAAAGTACTTACGCCATTTGCTGCTAATATTGACTTTGTCGCACTATTAGTCATAATTTATTCACAATTTCTTTCTAAATTAAGTAGTTCTTTAATGTTTTTTTTATTGCATAAAGGAACCGGTCTATCGCTATTCATTAACGATACTATTAAGTAATGTACGTCTTTGTTTCTGCAAATACCACGATATATTATACCTAATTGTTGACTAATGAATGTCAAATATTTCATTAAAGTGAAATCACGCTTTCTTTATATAATAGCTAAGATGTGGATTCTTACTTGTTTTTTTAAATAAATTAGTAACACATGTATGTAATAAAATTACTTACTAGGTAAATACTTATCAAGAAGTTTGGTAAAAGTGACTTGTCTTATGTATTCAGAATGTAGGTAATTCTGAACATCTTAATTGGAAAAAAATATATTAAAACAAAATATCTTAATATGAACATCAAATCTATGCATACTTAGGTACTTAAATAACTCGTTACATTATAAGTTGGTTCTGAATAAGAAATAAAATTTATCATCTCAAACATTATTATTGTGTAAAAAAGAGTCGATCGATCACTTTAACCAAAAAGCATTATAATTCAATATGGTGTTATTGCAATACTAAGCGACGTCCAAGTCCACTAAATATTATCGTCAAAAGTGTCGAATAAAAAAAAACTATTGTAATTATTACCTAACAACAATTTGATTTTGGTATCGTCAGAGATACGTAGGAATCATCATGATTATATAGACGCAACAAAAGCATACCTACCAAAGCATGGTATTTTCTCAAGGTCCCACAAAAATGCAAAATGAGCCTCTGTCTATCAGTAACAATGCTGAATAATAGAGAGTGCATTAGATAAGACACCTTGCGATTCGATGAGTCAGACAAACGGCTTTAATGTTTAGTTGGCATTCGTATTCCGTGAGTGTCGCGCGTATTTCATACTTCGTTTGCCATCAATCGCGACATTAAACCGTTATGCCCCATCGCCCAGCTTTAATGGGCAATACAACGTCAAAAAGTCAATCCAAACAATCATTTTGGATAAGATCATGTGAGTTATTTCGAAACGTGTTGTGTAATTATAAACGCCGTTCTGTCTGCCGGTGTCGTGTTTATTTACGTAGCGAGCGTCTCACATGTGATTTTTTTTCTGCAGGTCAGGATATAACCAAAGATACAAAGATGAAAGTGACAGAACTACAATCGGACGAAGAGGTAAGTCTTGAACAGATTCCTAAAATAAAAATGTTAGATAAAAATTCACTTCTAATATAGGTATACGTACATAAGTAAAAAAACTTGTCCAGCTTAAGGAAAAATACAGATAATTATGCCAGATCACTTAACAATAAATTGTATTTATTATTTTGAATACCTGCCTTAGTAGAAGTACTTTAATATATTTACATTATTACAATTGCCAGACCATTTTAATTGAATAATAAGTAGGATTATTAGTTCTGGCTATCAAATCCTTAACTATTTGAATATGCTTTTTCTTATCACGGGAAAATTTCCATCCAGATAATCTACTTTTTATGTTAGAATATATCACAAAATAACAACTGTATACACCTAATGAAAAAGAAAGATGTCAACAAGCAAAACTGAGTCGCTATTACTGCGTTATTTTAGCAAAAGCGACATCATGATTATCAACCCTAATCTTACCCATTATACCTACATGAAACAATAAAACATCCGTTGTTACCATTTCAGCCTACACATAAATAAAAAAATATTAATTCATTTCGAACTTTAATCATTTCCAGGAGAAACGCAGTGTGAAGAGTACAACTTCCGATAGATCTAAAACAGATAAGGATTTCGATCACGGGAGAATGCTGGAAGAAGAAAAAAGGAAAAATATGGAATTGCAGAAAGAGTTAGATTTACAGGTAACATGTGTTTAAATTAATTATACACATATCGAAGACTAAACGTTATCTGCCAGAACTTCTGAATTTTCTGACTTGGATATAAATTCTCAAAATCCACAAAAAAATATTAGACGTTATTCATTAACTAACTTTTCTATATTTACGTCATACGTACTTTCGTATTAATAATATTAGTAGAAATACCTGTTAGTTCTCTTCTACTATATTTAACGTACTTTTTGAATAAACGTTGAATGATTTCCTTTAGATATCACTGAAAGCTGAAATGGAAGTAGCAATGAAGCTATTAGAAAAAGACATACATGACAAACAGGACACGATAATATCGCTAAGGAGGCAGCTTGACGACATAAAACTAATCAACTTAGAAATGTACAAGAAATTACAGGTAAGCTAGCAAATCTTCAAAGATACTAGTTTAGTTCTAGAATATGTACTCTTAATGGCCGAAGTCATAAGTTAACATTATTAATTGGTATTGTACTGTTGGGTTGTTGGATTTGTACCCTTAATGCCGAAGTAATAAGTTGACCTCAATGCACGCCGTCGCCGACATCATTTTCCTAACTTTTGTCATGGTCTGCTAACTTAACGTCCAACAAAAAAACAATTTACAAATAATTATAGTGAGCATCCTAAAATCCAACAGATGGATAGTAACCCTGAATTACAAATAATTGAGTCTCGCTAGTGTTGCCATTGACAATTCTGAAATCTGGGTCAAGTGCATGACTTCCCAAACATTTGATTTTTTTATGCGTTGTTTACAATATTTCGTTAAAATTTACTTACAGTTAGAGTATATGTATAAGCTATCGCATAAATTTGTTTGCTCAAATATGAAACGCGTTATATTGATTTCCTTAAACTTAAACTCATGTTTTTTTCTTAGCCTCAAGCAGATTATTAATATAGCCAGTATGTAAAATTAAATGCAATAATTGCTTGATTTCGTAATGAAGATCGCTACTCCACACAACAGATTTACAAGAACAAGTGCGATCATCAATACGATATTACATACAAAGCCGTTGCCCCACGAAGGTCAAGCATTGAACGTGGGTGCACAGCATAACGCTTCCCGCCCATACATTTTAACTCATTGTCTAACAACTAATCAATTGGCGTACGGATTTTCCTTAGGAGTTCCTTAGTAGTATAACTATTAGTCACAGCCTAAACATAAGAAATGTAAAATCCCCAAAATCTACCCTGCTTATTTATTTTGTTGAACTATTTATGCGATTAAATTTATTAATATCTATTGCTTAAACAACAAAAGCATGATTCGTTATAATAATATTTATATATTCGATACTAATACTATGCTTAAATTCACAATGCCGCGTTTATCGTACGGAAGGAATGCGAGATGGAACTGACGCAGAAGGGCGAAATGGTCTCCAGGCTTCAAGGGAAAGCCGAGCAAATTGGCAAAATACTCCACAACCTCGAAAAATATAACCACTTCTTACCCGACCATGAACTAGTCAAAGCTCTCAGATCTCCAACAACTAACGAGAATAACATAGGAGAAAAGTTGGAAAAACTTAAGTCGCAAAGTAACGCTCAAAAGGGTACTAAGTCGAAGGATGAGGGGCCGCCGAACAAAAAACTGAATTTGCAAGAAATACCACCGTTTAGAAAAAGTATTAGTAATGATAAATCCGCCGGTCGTGTAGGAGAATAAATCGCAAGCATCTCAGCTTACATTCTAGTCATTTTTGTACATAATTTTATTAGTAAACGGTGGTACTTCCTCCACGTCTAGTGCAAACTGTATATTACTAACTACTGTTCTATACTTATTATATTTTGTAATGTACTTAGGTATTAATTAATAACATAATGCCAATGTTAAAGCTGCAATATGTTCTTAGTAACATTTATTTTTAAATTATTAAATATATTCTGCTCTTAATATGCCATAATATTAACCTCATAAATTATGAATCTGATAATAATGCTAACGCTTTATAACTTAAACTTATGCTATATATCACTACTAACAATACAGGTTATATCGTACACTTTTTGGTTTACAACTTAACTGAGTTAAATTTTATTGACCTTGTTTTAGGAATGTGAAAGTTCCTTGAAACATAAAACTGAGCTAATATCCAAATTGGAAGCAAAGACTGAATCAATGGGCAGCACGATACATCAGCTCGATGAGAAGTAGGTTTTGTACTGTTTTTATTTGTATGTCGTCCTCCGGCCTGCTCTCACCCGTGAGGATAGAAAGAGTGCCTCGACTTTGAACGCTGTTATATGTAACGCTTAACATATCAGTATTGAATGCGCACCTAGGTGTGAGCAGAGCACAGCTTGCGTTAGTAAACAATAATTATCAAAGGGTTCTCTTTCCATTCGCTCGATATTGGCAAACCCTCACAATGAACATGAACAATTCGATTAAATATGTGACGAATGATGTGATATTTCGATGTACCGTTGGAAATGTATTGTTACCAACATGCTACGGTTGCTTTCGCTTTCTCGTTGCTGCGGAATGGAGTAACGCGATGGTAAATATAGTTAAACCATGTTAAGTTTACAATTTTATTATTAGTTTTATAACATTTACATTTTGTTTGAGAATATTGTATTTGTTTTTAAAAAAGTGTATTTCTAATATGAAAGTGATAAATGTAATTAAAGGCTATATATTTCGAAGTAGGCGCAATCGATGATGCTTCAATTAAAATGAATAAAAAGTTATTTTGTATACTTTTCTAGTGATATTTTAAAGTATTCAAACCGTGTCAAAAGCAGTTGTGATTTGTTTAAAAAAGTATATTGGTAAATTATTTTGATCTCACTATGTAATTAGCGATTTATATTTCAATGTATGTATAAAAATTAATTATCGTCTTCGATTATTGTATAAGCTTTCCAACATGTAGCTTACTACAAATTACTTAGAAAACAACAAAACAAATTATTATCTTTCTTAGTTTTGTAATTTTTTCTGTAGTAGAAGTTGTAAAGCCTTATTTATAATAAAGCATATTCAGTCGCATAAAGTATTTCATTGTCAACTCAACCAGAAAACATCTTGTTTTGATTTTGTGTTGGTTGTGTAGGTTTGCCATTATCTACATTATTGTTGTGTTTGCATGCATTTTAACTGAAAACGCTACTTTATTAACATTTTTTATTAACAATCTCTAGAAGTAAAAACAAAATTCTACTGTTATTTGCTTTCTTGTTTTTAATTCAGTTGTCTTATCACTATTCAGTAACAACTTAATATGGTCATTAAAGCCTAGCACACTGATTTTATATAACTACCTATTTATTTAATTAGCACATTGAGATATTATAAAAGTTTTTATTTTTAATATTTTTCTTCTTAATATTTTAAATGATTGGTATTATACTTACATATTTTATTCAACGTCAAATATTAATTAATCTAATAAATATCAGAAAAATAACTCTCGCTTAATATACCAAAATGTAATTTTATGTGTATTCTTGTAATTATCTCGATTCAAATATGATCTTTATTTGATTTCTTTCTTTATTTCAAATTAAAGAGATTAATATTTCAAATTTATGAGTGCATTCCCCGGATAGTGAAAGGCGCTGGTCCGAATCCATCGTGTCATTTTGGGCGAGTGCTTTTTTTTCTGGTTAAATTAATTTGCAGTTTAATACATAAAAGAAAATACCTAACACAGAGATTTGTTAGTTACTCGAGCATTATATTGCTACACGGGCCTAGACTTTTCCGATCAGTTAACAATGATTTATGATCTGTAAGAACGAATTCACAACTATTAAGCTCTTTTCGAGCAAATAAAATAAGATGTAAAACTTTTTTTTTATATGTTATAGGGGGCATCCGAGCAGACGGCTCACCTGTTGGTAAGTGATCACCGTCGCCCATGGACACTTGCAACACCAGGAGTATCACAAATGCGAT
This sequence comes from Chilo suppressalis, assembly GCA_902850365.2. NCBI lineage: Eukaryota > Metazoa > Arthropoda > Insecta > Lepidoptera > Crambidae > Chilo > Chilo suppressalis. The sequence goes on along the minus strand of OU963906.1, from coordinate 11,566,982 downwards.
GCCGGCCTTTAAGGAAGAAGTACGCTCTTTTTTTGAAGGTTTTTGGGTCGTATCGGTCCGAAAACACTGCTGGCGACAACATATTCATTACAGTTTTGTCGTACGTGGTAAAAAATTTCAACAAAAACGCACGGTTGTGGATAGCCACGCATCAAGATGATGGGGATGAAATTTTTATCGCGATGTACGATGGCGAAATGCAGCAGAACAAAACAAAACTTTGGGATGTACCGTCAAACTTCATTTCTATTGATGACGTCATAAGCTGCCTGATGGATTAATACTCTCAAAAATATAAATTACAGAAATACAGTTATTTGGCAGAACCCAGATCTTACATCTTATTTCATTTGCGGAGCTCGAAAAGGACACTTATATAAAGTTATCATTTCGTTCTAACATTTCAGACCCTATGTACACTTAAATGGCAAACTAATTTCGTTTGATTAAGGTTGTCATAAACATGTTGTTTGACTAAACGCTAGGCCCGCGTGATAGGTTACAGAACGACGCTAAAGCTAGGAAGAGCCTGGAAGAAAGCGCCCGTTCGTTAGGACAAAAGGCAGCTACAGCTGAAACTAGAGCGGTGGCTGCGGAGGGAGATCTGAGGATTGAGCGTGAATGGAGAATATCGTTACAGGTAAACTTGGAATCCACCTATTTTATGAACAGTCACGTTCACTAATTCTGAATCTACCTAAGGTTGAATATCGGACAGCAAACAGATGTCATAAGAGTAAATTTTTTTGACCGAATACGTTACTATGACAACGTTTTATGCAATGTTTATAATATTATATGACTGACATAAGTCAGTGTAGACAACTGTACCCCTAGCACGAACTAATATCGAATCCGTAACGTTTGCGAGTCTTAAATGTCATTGTCAAATGTGTACTGATTTTTAGTTCTCGTTACGTACTTTGTGTCGCTGCTGTTCAAATTTCCATACAAAATTTTACATTGACATTTCGCACTCGCAAGCAATCGAATTCGATAATGGTTCGTGCTAGGAGTACTGCTCCGTTTACGCGCCAAGCTTACGGACCCAGAGAAGCGTACGGAAATTCCCAATCAATTAACTTATTTTTCAACTTACCCACTTGAACAATGAGGTTTATCTTCAGAAATGTCAGTACGAAAAGAATTTAACTCGTCGTTTCAACGCCGCGATTTGCACGGAGATTTCAACCTTAAAGCAATGCGAATGTTCAAACCATTTTTAAATGAAATTGATCCCAATTTAAGGCATGTGTCTGTACGTATGGGTATGCAGGACTAAGAATATTTCAGAGGGGTGATGTTGCCCCCAAGGATATGATTTCTTTTTTGTTTATTTTGCAATAATGAGCTTCGACTTCTTGGTGAAACAAAGTATGAGATGTTAACTTCTCTATGCAGATAGAAAAAGCCTTCAACGGACATGGCAACTTCCTATTTCTGTTATTTCTAGACTATAATCTTGGGTTTGAATGTGGCGCCTTTGTTATAAGCTATAGGGTTGGTATTATATCGAAGTATAGATGTCCTTATCACTATCTGCTGCATCTTTCCCGTGCGATATTCTACCTACAGTAGTTTCGAAAACTACAGTGGACTATGTACTGTGTTTGAAACTACTAATATAGCAGTTTTATGCCATTTTATTAAACTCCTTTAACTGATATGTTCAGTCAAGTGATTTAGCATGGGAGTCATCTAAGGTCGAATATCGCACAGCAGACAGATATTATGAACGACCATTTTATCCATAGACCTAAATAATTGTCTGGTCGGACAGAAAGTTGTGGAGAGAAAAAAATATCGTGCGGCGAATACCATTATTAACCATTATTGTTGACGAAGGTAGCCGCATGAAATTTTATCTCTTTCTAGACCTTAGTCAATTGCACACCGGTGTTTATGAAAATGTATTATAGTAATTTACGAAATCTAATCTAATTATAGTAATATTTTTGTGAAATCTAAAACAGTGATTTGATAATATTAGCCCACTTGAACCAAAGTTCTTAATTTTAATTAAATAACTTAATCGGGTTTAACACATCATTCCATCTCTGTCAATTGTTTGAAGTCAAATAGAGATGGAATGGGGCTTAAACATGATTAGCTTTTGATTTAAGAACATTAGTGTAAGTGAACCTAAGATTGTCAATCTAATGAACATATTCAACAGAAGTGGTGTGGCGGATGTCTTAGGGCACCTAGGGGATAGAATACCCCTTGAGTCTGCCATATATCCACAAAAATCCTACTAATATTATAAATGTGAAAGTTTATATGTTTGTTACACAATCACGCAAAAAGGGCTAAACGGATTAGGATGAAATTTTTCATACATACAGGGTGTAAAACAACGATATAATTAACAACCTTATGCCTGCGTTACCTAATAAATAATAACATCAAGAACGAGTTTTTCCCCTAAAAGTCTTCAAAAGGAACAAACGTCCTCGTTTGTAATTAGGTACTTTGCTACGGTTGGGTACTCTGATAACTCACTATTTTTCAGTGGAATCTCATGTACCATAAATTTTGTATGTTATACACCTAATGTAATTCGATCAATAACTATATTATGTATTTATGACTCACCAGGAAACAATGATAAGAGATCGTGATAAAATATCTACTCTCATACAAGAGGTCGAATCACTGAAATCTATTGGACAGGTAAGTCACCTACGTGTTATCTTTATTAGGTAGGTCAGATATTTTAATTCGACATTTGATATTAACGTCGATAATAAATAGGTGTTGAGTTTCAATGTACAGGTGACATGACACTAAAATATGGTGGCAAACAGGCATTACATTGAATGGCAAACTTAATTATGACCGGTTTTACGAGTATTTACCGAATGTGCTTATATCAAAATTTAGTGTTTAGTAATAGTACCCACCTACCCTGGTCAAAGGATGGGTGACCAAAAATGTATTTTTCTGAGCTCCTCCGTGTTTTAGAGGCAACATTAAGTCAGTAATCTTGGCTGCATTGTATTTGCATTCGCTATCACTCACCAATCCATAATCAGTCAGCGTGGCGTGGTGGCTTATGGCCACAGACTTAGATTTTAAGTACCTAGATGATGCATGTGATTCAACTCGTATGAAAACCGAGCGTGTCATATTTTGAGAACACATTAAGGTGGAACATGGACATGAACCCCGGCTTTTATTAGACATTTTTTAAAATTGCCATTGAAGTCCTGTGCCGAGAACGGTGTCGCAAAGAAATGAAATAGAGTTAATATAGAAACTTTGATCACACTTTTGGCATGTTTTTGGCATGCGAAGTATTACACTTGCGATACCTATCTATTTCGAACTATGTCTGTGGTTATGATCCCACTCCCTGCCTATCTCATCTATAGAGAAGGCCTGTTCCCCAGCAGTAGGAACATTCATAACTTTGTAATAAGCATTAATGCATGCATACATCGCACTGCTGGGGAACATGAACTGCTGATGATGACGATGTGTTTAAAACACGAATTCTACTAATATTATAAATGTGAAAGTTTGTATGTCTGTTACTCAATCACGCAATAACTGCTGAACTAATTTGGATGAAACTTGGTATGTATATAGTTTAAGACCTGGAGCAAAAGAAACTTTTTATCCCGATAATATAGTAATTAACACTGATAGAGATTCGGGTGGCCGCTAGTAACTAATCTTATATTTCAATCAATATTTTTAAACTATTTGGTTTTATTAAACATATTATGCATATTTAACTCGTGAACGTAAACAATATGATGTAAAAGCTATCCAATCTACCTGCTTCGCAAAACCTTTATAAGCCTAAACTGGCAATAAACAAAATAAATAGCCTAGTTCGTAAAGACATTGCTCAAGAGATACCTACAAACACGCCCGCCATTACAGAAATACATAGCTCTGCAAGAGGAACAGCACGTTCTCAAAACGCAGTACAGCGAAGCGCAAAAGACTTTAGAGGAGGTTGGCGCCACACTAAGCGAGAACAAGCTTCAGTTGGCGGAATTATTGGAGAAAGAGGCTAAAGCGGCTGCTGCTGAGGAGAACCCCACCTGGATGCACGATAAAGACGCGTCAGTCTGCACGGCTTGCGCTAAAGAGTTTACAATAGCCAGACGAAAAGTGAGTACCTATTAGGGACCGAAATTATTTTAGTTTCAGTTGACGGAATTATTGGAGAAAGGCAAAAGCGACCGCTGCTGAGGAGATCCCCATCTGGATACACGATAAAGACGCGACAGTCTGCACGGCTTGTGCTAAAGAGTTTACAATAGCCAAACGAAAAGTCAGTACCTATTAGGGACCGAAATTATTTTAGGTTTAGTTGACGGAATTATTGGAGAAACAGGCTAAAGGAGCCGCTGCTGAGCAGAACTCCACCTGGATGCACGATAAAGACGCGTCAGTCTGCACGGCTTGCGCTAGGGAGTTTACAAAATCGAGACGAAAAATGAGTACCTATTAGCGACCGCAATTCAGTTTTACTTAATCACTAGTAGCTTATAAATAAATCCTACTAATAATATAAGTGTAAAGGTTTATGTGTTTATATATTTATAACTCCATCTCACGAAAAGGCTGAAAAGATTTAGATGAAATTTGGAACACATATAATTTATTACCAAGATTACCAATCTACTAATATTATAAATGTGAAAGTATGTTTGTTACTCAATCACGGAAAATTTTCTGAACGGATTTGTATGACAAAGGACGATACTTTTCATCCCGGAAAAATGTTTGGTTCATAAGGGAGGGATTCTAAAAAAAATTGTGTTAACGCGGACGAAGTTGCTACCCCTTAGTTAAGTTACCTCATCCAAAAAGTACCCAACGTAGCTAAAGGAGTATTCACAAATGCTTTTTGATTAGATATTTGGCTATAATGCGATCGAAATTTCTGTAGATTGTGAAGTTAGCAGCGAGCGCAATTATGCGCAATTTGATTTCCACCGTCATTTAAAATACAAGATCCCAAGACTGCCAGACTTTACTTACTTTCTCATGGACAAAATATGGATATTCGAGTAGTATTAACAACGATATTAAATACCCTAGATACAACATCACCATCAAAATCGTGGCCAAAACCTGTCCAAAAGGCACTTTGGACGATACACGAGCTTTACGGAGCTCGCGATGATCGCGTAGTCAAAAACAATATAAGGCATTATTTAAACATTGAAAGTCAACTTTAATGTGACTGTATAAGGTCTTCATTAAAACGCATGCATCAAAGAGTATGACAGTGCAAAATGCAAGCTCGTAAAATTTTACGACTTATTGCTATAGGTGTAAGAATATAGACCTCATTTCTTTGAATCTACGCGCAATTCTAAATGCGCTATTAGCAGGTCCGGACCGCGAGGATAAGAGACAGCTATATTACCAACTATGCATTTAAAAATCATAAATATTTTCTATTAAATCAGTTTATAGTAAGTATTAGAGCAAAATTTACTTCAAACGCGTTAAATTAACAAACATTTATTAGATACCTGTCGAAAAAAGTACACTTTACGTATTATAAGTAAGTATCTATTTCGCATTTTTTCACGGAGCTCTGCGGCAACTTGACTTTTCACGGTCCGCGCGTGACTATGAACCAAGGAACTTGAGCCGTGTTCAAGCACTTCTTGATTGGGACACATTTGGAGCGCACGTGGTGTATCTAGGGTATTTAATATCGTTGAGTATAAGCGGGTACAATCAACATATACAAACTCGCTAACTGGTGCTGTGGGCCAATTTTTGGTTATGAGGTGGCACATGGACGTAAAAATTTTACTCACCTAACTTACAGTCTGGGGACTGATTCCTAAGTACATATGTTGTAGAGAATATTGTAAACATTTAAAATTCATACTGCCAGACACCTTCTGTCAACAGTTTTATTTCCAGACACTTTTAATGTCGAAAGCAAAACACACAAAGTAAAACATTTCTTTAACGGCAATCGTCTATTTTTTTTTTGTTTGTGTTATTATGATCTCTATTTTATTTTCACAGCACCATTGTAGGCGTTGCGGGCATATATTTTGCGGCGCATGCAGTGAAAAAAGCGTAGCTTTAGCGGGAAACACGAAACCAGTCAGGGTATGCGACGCCTGTTACGCAGAAGTGAGATTAACGTAGTATCTTTTATAATAATTTTCATTTAACAAATCCCAAATTCCCAATACAGTTGTAAAGAAAACAACATGTGCGCCAAATATTAATAGTATATTTTGTGTTAGATAAAATTAATATAGAACGTAATAACAACACAATTTACGCCATGGGTACTATTTTCACAAACAAAATGTATAAAATCACGTTTCTTTACACAGACAACTTAACATATTTCCACACTATATAACCTACAATAGACTTAGAAGTCAAAAGTAATGGAGATATTTCTGTAAGGCGCCATCCTCACCGGGTCGGTGCGGGCTTGTTTCGTTTTCGTTTCTGTACCGAATCTGTGCAGATTATTTACCGAGTCCATGTTTTTAATGAGAGCTTTCTCACTGACTTTTTCCGGTACCTATTCTTTACCGAGCGGATATACGTCTCAGTACCGAGGGCTGCCACTACCATCAGAAACAAAACGAAACGATACCGCAACGAAACCGAGCCGGTCAAAAAATGGTTTTCGGTGAGGAATCTGACAGATTCGGTACAGAAATGAAAACGAACCGAGCCCGCACCGACCCGGTGAGGAAGGCGCCTAACTGTGGTATTGTAAGTTTGATGTTTTCAAACGCAACCCAACGTAGATAGACTTATTTCAATTATGAATATCAACATGAACCTAACTTATTAAGCAAATGTTTCTGTTATTTATTTAAAAATAGACAAGAAATAGTATTAGATTTTCGATGAACAGAGACAGAACACTGCGAAACTAGTACAAGTTTTTTCGGTATCCATGTTGAACTTGTCAACATGTGAAATGAAGAAAATGGAAGTAAATTTTAATCTGTGGTAACCAAAAATATACTCTAGTCTGAACAAAGGCGGCTATGAGACATTCGCTTTCCTACATTAATAATAACATTCTTGCATTTAACACTAATAGGTACATTCGATAAAGCCAATGGCCCGCCACTTCAAGTACATATTTATACTTTTATTTATTCTATGCGTTTTGTCCAAAGCTATTGAATTCAAAAACAATAATCGAAAGAAACTAAGTATACATAAAATGCTCAATTTGAGGGCAAAAGAAATCGCCTAAAAGTGACAGCCATTCCTTTGACTATTTCTATGTACCGGTACGTCAATCTTAATATTTATTTATTCTATAAAAAAAGGTACAGACAGTCGCAAGTAAGTTATCCTAAAAAGTCCAATTTCAGTAACTAATTTTAAGCTTTATCTCCAACGATATTAAATACCCTACATACACCACGTGCGTTCAAAATGTGTCCCAATCAAGAAGTGGTTGAACACCAATCAAGCATTAGTTTGTTCACAGTGACGCGCGGATCGTTGAATCGTCAACATGCCGCAGAGCTCCGTGAAAAAATGAGAAAAAAATACTTATTGTACGAAAAGTGTCGTTTATTCGACAAGTATCTCAATGTTTGTTAATTTAACGCATTTGGAGCAAATTTTATTCTAATATTAACTCAAAACTGATTTAATAGAAAATATTTGTGATTCAAGTGTATGGTCGGTAATATAGCCGTCTCTTTTCCTCGCGGTCCGTACCTCATATATTACTAACAGTGCATACAGTTTTTTATTTTATTTAATCAAGTACTATTACAATTATTTTAATACATATAGTGCAAACAAAAACTAGGAAGGTTTATTCGTGTACTACAATAATCACGACATCTAGTTACAATAAATAGAAGTTTTGCACCCTAGTAAATATTATTAATTTACAATATTTTATAAAGGTAAGTGGGTATGTTGGAAAATAGTCAACATTGAGCGGCAAGATAATTAAATTACGCTTGTACATGCAGGCAACAAAAGACGCACACAACCATTCCGTATAATTGCGCGTAGAATCAAAGAAATTCTATATTCTTCCGCATATATATTCATTTCATTTTACGAGGTTGCATTTCGAACTGTTATAACTCTTTGGCGCATTCGTTTTAATTATTACGTTATATAGTATGCATTAAAGGTGACTTCCAATGTTTAAATAATGCCTTATATTGTTTTTGACTATGCCATTATCTTACGGAGCTTCGTGAAGCGACCAATGTACCTTTTGGACAAGTTACGGGTACGATTTTGTTCGTGTTGGTGTATCTAGGGTATTTAATATCGGTGTTTATATCACATATAAGATTTACATTTATTGAAAAAAATTAACATGTGTTAACTTTATGTGTCTGTACATGTTTTATGCAGACTGAATGTATTAGACTGATATTGATTAATTACAAATAAAAGGAGTTAATTGATGAACAAACTTATTTAAATATGTATGTACGTAAAATCATCTCCAAAATATTTATGAATTGATTCGATTGATTCGGCATTAATTTTGGAGGATTCCATAATAATTTAGAACTAAATCCACTACCTGAGGCCCAAGCACGCACTTTGACAGATCCGTCAAATTTGTATGGAAGGAGCCAGTTTGTTATTACGGTAGGCCCCGATAGGGGTGCTGCTTAGTTTTCATAGAAAGTTTGACGATGTGATACGATTACGGAGCTGTCAAAGTGCGTGCTTTAGCCTTTGTATTATAAGGTATACTCTGGGCCGGATTTAGGATTGTGGAGGCCCCGGGCCACTTAGGATTTGTATGCTTGTTAACCCATCGAAATTTTGTTATCTTTTATCCTGTTGTGAAGGTCCCGGCCCACATAGGATTTGCATGCTTTTTGACCCATCGAAATGTTGTTATTTCTTAAGCTGTTGTGGAGGCCCCTGGGCCACAGCCCCACCTGCCCTGCCTTAAATTCGGCCCTGGCTGTAGGTAAAGGTAAAAGAGCAAAAAAAAATATCAAATGAAAAGATGTTTACTGGTGTTTACTAGTTGGAATTTGAATTTTTTTTTTTCGAAGTCTATTGTGGGGGCCCCCCGTTTGTGGAGGCCCCGGGGCTTTCGCCCCGGTTGCCCTCCCCTAAATCCGGCAGTGGGTATACTGAATAAATATAAATTAAATGTAAAGTTATCGTTAAAAATGTGATGGATATTACAATGAGTTAAAATTACGAATTTAAATAAATATTTACTTTAACATGTTATTAAAATTATACGTTTTTTTTTTATGAAAATATCTTTAATTTTTGACAAAAACATGTATTAATTTCATTTATAACTATCAAATTTGTACCGATGTTTTAGTGTGGTGCTTAAAAATGTCTATAGAGTTGTAATTAAATGCTTAACACACCAAACGTACGTTAAAAACAGTAAATAGGGAGGCAATATTTGTAATACTTCCTTCTTCTGTTGTAATAAAACAGGATCATTATTAAAACTGCCTATCCCACCCAAAACTCGGCGTGAAGATATAATCTATCTATGTATCTTAATAAATTATTAAAACTGGCTAACAATTGTCAATTATTTGTCTTCAATAAATGAATGTTTTTTTTGATACATTAAGCAAAAACTACTAATAGTAAAATTATTATGATTTATACGGCGCGATTAAGTGCCTTCCTACCTCGGTGATGCCCACGTACTTTTGGTGTGCCTTAGGCCTAATTGTTGAATATGTAAATATTGTACTGGAATAAGTTATAGACATAGAAAATAAAGTTATACAATACTATTACTTTTTTTATTGGTAGACTGTTTATATTTACATTTAACTATACATCACGTGATTCAAAATCTGTTCCATGGCTGTAGGATTGTCTTCTGGCACCTGAAATTATTTTGATATACATTATAAAGGCTGCCTTACTTGTTCGAAAAATACTCACACGTTAATATTTTTAAATCTAAAGAAAAAAACAGCTAGCTGTTAAATGCTTAAAAAATAAAGGCATTTATTTTTTCCAAAATGTTGCAACAGAAATCAATAAATCTACTTTTTCGCAAAAAGTGGTAGACCGCTCATTTCTATATTGTATACATACTTATAATTCTTATTAAAATAACTTATCTGAAGCATATTTTTCTTAAAGGCAATGCCATGATCCTACCGTGGTCCACGTTTGTTTAGTTAAGTTTCAGAACAATAACAAAAGGCGTTTTTTATTAGCTTGCATAGTTTTAGCTTTATGTATAGCTAAAGCTAAATAAACTATTTTTTTATTGAGGCTGGTTTTTTGTGAAAACAGTTTTGACCTTATGCCATTGCAATGCCTATTAGCTCGATTCTTCGTCCAAACAATGGCCAGTTCAAAAGGGAGACTTGTTTACTTTTCCTAAATCCTTAATATTCTATCCTTGAAATAAATAAACAGATCTAAAATTTTTATGGTCTTATACTACGTTTAGGGTTTAGCTCTCGCAATGTATTAAACGACATCGCCGCTTTCATCTGGGGTACAGATAAAAATCAGACTTATGTTCTTCTCATCTTCTCAATTTTAAACCCTAACTTAATGGACTTAAATTAAATATTGAGTACGCAAAATTGCCATTTTGTGGTAATCAGGGGCCCATTTGCTGTGTTGAAAGAGTTATTTTCACACGCTACTATATCGAACAGAATGTTGGGTTATTCACACAATTATCTAGCACAGACGCCTTTAATGACTCAATGGTGCTATTAATTAATAGTACCTATCGTACGCTACATAGATAATACTTATTGTTACCGCATTTTTATACGTAAGTTTTTTAGGTTTCTTCCAGATATTGAGAACTGCACAATTTTATGTAAGTACCTATTAATGAGAAAAACACCTTACCCAATGACCCGCTCCGAAGACCCACCAAAAACTGAACCTCTTTGCCTTTTTAAAGAATCCATTTCTGTGTCCATTTATTGGTATTCTTTTGGCATTTCTAAATTGCTCTGCACTATGCCATCTCAATTTGTGAACCCAATTTGTAGCTCCTGAAAAATTTAATAAATCATTAAAATATTTGACCGTTGGCTATGCAAGGCCTAGCGGAATTCTGCTCGAATTAAAGCGGCTATCTGGGGAAGTAATATCTACATAACAACCCTAAGCCCTGAAACAAATCGTGGGCATACTCACGGGTCACGTCTACTTCAACAAACACCTTTATAATATAGGTATTTCTGACAACCCTCTGTGCAGAGCCTGCCTGGAGGAGGAGACGAGCGCCCATGTTCTGCTGGAGTGCAGAGGCGTTGCAAGACAAAGGACTTCTCTAATGGGAACCCCGCGGACACTACTAGAAGCCTGCAGCAACATCCGGGGACTGCTGAGCTTTCTTGAGGAGCTGGGATGGCAGGACTGATGCCAATTCCCAAGCAAAATAGGCACTGGGTGTCGAGTTGCGGAAACAGCCCGCCGTACTACTGAGACTATATCTACATAACAGAGGGTACCCAGCAAAATAATAGGAAGTAAGGGCTCCATGATTTTATAGATGGAGTGTGTCAAACTGTCAACACTCGCCGGGAGCCCGCGGGCTGGTGTGGGAGTCAACCTGCATTGCACGGTTCCTGTGATGGGCGGTGCCCCTGATACTCCGGGCAACCGCACATCAGGGTAGTCCGGTAACGAACAATCACCCTGTAGATGCGCGGCCAGTTATAGTACCAGCATTGTCTGGTTTTTACTGGGTAAGGCCTTGACCATTTCATCGCATGGGATATCGTCCATAGATACCTCGGTCGCGCTGCTCCCGGTGGGCGGCGATTATATAAACTATAGGTAGTTGCTGCTTACCATAAGGTGGAGCAACTTGAAAGTGAAGTGTTATTTTACAGAATAATCCGGCAGATTTCTTTTTTGTTTTGAAAAAATGCCCTCGCATACTATCAATTTTCGGAAAATTCATCTTACCTGCCAGAGGGGTGACAACGTCCAAATTTCCATTGTAAACAGCAATATTCAAATCAGTTTTATTCAGCAGGATCTCTACTGAAAAACGTAAGTAGGTATTTAAAAGATTAATAATAACGAACTGAAAATATACTAATTTAAGTATGGACGAGCAAGAATAAGTCAATAGGTATTCGATTGTGGTACTGCTTATTTTTGCGCTCAAAGAAAACACAAGCATTTAAAAACTAAAAACAAATCCTAACGAGCCTTATCATGAATGTGCACGCACATGGCTCCTCCGTGAGGCCACAATGGAAAACGTAGGTTTCGACTACATAAAGATTTAGCAGGACCTTTAAAAAAAACTGTAACCAGAAGGATAAAATAGTACTTATCTGATGTAAATCGAACGCTACGACTCACCGAATGTGGACTGTCAACGAAACCCCTCGATTTTCATATTACTGTATCTGACCAATAAATAATTTTGATGAATGGTAATATGTTATAGATGATGTAATTTATGAGAAATATTAAAATATCAGGACAAAAACACCACCACGCTTTCCTAGTGGTTTATAGTTTTCCAAAAAACTCTTCTGTACAAACAGCACCGGCCCGACGTAGAACGAGTAGAGCGGTCCCTCGCTTTTGGCGCAAAGTAGCAAGAGTATAAAGAAATAGTTTTCAAGAGAGCTAAAAAACGATGTCACATTGGCTTGATCAAGTGCTTTGACCTGTAGGTACTGCATCCAAAACTGTCCTCGCAATAACGAAAAAAACAAAAAGAACAAGCCAAATTAGTAAATTGATTTATTAATAGGTATAATAGAGTATAGGTACTCACAAAATCTGGTCGACGGTAAAAAGAAGCTTTCATTCATACTATCAAATACTTCCTCGGATAAGTACGACCACTCCAAACTTTGGTTCACTATTACCAGCGTCGGTTTTACGTAGGAGTTCACCTTCTTGTTTAACAGAGCCAAAGTCACATACTGACTACCTTGGTTGATATTGTTAAAATTTATTTCCATTCCAGATTCTTTGGAGATGGTTGAATGCAACAAGATGTCCCATTTGTTAGCTGTCGCATAATCCTTCTTCTCGATAAACTCCGCTATTCTTTTAGCGATAGTTGTGATTTTCAAATACGTGTTACGGTCGATAGCTCCCTGGAAAGCGGATTGATTTGGTTAAACCAATTTTAAAAGTGTCAATATTAATTTAGTTCTGTATCATGATCGTATTCCTATTAACTTTACATCCAGCATCTCCCCCGACATGAATTTCGAACCCCCGCAGCCGGTCTCATCGCATTTAGTAATCTTACTTTTACTTAGCTCGAATTACTCGACAGCAATAATTATCGCAATAATGACTTCTTCGCATGATATACGAAATAATGAGACAAAAGGTGCCCTTACCATGGCATACAAATAATTTGAATATGTCAAAATGCTTTCTTTGGGGTCTACCCAGCCACTTCCAACTCCTATGCCTTTGAGGTTCATCTTCAGACGTTTTTTTTCAATCGCCTAAAAATTAAATACACAATAAAGATCAGTGTGAAAGCTTTAATAAAACTGAAAATACAAAGTTAACTCTAGCAAGAGTGGGTTTGTTCAACAGCGACAAATAGTTACCGTGTGTAAATAGTATGCGAGACGAGGGCAGATTTTCCCTCCGTAACTTTGGCCGAAGATGTAAGACGGTGTTTTCCGAAATTGCTTATGCGTTCGGAAAATTGCTCTTATTGTTTTTGAGAGATCGGTTGCTGAAATCGTATTTTTTTTTAATTCAAATTAATTTAAAATATGTCCATGATTAAGTATGGTTAATTTACGGTTATTATTACGAACAAAATCACTTACTCTCTCTTTCTTCATCAGACACTGATTTTCTTCGTAATAATATCATACTTTTAAAGGTAAAAAGACACTTTAAATAACGCGGTAGGTACCACATCTATGAGTACCACACACGACTATCTAAAATTTTCCCGAGACAACACAGAAAGTATCTTTCTGAGGTATCGTTTTTCACATTAACCTTGATCGATTTAGATTGTAGGTCATTACATACCTTGTAAAGCTGTTTCGTAGAATATTAAGAAGAATTGATAAATTATTTACCCATAACTCGATCGCTCTTGACAAGTAAAGAATTGTCTGTAACATAACTAAATCCAGTTCCTACGGGATGATCAATTAAAAGCAAGTTTTTCCCATTCACCTGTAAAAAATATGGGACGGTTATCTTAGTCGAGCAATACATTTTGTTTAAACGAAATATACGAAAGTCAAACCCGTGATTGAAATACCGTTGAGTTAAAATGATGTAAGTAAGTATGTTGTATCGTTAATTTCGTCCTGTTCCTGTCCTACTTTAGGGCTAATAACTAATTAGTTAATTTAAGAGTTAATTAGAATGACCTAAAATAATTATTATTTAAGTCAAAGTAAAACGGATGAGGTGCTCGATGGCGCAGTGGTTATTGCGTTCGATCGGTTCGGTTATGCTCTAAGGTTCGGTCCGCTCGAGGAAGTTAAGCAACTTTCGCAAAGACCGGTCAAAGAAAAAAACATTTACTCGAATTCCGCCATCCTACAGAAGGCGAGTTACCAATGCACCCGGGTGTTCATGGCTCAATTTCTTTATTCCGACCAGACGGATGGCTCTGTGCCCTAGCAGCAAGGGCGGAACCAGCTTTGGCGCCAGGGGGGTCATATAGTCGTGGTATATTAAACATTGAAAGTACTTAAATAAAATCGCCCTGGGTTTGGTCCATCTGTACCCAGCCCAGGGGGGGGGGGGGGTCATGACCCCCATGACCCCCCCCCCCTGGATCCGCCCTTGCCTAGCAGTAGGAACTAGGAACATTGATAAGATGGACGAAGTTGACGATCGGAATACTGTATATTGAAATTCAACTTATGGTATACGGCGACCATTGACTGCGAACTTTTTTGTCCATGTGACTAGGCACAGCAGCGCACTCTGAGAATGTTTTTTTCTATAGCGTCTCTATGTTCTCTCAATTTTCCGGCAGCAAAAATGTTCGCACATCGAGTGCGTTGAGTCCATGACCAGTCCTCGACGGACAAAAGTCCCTCGTATGCGCAAACAAAAGGTAAAAAGCGCTAATAATACTTACATAATATACTGCACGTAGTTTGATAAAGGTAAACATACTAATTAATGGAGTGTAAAATGACGAGATTGCACGTTTCATTTATTATTCACTAGCAAACCCGGCGAACTCCGTTTCGCCACCAGATGGCTTCTTTTTATGTAACATTTCGTTTGGTGATTAAAAGAAGATTTTTTTTTATAATTTTTCCTGAATTTTCTTTGCTATAAACCCCACGGAGCCCGAGACCTTTCCAACGAATGCAAAACCGTGGAAATCGGTTCGTGCGTTCTGAAGTTATAGCGTCAGGAAGGAAAACCCGACTTATTTTTATATAGTAGAAATAACCGTACTTTTTCAAATCTTATTAAAATTACAAGATAAATATTTTACAAATTCCCGTATTATCAAATATATCAGTTTTGTGCGAAAGAGGTAACACTTTAAGGAAAACATATTTAATGGACATTTCATAGTTGTTCTTTTAGACCCCTCCCCATGATCATTAATCATTGACTAGAAATCTAACAAAAAAAATGGTTGCCTGTAAAGTCGGTTTTACGGGCGAAGATTTTACGTGACAACGTCTTTTTCTCGGTAGAATATTTATTGATATGAATATAATTAAATTGCACAATAGGAACAAGGAATTGAATGAAAATAAGAATTGCACAAATTTTAACTATAGAAATATATTTTGTTTACTAAAACATTGTACATGTAAACTTAAACTTAACACGAGAGACTCATCGTAACGTTACCGAGCGTTACACTTTTTCATAAGTGACTCCCAGCCGCAACCTAATTTAAGACGTTGTCACGTCAAAATGTGTAGGTACTCAAATCTCAAGAGGCATTAAATGATGCTGATAGTTTGGCAAGGAAACGATGCATATCAAATACCATACCGACTAGAAAAAAATCCACGCGTACCAGGCAGCAGACGAGACTCGAACCCGCACCCTTCGCTATCCGGGCGAATGCACTGACCAATAATTATGCTACCACGGCGCTGATGGCCGTGTCGAATTCTTTCTAACCTTTCTTAAGCTGCAAGGCAGCGCCATCTCTGCGCGTTGCAAGTAACCCACAATGTCAAATGAATAACTTTAGAAATATTAAACATTTGAAAGAAGAAATATCAATTATAGTTATAATTTTAAAATTTTTAAGCATTTAACTGCTCGATGTTTAAATCTAAAGAAAATATTATAGTAATATTTTCTTTAGATTTATCATTCATTTTATTCATCGAGCAGTTAAATGCTTAAATAATTCAAAATACTGACTAGGTAATTATCAAAATAAATAATATCATATTTAAGATTTCTTACCCACGTGTGATTCCGAGGTTGCATGTCCATATTCAGCGGACCGATTTCAGCGAAATTTGCTATCCCACTTGCAGCCAAACCAGGTCCGCCTTGTATCCATATCACGAGAGGTTTCTTGTCAGCCCCCTCAATCGTTCCATCGGCATAGTACAGCCAATAAAATATGAACGCCCCAGGACGAACCTCAACATACTTTTGAACGCTCTTCCATTTATTTAACGCTTTAGCGTAATGAGTCTCATCAACATCTAATTAATAAGAAAATATATTATTAGGTACTTAATATATTTTATTTTATACAAGAAGTAGCAAATTAGGGGCCGTTCATAAAATACGTCACGCTAAAATCAGCTTTTTCCGACCCCCTCCCCCCCTATTGTCACGCTGTGTCACACTTTCTGTGACCCCTCTTGAAATATTCCGTCACAAAAACGGACACCCCCCCCCCCCCTCCCCTCCCCAAGTATGATTAATTTCAATTGATAGTACACAAATTTTAAGAATTTAAATATTTATATAGTTTTTATAATAAAATTTAAATATATAAATATGCGCTAATGTCGAAAAATAAACATGAGTAAATATATCAAGTTACAATTTATTGTATAATAAAACTATATACGTTTGAATGTCTATATGTTTACTAAATACGAAATAAATGATTTTCTATCTTGATGAAAATTGAGAAAGAAATACTAATTTAAATTTTTTTAATGAACGACGAACGTCACGTTGCCGTAGACCCCCCGTCCCCCCCTTGTCACATCTTGTCACACTTAGCAAGACCCCTCCCCCCCCCCCCCCTTGTATGCGAACGTATTTTATGAACGGCCCCTTACCCCACCCCACCAGCTAGCGTTAGGTGGAGGTCGCGTCCAGTTGCGAAGAATCTATCTTCGCATTCGATGCGGCAGGAAGGAGATTGCTCAAATTGGTCCAAATGTACAAATAATATTGACATATACGGTAACTCTTGGCGTAATTTATACTTTATTTTACAGTCATTAGATTTTAACGGACACCTTTGTATAATATATTCATTTTAAAAAGGACTTTTAATCTTACTGGTTTGGAAAACATACGAATCATTTCTAATGGCTATGGGTGTAGTAACATTCGGCCAAAGACTGATCGAAGTTGTTTATATAACATCAAAACATATCTATTTTGTAAAAATCGATAAATATTTTTATTCTTTTTATTACACTGTGGTATTTATATCCACAACTATTATTATCATTTTCACTACATACAAATGTGCTAAGACAATTATTATAGATGGTAGGCGACATCATAAAGTCTATTGCCATACATTTTTCGCCAAACACCTCTTTAACACATTATAGGGTGTGATACACTAAAAATCTAAAATATGGTTATGATATAAACATAACAAAACTAATGAAACTTAACTAACTAAATTAACGAGAGTTTAAAAATTCTCTCTAATCTGTGACTCATTCACAATCATCACACAGTTTCTGGCACAGAGTACCTTATTATACCCGGAAATGCATAGATGATACCTTATTTTAAAAGTAACTCTTGTGCATTAACTTTATAAACAGGCAAGTATCTGTTAATCTACCTGCTCTATATACCTGAATCTAATACCTACGTAATTTCGGTTCTTGGTTTCATTTCCCTATACTATATAACTTATTTGTTTTTTATTATTTTAATACCAATGTACCTATTTGCAAACATAACCTCAAAATCATTCAGTGTATATTCGTTTCTACAGTAATTTATATATAATTTCGACTCTAGGAAACAATTTTTCATGATTATTGGTCTTTAGGCCAAACATGTATGGAAGCTGAGCAATCTCCTTTGCCGCTCCAGCCATCCTCACCTCCTTGCCGGCCTGAACCCAATCCCCTACCCCACAGAGCGCTGGAACCCTACTCTCCAGCAGAAACACAACACCACCCAAAGGTACGGTTATTTTACTGTGGTCTATTGTATGGTGGGGGTTGCTTCCCCAGACGGGCATTCCAATTCGAGCGGAAATCCGCGGCTACCTAGCTAGCTTGGTACCTATAACTTAAACTATTAGATTTGTTCTAAAAATATTTAAATCTACGATGCGCTAGATCTTCGTTGTGTTTTACCTTTCAATATGTAAGTAGTATACAAAAAATGGTTCTGCACAAGCCTGTGCTTGTACGTTATTTTAATTTTGACCTGAGTACCAATAGGTCAATATTTCATTAAAAGTGCGTTACTTAGGTAACTGATGTTAAAATTACCTATATTTTGCCTGCATCTCAAAAAGACAATTTTTTGTTTACATAAATTGGGTGTTAAAGTAGGTAGGTAATGATATAGGTAGCTATAAAAGCCAAACATTTTACGTACTTATATAAGATAAATTGCACCTAGTAAACATGGATAATTCATCGAGTTATACCGAAATTTTGCATATTTGGAAAATAAACATATTACTTGTAATTACATTAATGAAATGCATTTAAAATCATATCAAAATATTATATTTTCCCACCTTCCATTAAAGCAGCACTCACGCATATCACCATCACTAATAAAAATATTTTTTTCATCATCACTTTTGAATTAAACATTATTTTGAAACACTGCAAACACCCACACACAAACTACACTTATACGCTTTTGAAGTTGAATTTTAACAACATTCCAAATTTGCAAGCGAACGCACTAAATGTGGTGACATCATCGTGACTTTAATGAATTAATAAAGTAAATTAACTTTTAAATAAAACTATGCGACTACATGCCTAATCCCGAGAGTCATAAGAGGCAGTCACGCGCTCCCGATAAATAGTAGTCGTAAGTGGAGCTGTAACACGCTAAGGTTACTCTATCCTAGGTCATTTGTAATACGACACCCACATAAGTAGGTAATAATCTCACATGGACTTTGTTGGTCTCATTAACACCACCTTATTGGATAAAGGACTCTAGCTGAATGAGAATACCAGGCGAAATAAAAGGTTACTTACTACCTTTGTAGGTAGGTCTAGGTTCACAGTTTGATATTTACATCGCGAAGGCTGTACTTGACGTCTTTACCCTTCTGTTACGAAAATGAAGAGAAAGGTCAGAGTTCGACACCGAGACTGATAGAGCCCGACATAAAATAATCAAACTCAACAACAGTAAATGTGTTTTATTTGAAAAACAAGTCAATGAAGGACCCAACTACGCTTTGGTCGTTGTTTAATTTTCTGGGCCGTGGACGTCTGGTGGGACGCGTTGTTGCTGGGGTTGTATATTTGTGTGAATTGTCGAAGTACGGGAATCTCTGATTCTGATCTGCAGATGGTGCAAAAGTGGGTTGAGCTTGCGTTACACCCACCACGTGATTCAGAGTACCTCCCACAACTCCTGGCCTATAAGTTTGCTGCACATCGTCATAATGTGCAGACTCGTATACTGGTTTATACACATCTGAAAGAAAGTTGAAATCGTAATTCACAAATAATACTTTCTCCTTAAAGGTACCTTAGTATACTAAAACTCGTTGGAAAGGCTAAAACAACTTGAGCGAATCAATAACGTTAACTTATTCACTCTTGGATGGATGTGACTGTTTTATTAGATTAGAATGTTACACAATAGATAGAGCTTGGATTTGTGTTTGGGTTTTTAGTCAAGGTTATAATCCTTTTGTTGAGTAATAAACTGACATCCTTACCCACTTTCACTTCAAAATAAATGGTAACGGTAATATTTGTAAGTTTATTACTAAATTCTTTTTTATTTAATACGTCATTCTCGCGAGGTGGTGGGACCACCACCATTATATTCGCCAAGTCAGGATCTGACGATAGGACACTGAAGAAATCGGGGGAGCTCTTCAAAGATGAACCTGCGTTCAGTCTATTGATCCCAATAAATTTATGTGACCAAAAATGTATTGAGTTCCTCCGTATTTTGGAAAGCACGTTAAGTTGTCAGTTCCGGCTGCATCTGTAGTCGTGATCTTCCACTAATCCGCACTGGGCCCAAGTGATGGATAATGGTCCAATCTCGATATCCATCCCTAAGGAAGCCTTGTGGCCTAACTGTGGGGTTATTATTAGACTGAATATAGTGATGAATAGGGATGATTCCAGCCGGATACCTAGGTAGTTACCTACTTAAAATCAGTCAGGTGGTACTCAGGTGTACGGTATTTGAAGCTGTGAAAAATCGTAGAAAAATCAAACTTCTAAGTTAACTTAAGAAAAGATATATGGCCGTTTGTGTTGCGTGGGCTCTTTTTGGGGTTTCGGGTTTCGGGTCGAATCTTGAGGGTCCAGTGGGTACAAGATCGGCGTGTCCGACACTTTGTCTTTTTTTTTACAAAATAATGATATTTTATAAATAAAGTTTATAATAAAAAATAATCACCTGAAGGATTTTCGTTTATTGGAGGTTGGTACTGATTTTGGCTGAAGACTCCTCCAGACCAGTACGGCGGCCTCATCGGTGGGTAGTAGTAGCTGGGATTCTGGGGCCTTGGAGGTCGTGTCACAGGCCTTGGGGGGCGTGTATGGGGTCTCTGCGACGTTGTAGGTGGCCGATGTATTTCCTGGGGTGGCGGTTGATTGTGTGGCGGCTTGTGGAATAATCCACCGAACACAAATCGATTCTCCGCTCTGTCTTGTCTTATTCTCGTCTGTTGTGATACTGAGAACAAATGATATGAATTGGAAAACCTTATTTCAAAGCAAAATGAACGACGTACCTAAATCATTTTTTCAGATTTAAGAAACGAATGTATAAGTGACATGACCACCCAGACTCAGAGGGATATAGAAATGTTTGTTTGACCTACCCAAGACTCAAACGCAGAGCGTCAGAGTTTATTTTTTGTACAAATCTATGCTGGAGCAGTCCACAGAAGACTCCAAAAATGTTGCAACAGATGACCGAAAGTCAAGATGCTATTATGCCCATGACAATTTGAAACACGGTCGTTTAAAAAACTCGTAAAAATAAATTCAGTAAGATTAAATAAATAAGTGTACTTTATGAAAGTATGTTTGATACCGAGGACTTGAACCTATTACTTGCTGAAAGCATACCTAATTAAGCATCGCCGCTGCACCATTGGTCATTAATTTGATATACACTCACTCGTTAAAATCCTTTTTTTCGCATATAAAAATAAAAAAGTTCCACTAAAATCTTAAAATATCGAATACAAATAAATATGTTGGTTGTACCAGTACCTAACCTACTTTTTAGAAAATCGTATATTTATTTAGAAAAAGGTAAACGTATTCAATGTAATGACTTACCCGAACTAAGATCATTTTCATCATAATCCTCAATTTCCCCACAATCATCGGGCTGGTCCTCTTGAGGCTGTTCTTGCAGTGTATCTTGTGGGTTATCACTTTGAGGAGAGTTTGGCGTAAGAAGATCATAAAACGCTCCGAATGTACGCGAGCTCGGACTGTTCAAATTAATGATCCTTCTGTGTGGTGCTATCTTATTAGTAGGGCAAAGTGCTGGACTCACTGTGACCGCTTTAATAGGTACAGCTACCAAAAAAGTCTGCAAAGCAAATTAAAAGATCAGTAATAGTTTTTCGCACGCTTTTCCTTTCTTGCAATGCATAATTTTAAGCAGATTAGAAGTTAGTTCGTATCCTACGCAAATACGTCTCCTTTTTTCGTTTCTTTTAAAAATGTATTATTAAAAATCACGAGGTACACAGAACACCACATACCAAAAGAAAAATGTTTCTCATGATGTGTTCCATATTTACAAAATAACTGCACTATCACTCGCTCGAAAGGTTTGTTGGTGTCTGATAGCGGCTGCACCGCGCATTGTTTTACAACTTAAGCTCCCACGCACGGTGTTATGTTAGTAAGAGCCACAAAACTTAGGTAATGTCCGCTCCTTTTATGCTTTCTGTATTTTTGCCAACACAACTAACGAAATCGAGTTCAATAATGTCAAATTAACTCCCATATATATTAACTCCCATACCTACAATAGGTAGTGATGATACATTTTAATTAAGCACAAGGTTAAATAATGTTTAGTGTGTTAACTGACACCCAAATCTGTTGTTAATTATACTAAATTACCCACCTCCGTAAGTAGCTTCTTTACCAGTTTTCATGATATTTCTCTCTGACATTCTGGATACAGTTCCCGGTTTGGGCAATGCTGAAAACGATTGAATACTTCTTTAGCATTGGAACTCCTTAAAGTTCATGTAATCTATAGTAACATAGATGCCGGGTCACTCAAAAGAAAGTCACTGTGTTGCATTGTTTTGTGTCCTATTCGTTTGTTTCGTATCTTATGGCGTAGTTGTTTACTTTATCTATATATATAAAAATGAAACCCGTTTTCCGTTGTCACGACATAACATGAAAACGGCTTGACCGATTTGGCTGTTTTTTTTTTGTATTTTTCTAATACTCTGTACAAGGTTCTTACGGAAAAAAATATAAAGAAAATCCCAAGGGGATAAAATAAGGAATGAAAGTTTGTATGAAACTTTATCAATTTTAAACCGATATTAAAAAATATATGTTACTAGCGGCCCGCCCTCGCTTCGCTTCGGTGTAGAGCTGAAGTGTAGACTACAGTTTTTGTTCTCAGGCTTGTATTATACACAATGACATTCATCTATGATTCTTCTTATACCTGCATGCAAAGTCTCAGCCCGATCGGTTTAAAATTGATAAAGTTTCATACAAACTTTCATTCCTTATTTTATCCCCTTGGGATTTTCTTTATATTTTTTTCCGTAAGAACCTTGTACAGAGTATTAGAAAAATACAAAAAAAAACAGCCAAATCGGTCAAGCCGTTTTCATGTTATGTCGTGACAACGGAAAACGGGTTTTCATTTTTATATATATAGATAATTAAGGTTTTTTTTCTGTTCCTACAATTAGCACTTATTTTATTTGATACTAGTGGCCCGCCCTCGCTTCGCTTCGGGGTAGAATTGATCAAAATCCTTTCTTAGCGGATGCCTTTGTCATAACATCTACCTGCATGCCAAATTTCAGCCCGATCCGTCCAGTGGTTTGGGCTGTGCGTTGATAGATCACTATGTCAGTCAGTCACCTTTGAGTTTTATATATGTAGATTTTTTGAATTAAATCAAGTTAGGCAATTATTAATTTGAGTTTTTTTTTTATTTTTGGTAACGTCGATAAATCTATACATTATCATCATCTCAGCCGTACGACGCCCACTGCTGAGCATAGCCATAGGATCTCCACATCGATCGGTCCTGTGCCACACGCGTCCACCGGCTTCCCGCGACCTTCACCAGATCGGCGGTTCACCTGACCTTGCCCACAGAGCATCGTCCGGTGCGTGGCCACCATTCGAGAGCCTTTCCGCCCCAACGGGCATCGGTTCTCCTCGCTATGTGTCCCGTCCCGTGAACAATCCTTTGACTGATGCCGGTTTCTTAATGAATCCTCCTGTAGATTTCCTCATTTCAGATTCTAATACGCAGGGAAATACCAAGCACCGCTTTCTCTATTGTCCGCTGTCTCCTTGAGCCTTCTTATGAGACCCATAGTAAGCGACCACGTTTTGCATCTGTAAGTCATCACTGTGGTAATTTGAACACGAAGATTTTACGTTGCTTCCCGAACGCTGCCCATCGAAGCTGGATACGATGAAAGACCTCTTTTCAAAGGACTTGGACTTACCATACTAGACTGTCTATCCTAGTTGAACGTAATGGTCGACAACTTTGAGGGAATTATTCCCAATTTGAAATTGAGCAGGTACAACATGATATTCGACATAATTTTCGTCTTATCCATTTTCATCTTTAGACCCACTTTTTGGGAAACA
The DNA here is from genome assembly GCA_902850365.2 of Chilo suppressalis. Taxonomy (NCBI): domain Eukaryota; kingdom Metazoa; phylum Arthropoda; class Insecta; order Lepidoptera; family Crambidae; genus Chilo; species Chilo suppressalis. The sequence continues at coordinate 11,542,821 of OU963906.1, read as the reverse complement.
TTGCTGAAATCTTGGAGCATTCTGCTCAGGTCTTCCAAGGTCTCAGCCATGAGTGAGTACTACACCTTCGGCAAAGTGAAAGTGTGTTAGGTTAGGTCCCTTCTTACCATTGATGTTGATACCACGTCCTTTATAATATAAATAATAAATATATATAAAGAAAATTGGCCGCGGTAAAGCTATTGCATAGCATTTATTATCAATTTATGCAATTATAATTATTTATTTTATTTATGCGGTACTTTGTATATTCATATTTGAAACACTTTATACACAAATTTTACGCGTACAGCTATTCACTGTTGTACATAGATGATAGATACCTATACCCCTATAGTTTCTCAAAATAGCTGCTTATGTATTCGTACGATTTCGGAACAGCTCGTCTCGATGCCGTGCGAGCTTCGTACAGTATTACTTTTCTCTATGAGTCGTACCATATACTCGTACATGCACGTTAAGGTTCAACTATTATAGTTATAGTCGCGGGCTCGAAGTCTCTCGTGGACGAGGAAAAAAAACACGCTGTCTCACTTACAGGGCCGGATTTAGGATTGTGGAGGCCCCGGGCCACTTAGGATTTGTATGCTTGTTAACCCATCGAAATTTTATTATCTTTTATCCTGTTGTGGAGGCCCCGGGCCACTTAGGATTTGCATGCTTGTTGACCCATCGAAATAAGGTTATTTCTTAAGCTGTTATGGAGGCCCCTGGGCCACAGCCCCACCTACCCTGCCTTTAATTCGGCCCTGAGATTAATATAATCAAATAATCATGTATGTTAGATGTACAAAGTACTGTAGGCTGTAGGTAAAGGTAAAAGAGCAAAAAAAATCAAAGGAAAAGATGTTTACTAGTGTTTACTAGTTGGAATTTGAAATATTTTTTTTCCGAAGTCTCTATTGTGGGGGGCCCCCGTTTGTGGAAGCCCCGGGGCTTTCGCCCCGGTTGCCCTCCCCTAAATCCGGCAGTGCTCACCTAGCATTGTATAGAAATTAATAAAGACACATTGGTAAAAAGACCCATTTCGAAACTATGTGTACTTCCAATATCTTAAATTTCACTATATTGATATTTTGTTCCAGGTTGTTATGTTTTTGCATAAAAACATGAGTCTTTTTATACACCATAAAAAAGGGTGTAATGTAATGTAACTATAATTTGAAGTCTAAAGCCTACCATTCACGTACCAACCGGTCCGGCAGATTTGGCCGCCATTGGTTGCGCTGCGACAACAATGCCTATGGGATGTGAAGAGTAAGGACTACCACAAACAGATGAAAAGTAGTGCTTAGGAGTGTCTTGTGGAAAAATGTAAAACATTGTATCCAAACGCTAATAAAGACTTTGTAATCAAAAAGATAGCTACACTAAGATCGTCGTTTCGGCGGCAACACCGCCGTATAGAAAATGCAAAGAAAAGTGGTATGGGCACTGACGGAATACCGGAAATAATTTCGTGGTAACTTTGACAAGTTTCAGGTATTATTTTACCGAGTAATTGAGGAGAAATCACACAACTATATTATAAGTCTTCATAACTCCTTCGTGTTGCTAAAAATCTCAGCGTTGCCCCTAAACGCTCTTCAGTACTAACCGTATCTCGCATTAACGTATTTTCTCTTTGAACATAGGGAGTTATCATCTCCAACAATTCCTAAAACGTTGTATAGTCCATCCTCATATAATTTATGAAATCGAGATGCTCATATATCTGGATACACCTAAGTAGATTTAAACGAATAAACGTTGCTCGTTTTATAACCACTCCTTTGTCCAAACACGTCCCTTTTTTCTATTCTCTGATAAAATCATTATTCCGCCGATGATTAAAGCTACTTTTGATTTCTTTGATAGTACTAGCGGCATATTATAAACGCGTGTAGGGCTTACCAAAATTACACTTCGAGTGGGTTCGTACAGTGTATGGGCAACGCTGGATTGGTCTCGGTCGGGCCCGAGTCGAGAATCGGGTGTGAATGGTATGCTTAAAGTGTTGCTGTCTGGGCTAGATGAGGGCCAGTCTTCAGCTCCTATAAAGTCTAGAACGTTGGTTTCAAGTGGTTTCAAGCCAGGCTTGGGTAGTTCGTGCCTTGTGACCAGGTGCAGAATCCTGCTGGAAAATACACGGTATATTTTTAAAAAGTGGGTTGCTGAGAGGTTTCACAACATGATCCAAGACTATCTTGATACACTTTGGCTGTAAGTTTTCACTCTTTTTCACAAATTTAGTTTTGCGACTCCTTGATAACACACGCCCCACCAAACTATCACTGACGTAGGATGACCACATTGTACCTTTCCGACCACTTGAGCAGCTTCTTTACATAGAACTGTGAGCGTACACTTTATCATTTTGCATATTGTAGTGTTCTTCAATCGTGAAAATGTTTTCATCGGTAAAGAGGTTAATGGGGTTTCGACGAATTCTGGCTGTAACAGCATTAACAGCCTTTGTTTGTTCTAACAGCACGCGACCGCTCCGATCTTTCCGATTTTCGAGAGGCGAAGTGTTGTTGTATCGTTGCGTTGATAGTACGATATACGCCTGATACCAAGCTTTTGAAGTATCTGGAATATGACCGACGGCTCCATACCCACTTTGTGCAAGGCGATCACTGCAATCCTATTTTCTTTTACATCCCATTCTATATTGTAATTTGATGATGAACACGAAAAAATATGTAAAAGGGCGCAAAATCGAAAGAAGTTTTTAGAATAATATACGTGTTCCAAATTCAAAATAATGAAAAAGGAGAAAAAATTAAAGTTTTTATGTAACAGTATTTATGGCCAGACAAGTTATTTTTTGGATCTTATTTCTACTTTCTTAACATAATACCTCCTTAAATTAAGGTTAACATTTTTCTAATTTTTAAAATCCATACTAACAATATATTGTATAAGCATTTATTTATCAAACTATTTGTTTCTTATATTTACAATTTTAACAATTTTCTACAATATTCCAAAAAGATTTCCCTGTCCTCGCAACTAATTATTTCATGTATTTTTTCTTGTTTAAGTTCAGATTTTATCTTTTGTTCTACATTGAACCAGTCATTCTTGTGTATTGAGCATTCTAGGTGGATGTGTAAGATCGTTTCATCCTTTTCCGGGTCGCATATCGATGGGCTGTACTTACACTTGAACCTATTGAAATATAAGGACCTCCCACCGTGCCCCGTCATAATTTGTGTAGTGTGGAAGTCTGGAGTGAATGTTGCGGATGGTTTTATACGCTTTTGTGGCATTGGGAAAGAACATTTTTGTAATTTCGACAGTAGTGCCCGCCTGGTGTTCCATTGTTCCACTCGTTCTGAGTGTCACATACGAGGTTCTTTATAAACGAAATCGGACACTTGTCATACTCTGGTTTCTTCTTGTAATTTAGAGCGGCTTCCTTGGCTAAGTGGTGAGCTCTTTTATTACTCTCAGTTCCCACGTGTACCTGGACCAAATACAAATCCACATGTTGGTTTTGCTTCAAGGCCTTTTTGATGTTCTTCCTAGGTTCGACTGCTAGGGGATGGTCGTAGTGTTAGTTACTGTTTGGAGGGCCATGGAGTCGCTGTGAATTCCAAAAGTACTCTCCTTACGCCTAATGCTTTCCCTGGAGGCTTTTATGTTGGCCGGGAACTCAGTGTGGTACACCGCGTAGTAAGAAAGCAACGCAAGGTTAAGGGTCTTTGTTTCAGACTCTCCATTCCAAATGAATAGTGCTGCCCCAACCCGACCCTCAATCTTGCTTTTAATATGTAAAGTATTCTTCAATATAAAAAAAAAACAAAAATATTATTAAAATAAACTAAATGGGTTTTTGGAGAAAAGGGGGGGAAATACTAAAGATGAGTGAGGCTGTATGGGCTTTAGTTCCCCTTGCCTTCCCAAAAAGTCAATATCAAAGACATTGATTTTGCTAAAAATCAAGGCTCATTTTTATTAATTTATGAATAACAATGGCAAAGCGACCAACTAAAGTATATTTAGGATATGAAGATGAAATTATTGGTGATAAAAGTTTACAAGTTCTGAATTACACAACCAATAAAATTGGTGGAACACCAGTGAGACAGTTTCTATGCCAATTTTAATGATTTTTCAATGCAAACCTTGCTTAAAAAAATGTGATACCTGTCTTTTGTTATTCAGGATTGGCCACCTTTGGAAAATATACAGTTTTCATCGAAATGTCCTTTGTGTGGGTTACACAGGTTATTGGTCGTGCAATGCTATGCACCTATTGAAAAATCCATTTACCATCGCACTTTGTATGTTTTTGCGTGCATTAACCCAAATTGTTGGATACAATCGGAAAGGTAAGAAAAGATGACCAAATTCTTATAATGAGAGTGAAAATATTGTCATTCTTGTTTACTTTTATGATTTTCAGTTGGTTATGTGTAAGGAGCCAAATTCAAGATGTAACAACCCCGTCCACTATTGTTGTTATGCCAAAGGCTGATAGTAATTTGACTTGGTGTAATGGTGCAGATGAATGGGATGAAAATGACAATGGGGACACGGCCAATGGAAATTTTATGAATCTAGATAACCCAAGCCCCAATAATTGCTTGCAGAGGTATAAATAACCATTATATAAACTGTTATTGTTATTATATTTTTATTAGCTGCTAGTTGTATTTTTTATTTTTGGTTAAAAATAACTATCTACTTAGTTTTGTTTCTTTTTTTAGAAATTCTGATGAAGAAGAAGAAAGTAACTCTTTGGAATTGGAAACTGTAGCACAAGCCCTTGGAAACCTTCAAGTTTTTGATGCTCACAATGCTAATATGTCACCAGTACAAGGTGCTGTATACTTATTAATTAACCACCTTTTTAAATTTTGTTCTAAATATTTTTACCACTGTAAAACAAAGGCTACAGTATAAATAAACAGGGTATGTTTGTTTACTTCAAAAAAACTAAGATTCAAATATAATCTATTGTATTTTATTGATATATAATAAAATACAATAGATAAATGATACTATTCCCTTCTATACTATCATTTATCTATTGTATTTTATTAGTAAGTATTTTTCTACTGTATACCTTCCTGAAATGACTTATTTGACATTAATTTAGGGATTTTTTGTCTAAAATAGTTGTCATCATTTCTCTTTACAGGTGCAATTGGTGCCATAACAGCACCTGTTGCTGCTGCAGAGCTTGAAGGAGGTGATGAACCAGGTCTGGTTACTGTGGACACACCCTCGGCCCCTACAAAAGACCTTCAGGCATTATTACATCAGGTGAATCACAAAATAAACAATTCTAATCTAGTTGTCAGTTCACACTTAACACCTACCATTACTTTATTCAGACAGCTGAACTTCCACCTGACATAAGAAGCAGACTGATGTGTGGACCTTTGCAATTTCTGCCCAAATATGTGTATGTGGAAGAAGAATGGGATAAGTCGCATAATAATGAAAGCAAAATAACAGAGCTTCTTAATAAATACAATGAACAAAATGGTAAGTGTTAATAAAATAATGCAACTTTTACATTTCAGTTTAACAAATACAAGAAAATATGTTGAATTTAATATTTTGTTTTGTGATTAGGTTGTCAAATGATTACCCCACCTGAATTTAAGTGGTGGTAAAGTCCAGGCACAAAGGTATAATAACAAAATTGTTTACAAACGTAAAAATAGTTATTTCTTGACATATCATCCGTACAGGTAGACATACCTGGTCATACCACACAGCCAATGTGTCTGCCAATAGAATTAAGTATTGTCCAGAAATTAATTAATCATTGTTCAGATATTAATTAATCATTTGTTGTAGAAATGGATATGGTAGTCGGAGCTGAAAGAGCAGCAGGGGGCGGTGGTGACGACGAACAATACGAGGAATCAGCGCCCCTACATGGAGACAGGCTCTTCCATGCCTTCCTTACCCGGTTACGAAACAACCCTGGCCAAATCTTAAGGTAACTTTGAGCAGGCAAAACCGCACATTACTGCAAACTTTGATGATTTGAATTAGATTCTTAATTAAAAAAATAATAATATTAAATATACAAATAAATAATCGTAATATTTTATTAGGTTATCTGAAAGAAATCACTGACTAGTCGCTGACTAGCGATAGGACTTTCACTATTTGTGTTGTTTAAGTTAGTGTTTGTATAATAAAGTGCTCTTATCTTTATCTTAAATTAGATTTTCTCAATACAATAAAGACTAATTAAAGTCAGTTTTAACTATAACATAATTATGTTTATTGTATGCAAACAACTAATCCTATAGGTACTCTCGGGAGGAATCGTCGCTTCTGGGTGCTCCTTTACCAAGTGCAGCGAACACACCAGAATGCCCTACTATGCCTATGAATTGTATTCGGTGCGGTGCCCCACTTATCAGTGAACTCCAACTCGTACCAGAGTTTGCTGAAACACTGCGACTCTTGCCAACAAACATTACACTGTCACACTTACATTTCCTCTCTGTCCTCATATTCACTTGCTCACAGAGCTGTTGGCAACAGTCCGATACACTAGTGAAGGAACATGTCGTTTTCCAACCCGAAGTGGTATAAATTTTACTTAGTTACTAAAAATATTTCCATGCAATAAATATTTACTTTAATTTTTATGTATTTTATTGCACATTATTTTACTAAATACGGTTGAAGAAGGCAGCCTGCCACTAAAAGGCTGTAATGCTTAAGATAAAAATGTTTCATCTTTATGATCGAAAGAAATTGTGTTACTATAGAATGCAAACAACTGTAGCACCAAAAGTGGCACACTGTTTCTTAACTGTGCATCTTTGACTTCGTCAATTGTTAATTTTTAATATGAAATTTCTAAAAGTCCACTGTTACTAGTAAGTAAGAATAAATATTGACTGTGATCTTATCTCCATAGGTGTATACCATTTATTATAAATACCAAATCAAATTGTTTATATGTTTAAGTAATAGTCATAATTTATTGAACTATGTATTTGATATTCTAATTTCACATAACCATTCTTTGAGATTTCGTCTTTGTTAAATGTGTAGTCATGTTTTTCTAAACATAAAAGTAGGTAGTACTGTTTTACTTGATTGTAATGGTGTTAGTAGCCAATTTTTAAATGGTCATAGATGTTTAGAAATATTTAAAAGAAAATAAAACTGATTATTTTATAGCATTTATTTTGACTTGCACACAAAAGCTCGTCAGACTATAAAACTGTCAAATATCTTCATTATGATATTTATCCTTCTTAATTGAGTTTAAAATTTAAAGTTATAGGAAATCTGTATTTTTTTGGCAGCTGATGTACTATTGTCTGTACATCCTAAGGGTCAAACACACACCGAAAGAGCAGCGAAGCGCAGCGACCCGCTCGGTAAAGAAGGCGCGCTTATGGAATTCGTCGGAATTCCCGCGGATCCGCGCGAGTCCTTCGAGTTTCTCATGCGATAATAAGTATTATAGTAATGAAAAGAAAGTTAAAATTCATATGACACTGATGCGCAGCGAAGCGGAGCGCAGTTGCGCTCCGCTTCGCTGCGTTTAGACGCTCTTTTGGTGTGAGTTGAGCCTAAGAGCGTGGGCACCGATAAGCGGGCCACGGAACGGGCACCCGCTCAGCGTGTTTGTTTTATAGACCCCGCCTAAAGGTACGATCCGACGGCGTGTGCCGCGGCCGCGCCTCGCAGGGTTGCCAAACGTATGAGAACTCTAACGTTTGTGATTTAGCAGTGTCTATACATGATACGAGGTAAATAGAAATCTCGTTCACTTTTTGATGGCATAATGAAGCTGTACTTACTGAGTCGATCCTTTGTGGACTGGACATTTATTTACTTTCTTATAATATTTTTGGTTTGTGTACATGACACAAACAGTCAAAATTTGTTCAAATCTCATAATCAAAGTGTACGAGATTTCTATTTACCTCGTAGCATGTATAAAGACTGCTAAATCTCAAACGTAAGAGTTCTCATACGTTTGGCAACACATGAGCGGCGCGGCCACACCCGGGACAACACACGCCGTCGGATCGCACCTTAACACGGCGCGGGCAACATGAGCGTGCACACGCTCGCTTGGCTGTCTTCTGTGCTCACGTCTACGTTCTCTTTTAACTACATAGTATTATCAACTAAAATAATCCACTATCGAAAGTTCCCCCTCGCAATTGAAATTGTACTGAGGGGTGCTGCGAGAGGCCTCTTGCAGATCCCGCGACGGAGCGCGTAGCGGATCTCCGCGATAGACGCCCGTTCCGTGCCTCGCTTAACGGTGCGCACGCCCTAAAACAAGTGTACGAGTGTTAGTGTAGTTTACCCATCCATATTTTACGAGTTATTCTAAATTTTCTAGTGCATAAATAATATTATTATGTAGTAACGTATTAGTAAGTTTCTTCAATTGATAAAAAATATTAAGTGCTAAGTTATGAACATTGCCAGTTAACTACTTAATAAGCTTTAAACTATAAATAATGTCAATAATGTGTGGTATAAACCATCTGATACATAACAAAGTTTTTTATTTCATCATCTAAGCAGCTGTACGACACTCATAGTTCAGCGTAGGCCCATTGGCGTAGCTAGAGGGGGATGGAGTGGCCAATCGTCAATTTAAATCGTTTTTTTTTTATTAATTTATTTTTTGTTTCCTCAGGCGGGCGAGCAAATGCATAATCCTCGGATTTCTTTCTATGTATAGTATGTCCACGGGAAGAATGATGATACAGCAAAGGGCTCAATAGGTTTGTCCATTATGATAGCGTCCAACAGATCAAAGTAAACCTCTACTTTACTTTACTTATGCTATTGAATTCTTTGTAAATAGCAATGATATGTTTTGGAAATTAAATTATTATATTAAATGCCCTAGATACAACATCACGAACAAAATCGTGGCCGAAACTTGTCCCAAAGGTACATTGGACTATCCAGGGAGCTCCGTAAGATGATCGCGTAGTTAGAAACAATATAAGGCATTATTTGAAACATTGAAAGTCACCTTTAATGCACACCGTATAAGGTCTTAATTAAAACGCGTGTGTCAAAGATTTAGGACAGTTAAAAATGCAAGCTAAAATTTTAGGACTTATGCTATATGCAGAGGAATACAGACTTTATTTCTTTGACTTTACGCGACATTCTAAATACGCTGTTAGCTATTGCTATATTTAGCAGGTACAGACCGCGAGGAAAAGAGACAGCTACATTACCGACCATACATTTGAATATCACAAATATTTCCTATTAAATCAGTTTATACGAAGTATTACAATAAAATTTGCTTCAAATGCGTTAAATTAACATACATTTATTAGATACCTGTCCAAAAAAGGGCACTTTACGTAAAATAAGTATTTATTTCGCATATTTTCATAGAGCTCTGCGGCATTTTGACATTTTCAACGGTCAGCGCGTGACTGTGAACCAAGAAGTGCTTGAGTCCGTGAGTCGTGCTCTAGGGTATTTAATATCACTGGTAAATTTTGCCGAAAATGCAAGTGCAAATCAAAGTGTTTCACGTTCATTCTCAGCATATACATTGGCTAGGTCCATTATGAACCTAGTGAGAACTTATTTTCTCTATACATCCTGATTTCAATAAAATACATCATTCACAGAAAACGGTTATTATTTCTTAAACTAAGATTATGTTTGCATTAATTAGGCACTATTTCAGCAGAATTATTAATATTGGTGGTTTTCCAATTACAGAGCATAATGTTAATGCGACTCAGTGGCGCACAATGCCGAATTATGCTGATGCTTAATTGGATCGTGAATTAGTTTTCAAATGCACCAGCAGAGTGTGCTAAGTTCAGTGTTGAAAAAAAAGTCAATGTTTGTACTTTCATCCATATTTATATTTAATTTTTAACACAGTTTGAATAAACTTTGAATATTTAAAAAAACTATAATGAAACGAAAGTTTTAATAATTTTTCAACAATAAATAATATTACTAACGATAACATATAAATAAAACATTTCGATCAATGCCAACTTAAAGGAAAACACACTTGTTAGTTTTCTATCTCTGAGTTGGTACGATTGCACGCATCACACGATGCCGCATAATGCGCAATAATGCTGTAATTGGAAAGCTACCATTATGTAACAACCTCTACTTTGATTGGGTTTACACGCTATCTTATCGAAAACAATAGTAAACTAGGATGGGGTTGTATGCATTGTTATCCTTTGCTTTCCTTACCGAAGATTTTATAACAAAAACATTTGAAGTTTATTATTGCCATAAAATATATTCTTTACTATTTTAAATGTAAATTTAGCTTCCCAATACTAAATAACCGTATGCTTAATAACAGAATAAAGGTAAAAAATTCAAAGGATCTATATCCTTTCTAAATTATAAACTGAGGGTCTAAAATAGCCGTGTTTGAATAAAACATCTAAAATTATTCTTCAATTTCACATTATTGTCAACTTTTAATGCGCAATCTCATACAAAGTTAGATGTGTCATATAATGAAAAATCTTGTCATTTTAAGATTCGAAAAATATCAGTCTCCCCTTTTATTTTTTAAAGAGAATAAGGACAACTTGTTGCCAAAATGACTACGAATAGTCATGTGAAGTGATACAGGTAAAATTGCAAACGATTTCAGACCAGCGTCAGTTAAACCAAGATCTTGTGACACTTTTATGACATTGACAGGGGGACACTGCTTGTGAAAAAATAATAAAATAGATACGTAAAATCTCCTCACTTAGGTTATAATTTGCAATAACTCGGAAATAGTAATAAGAAATATTAAAGGCTTTTTAACACCTTCACACAGATAAAAAGAGTTATTTTTGGGGGCGGTTCTGGCATGATTCTCTAAACTTAAAACTAAATTTAACATCAATCTGTCCTTTATATTCTGTATAGAGAATGACAAGGATACAGCTGTATATTAAGTTTAAGTTTACGATTCTGTAAACTTAATTTTGGTGCCAGAATCGACACCGCCACCCCGTAAAACGTTTTCTAGGTTATGTCAAATAATAGAATTTTCTAGAATTATAATATTGCAACACTCATTTTCCATGCATGAATCGGACAGACAGGGAGTCGATGAACGAACAGTATCAATTTGACGCGAATTACGGTGTGCATTTTTATTAGAAAATATCTTTTTACCAAATAATCAGCGTGGTGAGTCTGTCTAACCATTTTTTAGTAATCAATTAGCATGTCTGGTGAAGCTCCAATCCCGCCGCCAGTTTTATGGGCTCAACGCAAGGAGGACATATTCCTCACTTTCAGCGTGGAGAGTAAAGAGCCGACTATTAAAATAGAAAAGGATTCAGTTTATTTTAAAGGTGTCAACGCCCAAGACAATAAAGTGCATGAGGTAACAATACCGTTGTATGATGCTGTTCTTCCTGAAAATAGTGGTTTCCTCAATAAAGGCAGATGTATAGAAATGGTGCTACGAAAAGAGAAAAAAGACGCACCGTACTGGCCGTCGTTAACGAAAGATAAAAAGAAGCCACATTACTTAAAGGTGGATTTCAATAAGTGGAGAGATGAAGATGACGAAGAAGAGAATGGTGCCGGTAACGACAACTATGACATAGAAGAATTACTGCGGTCTATGGGAGGCGGTGCCGGCGCCGGAGCCGGTGATAAGGCTGAAAAACCTTCCTTTGATGATTTAGAAAGTGATTCAGATGATGAGAATCTACCAGATCTTGAATAAGCCTGTTGTAGTGATAATGCTTATATTTAACTTTGACAGTACATTATGTATTAAGGTTTTTACAGTTATAATAAAATCATTATAAAACCAATTGTTTCATAATTGAAATTTAATCATCATTTTATGTCCTTAATGTGATTATTAAAACAAAACATTCATTAGCAGTAATTGAAATCAATAACTGTTAAATCCATTGAAAATAATAGTTACTATAGAAACCAATCTTGCGTAACAATAGTTCTTCCAAAAATATTACTGCAAATCATTTGAGCACTTGTCAATTGATACATAAATATTAGGCCACATGGATTTCATTTGAAAAAATCAATATCCCACTAGTTTGGAATGTAGTCCATATTTAATTATTTATAAAAGAACTATAGAGAATTAAAAAATTTACAGAATTTGTGGCAGACAAACAAAATATTACTAAAGAAGAGGATGATACTATCTTCATTAATTATTATCTGTGTATACATTCCCTTGTTTCGTCAAAAACATCTAGCCTAGCCCCTTGACTAAAGAAGGTAGTTGCACCAATGACAGAGAGAAGCCGGTGATTAGGTACATTTTTTTCCGTGATCAATGAAAATAAAGAGTCAGTGGCCAATCGGTTAACCTACATTTATTTTCATTGATCATGGAGGGAAATGTCAATCATTGGTTCTTGTCAGTCATTGGTGACACTACCTTAGGGAACCCTATGTTTTGTCTCTGGTCATAAAAATTTCATTTAAATATTGTAAACAAAACGGTCCATGCTTCTGATTCAATTTAATAATAATGATTTAGTGAATTAAATTGATACCAATTTAAAAGAAATGTCACCGGCCATATCAAAAATTAACATGATTGAATTTGTCAAGGAACTTACAGTCCTAGTGGTGCCTGTTTTGAGTGCGGCTGGGGTCAGAGCCTTGCCTGAAACTTCCTCAATGCCTTACCATATGCATATTAGACATTGCCTCTTAAGGGTTTCCTGGTGAACCAAAGTATTTCAACCAGTGTTAGAGGACTCCTTTGCATTTAAGCAGAATGTGTGTAGCTGCTTTCTGCCTCCCTACATGCATAGGGTATGTGATACCTATCTTCCTTCTGTAAGTGACACCCAAGGTAAAAAGATGTCTGTTAAAATTATCATATCTAGTAATAGCACCTGTTATTGTACGCCTACTCGCCTGTAGGCGGTGCCGGAGGTTTAGTAAGGGTTTAGTGTACAAATAGGTGAACAAGTCGCACCTTTATTCCAATACTGTCATTAAACAAAATTCTTCAAAAAAATAGTTTACAACGCCATCTATTTGCTACGTTATGAATCTACACATTACTTCAAATCCTGTATTTAATTTAATTTTATGATAATGACAGTATTGGAATAAAGGTGCGAAGTGCTGTTGGTTTATTAGTGTGGCCACGGATTTTAGATTTTACTAATTTCCCTCAAAACGTAATCCCCCCCCCCCACCCTTCCCGACCTCAAATCGCGTAGGTAACAAAGGAGATTGCTCAAATTGGCCCAAATGTACAATAAATATTGACATATACGGTAATTCTTGGCGTAATTTATACTTTATTTTACAATCATTAGATTTTAACGGGCATCTTTGTATAATATATTCATTTTAATAAGGACTTTTAATTTTACCGGTTTGGAAAACATAGGGTGCGGCCAGAGTGCACTCAGATTCAGAGTCAGATTCAGATTCTGAAAACAAGCGCGAGAAATAAACAGTGTAGTCGAAGGGTGCGGCCAGAGTGCACTCAGATTCAGATTTCGAAAACAAGCGCGAGAAATAAACAGTGTAGTCTAAGCAGGTTGCTTGCTTTTTCTCGCGCTTTGTTTTCTGAGTCTGAATCTGAATCTGAATCAGGAGTGCAATCTGGCCGTACCCTTTGACTACACTGTTTATTTCTCGCGCTTGTTTTCAGAATCTGAATCTGACTCTGAATCTGAGTGCACTCTGGCCGCACCCATACGAATCATTTTTAATGGCTATGGGTGTAGTAACATTCAGCCAAAGACTGATCCAAGTTGTTTATATAACATTAAAACAAATCTATTTTGTAGATTTTTTTTTTATTACACTGTGGTTGTATCAATGTATTGTATATTATTGTTTTTTATCCACAACTATATTATCATTTCCACTACATGCAAATGTACTAAGACAATTATTATAGATGGTAGGCGACATTATAAAGTCTATTGCCATACATTTTTCGCCAAACACCTCCATAACACATTATAAGGTGTTATACACTAAAAATCTAAAACATGGTTATAATATAAACATAACAAAAATAATGAAGCTAACTAAATTAAAGAGAGTTTAAAAATTCTCTCTAATCTGTGGCTCATTCACAATCATTACACAATTTCTGGCACAGAGTACCTTATTATAACCGGAAATGCATAGACGATACCTGATTTTAAAAGTTACTCTTGTGCATTAACTTTATAAACAGGCATCAACTATCTGTTAATCTACCTGCTTTATATACCTGAATCTAATACGTAATTTCGGTACTTGGCTTGATTTCCCTAGTTTACTATATAACTTATTTGTTTTTTATTATTTTAATACCTATGTACCTATTTACAAACATAACCTCAAAATCAATTCAGTGTATATGGTTCAAAGAAGTTCTCAGGGGTGTCCGTCAATAATATTCGTTTCTACAGTAATTTATATATAATTTCGAATCTAGGAAACAATTTTTCATCATTATTGGTCTTTAGGCCAAACATGTATGGAAGCTGAGCAATCTCCTTTATTTTCCCTCTTATTTTTTCTTTCTTTTGGTATGCGTTTCGTCCTGTTTCGAATATATTTTAGTTTACTTAAGCACTCTTCTCTAATTGTAATTTAATTTCATAGTTGCATCTGTAAGCGAATGAAAAAGTAAGACAGGATAGGCAGGGGCGCGAAATTTCTTAGTTAGCCTAGGGCGCCGGGCGGTCAGAACTCTAAATCAGACCTTGTCCGCAGCATAATTCTCGCGAGTAAGGGTTGCCAACCCTACTATATAGGAAATATAGTATACTACTATATTAGGGGTTCAAATAATATATTTCTAAAAAAAATATATATAGTAGGCCAAACTACTATATTTTGCTAGCAGACTTTTGCCAGTAAAAGCTTTCTAAAAATAATAATTTAAGTATTAAGGCATTGAACAGCAAGAACATATTCATTTCAAAAGTAAAGTAAGTATTTTAACTACATTCTAACATTCTATATATTTTTTTTTCCACCTACATATTTTTTGAGGTAGCAGCTGCGAAAATACTATATTTGATAGAAAAAAAAGTTGACTACCCTAGTCCAGTGACCTTTGATGATCCAATATGATTAATTCATACTAGCGCAGAGTCGAAGTGCTTTGAAGCTAATTTAAGAAACAGTAACATAGCAAATTCGTTTATCTCCGCAATGTAATGCACATATTCCTGAGCTGATAATCAGCAGAGATAAAAGCGCACACGCCGTCGAATGTACGCGTCTTCTTTTTATTATCTCAGAATAGTAGGAGAGCCCAAGCGGGGATTTTGGGAGGCAAACATGCACCTTGTGAACTACCTACTCCCATCATACCTGAGCCTTTTATAACCCCTCGTCTGTGTAAATGGATGATTTCTGCCACGAGTTGAGAAAATTATTTTCAGATTTTAATTTTTTATATTTTGCGTTCAATCATATTTAGTTATGGTGTTTAATTTACACATCTAAATTAGATAAGTTTGTAGAGAAACTATTCAGGATTGATTTAAGACAAATGAAGCATGTACAGTAGAACTCGAATAGTAAGAGGAAAATCAGGCTACATAGACCCATGGTCTGTGTAGCCTGAACTCTATACATATCCCCAGGGATATGGAGTCGAACGACTAGGGCAGCAAAAAATTTTTTTTCAACGAACGAATTTTAGTCACGTCCAAATTGTCAGTCGTTTCAATAGGATCTACAGGAGGGTTCACTTAACATCCTTTCTTAATATCTGACGAGCTCGATTTTTTTACCTCTAATCGACCCCTTTGTACGGCCACCCCCACACACACCATGCAAACCAAGCAGATTAATATTTTTTCCGTCTTCAGAAACGTTACTGAACCCTGGAGTGTTCAATTATACTTGTAGCCAAACTAAATCGTCTGTCACTTCCAACTTCCAAGTGATTTAGGTTCGCTACAAGTGACGACCTCCACCGAGTGGTTTGTACGTCGGGTTTCATGGTGTCTCCGACTCGAGAGGTCCCGGATTCGAAACCCGGTGGTAGTTGTTTGTGTGATGAATACGAGCATATTTGTACTTCAGTCATGGATGATTAATATCTATTTCTATATAAATATACTTATATATGTACTGTATATGTATTCTATCCGTTACCCTAGTATCCCTTAGCACAAGCATTAATTACAGTGCTTACTTTGGGACTAGGCTAATTAGTGTGTGTTGGAAATATTTATTTATTTTACAAGTACTTATAATTAAGTCTGTTTATTTTCGATGTACGCAACGCCTTGGGACATATACTAGCTATAACTTATACCAGACAATACAGACCGTGCATTACGCGGTATGAATACAGCTTATACCTAAGCAGTTTATGCTGCCTAATGAGTACATTTAAGGTGCCTGTGAACTACCTACTACGGAACTTGGTGATTTGTTTGGGAGAAGCACGTGGAAATGCTTTTCTGGCATTCCGGCTTTACGGGGAAAGATTTCCTAACGTCCAGCTCCCGTCTGATTCTCGTACGCTAACAGCAGCTTTACAGTGTTAGAAAATCGCTCGATTGCTCCTGTGGCGGTTAGTGGTGGACGACCAGTGGATGTGTTAACGGAAGAATGTGTGTTGCGCGAACTGCGGCAAAGTTATTGAAGGTGGCCGGACTGTCTCTCAGTGGACAGTGCCTAGGAACAGTATGTGAACCACTCATCAGCCTCGTCGACGAGAATATTGTCTTTGGCTACTTGATCAACAACGACGGGCTGCTGGTGACGATTAGCACATTATTTGGGCGGATAAGTCCACATTACAAAAAAATGCATGTGGAATAGAAGAAATGCTTATGTATGGTCAGAAGTAAACCCACATGCCAGCCAAGAGACCGGCCATCAGGTCCGATGGTCCGTCAATGTTTGGGTTGGTGGTTCAAATAATTACATCCTTGGGCCAGTGTTTCTGCGTCGACTCAATGGACCTGGGTACCTTAACTTCATCAACGAACATTAAGTTGATATGCTTGATGAAATACCTCGGAGTATGGTTTCAACCTGACAGTGCACCACCACATTGACCGCGGCACGTATCGAGTTGTCTGAACAACGTTGGATGTATCAGTAGACCACGGGCCTGACCGGCGCGCTCTACGGATAATACCTTTGGGACTTTTTTTATTGGGATACGTCAAACAACCAGTGTTTAATCGGGAGTGTGATAGTGCAAATGAGATACTGGCTCAAATTGAAAGTGTCTTTGAGGAGCTCAGAGACAACTGTGTTATGGACACTTTATTGCCTCGTCCTAACCAAGAGACCTAACGACGAGCTCGAGATAAATGGAGCGCAATTCGAGGGACAACTTTTAAAACCGCAAAAAGGTCATGAGTAGGTATGAGAATTTATCAATTATGAAGTTACCTAGGTTACTTTATTATTTTATTTTTTTATTGAAATCATTAAACCAGGTAGGTTTCTCTATTAAATCAACAGCAGATTTTGATACGTAATGTTTTAGTTAATTAAAAATAAGTTTATTTTATAAAAGGTTATTAAATCTTTGACTTGCGGAAAGTCTCCCGGGCATGACGGTCTCAGCGTCGAGCATTTACGAAACGCGGGACCGCACTTGTATAGATTGCTGGCGCTGTTGTTTAACGTCTATTTGGTACATTCGTATTTGCCACAAGAATTGATGAAGTCTGTAGTGTTCCCTATTTTAAAAAATAAAACTGGAGATGTGTCATCTAGGTTAAATTACAGGCCAATTACATTGGCAACAGTAGTGGCTAAGGTGTTTGGAGTGCTTGATTCTCAACTCAGTAAATATCTAAACATCCACGATCTTCAGTTTGGCTTTAGGCCTGGTCTATCTACGGAAAGTACAATATGGACTCTCAAGCACGCCATCAGGTACTACACTGATAGACAGACGCCTGTATACGCCTGTTTTTTGGACCTATCCAGGGCGTTCGATCTGGTTGACTACAGTATTCTGTGGGATAAATTAAAGGGGTGTGGTTTACCCTCAGACTTAATATCTTTGTTTATGTTCTGGTACGGGAACCAGGCCAATTGTGTGAAATGGGCTGGTGTTCATTCGGAGGAGTACAGGTTAGAATGTGGGGTTAGGCAAGGGGGAAGAACTTCACCGAAATTATTTAATCTGTACATCAACGCGCTGATTGAGGAGCTTAGCGGTACACGTGTCGGCTGTCACGTAGGGAGTGTTTGCGTAAATAATATCAGTTACGCGGATGATATGGTGTTGCTGGCTCCTTCGATCAGTGCTTTGAGGATGCTTTTAAACATTTGTGAAACCTATTCAACCAATCATGGTTTATCTTATAATACCAGTAAAAGTGTATATATGACTTTTAAGGCTCACGGAAGGACTCTTGAAACCGTGCCCTCTGCAAAACTATATGGATCTGATCTCCGTAGAGTTACGCAATTTAAGTATCTAGGTCATATTGTTACAGATACTTTAAAGGATGACGCTGACCTAGAAAAGGAGCGAAGGGCATTGGCTAAGAGGGCAAATATGTTGGCCCGTAGGTTTGCTCGATGTTCTGACACTGTAAAAATCACTCTTTTTAAGGCACTGCTGCGGCTGCCGCGATATTGTAGTGCTTCGGGAATGTTCGCAGATGCGCAGGTCGACAGTTTCCCGGCTCTATTGCGCAAAAAAGAAGGTTCATTGCTACGGCGGGTTCGTGGTAGCCGCAGTAGAGTTGCGAGGGATTTAGTGGCTCGTGGGGACTGTCCACTGATAAATATTTTTGTAAATAGGGTTATATCTGTCTTTAATATAATTTACTAATATAGTATTAAGTATTGTATACTAACACATGGATCTATGTTGTCCGAATAATAAATGATTTGAATTTGAAATTTTGAATTTATTCGATCGTGCTTCATGCCTGTCATTGTGTGCGTACGAGCGTACTTTCGCCATACGATCGCCGTTCACTGGCGAGTATTTGTACCCTTTACATTGCGTGCTTGAAAAATACCAATACCAAAGATCCAATAAAAAAATACCACTGCCATTAGTTTACAATTTCATAGTATAATACATATATTTCAGCTTCAGGAGCGTTCCTCTTACACCCTGTATATATATTGTCGCGCGTGTTAACGCACGCTCGTGACGCTCGTAGCGTTTCAGCTTTCGCTGACTTAACCTCGCAACTTTCATGCTCTTCGGGAAGAGCTACGCACGCATACCACACACACAGAGACACACATATATATATATATATGTCGTGTGACGCTCGTGACTACGTAGGATTTTTCCATTTACACCCAGTCCGAAAAAGTTTCATTTTAAAATTTGTAAATTAATGTTTCCCTTTAAAAACATGAACACAGTCCGAAAGTTTCATTTTAAAATTTGTAAATTAATGTTTCCCTTTAAAAACATGAACAGGTCACAGGCTGTTGACGCTCATGCCACTGTTGCTTTATTAACTTCACTAAGATACTTGTCCTGAAAAGCAATGATGGATATGCAATTTTTTCTTTTGTTACACACTGTAAACGTCAAAAAAGTTAGCTAAGTAACGTAATAAGCCGGCAGATGGGTGGGATATTACCTTCTCCTTGCTCCAGTGCAGAACACACATTCTTAGAAGCACTATTCATACTGATTTTCTAAAATAAAAAAACATGGGAAAGGTTTGCAAAAATTTATTTTGTCTTTTCCGTGAGCGATACTGTCACACTATACAAATGGAACTGTTGACCGTGCCTTCTAATATTGAGTGTCAATGTCATGCAGTAAATAAGTCTGTTCAGACTTTCACATCTCAATATATAAGATGCCCCTTGTCCTGGACAAAATATTGGTGCTCCATGACTCTGACAATCGAACATAAAGAATGAGGAATTATATCTTCCAAATGCTAAATTTTTTGTTGGACTTGTCAAAATTCCATACCTATTTTTTTCAAAGAAATAAACTAAAGCTTTGCTCATGTTAAAACGATCAGGAAATATGTTATAGACGAATCCAAATATAACTTTTTCGAACTTAACAGAAAACGAATAAGGGAACATGTCATCAAATTTAGAATCTAAGTCTTCGAGCGTTACTTCGTGATTTGGTTTAGATGCTAATTTATCCTGACAAGTTTGATGATATTTATCACCGCATTCTACTATTCCATCAAGGAAACTACTTGTCCACGCACTGAGATCACAAGCCTCAACCATTACTATCGCTACAACATTTGTAGCCAGATATTGTTTTCCACGATGATTTGGATCAAATTTAGAATCCATTGGATGTAAAGTTCCCCACAGAGAGAAAAGGTCTCCAGGAAATTCGATATCCCACTCCTTCCACAGTGTGCGTGGAGTTTTTCTTTCAAATCCTAAATCATTGACAGGATTCATTCGTGACCATGGTATCGATTCAATATTTAGCCAGTACATTTTTTCATCGACAGTTGGCCGAATTTTTCTGCGTTTTAAATAAGGCATATTAGGATTTTCATCTGGCTTAAACAATGGACTTACTCTATAGTTCATTGCAGAATGTCGTGGTGCAGTTTTTACCGAAGTCAATTCGAAAGTATAGAATTCTGGGTGATTTACTGAAGCCGACGGAATTAATTTCTTAACTCTATGAATCAACCCGTCCATGGATCTATAAAGCGTCCACGATGCTACTTTATTGGCTTTTTGTTTAGGTACGGAATCCTTAGACGTAATATCACTGTCTTTTCTTGCAGGTTCTTCAGATACCGCTGATGCATAAGGATCAAAAAGATGATAATATCCTTCAGTTTGACATATAACTATACTACAAGTTGGAAATCTGACTAAAACGTATCTAAGTCTTCTTAGGACGGCATTCAAGTATTGTTCAAGCTTTTTTTCAGGATTTTCATTAACGACAATAATTTTTTTTATGTTAATATTTATAAATTTGCCGTCCAAAATAATATTTTTTATTACTCTCTTTTCGCAAACGTTGAGATTTGTGGCTTTTTCGTGAATTTCAAGACCTTTCTCTATGCAGGTATCTACCATGACATGATCCCACGTTCTGATAGGATGCATTGTAGCCATTAACATTGCTATCAAACAAACAAAATGACAAGTTTTGACATCTGAACTTGGGGTTTTCGAATCTTTGACTGAAGTTGTACCTTCAAGTCTATACCCACCATCCATTTGTTGATAGCCAACCACGGTTTGGCTTTTCTTTGAAGATTCATCAATACTGCTTTTTTTATCGGATTTTGTTGGAGATATAATTGATGGTTTTGATTTCGTGGATTTAGGTCTTCCTATTTCATAGTCATAATCTTCAG
This sequence comes from Chilo suppressalis, assembly GCA_902850365.2. NCBI lineage: Eukaryota > Metazoa > Arthropoda > Insecta > Lepidoptera > Crambidae > Chilo > Chilo suppressalis. The sequence continues at coordinate 11,521,588 of OU963906.1, read as the reverse complement.
GTAACTTCAAACGAGGTTCTGTCAGAAGTCTTCTCACTAATATTCTGCTCAAAATAAATTGCTGGTCTTCTTTTTTCCCGTCTTTGTTGAACAAGACCCTATAAAAAGTATAAATATTTAAAGGTCTTCTCGCAAGCTATTACAATGATTGCTTATATAGTTGCTGCATAACAATGGACCTAATTCTGGCATAAATTTCTAAATCTTAAATGTTTAACATCATGCCAGAATCAGGCTCAATATTTAAAGGCGATCGTTATTTACCTAATCACGAGATCATGTAAGTAGGTGAATCTCAATAAACATGCATTCCCTTTGCCTTTTCCGTCTCTTAAACCCATAGGATTACATGTGCTTCCATCAAATAAGTAGTATAATCCATTTCTCTTAAAAAATGCACAGCTGTAGTTGGATGTTGTGATCATTCCTCGATCGTATCTCAAGAAAAACTTATTTGTCAACACGTTTTCCAATTGCCAAGTGGCACCTTCACCCACTACATCAATGTTAGCGTGATAAGCCTGAAAATATATCAGTTCTGTCAATAATACCTTATCTAGTAATTTGCTACTTACACAAATGAAATGTAAATAGTAAAAAAACTAAATTATAATTTTAAATGAACAAGGGAATAGTAAACTTGGGTACATTAACTGGCCAAACAAAACATGTCCAGTTATAAATTATTCATATACCAATATAAAATTTTAGCGCCTTAGAAGTTAAAAATCCATTTACAAGAAAAATTTACATCTAAGGCCCACTTGCAGCAGATTTACTAAATCTAGATTTAACTAAAAGAAGATACTACATTTAACATATACATAAATATCGAAACATACATAAATCTAGTTTTATTTAAAGAGATTTAGGCCCACTTGCAGCTAATTTGCATTTGAATTTCGATTTAACTAAAACTTGGCTTAACTTAAACTGTCTAAACGTCAATGTCAATTTGACAATATTGTATAGGCTAAATCTGTTTTTAGTTGAATTGAGATTTAGCAAAATTGTTGCAAGTGGACGTTAGTTAGGCAAATTTGCTGTAAGTGGGCTTAAACTCTAGATAAAAAAACATATTGAACTATCTAACTACGAGTACATGTAAAAAAAATCAGTTAGCACGGAGGAACTCACTCACTCACCTGATGTCCAATAGCAATTTTCGGTAGAATATGAACAGGTGCAAGTTGAAACTTTTCTTTCTTTTTACTATGTAATTTTTTCGCTGTGTCCACTACAAAATTAACGATGCCTGGAGTCCAAGTGTTTAAGGTATATTTGTATGATGTTACTATTGCCATAATGGCGGCAAATGGAAGGACTTCCAATCCTTTCTCATCAGATATGCCCTGAGTTGTTCCTCTTATAATTTCAGTATTGTCTGGTAAGTTCTTGAAATTACTAGGGTGCAGGCGTTCCTGCGACGGAGTTAATTCTGCTCGGGCTTCCATAAGTGGCGTGGTGAACTTCTTCCGTAACTGCCTAAGTTTGAATCTAAATTTTGCATCTTCTGCGAGCAATATACGTCTATCTACATTGACAGGCTCCATGGTCTCAACTTCATCTTCCATCGGTATTGCGGGAAGTGCAAGCTGTAAAAAAAAACTCATTTCATATGAGTGAAACAGTGATCAGTGTCAGTACCCGTGATGTAGGTAACCCTGAAATATTGTCAGAACGTGAGAGCCGCTTAATAACTGTGATGAGTATATCACTTACTGGAGAGCAGCATCGGTTGAAGCTATAATTGTTATTATAGATAATGTAGCAAAGAGATAAAAACTGAATTGAAAACTCTTACCGGAACTTCAGGTTCTCCTTGTGGTGAAGGCGGTGGGGGCGGTAGTGGCGGTGGGAGCTCCTCGGCTTTTCTTCGTGCCTCTTCCTCTTCGGCTTTACGTCTTTCTTCCTCTTCCTTCTTTCTTTTCATCGTTTCTTCATCCTCTTCTTCTTCGACCTCTTCCTCCTACAGTATCACAATGGTTTATAAGAAAATGACTGAAATTATGTTACAGTAAATTAGATGAATTTCTAAATCTGTGGATGTTTGCAGTACTGACCATGGAAACAGAATTTTAATATCATCTTTTCATTATCTGAGACACCAGATGTGGAGTCAGGACAGGAACTCAGAATAGACAATATGCCAACGATAGGCATTCTTGATGTCACAACAATCTATAGACTATAATGACTGCTTCCTGTACTAGGAACCAATATGGTGTCCTGGTGTAATGGATAATTTCCTAAAATATTTCTAGGTACTAACCTCTTCCTCTCCACCTTCCGGAGGCTGTAAAAATACAGGATTTCGTTAATAATATAAAACTTATAGGTCTCAAATAAAATGAAGATTGCACCGCGGAAATTAATACTTTTGAAATTGTTATAAAGCGTATTAATAGCATTAGGACCGGCTGAATAAAAATATGGTTATATTAAATAACATGTTACATTTTATATTACCCGACAGGACAAACGTAAGCGGGAGTTTCCGATAAAAATAGAACTCATATGACAAGGCCCAGCAACGATTTGCGCGCTCGGTCTGTTTTCAAAAGATAGACCCTTTTTTCTCCTATAAAACGCCTACCTACTATTTTTTTTAATTTCATGTTAATTACAACACAAAGTTTGTAATTAACATGAAACATTTGACGACCTTTGTGGCCGAGTGGTTTTTACGCCGGGTTTCATGGTGTCGCCGACTCGAGAGGTTCCGGGTTCGAATTCCGATGTGGGCAGATGTTTGTGTGATGAATACGTGCATTTGTACTCCAGTCATGGATGTTTAATATGTATTTCTATTTAACTATACTTACATATGTACAGTTTATGTATTCTATCCGTTACCCTAGTAAGTCTTATAGTGCTTACTTTTGGGCTAGGCTAATTGATGGGTGTGTTGGAAATATTTATTTATTTATTTAAAGTAATCTGAGAATAATTACATACAATAGCGTGCGCTTTTCTAAATTTTCGGGGGACAAATTAATGTTAGCACATCATGTGCGTTTGTCGTTCGACCTTCGTCTGCGCAGGCCTTAATGCATATCGCTACGTACCGGCATTGGCGGAGGAGTAGGAGGAGGAGTTGGTTCGGGATCTGGGTCGGGCTCAATGGGTTCGTTGGTTTTGTCGCGCGGCTTTGGCCATGGCGGCACAACTTGTGTTACTGACACCGTCGGTGAATCCAAGTTTACTAAACCAAGTAAAAGATAATTAGATCAACTTTGAACCGCATCTAGAAACAATTGTAAAGAAATATTTTGTCGATCTAATATTTTACTCCGTGTTGAGGTGGAGTCCAGTCCATCGGGACTTTAATATAAAATAGGTAGCATAAAAACGTCCACGAATTTTGTGTCAAATAATAAAAGTATGTTTAATTGTAATAATAATGTCTACATCTATAAATTTGCCGTGTCCTTACAGGGCTCTTGTTTGCAACCTAACCATACTTGTAACACCTATGTGTACAACAAGATGCAATAAATGAATATGAAAGGGTATAGTCTAACACAGGGCTGTACAAAAACAAAACACTATTTTTACCAATTTTTGGTTCCAGCGGTTCCGGTGCCATATTTTTGTATCTCAGAGGAATCGGTGGAAAGTAATCCTCTTGTATACTATCCACCAACGATATAATGTCCCCCATTCGCTCTTCGTCTACTTGTGGCTATAAAAATAATTTTATGCGTTATTTTCTTTGACTTTAAATCTATATCCCCGTTCGTACTCCGAACACTAAACGCGAATAAACTACCATTACGAAATATAAATTATTGTCTTGCTTCAAAACTTTGCCGCTTTGCCACGTTATTTAATCGAATATGCCGCCAACTACATTATTGTTACTTCCCTATCCGTTAATAGACTTTTACTATCCGATAATAATAGAGTTTTTAGGTGGTAAATTCTTTAGTTTAGTTTCTCTCTTAGTCCTGTATAATAGAAGTAAAGTTTGTAAAGTATATTTACTCCAACAGTTTTTTCTTTCAGGTTATCCATCGGTAAAACATCGTGAAATATTTCTTTGCCGTCCCCATGTGCTTGGCTTGCCGGAAGGACTTTCTTTTTCACCTTTTTAGATCCGAAAAGTTGTTCATCACTCAGAGTGCACACTATTTGTGTCTGTAAAAGATGTAAAAGTTTATTAAAGAATTCCGTTGCATGATTTTTTTTCCATTACACATGCAAAAATGTTTTGAGGATAATGATAAATTTTACCTTTGGTTCTCTTTTTTTTAATTTTAGTACTTTGAATGCATGTATGTAAAATTGAGTTGTGGCTGGCAAATAATCCCAATTCTTAGTGAAAACTTCAACAATGGCGTCTGAATTAAGTAGCATCAAACAACAAGCTCTTCCTACTTTAACAGACCGTCGACCGTCATTCGTGCGTGGATAAGGATCAAACATATAGAACATATCCTTTTGCCTCCACATTGCCAGTGCATAATTATTGAATTCTAATATACCACTATTATACTCATGACTGAAAAACTCTTCTAAGCCAGTTCTTATATTGAATAAACATTCTTTTGTTGTAAAGAGCTGTCCTTTGACCCTTTCTCTATATATGATAATTTCGCAAGCATACGGCCCGATAATGATTTCATTAGGTATATTGTCAATAGTCAAGTCTACCATAACTTTTGGATGGATACAGTCAACATAGAGTATGTTACCCAAACGCAAGATTTTGTCCAAGGTTTTCGTAAACCAAGTGTTGGGAGGTGATATTTTAGCATAGGTCATAGCCGCTACTGCAATAGTTAAGGCTTGACGATATTTGGTATCTTCAAAGCATCGGTCACCTAAATGCATGTTTGCGTTTACTATGGCACAGTTCTCATTTAAAATTCTGTAACCCATCATAGCCTTTTCAGCTTGAGTTAACTCTTTGTCTGATTCTAAATCTTCGTCACATTTCTCGTCAATCATTTTCAATACTTTCACAGGGGCCAGAACAAATTTTTGATCCTCCACAACACTGCGTGCCAATAATATGTCAGAAACGGAATTCACGTCTCTAACGTTCATAAGAGCAGCACAACCGTTAGCAAAATTTGAATAGGCTTTAGAGTCTCTTCCAGCTGGGTCAAATATATAATAACAAATGCGATCCTTCCAAATTACTACCTTTAACACCCTGTAATAGAAAATAATTTCGTTTAAACAAATTAAAAAAGAACAAGAGAGAGGAAAATGCTAAATTCATACCTTGTCATCAAAACTCCAGCTCGGTTATCACGGAAGAAAGCTTTTAGTCCCCTACAAAGGTTGTACACAGTTGGATCCAGAGACATAGTATATCCGACTATATCAGGCTCGCCAAGCAAAACTTGCATACGTTTTCCATTTAAGACCAGCGTTTGTTTTTTTCCAAATGGCAATACTTCACAAATTCCTTGAACGGCAGAATGGTCGTGAACTTTTTCTAAGCATTGCACGTACCTAGTGAATTTAAATTAAATAATATACTTAAACATCTCCTCTCGTCTCATATTATAAGAATTATTTATAATATGTATAATCACCACTGATCTCCAGCGTCTACCAAATTGTCAACGAGTTTCATCGTCCACTGTTTAGGATGGTAATGAAATGCCAAACAGTAAGCCATTACACTCATGGTAAGCGCTTGCCTACCTCTAGATCTACCGCCTGTAACCAAACTTAAACTCAAACTACTAAGATCATCATAATTCATTCATATAAACATCGAAAAAGAGAAGACATTTGTATAGTTTTGTTAACAACAAAGATGATGGTAATGTGTTAGGGTTATTATTTAAGAGCACAACTTATTGAGATAACTAACCCGTCCACTAATCTCTCATAATTTGACTCCCATGGGATTCGGAATCATAATATTTCAACATTATGTCCCTCCCACTCCCAAGACAAGAAAGATAGTTTTGGAACAACGCAACGTATGTTGCTAGTGTTGATCGTTGTGAATAAATATGCAGTACTCTCTGAACTTTAGAAAGTCCTTCAGCCGACCGCTGCTTTATTTGTTAATAGCTATTTTTAATTTATTTCTTTTGTTATGTTTTTCTTATCTTAGGTTTTTTTTTAATACTTATTTATACAGGGTGAAATTGAATGTTTTGATGAAACTTCGTGGGAATGTTGGGTTACGTATATAGAGTATCTCTGAATTTTTTCGGATTTTTTAAAAAATGATTTAAAATTTTTTTTTTTTTTTTTGTTATATTTTAAGTCCTTTCCTCCTTTTGGGTACTAAATAATTATTCTTTTAAAACATGCATACAGAGTAAGTAAAAAACAAGTAATAAGCACTACTAAAAAAGACGTAAAAACAGGAGACGGGCGGCCGGGAGCAATGACCGCTCCCGTCGTTGAATACCTTCCTGCCTACCTATCTAGGTATGCGCGGTGCACAGCGCAGTGAGCGAGCGGAGTCTCAAGCGCGCGTGCGTATCTTTTAAATTTGTGACAAGACAAGATTTGCAAATAATGCCTTGATTAGTTCTTGTTCTGTGCCCTCAATATAAGAATTTGGATATGGTGTGTTGTTATTGCGAGTGTCACGGAATACTCAGCAGAGCCACAAGGCTTTACGAAAGTAGGTTTGGTGATTTATTGGGAAGTTATAGAGAAAAAAATTAATAGGTACATCGGTCTCGTAAGTACTTTTGAATACCTGGTAATAAATTTCATTCTGAGCCAAGTATTGAACTGCAATAAGTATTTCCTTTTGTTTAACTTTTGCCTATTTCCAATCGTGACAAAATTATTATTAACTTTTTAAGTTTTTCTCTGCTTAAGAGAAGATGACATTTGTGCTTATTATTTCAATTTCAATAAAGGCATCTAAGACGATTTTATTGTATTGTGTGGAATCAAACGAGTCAGCTGAGCTCTGTGTACGTACCTACTCACTCAACGGCTAGCGGGCGCGGTCGGTCGTTGACCCGCGGTGGAATTTTACTGTTTTTCCGTTTTTTAGAAGTGCTTATTTATTAGTTGTTTTTCACTGGATATGTAAGCATGTTTGTTTAATATGAATAACTACTCAAAAGGAGGAAAGGACAAAAAAATACACAAATTATAAATAAATACATGAAAAAAAATACTTCAAAAAAATCCGAAAAAAATCAGGCATACTCTATACTCGTAACCCAACAATCTCACGAAGTTTCATTAAAACATTCAATTTCACCCTATATAAAAATACTGTAAAAAATTGCAAACATTGCAAATGTTTGGATTGTTGATAAAAACCAAGCCTGTGTTAATAATCAACTTAGGCACTTACCAAACGTTTAATACTTAACTATTCAATTAAACTAAATTGTTTCGAAAAATAAATAATGGTGTCGATTCTGGCGTGGTTCTCTTAATCTAAACTTAAATTTGACATCAGTGTATCCTTTTCATGCTGTATACAGAATGAAAAGGAGAGACTGTTGTTAAATATAGTTTTAAGTTTAGAGAATCGTGGCAGAATCGACACCAATAGCTTAGTAAAAGAAAATAATAATAATAACCGAGCTCAGGAACAAACCACCGATCATTTGGTCTCAAAATTACGGATACATATCTTGTGTCAAATACTCTACTTCCGTTTCATAGAATCTCAAATCAAAATAATACTAAAGAAGTTTTCAATTCAATAAACTTTACAAAACTGAAGAGATTGACTTGGACAGATCGATCAATCAAGTAAGTAATATGTGCTGGAGGAGTGACTTAAAGTTAACCCAACAAGGTCTTCGATGTATTAATTGAACCAATGTCCAAAATATTCGCCAGAAAGACTTACCAAATTTTGCATCATACATGTTAAATGATCCGGTGAGGATGCCATAGTGAACGTCGGGTTTTCTTTCTTTCGTACAAGGTAACACAGTAAGAGAATGCGTTTGAAGTGTCCCACGTTTTAGGTTTGCTGGTATTTGAACCTAATGAAGGGAAAGTCGGTAAACGATCAGCATATTTGAAACCAAAACGTAGCTGTCCTTTTATCCTACATGCATCGTAGTATATAAGCCTAAAACTAGTGAAACAGAAGGTTTCGTTGGAAACAATAATGTAGAGTAACTAGGTACCTCGTTAATAGATAATCTTTTTTTGAAGAAATGTAACTTACATGTTCTGGTCTCGGTATTTCGTCAAGTCCACAAACAGAATCATCGTCCTTCACATGTTTACGGCTGCTCTTAGCTCTTGGTTTTCCGTCAGTAACACCCAATGTGGTGTATGAAACTTCTGATGCAGACCTAAAATATATACAATCAAATTTTAAATAAAACATTTCGGTGAACGTTCCTAATATATTAATAAGGCTGCCACAATAATAACAAATTCCACCTTATGTTCCGATGCTGCATCTTACGTTTTGTCATAGCCGCGTAACGTCTGTAAAAAATATCTAATTTAATTAAAACAGACCACACCTACTCACAAAGTTCATTCTATGTGAAATTCTAAAGGCTAGTCAAGGGTTGAATGGCGGCGATTAGCGTTTTGTATGCCGGCGGGACTGTGATGACTTGATAAGAACAGTTAGGATTTATATTATCTAGGCCCTTGTTTGTTTGATATGATAAATAAGTAATGAGTGCAAATCGTTACAGCACTTGACGTTAATTCTTTTGTGGGTGACTTGCCGCCTAAGCGTGGTGGCTTAATGGCTTAATGTGGCCGCAAAATGTCTTGACTATGTGCGATTACCGAGTTACCACCCTGTGAAAATGTGGGTGGTGGTGTCGGCTACACGGCATATAGCCTATTGTCGAGGTGACTACTTGAGAAAATAGCAGGGGTCATCTTCAATAGCTAAACAGATTTGTAATAACGTGGGAATGCACCTACTCAAAGAAAAGGATCTTCTCTCATTTTTTCGTTGTTTCGTCTTTGCATACGAATGCGTCGGTATAGGTACAAATGGCGAAAAAGCAATAAGGATATACTTACCTACATTTTTTCCTTTTACATGTTTTTTTGCAGCAGACACTGAAAACATTAAAAAATATTTCATGTTCTTGAATAATCTCCACGCGTTGCAAACATTATTTCATCGTTCTTTACTCTATTTTCTACACTGCACTTGCATCGACTTGCTATCATAAGTAGCTTGATACACATTGAAGATCTAAATTTTAATTGAATATATAACACAACACAAAGAAATACAAACGATGAAGGTAAGTAACTACTATAATTATAAACATTGAAAGAAAAAAATACCCTCGTTTGTGGCACGGTCGTCGCCTCTTTTCTTTTCTCCTGAAACCAGAAAATTTACTTAGTAGTTATTAGAAATGATTTAGAGATAGTTATTTTGAATATTATTTAGAAAGAAGAAAATTATTCTGCAGCTGGCATAAAGAAAGAAAAAATCGTATTCCTTAGACTCGGTGCATTAGCAACTAAGTAAATGAAGTCCGAGTAAATATAGGTACTTGTTGCCAACAACTACCTATATTTACTTAGACTTTAAAATCATTACAGTTCTGCAAGTAATAGCCCAGTACATTAAGAACTACCAAGAAAAGCTTGCTTCCCATGCAAACGAAGTGGCTAAGAAGTTAAGTGAAAAGGCTGGCTGGTGTAGGTACAACATGCCCGTTCGAAACGATATGAGACGTCCCGACTTTAAATTAAAATATTTTAACAGGCAAAACGAGAGTTAATTGTAAAGATTACAAAACTAGACTTGACTTCTTTCTGTCGAAAGAAATGGCTTATTGGTAATAAAAAAAATCCATAAAGCAGAAAGAAAGGAAAAAAACTCGTACCCCAGTATCTTTGGTCCGGTAATATGGACGGCATCAGGAACAAAGTCCTTATCTCTGTTGATGATTATACCACTATGTGGTTTGTAAAGCCTAGAAACAAAATTTATAATTGTTTAATTAATTATCATCTTTGCCTATGTGTACTATATTAAAATTACAATAATATCTTACTAAGTAGAAAGAACCTTGCTTACACACCCCTGCCCCCCTAGCATGAGCACTGTTATAGCCTATTGCTCGTTTTCATGACGCTGAATTGTCAAATTACTATGGAGTTTGACAGTTACAGCGGCGATAAAAAACATCATATAATTTGTATCGGGTTGCTTATGCTACGGGGACAGGTCGCAATAATAAAATATCTAAACGGAAGCGCTGATTTCTTTGAATTTGGTGATGTAGATATATTAGGTAGTTATATCTCGTGTCGAAATATTCGAATTACGAATTTAAAGATGTACTTTATAAACGCACATGCATAAAACTCATTACAGTACTGATAGCTGTATAGTAATAGTTATTGATGCAACTGTTGTAAAAAAACACTACAATCATGCTATAAAACCGCTATTAGAGATTCTGAATAATGTAAGCTTATTTCCAACATAAAAACAACCATAAAAACCATTATAACACACGTTTCAGTGTTATAATGTTTTTTTATAAGTAGGTTTCATAATACACAATACTTCTTCGCTACGATATATTTTATTATATAATTGCGTAAGAAATTCAAATCTAACAGCACTAAAATCCAAGAAAGTACACAAGGTGCAAAGGGAAAATTTAAGTATGTAGGTATATGTAGCAAAGCTAACTTTGCAATGTCCTTAATATGATAGAATAAAAAAAGGGCAATGTATCCCTATGTTTAACCCCAATTAATATTCTTGATACTTTGATTTTTTTGTGTATCATAAAATTCAAACATGTTTTTTGTTATATCTCGGGTTCCTTCTACGGTATACATTCATTACTTATAAAGTATATATTTTTTCTAGTAAACTTTTCTTTAGATTTAAACATCTAGCAGTTAAATGCTTAAAAATAAATACAAACATAAGTATATATTTATATAACAATACAGAACTTTAAAGGAAACGTTATTAAAACATGTATTTCTGCTACCATTAAACCGGATATTCCAGGTTCTCTCAAGTCTAGATAGGAGTAGCTTTCTTAATGTTGGTACTGTGTTATAAAGCTAAATTTGCAAAGGAATTAAGTGGCATTATTTAAGTTCCATAATTATATGAATTCTGATTGTTAAAATTAATATAAGTAATGAATGGTGACGATTCTAACATGTTTCTCTAAACTTAAAACTAATAATAATAATACACACTTTATTGCTCACATACAAATGGACATAGGTACAAACAATACATTAATAACAATAATATGGGCAAAGGCGGTCTTATCGCTACAAGCGATCTCTTCCAGACAACCTTCGCAGTATAGGTAAGCTAAACGGAAAAGAAGATGTAGTAAGCCAGCAGAGTCGATGAGAAATGTAATTAATATAATATACGTACATATAAGTAATTGTCTATCATACACTTACATATACATACATATTATATATATATACACACACATACATACCACATATAAATATATATAATTGAACATAAATATATACCTACATACTAACAACATATGTAATGTTAAAGTAGACTAAGTTCGCAGCAGAAGGAGAGTATGTAATCTACTTTTAAATATGGGAAGTGACTTTGAACTCCGGATTTCAGACGGCAGATTGTTCCAAAGTTGAGCCACTTTAACTGTAAAGGAATCCCTATAGTATTCTGAGCGAGTTAAAAGGATCTCCAACAAATTATCATTTTTGGAGCGCAACATGCGGTTGTGGTCCGTACCTAGAAATTTGAAACGTTCCTTAAGGTAAGGGGGAGTGCGAGGGAGTGCGAAGTTCATGCTGTATAGAGAATGACAAGGATACACTGTTGTCAAGTTTAGGTTTAGAGCATCATGCTAGAATCTCCACTAATATATACTTTATAAGTAATGAATTAATGGAATACTGTAGAAAGAACCAGAGATATATACATACCTTAATTTTTATATTCAACATTCAAAGTATCAAAACTGTTTATGCAAGCTTAACAATGAAAGTGACAGAAACGAGTGTTGCTACAGTAGTTTTTTTTTTAATTTTTTCATGACCATGGATACAAGTCCTTCAGTCGTACACATAGGTAATACAAAACAATGAAGATTATAAAGATAGAATTTAAAAATAACAATTATAAAAAAAAAAACAAATTGAACAAAATTAAGAATCATTGATAAACAAAAGTATGACAAATTTAAAAAAGGAAGTTTGGACTTATTTCTATTTAATTATTTACAATATCAAAAATAATCTATTGTAAACAAAATTTTATCTTTACTTTTTATTTTCTATAAAATTAAATAATGGTAAATAAAAATCTGAGTTGCTAAGCAATTCCTGAACGCGGCGGTGAATGCATATTTTGTTCCGTTCACAAATGTCACTCACTTCGCTAACCAATAATAACCGTTGTAAATTGAACTTTGGGCAGGTCATTATTAAGTGATCCAGGTCTGCATTTTCTTCTCTACAATGGAGACATTGAGCACTGCTAAAAATCTTGATCCTGTGCATGTGTGTTGGAGTCAGGCAGTGTCCGAGACGCATACGGGAAATAACCGTTATAAATTTTCTGCTTCTGTATTTGAACCTCTCAAGCCAGGGTTTGTTTTGGATATCCTTCTGAATGTCTGCTAACCATTTTCCTTTAGACTGTAATGTGATATTCCAGTAATCCTTCCATAACTTGTACAAATTATTCCTGAAGATCGGTTTAAAATCTGTAAAAGGAACTTTCAAAATGTCGCTATGGTTTTCATCAGGATCTATGTGTGCGAGACTGTCTACTATTTCGTTGCCTTCTATGCCACTGTGTGAAGGAACCCAACAAAATTCCACATTAATGTACTTATTTCTAAGTTCTTCTATTAAATGTACAATATTATACAAAATGTAATTACTTTTAAAACACAGGAGCCCATTTAGAAGTGCTACTAATACACTTTTAGAATCAGTAACTATTATTATATTTACACTATTTACAAAACTTCTGTTATTTACAAAAACTAATGCTTGATATACTGCATAACATTCGGCTGTAAAGATACTGCACTGAGAATCTAATTGAATGGTCAAAGTATAACTGTCTTGTGGATCATATAAAGCAGCCTTAACATTATATTCATTTTTTGAGCCATCTGTATAAATAAAATAGCTATCAGATTTTATAGCTTTAAATTGCATAAAGTCATTTTTATTTAATATATTACCTAAGTAAACTGTATCAGTGTTAATATTAATGAGCCCTTTGAAAGGGCATATATAAACTGGCCAAATATTTATATTATTTTATTTAATCTTTATTGCCTTTACAATGCAAATGGCGGACTTAATGCCAGTATGGCATTCTCTACCAGTCAACCGGAAAGAAGGTGCAGAGAAAATAAAACGGCAGACAACGAACAGAGAAAACATTAAAAAGCATTAATCACTTATACATACATATATAAATATACATTCTAGCAACATATATAATAGGTACACACAAATATATACATACATAAATACATATCTAATAATAATATACAGTGTCTGATTATAGTATCCTAATTCAAATTCAAGCATTTTGCGATAAATTTAAATAATGTTTCCGCGCCAAAGCCCTAAACGCATTCCTGTTTGGGGCATTACGCACGTGTAAAGGAAGTGCATTCCAGAGCCGGATGGCAGAAAGGGTGTACGAGCTGGAGACAAACCCAGTATGGTGAATGGGTACTTCGAGTATTAAATTATCATTGGAACGGAGATTTAATTCATGGGAAGACCCCAGGAACTGAAACCGAGATTTCAGATATCCAGGGGTGCGTGGATCGTATAGTAAATTGAAAAGGGTAAGAACTGTCCTTAAGCACCTATGCTCCCGAATAGGTAGCCACTTAAGTCTATTGCGGAACTCTGAAATGTGGTCGTATTTACGTAAACCAAAGACGAAACGAATAGTGTTATTGAGAAGACGATCCAATTTAGTAAGAAATAGTTGATTTATATCAGTAAAACAAACATCAGCATAATCAAAGAGAGGATGAACAAGGGATTGTACAAGAGAGATTTTAGTACGCGGAGGGAGAAAATTCTTGAGGCGATAAAGCGAACCAAGTGTTCCATTTACCTTACCGACATATGTTCTCTATTTGGCCATCCCAACTAAGTGTGTTATCAATTACGAGGCCAAGATTTTTTACTTTCGTAGAATAGGGGATCACTACATCGTTGAACTTAATGGCTGGAACTGTGTTCAAATGAAGCCGTGAAATCTGTCGAGAACTGCCAATAATGATCGCCTGACATATGACGGGGTTGATGGTAATCCCAAAGTTATGAGACCACTCACGTATACGAGAGAGGTTTTGGTTGAGTAAACAGACTGCCCTCTCCAGGTTTGGTAGGGTGTCTTGCGTATACAGCTGAAGGTCGTCTGCATAAAGATGATAAGAGGTAGAAAGAACGGAAGTAAGGGAGTGCAAATATCACTTTTATGTATGTTTTGAGACTGATTTTTAACATGAGTGTATATTTTTATAATTTCAGGAGCAGTGGCAAGTGATTTAGCTGTTATATTTACAGCTGATGCTGACTGAAGAATATTTCAAATGCTTTCAAACTTTTTGGAAAGGATATTAAATGATGACAAAGTTTTTAAGCAAAATCTTTCTGCCAACTGTAAACGCCTAAGGAACAAAGGAGGTATACATGTGTCTATTTCCAAAGAGTTAATAGGTGTAGACCTCATTGCACCACATATTAACCTTAAGCCAATGTTTTGTTTTACATCAAGCCTTTTTAGCAGAGAGCTGCTAGCATTGTTATAAGCTAAAGCTACTATAATCGAAATGGCTTCTGACTATGCTTTTGTACAACATGCTCATTATTCTGGGATCCGAACCCCAGAATGTTCCAGCCAAATACCTCAAAATGTTGATACCTTTCAATGCCTTGGCACTAATGTGTCTTATGTGTTTGTCAAATTTTAATTGGTTGTCAATAATTACACCTAAAAATTTATGCTCATTTACTATATGGATTTTATTATTGTCAAATGAAATGTCAAGGTTATTACTATTTTTACTAAAAACTAAGGCTGAACTTTTTTCTGGACTAATTTGTAG
Organism: Chilo suppressalis; assembly: GCA_902850365.2. Lineage (NCBI taxonomy): Eukaryota > Metazoa > Arthropoda > Insecta > Lepidoptera > Crambidae > Chilo > Chilo suppressalis. Next base: position 11,506,568 of record OU963906.1, on the reverse strand, counting down.
TTTCAGCTTATTACAATAATAGGCATGTAATTGTTCTAAAGCAGTATTGATATTATTTTGAGCTATACTTATGTTTTGATTAATGCTGTACAAAAGCAAGTCATCGGCAAATTGTAAAATATTTACATGGTCAGTATTTACATATTTTAATATTTCAGAAGTGTACAAGTTGTACAGTAATGGAGAGAGAGTTGCACCTTGCATGGTACCTTTGTTAGCATTTCTTGGTCCATGCAGCCTATTATTGAATTTGACATAAACTATGAATTTTCTTAATCAAAATATAGGGTAAATTATCAAGACCTGGTGTAGTGTCTTTTCTACTTTGTAATGATATGTTCAGTTCATTTTTCGTAAATGGCTGATTCAAAAAGGAATTTATTTGATTTTCTTTCGAATTATTAAATAAACTTATAAGTCTTTCCTCATCATTGTCAGAATAGTCTGATAAGCGGTCTAAGAAACTTGGAACCCATTCATCTTCAAAATGTTTGTTAAGACTGTTACCTATCCTTTTAAACTTTTTAATGTATTTCCATATTCTAGAGATAGGTGTTAATCTGGCAAAGCTACTGCATAGATTTTTACAGGATTCCCTACTTTCCTCTTTTATAGTTTTTTTCTTTAGAGCATCAAGTTTTTTATATTTAATAAAATTGTCTATAGTTGGGTTTGATTTGTAAAACTTTAATGCCTCTGGATTTTTTAACAGCAGCCGCACATTTTGGGTTTCACCATGGAGCTGGCTTTCTGTGGATGTTAGGGGTGGTCTTCTGTTTACATTTAGGGATAGTGATATCTCTTAAGTTATTTAAAATATTTACAAAATTATTATACAATTCTAATGCAAAACCATTTTTAGTATCCAATTCAGAGAAACAGGTTTCAGACATTGTGTAGAATTTAAACCAATCAGCTTTACTATAAATATATTTTTCTTCTTCAGGTGAAACTTCATACAGAGATGGTTGAATGTTAAGCTGAAGGAAAGTTGGATAGTGGTACCTACCCATGGTGTCAGAATGGACATGCCAATCGCATAAGTGGGCTATTGAAGAAGTAGCAAGTGCTATTGCTGAGACTTGTCTATTGGGATATGGACAAGTGGTTGGAGAGCCATCATTTAAGATGCATAGATCAAAGTCATCTATAATACTATAAAAACTATTGCCCCTATTGTTACTACTCTGACACCCAAAAGCTATGTGATGGGCATTAAAGTCACCCATGATAATGCATGGTTTAGGAATACTGTTTATTATATTATTTAATTTATTATCAAATCGAGTACTGTTGGGTGGACAGTATACACCTAAGATGGATATGTCACCTGACTGAGTTTTAATAGATATCCCAACATTTTGTATAGACTCATAGAAATGAGTATCTAGTATTGTGTATTTCAAACCATGTTTGACTAAAATGCCCACACCATTATGTCTGTTTTGAGATTTTTTGTAAATAAAGTTGTAATTAGGAAAATTAGGAATATTGGAGTTGTTGCTGAGCCAGGTTTCATTTAATAAACAAATATCAATATTTTTTTTTGTTTTGAAGAGCATTTGCAGAAAAGGTTTTTTACTCTGTAAACTTTGTATATTAAATTGAACTATTTGTAAATAAGTATCCATTAAACTAAATGTGATATAAATATTTCTTTAATTTTCTTAGAATTTAAGGGGGTTTGTTCTTTTCTATTACCTAAAGATACTAAACATTTAACTATCGCATTAAGTATGATTTCATTACTTGCTATCTGATTAATGTCAAATTCACTAGATTTCTTATTTTGGTACACAAGTTGGGGGAATGTATTTTCATTGACTGGTGGGGGTGTCACACTCACCACAGTGGCATAAGATTGCTGCGAGTATTTTTTCTTATTTTCCTCCATTTTCTTCATTCTGATAGGACAGTCTCTGGAAATAGCTAAGTGGTTACCATTACAATTTATACAAACAATTTCCTCAACGTCACATTCTTTGTATGAATGTTGTCCAGCACAGGACGAACAAGTCTGGTTGCCTTTGCAAACCTTGGCTGAGTGGTTGTATCTCAAACATTTAAAACATTGAAGTGCAGGTGGTATGTATTGGTGAACACGGTATCTATATAATTGAATATATGCATATTCAGGCAGTGATGTTGTTGCAAAGGTGACTGCTACAGTGGTCAATGGGATAAGGCCGTCATCAGTTTTCTTCATTACACGCTTTACTGATATTACTTCAGCGTCACAAGTGATGTTTTTATAAATTTCCTCATTGGAGAGCTCTTTAGGCACGTATTTTAAAATACCAATAGTCTCTGTTAAATAGGCTGGGACGAAAGCGCGCATTTTATGCTTGGCCAGAAAATCATCCATTTTGATGAAAGAATTTGCCATGGACGGTTTTTTAAAAGTTACACCTATTTTGTGGGCGTTGACTCTATGAACGCCAGCTATTCCTTTAATATTTTCAGTGAATAATTTGGTAATAGTAATAGGGTTTTTGTTTCCTAGTTTTTCCTGTTGAGTCGATTCTACAAATACTGTGCATTCTCCTGAGTGATTCTCTATAAATCGTCGTTTATAATTGTGTTTGGTATAAACTTTATACTTATCAGTAGATACAGTGGTGCTTGCCGCCGCATTACTGGATAACTTTCGCTTTTTGGTACCCTCTGCTTGGTCCTCCCCATCGCTGGGGGGACCCATCTTGTTGTTGAAAGGTTTTTTCGAAGAAAAGTTGAATTAGAAAGTCAATAAAATTAATTAATATTTGAGGAAATAAAAAAAGCGCGCGCCTAGTTTGACTTCCCGTCAAAAAGTCCGCTACAGTAGTGTTTCTGTGGGGTTGCCACTTCATTCCTTTGCAAAGTTAGCTTTGCCAGACTCTACACCTATTGAACTGTATACATATAGTGCGATCCAAACTTGATGGGGTTTACGAAGTTAGCAGCAAGTGCAACTATGGTTTCAGTGACAACTGCGCGCCTACATCATTCCCGCCAGTGCTGCCAACTCCAAAAAATATTTCATGCTAAATCGACATTAAAAAAATGCCAAAAATATGCTAAATTTTAAAAAAGATGCCAAAATATAATGCTAACCACTAATGTCCATTACCGATATTTGTTATATAAGATTGTAACTATGTATTGTACTATGTAATGTATGTGATAAAATATTAGTGTCAATTAGTAACAATACAATTATAAAAGATATATTAAGTTTAATGTTGATTAGTTATACAGCCATTCTTTAAATTCTATCATTAATTCCCACTCCGAACGTTTATGCTGAGTATATTTATCATGGTTAAAATAATATTAGAAACAGAACAACACAAAATTACCACTACTACACGTGTAAATGTATTGTTTGTTTGCTAGCCAGCCAACAAACTAATATGATAATTAATGATTATCTTGTTAGTTAGTTGGCTTAATCATAAAATAACAATTCATTAATTCATTCATCTGTTTTTCAATTCGGGGATTCTCGCATAGAAAACACAACGAAACGAGCGACGCATAGACTAATTAAAATAGTTTTTGAACGACAGTGAAGTAGCAACTAGTGTGATATTTTTTTTATCGTTAATGGCTGAACAACAAAAAATTGATAAAACAGTGCGCCGATTGGAGAGCGGTCACGGCAAAAATTTAAACGTAATTTAATAACGTAGCATTTCATTTGTATTAAGTTAACAAGACAATATGCTAAAAAATATGCTTCATGCTAAAATGATTTTTTTAAAGCTAAATCACTTAAAAATATGCTAAATTTAGCCATAAATATGCTAAATTGGCAGCACTGATTTCCGCCCATCATTGTACTTACATATCGTTTACTTCGCCGCGACTTCCGCTAACTTCATAGCTGCCGTTCAGTTTGATTCGCACTCATATAAATATTTTTAAATTAATTGAGTTATCTTACTGATCAGCTGCTTTGGGTGGCAACGGTGGCACCAACTCCGCTGGCTTCACGCTTGCTCTTTGTGCTTGAATGATTTCACCGCTTATCTTCGGGCTTGGAACCTTTTATTAGGATTTAGAGAAACAACAGCATTAATTCACAAATAAAAATAATATCAGTATAAACAATTGTTATGTAAATGACAATGAAAACAAGAATTTTTGGAAAAATTGTTGAAATTAATTGAATAAAATTGCGATCAGAGGCCCAATTACGAGTTTTTGACAGCTTCGTAAAGTATCGTAATGGTCAAATTTTGTATGGGAAAAGCTAGTTTATACTTGGTGTCAGTGGCGCTGCTTAGTTTTCATAGAAACTTTGACGATGCATTGTTTAAGCGTGAACAGGTAACAGAAAGACGGACACACCTTCACACTTATAATGTTAGTATGGAAATTTATCTAGAAATACATATAAATCCATGACATAGGCACAAATGCTCGTTTTCGTTGTACCCCACAAAGATTCACACCGGGACCTATAGGCCGACACCATCAAAACTGGCATACGTACCACTCAGACCATGCCATAGAGGTACTTATAAGAATTTGTAACCAAACTATTGACAGGTGGGATAAAATAAAGAAACTAACTAAACAAGCAAGCGCGATAAAATTATAGGATTCGCGTCTCCGTGCATCGCGTATATTTAATATAATTGAGGGACATAGAATAAGTAAAAATACTAAAAATTATATACTCATATATACAGGGCGTCCCACGGCTACCTCACATGGAGGGAAAGTATATTAAATATTCAAGATAGGATATTTTACTGAAAGAAGACATCATTTTATTTTTAATAATAACTAGAACTGCATTCACAGAATTTTTAAAAACCGCCTGTTGCAACTGGGAATCGAACTCATGAAATTTCGAAAAAAAAACACGACATATTTTATAGTAGCCATCGAAAGGGTTAATCATAAGGATATTTTTTTGCTAAATAACATAGCATTTAAATGAAAGGAATGACTTATTACGTGATAAAAATAATAAAGTGATATACAAATAGTAGTACGTATGCATTTCTTTTTGAATTCAGTTACAATGCGATTAGGGGGCGTCCATAAATTACGTGAGGTGTATTTCTGAATTTTCTGTCCCTCCCTCCTCCCCTGGTGAGATGTCGTGAGATTTTATTCAACCCCCTCCCCCATCCCCCGATCTCACGTGAGATTTTTCAAAATGTGGGTTTCTTACGTAAACGCAATTTTAATCTTTTTAAAATGATAAATCAAAACAAAAGTGTAAGAGACCCAAATAGATTAATATTTTATAATCTACCGAAATTAACTTGGTACTTAAAACAATGTAATTGTATGTGTGTAAAAGTATATAATGCAATACCTAATGAAATAAAATGTCTACCCAGTAAATTATTTAAATCAAAACTAATGACTTGGCTCAAGGAAAAAAATTTTTATACTGTAGAAGATTTTTTTAATGACAAAGGACATTGTATAGCGTCAATACATAGTTAGCCTAAGAACTAACAATCATGAAATATTATTTTCTAGGTTCAAAATCATAAGTAAATGACTGTAAAAACAAAGATTATTGACGGACACTTCTGAGAACTTAAATTATTAGGAAAATTAATTTTTTTTTGAGGTTATGTTTAATATCAATGAAACATAGGTCCACCTCTGAATTTAGTATAAGCTGAGTATGAAGTGAATTAATATTACAACTAATTCATTTTATTCGGTGTGATTTTAAAGAATAACTATTAGGTTTTAAACTTGGTTGGTTAGGTAGGAATCATGAATAAAATAAAAACTGTAGTTTTGCTTCTTATTTATTGACTATTTTTCACATAATTGTATCATATTGTTTATTGTATTTATTTGTATATCACATGTAGGTATATTGTGTAAATATGCAGCGTGAATGTGTATCAGGTGTTCTTGAATAATTTGGCAGTATGATCCTCTCAGGATGTTGTGGCACAGGTTCACTAGCACTTGGTAATAAGGGCTCTGCTCTTTGGTAACATCGATGGCATATTAGATAGCCGAAATAGTTAAATTAAAGGAAAAACAATCGCAAATAAACACACACAACAGGTAATAAGAAACGAAGCGCACTTTCCGGTATTTAATACTACTCTTTGGAATGCCACAGATTACTACGAATGCAAACTGCATGCACCACAACCACAGAGTAACGTGTTTTATGCCGGCCCTTCACTTGACAACAGTTAATCCATGTCATGCTTAGTAAGGAATGAAAAGGACAGACTGATGTCATGTTTTAAAATAGCAAATACGAATAGCCAAGTGAACCGAAGTGTTGTTTGCAGCGCTGCCAAAGATTATACACATAAAATGGTATTTATTGTCTCAGATTATTTTTTAACTTTTTAATTTAGCTTACTTAACTGGAAGTGTCCGTCACAATCTAAATACTGATAATTATAGCAAAAAATATACTAAGAATTATCATAAATGCCAAATTGGTGTTGGTTCTTAGGCCAATTTTAACATTGTCCTTTGACAATCGATTAATGTAAATTAGTTATTTATTTAATATTACATGGTTTATTTTGAAATGAATGAATATGATTGAAGATTCTGTATAGATATAATTTTAATCAAAAAAATACTTAATGGAATTATTTGTAATATATATCATGGTATTTATAATTGTATAGTAAAGACCCTTATTTTAATTCAATTTAACTTTAATTTAGTCTTTTGTATAAATTGCATGCCATTTATGGTAAAATATGTAGAATCTATTTGTATACATGTCATCTTATTGTACAATATTTTTTGCAATAAATAAATCTAATCTAATCTAAAACGCGTTGGATTGTTACAAATATGGTAGTTTGACAGTCATGTATAACGTCGAAGTATGAATGAAATTATTTTCTTTTGAACGAATTAGTGAATGATCTTTAATCGTATTACGATTACGCTTAAGATTAAATCTTAAGCATGTACAATCTGGAATAAATGGACCAAAATAGTATATTTTTTTGTGTTTCAATCAGAAAAAAATGCGTGATATTTGCCGAGACCACCCATCTCTCCAACGTAAGATTAGATGAGATTTGACTCGACTCCCTCCCCCCCTTAAACGTCTCACGTAATTTATGGACGCCCCCTTAGCTGAAATTTGTAATAATAATTCGAAAATGGAACACATAAACTTTCAAGCCTGTGTTCTTTTCTTTTTCGTGAGTTTCATTTTCGTTTATTTGCAATTTTTTGTTAATGTACTTACCATGACGCATCAAAATAAAATAGATTTAATGTAAGCTTACCTTATGAACCACAAAGACATATCATTAGCTTAGCGGTGGTACCGCAAAAGATATCCTGATAGAGACAAATCTTCTCGATATGTGTTTAAATAATGGAATAAAGATAGAGATAGAGAAAGATTTTTGATAAGCCATGGTAAGTAAATTAACAAAAAATTGCAAATAAATGAAAATCAACTCACAAAAAACAAATGAACTTGAAAATTTATGTGTGTTCCATTTTCGAATTATTATTATTACAAATTTCTGCCAGTCGCATTGTAACTGTGAGTTCAAAAAGAAATGCATACGTACTACAGTTATAGTTAAAGTATAACACTTTATTATTTTATCACGTAATTCACATTCCTTTCATTTAAAATGCTATGTTATTTAGCAAAAAATAATCCTTTTGATTAACCCTTTCGATGGTTATAATAAAATATGCCGAGTTATTTTTTTCGAAATTTCACGAGTTTGATTCCCAGTTGTAACAGGGGATTTTAAAAAAAATCTGTGAATGCAGTTCTAGTTATCAGTAAAAATAAAATGATGTCTTCTTTCAGTAAAATGTCCTATCTTCAATATTTAATATACTTTCCCTCCGTGTGAGGTAGCCGTGGGACGACCTGTATATATATTCATATATTATGTACGGATTTTGTAATTGGTATTGTTAGTGTGGATCGACAACAGCATAAAATATTTTCCCTATTACTGGGGTACTAGTTGAGCAGTTGGCTACACTTTTTTTGACATACGACACTCTCCTTGCAAAGTGATACACACACACTACAATTATGAGTTGCCGCATAACTGGTGCTGTTGTTTTTTGATAGCGCGGTATCCGGTATCTAGTGGAGTGTAGCGACACCAGTCATTTATCTGTGGTTATGCAGATTTCCGATAATGGTATTCACAAATATAACTGGCAAAACTAATAGTTAACAAACGCGTTCCTAATTGAGGCACGGCAATGCGTGTGTATTTGCACACTTTTGGGAGATAAAGGCATCTACAAAAGGCTACGCTACAAAAAACTAAATGCCTCTACGCTGAACGCTTAACGTTATAGCTACTTAAGTAACCGCCACGTTGATAAGAGCACGTGAGACTTTGATGGTAATTACATAAAAATATGTAGAAGCATTGACCATTATTACAATACCTAAGGTTTACGTAGTACTAACGTTTAATATTGATTTATCAGACGGTGTATGTTTGATAACTGGAGCCGGTGATGGTAACATAATATCACCAGGTAGCATGTCGAAATAAGTTACTTTCTTTTTAAATTTTTCCCTCTTCTTTTTCTTTCTTCTCAAGATACCACTTGTAGATTCGTCTGACGTAGAATCAAAGTCGTACTCGTTGTAAACTTTTCTTTAAAAATCAAAACAAAGAAAGGTAAGTAGGTACTTACATAAAACTCGCCGATTTTACGTCAAAAAAAAGTAAGTGCAAAAATAACTACAGCAACAAAAGAAAAAACCGACTAAGAGAAAGTCGGATTCGCATACGAAGGGTAGCGTGGCGTTCTATTATTTACAATACAGCTATCACAATTTATCACAAAAACACGCATCTAAGCAAATCGCCATGGCAACGTCATTTTAAGACCACAGTGAACAATGGTGTTGTGTTGTGACTGTCTATATTAGACTGACTCTAGGCCTTAGGAAAAGACACAAGAAGCTATTCTTGCTTCTCATTGTCTAACTTTATCTCTTTCTATCCATCTTCTGCAATAGGTATTAACATCTCCAAAGAGGTTCCTGGGCACTACATTAAAACGAAATAACTAATTAATTTTAACTAACCTTGATCTTTCGTCGGATGAAATAGGTGGTTCTACAGCACAATGCCCGATATACCGTAACCTAAAAAAGTATGCTCAATCAGTAATTCAGTATTATACATATTTCTTATTATAGTAGGGGAGCCCAAGCGGGATTTTTGGATTTACTTGAGCGCGGTAGAATAACATAAGGTTACCCTTGCACCTTGTGAAGTATTCCCACCATAAGCCCTCTATCAAAAATCAACCAACATTCAATCGTCTGTCTTTTGAATAGAAGCTACTGGAGAGTTCACGTTTTTTACATCACTAAAAAAATGAAAAACAAAATGTTTTTTTTCCATTTTTAAAAACAATCTTGATTCTAAAGAAAAGTTTAATAGAAAAAATTCCACGCAGACCAGGCAGCAGACGGGAATGGTTTTTTTTACATCTATACGCGACACGCCACGACACGTTAATGTTTCTAGCTTGTACGCGCGCACCTGACCTCCTAATCCAATTGTTGACTTATTTGTTTTGTTCCGTGGTTTTGTTACACCAAGAGTTCCAAAATAGCGAACGTTAAAAATACCTGTTTTAAATGACTATTTTTGAATTTTTAGACTATTTTAACGACGTAGAAAATTTTATACTATAAGGGAATGTAAATTATGAAATAAAATATTTAGAAAAAATATGGATATTGTGTATTGTTGAAAGCTTGGTTGGTTGTTTTCAATCAAAAAAATGTGATGCGGTCAAAAATAAACAGAAATCTTGAATATAAACTTAGAAGCATTTATCTATAACGGAAACTTTTTAACAATTTTGAATTCAGTACTCGTGAAAAAAACAGTTTTTTTTTCTTGAACAGGTTTCTTTTTTATTCATGTTTTATTCAAGGTTTTGTTTTTCAGGATAGAAATTAAACTGTTTTTTTGCAATGACATAGAGAGTCATTGGTTTTTTGTAATATATTGCAAGTACTGTCCTTCCAATGTTAAAATGTTGTTGTTGATTTCTATAAACCTAATTTTTATAGTACATTTAGGCTGTCCGAGATTGATGCCTTTGTCAACCTTAAAATCTGAATTAGCAAATAATACTGATACACTTACGGTGCTGGTATAATTAGATCACAGGCGATATTTGCAGGTCACTATAATAAAATAAAGTACTACTAGGCTAGGTCAGTGCGCATTTAACATGCCAAACGTATATTAATAGTGTTACGTGTCGGAATGGGGTTCGAAGTTATATATGCCAGTTCAAGCTTGACAGTCAGACCCTTCTTTCCCAGTGGGCGCTTTGGACAAGTGCCCAGGGCCCTGCGATCGATAAGGGCCCTCAGATCAAATAGAAAGTCCCTAATTCCTGTCAGATCACCAAACGATAACCAATATTTATTACCTAAAAACTTGTATAATTCGAAGAAATCGATGCTAAATTACTGACTACAATACCAACTTACTAGCTTTTACATGCGCGAAGTTATTCTACTCTCGCCCAAAAATTAGGCTTTCCGACTTCAGCATGCTTAGATAAATTTAATTAAATAATAATAATATACTAAGCACATACACATTTTAAAGAAAAATCATCAGTAGTACACTCATCAGTGTGACTCGCTCCATTTCAAGTCATAATCACATCAAAGTCATAGGGGCCCCATTATCCTAATATGCCCAGGGCCTCTAATAGGTTAAAGAAGGCCCTGTTGATAGTACTTTATTCACCACACAGTAAACTCACAATGTTAATCACAATACACTCACTAAACACTGTACTTCACTATGCCAGTCTTTAAACAATCGCACTTGAACACTTTACTTGCACTTTCATCACCTTTGTATCCATTTCGAAATCGCAGTTGAAACTCAACTGTTATCGCTTGGAAACTAAACTGCCTGCTGCGCGGTTTTTTCTTTGTTTCCTCCCAGGCAGGGTAGCGGGTGAGAAATCCTCATGGATACCCTACGGCCGGCTGCAAGGTTATGTCAGACTCGTACTGACTAAAAACACCCGTAGGTTCTGCCTTTTGGCCGGGAAGGCCTCTGAGGCTCCATCGGAAGCGATCGTCCCCCAGGGGGGGAGCAACGCAGGGTGCTGCGCGGCGTGAATCGCGCTTATATACGCCAATCAACGCATTCCAGGAAAGTCCGGTTAAATTGAAAGTTAACTAGCACCCGCGAAAGCGTAGTACCTACTTTTAAGTAGGTAACGCGCATAAGTTGTAAATAAGTGCAGATGTCCTTGCACTTTCTCTCTTATGCCGCACTGTATAAGGCTCGTATTAAAATGAGCGACCCGTGGTGTTCTGGTAAAATCTGTCTGCAGTATTTTCGCAGTTTTATTTCGAGAGCGTTTGTGACAATAGTAAAGGACCTAATATTGGTCCCTGAGGCACGGCCATAACCAAAGGCGGTCTAGTTAAATCAGGTTTGTTAATAACATATTTGTTTTCTGTTAGACAAGTTAGAATACTCTTATATGGCCGTCTGATTTAATACAGACACCATTTATCTTTATTGTTTTTTTCAATATTGTGTTGCTGACTATGATGACACAAGCAAATGCCTTAGATAATTCATAGAATACGACATTTTATACACAGTCACAGATTCCTTAGATTCCTATTGCGTTTTACTGATAGAATCTAAAAATAAAGAAAGAAACGAAATAATACCATATAGGGGGATGGAGTGGTTCGCGTCCGTAGGAAGATTACCTAACCAATGCCCTACACGTGTCCTCCGGGTGTTGCAAAACGAACCTCAACGCCGAGCCTCGGGCGGCGGTCAATTAACCCGACACTACTGGCCTAACAAGCCAGTCTTCTGTGGATATTAGGAAATGAATACCCACGCCCGCAACCGCTATTTAGCAATCGGGAGTCTTGGCTTAATCGCCTGGATGGTGAGGAAGAAATCCTCTATAAAATAATTACCCCAACTCCACGGTGGGATACGCGCCAATGGAATGCATGGCTGATGGGTGATCAGTCACTAGCGCCGACCTCGACGGACCCGGCAAACGTCGCTGTAGTGAGCCTTCTTGGGGGAATGGGCGTCACCCCTCAAGTGACCTTTTATATCGACCCGACTCGTGGGAACAAAAATGAATATTAACAGAGAAAAAGAAAACAAAAATCAAAAAATGATACAACAAACACTTCATATAAACATACTAGGAGTTATTCCCTTAGCACGCTACCAGATGAAATATCGATACAAAACATCACCAATGGAAAGTCGAATACAGATATAATAGCAACTAGCAGCAACCCAAACAATGAACAAGACAACACATCATGGCAAAATGATCAGGTACCTATGAAAAGTAAAGCTGAAGGAAGTCCTGAAATCACGAACAAAAACAAGAAAATACTGAAAACAACATACGCAATCCCAACTCAAAATAGATTCCAAGCCTTTGATAGTGCAGATGGGGATGAACCTTCTAAAGAATATAAAGAGTCTAAACCACCGAAACCAGAACCTATATTCGTTACTGGAGTCATAGACATAAGGAAATTAAAAGACCTTCTCGCAACTATTGAAGAGACTGATAAATATACTATGACAACCCTGAGATCTGGTCACATAGTAAAAGTGATACCAGCAGATATAGACACATACAAAAGAATAAGAGATAGTTTTTTAGAGAAAGATGTAAGCCACTATATCTACAGACTCAAAAGTGAAAGAGCCTATCGAGTAGTCCTTCGAGGCCTACACTCATCTGAAGACACCGAAGTAATAAAAAAGGAGCTTCATGAACTTGGACATGACGTCAGACACATAACAAATATAAGACACAGAAACTCAAAACAACCAATGCCCATATTTTACCTAGACCTAGAACCAAAATACAACAATAAAGACATTTTCAAAATTAATAAATTAAGCCACGTTAAAATCACATTTGAAGCGCCATATAAAAAATTAGACGTTCTGCAGTGCAAGAGATGCCAGAGGTTTGGACATGCCAAGAACCAATGCAATAGACCATTCAGATGCGTCAAATGTGGTAAAGATCACCCCACATCAAGTTGTTTAAAGAGGCCTGATACTGAGGCGACCTGCGCAAATTGTCAAGAAAAGCACCCGGCGAGCTACAAAGGCTGCACAAAATATAAACAATATCGAGACTTAATTATGAAAAACACCACTAATCGAAACAGAAACCCTGAACAAAAAACTAAACAACAATCAACCATTAAACTTAACACCACTGAACAAGAAAGCAACCAAAACAAAGAAAACTTGCAAACAAAATACAACACATATGCACAAGCAACAAGGGCCAACAACTCAGCAGGAGCAAAGACCGACATCAAGGAGCCAAACAATTTGGTCGAGGTACTAGATGTGATGTTTGAAAAATTACAAAACATGATGAATATTATGTTAGACAACATGATGGATCGAATGATCCAATTAATCACAAGTCTTATAAAACATCCCTAAACTTACGGGTAATGACCTGGAATGCCAATGGACTGAATGAACGCAGACTGGAACTTGAACTTTTTCTAAAAACTGAAAAAGTAGATGTCGCCTTAATCACAGAAACGCGTTTTACGCTAAAAACTGAATTTAGCTTGCAGAACTACAAAGTATACACAATAAACCACCCCTCTGGTAACTCTCATGGTGGAACTGCAATTATTATAAAGGATAACATCAAACACTATCCTCTTGAAGAATACCAAACTGAAAAGATACAGGCTACCTCAATCAGAATCCAAGATAATAAAACAGAAACCACATTATCTGCAATATATTGCCCACCCAAGCACATTATTACTTCAAATGATTTTGTAACTTATTTCAAAGCTCTAGGTAACAGATACATTTGGAATGCAAAACACATTTTTGGGGCTCTAGGCTAACTACACCACGTGGTCGCCAACTATATAGAGCTATGAATGACCTTAGCCTTCACTGCGCTTCACATGGAAAACCTACATACTGGCCTGCAGACATAAACAAGGTGCCAGACTTGCTGGATTTCTTTATGATCAAAAATATCTCGCTAAGACAAATAAGGATCGAGGAATGTGTCGACCTTTCATCGGATCATACACCTGTTATAATCAACGTCCAGTGTACACCTATTCAGGTTGAGGGTCCTCAAAGACTTTATAATAATAAAAATAACTGGGACATTTACAGGGCCACAATAGCAGAAAACATTAATCTAATCTCGCCACTAAATAATGCGGACATCATCGAATCTACTATTGAGTCATTTGTCAAGTTAATCCACCAAGCCGTCAAAGACTCAACACCCCCAGTGAGACCGAAAGTAGTTAGCGATTTTTCCTATTCTAAAATGATAAAACTTAAAGTACAAGAAAGAAGGCATCTGCGGAAAATTTGGCATTCCACTAAATATCCACAGGACAAAAAAGCCAGTTCAGAAGAACTCAAAAACATGATCTTCCAAACAAACAATGATCGCCTGCAAGAGGAACTGGTAAATCTTACTCCATACGTAGATACTAACTACTCTCTGTGGAAGGTAACAAAAAAGCTCAAAAGGCCTGTAGTGCATATACCCCCAATAAAAACCACGGAGGGTAAGTGGGCTAGAACAGATCTCGAAAAGGCCCAAGTGTTCGCTGAACATCTTAAATCTGTATTTCAACCACTTCCTAGTAACGACTCCGAGCATGACAGAGAAGTTAGCGAATACCTACTCTCACCATCGCAAATGTGCATACCAATGGAAAGTGCTAGCCCCAGTGAAGTACGTAAAGAAATATTAAATTTGCAGGATGGTAAAGCACCTGGATACGATTTAATTGACGCGCAACTGCTAAAGCAACTTCCTAAAAAGGGCTTGATGTACTTAACAGCAATTTTTAACGCCTGCCTAAGGCTTAACATCTTTCCCGCTCAGTGGAAAATAGCGCAGATCAGAATGATACCCAAACCAGGCAAATTACTTCATGAAGCTAGTTCTTACAGACCTATAAGCCTTCTCCCTGTAATGGGGAAACTTCTAGAAAAAATAATCCTGAACAGGATGCGCTTCTATTTACCGGCAGTGGTGCCACTTCACCAATTTGGATTCCGAGGAGGGCATGGAACCATTGAACAAATCCACCGCATAACGGATACCATAAGTCGCACCCTGGAATATAAACAGTTCTGTTCTGCTGTGTTCCTGGACATCAGTCAGGCCTTTGACAGAGTGTGGCATGATGGACTTCTGTTCAAAATCAAACAACTGCTTCCTCATTCACTTTTCCCAATATTGAAATCGTATCCCGACAAAAGGTGTTTTGAGGTAAAATTCAAAAATGAGACTTCTCAATTAAAAGAGATTCTTTCAGGAGTGCCACAGGGAAGTATTTTGGGTCCCATACTGTACCTTCTGTATACTTGCCGACGCAAGACGATACCATAACAGCTACATACGCCGATGACACAGCCGTGCTCTCTGTTCATGATAATCCAGAAATAGCATCAGCTAAACTACAAGCTCACGTCTGCAAGATTGAAGAATGGCTACACAAATGGCGCATTAAAGCAAACCAAAGCAAATCTGCGCATGTTACCTTCACTCTCAGAAAACCAACTTGCCCTCCTATAAAACTCTACAATGAGAATATTCCCCAAGCTGAGGATGCCAAATATCTCGGTATGCATCTTGATCGAAGATTGAATTGGAGAAAGCATATCTGGACTAAGCGTGAGCAACTGGACACAAAAGTAAGATCGATGTACTGGCTTATAGGTCGGAAATCTCATCTGTCACATGAAAGCAAGATTGCAATATATTATAAGACCATCCTGAAACCAATATGGACATAAGGTATTCAACTGTGGGGGACCGCTAGTAATAGCAATATCGAGATTCTAGAAAGATTCCAGAGCAAAACCTTGAGAGCCATGTTAAACATACCATACTACGTGAGCAACAAATATATTCATGAGGACCTAAACATCAATACTGTCAAACAGGAGATTGCTAAACATAGTAATATAATATCAACTCACGTCAATGAACTGGCCTCTAAACTACAGGGTGCAGGAAGTTTGTCACACAACCGATTAAAGCGGCATGATGTCCCTACGCTGGTTGCGAGATTTGATTAAGGAACGAATAAAGAGTTCCTTGTGCTGGTATTGACATAGTCGAAATTTTATACCAACTGATTGATTTTTGTGTCAACATATACTAAATAGGTTCTATCAAGCTCATCGTGTTAAGATTTCTTTCGTTTTATTTATTCTAGGCATCCTATTAGTAGTACTAGGCAGGATAAGAGCTTTTTGTCTACAATAGTTTCAGAGCTTTCATCAAATAATATTAATCTTACCTTGTATGCATTGAAGGTACCATAGGAACACATGTGTCTTTATAATGACGTGGCTGGAAAGGTTTAGTTTTGAACTTAGGAGGCTTCGACTTTTTAGTTTCTTTACTCACTGAAACAGACAATTTTAGACAATCTTCATATTAAATTCTGATAAGAAAATGAATAAATAGGTAACTATATTTCATTTTTTTATAATAAAACAGGTATGGCTTAATTTATTCAGTCTAATTTACGAATAGCTTACTGATTTTTTTACGTACTTTGTGCCTCATAAGTGAGAGCTTCAATAATATCCGAAACGTCTCTGCAATCCGTTGCCTTAACATGTTTGCACATTTTTCGAAGCCTGGGAGGACATTTACATGGACTGGAAAAAACTTAACTAGGTACGTAACATCCTAGCAACTTTATCTCATTAAAAGTATAAATTTATATTGGTAGTACTAGTAATTAACAAACAACCTTCCGGTAGGTACTTACGTTTTTCCTTTATCCATCTTTAGTTAAATTGTATTTTAATGATTTTTTTTATTTAGCATTTTACAAAAAATTTGTTTATTTATTCAGCGAGACAGATTTATTGACAAAAGGAAACTCGAAAAGAGTACATTATTTAAAAATTAATTCTAGAGGGTCAAGAACAATGACTATTAAGACATCTACCTTTTTCAATTTACTCAGACAGAGTGATTACTTTCTTTACCACGTTCAAACTACGTTACATGCTCATTACCTATTAGTAATTCGGCTAGTTTGGTAAATAATTAGTTGCTTACTTACTTTACTACAATTTTTGTATTTTGATTTTTATGTCGATTTGAACAGGGCAGGATTTAAAGGTGTGGGCCCCCTGGGCAAGGAAGGAGTGGAGGCCCCTTAATCTTGGCCAGACTACTTACGATTTGAAACTCACATACCTACCCACTCTCAAACGGATGATGCTCCCCTTCATTGTCCACGTATCTATCTAGATACAGGAGCTTTACTTTCTTTCTCCGAAAATAAATTTTAGATGCGAACGAATTTTAAACGTAATTTCGCCAGTAACTAGTCTATTTCATTTCCGAACACGCACATAAAGTTCGGAATCACAAACATTCCCCATACTGAATTATCATACATTCATGTCTGCACTAATTCCCTCTTTCCACGTGACTCGTTAGTTATTTCCCCTTGCTTGACTAGGTTGAATGTCATGGATGAATAAATCATCTTTCTAAAGCAAGGGGACTGAACCGAAATGTGCAAAATGGTGAAACCCTATGAATTCCTACACAAGCAGTACTCGCTTCATTTATGGAACAGAGGCCACCTGAGAAGGTTGATTGATTGTTGACGCCTCCCTGCTGACTCTTCGGTCATAGTAAAGCCCAAAGCTGGTTAAAGTCCCGTTGCTTCAAATGTGCCCAAAATCACCCTGGCGATACTTGCATAGTTGCAGATGATAAAATCTCATGTTTGTTTTGGTGGCCGTATGGGGATACGGCCACAAATTTAACTGCCCTGAGAACAGCAGACAAACATCTATTAAAATTGTTATGGCAGAAGCTATATGAACGTATTTTACCGCTGGGGCATTCCACGTGAAGCGGACAGGTAAAAAAACTCGATGTTTCCGATTTCAGTAATATTTGAGTATGTTCTACTTATACTTATTATTGATACGTGTACCAAATATTTTTGTGATATAATGACTAGTTAAAGAGTAATGGGACTTTGAAGTTTTCGACAACCGGTTGGCATGCAGTACTTCAAAGCCGATTATGGAGTCATAAAATTATATATTAAAATAACTTAACCACTGGATTTCTTACTTTATTTACTGGGCTTTTTAACTGTGTTTTTGGAATAGAGAAAAAATTTTTTTTTTCGTAAAAAAAAACCAATTTAAGTTTTTTTTCTTGATTTTCACAAAGTTAGACCATTTAGTTTTTTTTTATTTTTTTTATATAAATTGCTAATATTGTATAGAACATTAGTGCCAACTTTTATAATGGGCGTGGAAGTGGATTAAGAGCTAGACTGAAAATACTGCCGAAGGGTGGCGTCCAGCGCCGCGCCTGTTGACCGCCGCTTGTGCGCGATTAGTCATCAAACCGTCAATCAAATAAAATCACTTTTGACGGAATGTTTTGTAGATTTTTAAGAAAACCAATTTTTAATGCCTATTAAGTACTAAAATACGTTACAACTACACTTTTAATTATAAATATACATTTTTTTATTCTCCATAATATGTGTATGAAATAAGGCCTAAAGGGCTTGTATCCAGGCCATAATATTAAAAAAAAGTTAATTATGGCGCCATGTTTGACAATTTTACCGCGTAATTTTGTGACGCGTGAGAGTGACTTTGTTAGTTCTGTGAGATTATATCGCTATTAAAAATATTTGAATATCATGACTCCTTACGGGGATCGATGTTATAATCCGTTTAATTTACCTGTACATAGAAAAACTAAAGGATTGAGGAAGTTATCACAAGTGCTAGTAGAAAAGTGGTCAATTACAAATAAAAACGTTAATTATTATGTGTGTAAGCAGTGTAGAAACCGTCTTGCTAGTGAAGAACCCTTAATTATTGATGATGTGATCCTAAATAGTCAAGCAAGCCAATCATCACTCCAAAATTCACAAGTCTCGTGTTATGTTCCGGAAGGAAATACGCTTACGAAGTCAACACAGACAAACGACATAAAATCCATTGACAACGAAATACTTTTACAATTGAAAGAGAAATTTAATGATCCGTCTACATCTGTTTCTGAGAAAACGATGATTCTTACCTTAGCACCTAAATCATGGAGCGAAAATAAACTTGCTGATGAATTCAATACCTCTAGACGGCAAGCAAAAAAAGCCAAGGAACTGGTTGAGCAGAACGGTATTTTATCATCGCCTAATCCACGAGAGGGCCGCAAGTTAACATCAGAAGTTGTAGATTTAGTTTCTGAATTTTATCTTAGAGAAGATAACACTAGAATAATGCCTGGGAAAAAAGACTTTGTGTCTGTTAAGCTACATGATGGCCAAAGAGTCCAATTACAAAAACAGCTATTATTGTGTAACATCAATGAATTATATCAACAGTTCAAATTGGAATACCCTGACACAAAAGTAGGTCTTTCAAAATTTTTTTCATTACGTCCTAAGCAGTGCATTCTTGCTGGTGATTCGGGTACTCATATAGTCTGCGTGTGTATTTACCATCAAAATGTTAAATTGATGCTAATCGGGGGGGATATTGCATCACTTACTTCTGAGTCTGCTATCCCCCTAGTATCGTACAAGGATTGCTTGCAAAAGATGATGTGTCCAGATCCGACACCAACTTGCAATTTAATGACAAGAAAATCGTCACTGGACGAACAATGCCAAAGTTGCCCTGGCCTTGTCGGAATTCGGGAACACTTACGAAATATATTTGACGCAAATCAAGTGACTAGTGTGCAGTTTAATACATGGGTTGGTACAGACCGATTCACAATCGCCACTCAAGTTCTTCCTTCTGATGAATTTGTCGACAGTCTTTGCTCAGGATTAGACGCTTTAAAACCTCACGCCTACATATCAGATCAGCAAACTCGGTATTTTAAATTATTAAAAGAGTCGATTTTGGAGGGTGACATAATCATTCAGTGCGATTTTGCTGAAAACTACCGCTTCGTAGTTCAAGACGCTGTCCAGGCATTTCACTGGAGTAACGACCAGGCTACTCTCCTCACATCTGTGTATTATTACAAAAAGGAGCAAGAGTTAAAACACGGAAGTATTGTAATGATATCGGATGACCTAAAACATGACACTGCAACGTTTTATACCTTCCAAAAAATTTTACATCAACATTTACAAGAAAAGGATATATCAACCAATAAATATATTTACGTAACTGATGGTGCACCCCAGCACTTCAAAAACAGGTTTAATTTTATCAACCTGTTTTATTTTAAACAGGATTTCGGTACAGAGGCAGAGTTTCATTTTCATGCTACTTCTCATGGCAAAGGGCCATGTGATGGACTTGGGGGCAACTTGAAACGTTTGGCAACTCGAGCTAGTCTACAGTCGGCGTCAGACAAAGCGATCACTACACCCGAGCGTTTGTACCAATGGGCGAAAACATCAATGCCCCAAACGCACGTTTTATATGCTCCAAAAGAGGACATTCAACAAAACCGATTGTTTTTAAAGAGCAGATTTGAATCGGCAGCGACAATACCAGGCACAAAAAAATATCATGCCTTTATTCCCACTACTGAAGGTATTATGATTAAACGCACGAGTAACAGTGAAGCATTTAAAATTGCAAAAATTTGTAAATAAAGTAATTAATCATAGAAGATAATTTGTTTTATTTAAAATATCAAACTACTGAAGAAAAAAAGTAATCTGAATAAAACAAATTTTACGGGTTAGATGCATTAATCTGCTTACTCACAAGTGGCGGCGTCAGGCGCGCCAGTGCGACGTCGCCGCGTCGCGGCGCTGGACGCCACCCTACGGCAGTATTTTCAGTCTAGCTCCTAATCCACTTCCACGCCCATTATAAAAAATGGCACTAATGTTCTATACAATATTAGCAATTTATATAAAAAAAAATAAAAAAAAACTAAATGGTCTAACTTAGTGAAAATCAAGGAAAAAAACTTTAATTGTTTTTTTTTTACGAAAAAAATTTTTTTTTTGCTTTTCCAAAAACACAGTTAAAAAGCCCAGTAAATAAAGTAAGAAATCCAGTGGTTTAGTTATTTTAATATATAATTTTATGACTCCATAATCGGCTTTGAAGTACTGCATGCCAACCGGTTGTCGAAAACTTCAAAGTCCCATTACTCTTTAACTAGTCATTATATCACAAAAATATTTGGTACACGTATCAATAGTAAGTATAAATAGAACATACTCAAATATTACTAAAATCGGAAACATCGAGTTTTTTTACCTGTCCGCTTCGCGTGGAATGCCCCCGCTGCAAGTTAAAAATTTACCACTGATGTGACGCGAATCATATGACCAGCCCTCCTAGCATGAGTACGAGGCGCGGGGATATGAATTATTTCGTTTTTAATTACGATTATTATCGAGTTTAACAGTTAGGTGCAAAAACAAACGTGATAAAATATAAATTGACTTCATACTACAGGGACTGGTAAATAACGCAAATGAAGAAAAGAATCTATATTTTTTCGGATTTTTCTTATGTTTAAAGTCCTGCATAGAAAATTATGATTTTAATAATAGAACTTATTCCAAATATTAATATTTATTTACAGTAGATATAATAACATTCACACATTATAATTAACTAATTTATCACACCAATCACTAAAAAAATTTAAAGAAAATGTTCTGTAAAGAAGAATATATTTTAGGATCAAGTCATAATCTAGATATTACCCGTTAGAATAGATTTAATAGTAAAAGGGAATGTAGAAATATATCAATAAAAAAATCATACTAAACCATCTATTACAAAGTTTAGGTCTTTTACAAAAGATAAGGTTACCCTAGTCTCGGTTGCACAGATGCAATTTGTACAAAATATACTTTGAATAGTCAATGTTAAAGCACTGTGGGTTTCTCCCAACATTATATTTTCCATAAATATTAATAAATATATACAAACACAATAAATTTATATATAAACATTATATATGTCCATAATAATACTGTATATTGTGTTTATATATATGTTTACTGCTGGGGCACAGGCCTTCCCTATGGATGGAATAGCGAGATTGGGCCATGACCCACCACGCGGGCCCAGTGCGGATTGGTGCTAACGACTGCAGATGCAACCGGGACCAACATCTTAACGTGCCTTCCGAAGCACGGAGGAGCTCGAGATAGTAAATTTTTGGTCACCCATCCAATGACCGACCACTGTGAAAGTTGCTTAACTTCAACGATCGCAGCCGAACGCGCTAACCAGTTGCGCCATCGAGCTCCTAGTTTACAGTATATATATATTTAATTTATTATTAATTTTTATGAAAAATATATTTAACTTTAGAAGTCTAATTACTTTGTATGTATTGCATCTGACCAATGAATTAGAAATTTCTAATTCATTGCATGTGACCTGGAAATAAATAGACAACTTCAAATATTATACAGTGTGCATACCTGCATGTGTGTGCAACATTATAACTATCAAAATCAAAATTAACAGCAGTTAACATTGTCCAACTAACAAAGACATTAGGTCTGCACATCGCTTAAAAATTTCATAAGGTCAGTAATAGTATGTATGTACTACTTGGGGGCAGTCCATTAATCACGTGATGTTATTTTTTGCATTTTTTAACCCCCTCCTCCCCCTACTTACTGATACATGGTGAGGTTTAAGTCTAAACCCTCCCCCCCAGCCCCTATATAATATGTATTTTTTAATACCTACAAAGAATTTTATATATTTTTTTTTTAATATTTATAAATACAGGTATAAGTATCATCTAATTTTATTATAGTAAATTAAAGACTACAATAATAACACTTAGAGATAGACAGAAAGGTTGCAGGTTGTTTTTGACTGACATAAAAATAGTGAAAGAAATGCAAACAACTTTTTTGCACATGAACAATATTTAATGTACAGTAACCTCGAACCATGAAAATGTACAGTAACCTCGAAAAATGAAAATACACGTGATATATTACAATGTAAGGTGTAGTAACACCCCCCGCTCCCCTTATGATATTTCATGATTTTTTATTAACCCGCCCCCCCCCCCCCCCTTTCGAGCCTCACGTGATTAATGGACAGCCCCTTGTTGGCTGAATAACAGTTTTACCGTCAGGGACATATTTACTTTAGGGCCAAAAGGAGTGGAGTAAGAAATAAACAGACAACTAATCTTAAGAAGGCCTCTTAAATTTTAAAATACACCACCGTTAACCGTGAAAAAGATATTTAACAATAGAAATCCCCCACAAATAAATCAACTGAACATAGAATTATGAAGTACATCTATGTCTTCTTTCCTCTGGACAGCACGTTTTTTCTCTTTCTTAAATGCTTCATAACCTTCATCATCAGTAGGCAATTCATATCTACAGAAGGGACAGGAGTTGGTCTGAAAAACAAAATAATGTTGGATAACTCATGCAGCTAATTATTTTGTTCTAAAAAGCAGAACTAATTTGGTCAGGTGGGACAATCAGTGAAATATTTCATTAAATGTAGATTTTTGTTTCTTAATTATCATTGCTTTTTCCATGGACATACAATATACAGGGTGTAAAAATTCCTATGACAAAGACTAAAACTACGCACTCTGTACACCCAAACAAGCAATATTACAAAATGTTATTTGTGGGATACATTTGTATTTTTAAGTTAAAAATACAAAAAAATCCAGTACGTAATGCGCGGCGCGCTACTGTGGCAAAGAATGTGTCTGTGTGTGTTTTGATAAAAAAAGTTTCTAAATAACATTTTAAAAATATTATTGTAAAAATCTTGAAAAAATATTGTGACTTTGACCTTCTAAAATATAAAAGGTCAAATCCATATCCATAAATTTCCCAGGTATGGTCCACAAGAAAAAAAATGTTGTCATGATCTAGAAAATATGTGGCCTTTGAATTTGTTAAAGGAAAAATCCTAAATTGTTAAAATTACACCCTGTATATTTAATGAAGATATCTGAGATAAAATTAATAGAATAAAATCATTCTGGGATTTCCAGTATGCATTATTAAAATGCAAAACATCTTTCATTTCAGATAAGCACTGCTACATACATCCTAAGAATTTAAGGTGAATCATGTTTCAGAAGAAGGATGATCTGAAGTTTACACAACAATTTTCTGATTTGATTAAATGAGTCAGAAAGGTGTTGTTTAAAATATGAGTAATAAAACCATTACAATGATCATAGTGCATTAATTCATTATTATAAATAAATATTTCCAACACTCACACCAATTAGCCAAGCCCCAAAGTAAGCACTGTAAGCTTCTGTTATGGGATACTAGGGTAACGGATAGAATACAAACTGATACATATATAAGTATATTAATATAAAAGTATGTATTAAATATCCATGACTAGAGTACAAATGCTTGTATTCAGCACACAAACACCAGCCTCTCTCGGCATTTGAACCTGGGACCTCTCAAGTTGGCGACACCTTGAAACCCAGTGTAAAAACCACTTAGCCATGGAGGTCATCATGCATAAAATGTGAATGACGAATTTACCTTGTTCAACCATGTTAGAATGCATGTAGAATGAAAGATATGATTACAGGGCATCCTTATAGCTTTTTCACCACTTTTGAAAGTCTTTAAACATATAGGGCAATTTTTGTCTTCATTTTGAATCATTGTTTCATCTAAGTTCTTGACAACCTCTTTAGCGGCAGGAGGTGGCAATCTGCAAGATTTCCATAGCTTGTAAGTTTAAAAAAATTATGAATAGTATTAAGTTTTATATTTGATGGGCAATTAACATAAACAAAGTTGGAAATATAATTAAATATAATAGTTTTATTTGGTATTTACATAAAAGACACACAAGACCTAAATATATTTTTACAAGACAGCTGACAATGTCAACTACTCTCTTTTATAGACATAGAGATCTATGAAGAGTGTAAAGACTCTTTATTACTCGTGGTATAATAAAGGCTGTCCTCTTAACATCCCCAGGACTTTTAGGGACTGATACAGTTCAAACCTTGGAGTATAATTCTTTTACTTAGATCTCGCAGTCTTGGTCCAAAGAGAGGTTTTGTGAACATATCGGCGAGTTGCTTTTCCGAGGAAACTTGTTTCACAGATAGTTCACCCTTGGTGACACATTCTCTTATGAAAAAATGCTTAAGCTTTATATGTTTTGTTCTTTTATGATATTCGCAGGGAGGATTTTCTGATAATTTTATCGCAGATTCATTATCTACATATATGATAGGCTTTTCGACTTCTGTCAGTTCTTCTAAGAGTCCTTGTAGCCATATAGTTTCCCGGGCAGTTTCGGAGAGCGCTATAAGCTCAGCTTCTGTAGAAGATATGGCTACAGAAGATTGTTTCTGACTCTTCCAGAAAATTGGTCCAGAAAAACAAGAACACCATGCCTGTAGTAGAGTGTCCAGTAACAGAGTCTCCACCGTGATCTGCATCGCTGTAGCAGATTAGCTTTCTGACTTTTTCATTTCTAAAGATTAGTCCGGTGTCCATAGTTCCCTTCAAATATCTTAGAATTCTTTTTACTTTTAAAATATCCATCTGCGTTGGATTTTCAAGATGTCTTGAAGCCATACTCACTGCATAGTTGATGTCAGGTCTTGTGGCGACCATTAGATATGCCAGCGCACCTACCGCTTGGCGATAAGGAAAGTTTATGTTGGTTCCTTTGTCATCATCCTCCTTCAAGGTTTTTACAGCAGGAGATGGAACGCTTTTGCAGTCAATCATGCCAAATCTTTCTAATATTTTCTTGGTGTAAGACCTTTGGTGTACAGTTATATCACCATCTTTAGATTTACCAATTTCGAGACCAAGAAAATAGCTGGCTGGTTTTGTTGTGATTTTGAACCGCTGCTTTAATTCCTTTATGAAATTAACGCCTGCTGCTTCACTACTTGACGCTACTAATCCATCGTCAACGTAGAGTGCAATTAGTATTTGGTTTCGTATATAAAGGCAAGGGTCATTAGTGCATTGTTTAAATCCAGATTCCACCAGATACTGCGATATACAGGTGTTCCAGCACAAAGGCGCTTGTTTTAGGCCATAAAGACTTCTTTTCAGCTTGCATACTCTCTCTGTGCAATCATTGAAGCCTTCAGGTTGGTTCATGTAGATTTCCTCTTCTAAGTATTCATTTCATTTAGCGAGTTCATTTCACTCTGCATGGCTTGTTTCCAACTGCTATATTCTTTGCTTTTCATAGCGTCTCTGAATGTCTGAGGTTCTTCCATAGCATCCTCATTTATAGCAGTTAAAACATAGTCCTCAAATCTTTTTGGTGGGACAATACGCGACCTGTCACGAAGATTTCTTCCATCCGATTCAACGTTAGTCGCCTCATTTAAAGAATCATTTCGTATATCTTCTATATTCTCATTTGTTTGAGTTTCCATTTGTGACTCTGTGTATTCATCATTTTCAATTTCTTCAGGACAGAGTATACCGGAACTATCAATCGTCTCATTTTGGACAGGTTGTTCATCATTAGTATTTCTAGGTTCGCTGTAAATTTTTACTTCTTCCTTGAGTGTCCCATCAATTTCGGGGAAAGGATTACTTCTGCAAGATCCTTTGTCATCGTCATAGAACATTTTTCTTAAAACCCGTACATCTCTGGAAATTAAAATTCTTCTTTTGGATGGTACATAAATTCTAAAAGCTTTGGATACTTCTGAATATCCCACGAACATTCCAGGGATGGCTTTTGAAGCAAATTTTTGACGACCATTTTCTTTTATTAAGATGAAGCTTTTTTCACCAAATATATGTAAATGGTTTATGCAGGGTTTCCTTCCTACCCACAATTCAAATGGTGTTACTTGTCCAATACTTTGATTAATACTCCTGTTTGATAAGTAATTGGCTGTGTGAACAGCTTCTGCCCACAGATGTAATGGTGCTTTCGACTCTAACATCATACATCTTGCCTTTTCAATCAAGGTTCTATTTTTTCTTTCGGCAATGCCGTTTTGATGAGGGGTGTATGGTGCTGTCAATCTTCTTGATATACCATTCTCTTTCAGGAATATGTTAAAGTCTCGGTTACAATATTCTGTGCCGTTGTCACTTTGTAGGAATTTTATTTTATTTCCAGTAAAGTTTTCAACAATTTTCTTATATTCCTTAAACTTTTCAAGTACTTCATTTTTGTGTTGTATAAAATATATATAACAGTATCTTGAAAAATCATCAATGAATGTAACCATGTATTTATTTCCATTTAATGAAGCGGTTTTCATGGGTCCACATACATCGCTGTGTACAATTTCGAGTCGCTGATTGGTACGGGTAATTGTGCTAGACTTGCTAGGTATTCTACTTATTTTTCCTTGAATACAAATTTCACAATCGTCCAATTTGTTTTTATGGTCAAAATTTAACCCAATCAGTAAATTATTACTCAAAGCATGCTTCATGTTTTTCTCTGACATATGTCCTAATTTTCTATGCCATAATTGTATATCATCAGATTTGTTTTCTTTTGTCTGAGTAACATTAGCTTTTTCCCGACGATCAGTATTATTATTTTTGGTACGTAGATAATATAAGCCATCGTTAGATCTTTTAACGTTTATTTCAACATTGCGCTTTTTATCCTTTATGATTGCTCGTTCTTTAGTAAATGTTACAGTATGTCCAGCGTCAGTTAGCTTTCCGACTGATAGAAGGTTAGTACATAGACTCGGTACATAAAGAGCATTTGCTATGCCTATTAGTCCTTGCCTAGTCTCTATTTGGGCCGGACCTGATCCTTTGATTTCAGCCGTGTGCTCTTTTGATGCTAATTTTAATGTTTGGTTCACATTTCTCATATTTGTAAATGGTTTATCTGAAAATGTCATGTGAGACATGCATCCGCTATCCAATATCCAACCGTTTTTCATTTCTTGTTGATATAAAGAAAAACATGTAAAGTTATTCTTTTCCTTTTGATTTAAACTATTTTGTCTATAGTTTAAATTTTTCTTGTTCTTTTTGTTTTTATTTTTATACCAACATTTTTCTTGTTCATGTCCCTTTTTCTTACATATTTTGCAGAATGCATAAAATGTTTCTTCGACATTACTTGAACTTGTATTAGGTTGGATGTTTCTATTGCGAGCATCACTTTCTTCAATTATTTTAATTTTTAACTTTTCTGGACTTATTAGTGAGTCTTGCGATTCTATTGCAATTCTAAAATTCTCATAATCGTTTGAGAGGCTATATAGCATCATTATGGACAATAAGTCACTATTAATTTCTATATCTAAGTCTTTTAGTTTGTCTACCGTATCCATGAAGTCCTTCAAGTGTTCCCGAACATCTGCATCAATGCCTAGTCTAGTCAATATCAATTTCTTTAGTAGAGTTGCTTTTCTGGCAGGCCCTTGACTGGCATATACACCTTTGAGTTTTTCCCAAACGTCTTTTGCGTGGAGACAGTTCTTTACTTCTTTTAATTCAGTTGATGAGATCAGTAACAGTAACTCGGCTTTCGCAAGTTCATCATTTTCTTTTTCAGTATCTGAATTCTCATCAGGATACTTCGTTACATATTTCCATAATTTGTTTTTTATTAAATATGCTTTTGCATGAATTACCCATGTGTCATAATTTTCTTTTCCAAGTGGAGAAATATTTACGATCGACATTTTCTTTCCTGTAAACGCTCTGCTACCATATTAAGTTTTATATTTGATGGGCAATTAACATAAACAAAGTTGGAAATATAATTAAATATAATAGTTTTATTTGGTATTTACATAAAAGACACACAAGACCTAAATATATTTTTACAAGACAGCTGACAATGTCAACTACTCTCTTTTATAGACATAGAGATCTATGAAGAGTGTAAAGACTCTTTATTACTCGTGGTATAATAAAGGCTGTCCTCTTAACAAATAGATAGTTCAATCAAATGTTTATCTGCTTTTGCTTTAGCCATGTAAAGGAAATTTAAATTATTGGAAAAGCAAGCATACATAAAGTCACAAAAATAACATTATTAATACTATGACGATACAGACGCATTAAAACAATTATAAATTAATATTGGGAATTGTTTTTACCTAGGCCATTCCCCTGTAAAATTATCTTCATACATGCCAAAATCCATTAAAAATCGAGCCATGTGTAAAAGATGATCAGGTTGCTCCCCTTCTCCTAATTCTCGCCATCCCATTTCTTCAAAATATCCAGCCATGGTAAAAGAAAATCAAAAATAGAGATTTAAAGCCCCTAAAACTTTTCAAATCACCACAAATAGACCACAGACTACGTTAGTTGTTGTTTGTTGAAGTTCTCCCGTTTTAGGGAAGGCAAAGGGAACCATGCCCATACAGCCTGGTCTTTAATTAAAATCTTTTTGTTTTTACATTAGAATGTCGGTTTCTAATGTTTCTTGGAGTGTTTGGCACGAAATGCATCGAGTTGGGTTTTTCGATAAGCTTCTGTGAGGTAGTCAACACTACAATAAAATTCTCACGTGCACTTGACCGGAATAGCGTATATTTTAATGATTCCACTAATTCTTCAGTTACGCAGACAGTTGTTACACAAAACCACACCAATTTTATTTCACAATATCCACTATGAACGAATTTAAGAATAATTAAAATAAGACGCCAACCGCACTCGATGAAATCCCGCCAAAAACCCCTCAGATTACGTTAGTTATAAAATGTCAGTCAGTCTTTTTTTTTATTTATTCTGGCCGTGGATACTTTCAGTGCTGCCATATCTACCAACTTTTTGGTAGATCTACCAATTTTCACTTCAGTCTACCTATCTACCACCCTAGACCTAAAAACTACCTATTTTTTAATTAGTTTGACATATCACCACTTTGAATTATTTTTATATCGACGAGCGACGTTGCGATGTATTGCGTGAGCCATGCAACGATGCGTCAAGCATACATAGAGGTCAGGCTATAAACCACAAAAAAGCAACAGTTCGCCATGAATTCGGCGTTCGCACCATTTCGCGCCCATATTTTACTATTCCTACTATGGCCTATTACCGGTTGGTTTGTTCATAAATCATAATCTTTATTTGCTAAAAACACGGTATATAGGTATTACACAACGGTTTGAGCACGTGTTTTGCCATTTTAAAAATAGCATGCAAATACATAATATGGAACCAATAAAAAAAAGAGATTAATTAATTATAACATTTTTCTGTAGAATTATGAATGTGAGAGTTACCTAATATTATGTCAATAAAATAAACAATGTCAACATATTAATATTACAAGATTTCTAAATGTCACATATAAAAAAAATATTGAAAAGATACATTTATCATAATTATTATAGGATAAGTTAAAACATGTCATTAATTTTTATAATTGAAAAAACTTTTTAGGTCATAAAAATTGTTTTCATTTAGCAATTTATATAATTTATTTTTAAACATGTTCATATTTAGCATTTTTATGTCGGGAGGGATTTTATTATAGATCTCGACACAAAGGCATAAGCAACTTTTCCTATATTTGTCAGACCTTGGGACCTCATTAAATTGTTGCGGAATTAATGTTCAATCTTTGCTTCTGTTTTATTGTAAAAACTAATTAACTGCGTATTAACTCTGTGTTGGTGGTGCTCATTGATGTTTGTTCTATGTTGCGTGCATTTATTTATATAATGGATTCTGACAGCAGCGAAAGCGATGCACATAGTTCTAGGTTAGGAACTTCGCCACGAAAACCTACAAAAAGGCACTATGACCAAAAATATTCGAAATTATGGGAGAAAGACAAGGAATTTGCAGGTTGGCTTTAAGAAATTACTAAGGGTGACGGATATTTTTATTGCAAATCATGTAGGTGTGATGTGAAGTGTGCTCTGCATTGCATTGCATGCATTTTTAATCTTAAAAAATCTTCTAAATTGAGGTGGTAGATCTACTAATTTTGCATTTTACATTCTACCAACTTCTACCAACATTTGGCACATAATCTACTAATTTTCTAAAATTCGGGTTGGCAGCACTGGATACTTTGTCCTTTAGCCGAGAGTCACTGTCACATTCATAGGGATGCCAGAAGTGAATTTAACGCCAGATTGAAAATTATTTTACGCATAATCATACCAAATAATTAAGAAACTCTAAGAGTTCTCTCGACTGCTCTGGTTCTATAGTATTTGATCATACCTGTTCGTTCGTTTGCTTGGTGACTTCCGGATTGTATAGGTAGTAGACCTTCTGTAGAGCCTGCAGTGTTGCTACAATGTTGATGACTCTTGTGGCGAAGATGCAGAGTCCTTTCGGTGAATCTGTTTGCCGTTGGAGGTTTTGTAGTCGTTCTAGTTCGGCTAGTAAGATTGCGTCGGGTCGGCCGAAACGGGATTCCAGCGTCTTCAATATTTCTTCTGTTTTCGCGTTGTACGTGAGTAGACTTTCCACGGCTTCTTTGGCTGTTCCTCGTAGGCTTCTGTGTAGTCTTGCGAGGGTTTCGTATTCGCTGTGCATGCTGGCTGTTTCTGTGTAGGCGAAAGAAAGAATGAAAGCCATTCTTGATAAACTCCGCTGTAGATCGGTAGTTCCTGTATGGAGCGTGGCGCCATCTGTTGTCCCGATCTTGCGGCGAGTACGATCGCGGATACGAGTTCCGAGATGTTTATCTGTTGCTGTGTAGGCTTTGCGATGGCCATGGTTTCTTCTCCCGCCGGTATTATGAGCGGCGTTTGTTATGGGAACAGTTGCTCGACGAAATCTTGTTGCTGTGGTGCGGCTTCGTGCGGCTGTTCGGCGATTGCGATCTGTGTCGTGCTGTGGTTCAACCAGTTTGTGACTCAATGCGTTGTTTCCTGTTGCGCTGTGACTGTGTCTTCATCGGAGTCCGGTTCTGAGTTGCTATTGGCTTCGTCTTCTAAAGCGGTGACTCGGGCAGTGGCGTACTCCATCTGCAGATGGAGTAACTTTTCTTTTCATAACGGCTATCAAAAGCCGTTATGAACGGTGTGACTTGTGGCTCTTGCTCTTTTGTGTACTGTACTGTTTTGTGAGCGACGGTAGCCTGTTCTGTCTGTGGTGCTTCGGTCGTTGAAGAGAAGACTGTCAGGTCCCATGTGTTCGTTTTGGTTTCCGTCGCGGCGGTGTTTTCTTTGGCCGTCGTTGCCGTAGCGGTTGGTTGCGAAGCCGTTCTGAAGCGGTTGGCTGCTGTGCTGTTTCTGGCGGCGGAGCAGTGCCAGATCTTGATCGTGTGATGGGCATCTTGAAGCTTCTGTTGTATCCTGCGACTTGAAGGACCAAATGTACCGGACGGCGACTGTGGCGCTCTTCCTAAAACCGTCCGGTAAATAAATGGTATTTTGTTGTTCGCTTCTGTACATTAAAGATAAATTTTCTGTTCGGATGTCTATGGGGCTGGTAAGTTTCAATGAAAGATCCCTTGCTTCGTAGTTTCAGTGCGCTTGTTGCTGTTGCTATTGCTTGTGCAGTGGTGTAGCGATGAAAGTGAAAGAGGTCGAGTCATTCATCTTCTCGTAGGCGCCGCGGCGTGCGGGGAGTCTGCTCTGGGCGTGGCCCATTTCAGATGTAGCGGGGTCGCACCTCGTCTTCATAACGGGGTGGGCTTCGGGGTCCTTTCTTCTCCACTCTTCGCACATCGCCCTCGGCACGGTCTAGCCCACCGGGTGAGACCCGTGAGGGAGGCCCAGTGAGCGACCAGCGAGCGGGCGATGGACTTGGTGTGGGATGAGTAGTGTTGTGGGTTGGATATATACATGTATATAATGCTTACATGCTAGGGTGAACTTGTTTATGTATTTCTATATGTGGTAGCTTGTCAATAGCTTTTAGTAATATTTTTTGCTGTTATCTTTATTTTCATAAGCTGTTAGCTGCCCTTATCTTAGGGCAGCTAACAGCTTATGAAAATAAAGAAAATAAAAAAAAAGTTTTTTTTTTTTGAGGACGAGTCTCGTACGAGCCGAAGGCGCCGCGGCGTGCGGGGAGTCATCTGGCGTCTTGCCATTTTAGACGCGGCGGGTGCGCATCCCGTTAACGAACGGGACGGTCGTTAGGTCATCCTCCCTCCCCGCGGGTTCACCATCGCCCTCGGCGTGGTCGAGCCTACCGGGTGAGACCCATGGGGGAGGCCCAGTGAGCGACCAGCGAGCGGGCGATGGACTTAGGCGAGAGGGGGGAGCGCCTCTAAGTGGTGAGTGTTTGAAAATTCGGTAGCCCGAAATTTTTGATGACTTCCAGCATCCGGCTTGCGAGGTCCGCGCTGAACGCCTGGATGTCAATCTTCGAAAAGTCGAATGGTGGGGCCACTGCTGGAGCTGTAGCGATGGCTGCGTCTCAGCGGGTAGTGGCTGCGTCGGGTGGGTTGGTAGCGCCTCTTCTCTCTGTTTGGAGGTGGGGCGGCTTCGTTTGTTGCGTCGGCGGCGGGGCTTTGATGACTTTTGGGCGGGCGGAGCGTTCGCCGGTGCCATGAGTGTGGCCGGCGCGTGCTCACTCACCTCTTGTGGTTTCGGTGGCGGTTGGTTGGGCGTGCGGCCTGATCGGGCCACAGTGGAGGCTTTCCTGTGGTTCGCTGGATGCGGGCCCTTGCAATTCGCACACGTTGCCAGTTGCGAAAGCGGGCGGGGGCAGTCGGCGGCGGCGTGCGGGTCTCCGCAGCGCACGCAGGCAAGCGCGCGGTGGCAACCCTTGGAGGAGTGTCGAAAGCCCTGGCAGCGGTGGCACTGCGCAGGGCCCTTCTTGCCCCTCCATGCTTCAACGGTGATCCCGGTCATGCACAGGAGCTCACTCACTGTGTATATGGCCGGGATGGTGTCTGGTGTCCTCTTCAGGGCTGCGTAGTAAATGCATCCGGGGCGGCCTGCTCGCGCCCGGATCTGCTTGGCGTATTCACATTGGAAGCCCTTAGCGGATAGGGCCTCGACAACGTGATGCGGCTCGGTGTTGTAAGGCAGCCCTCTTATGGCCACCTTAAGGCTGCGGTCCTCGGGGCGGGCGTAAGTGAACCAGCTCAAACCCGTTTGGCCCTCCAGCTTGGAGAGGTAGGCCTGGATGAGCCGGTTTTCCTCGTCGTCCGTTGGGATGAAGCGCAGGCCCGTTCCGAACGGGCGCGCGTTCGGTGCATGCATATTTGACCATGATAATCTCAAAGCTACGGATCCCAATTGGATAGGGTTTTCGCGCATATTAATGCGTAAATACGCATTTCTGAGAAGGTTTTGGTATATAATTTAATAGCAATGTCTCACGGGTTTACCCGTGTGAATCTACGCTTGTACAATTTCCAACTAGTAGCGTATTCTGTGTAACACTAAAAATGGGAAAATGAAATAATTTTTAATAAAAATAAAACTGACTTAAAAAATAGATTTACCGCCTGATATACTTCAAGTCGATACCAAGGTATGTGTTTAGCAGGGAGATCATGATAATAATAACGATCGACTTCACGGTAAATCTTATTTTACATTTTCAGTATTTGCGCGGTTTTAATTCAACCCCGCCGGAAATACTTATCGAGGCACGAAACGCGAGTGATAGGCTGTTGCAGCTCTTGTGCATTGATCATTACATACTCAGCTTCCTTACCGAGTTACAATAATGTCTCGTTTATAGTGACCAACTTATCACACTTGAATCACTGTAATAACAAGTAAATATTACATGTAAATAAAATTGAGGGCTAAGCATTTTTAAGCTATTGCATAGATTTTATCGCGGGTTTTGAGCGCGGCGACCGAATCAAAAAAATCCGTAACGAAAATAACCTGACAATAGTGCATATAAACAGAATTTTCGCCTTAACAGTATCGATCGAAACGGCGCAGTTTGTTAATTTTTTGCCACGAGACCAACGTTCGACGCATCACCGCGGTCGTCGGTTGAAATCCCGCACTCGTATTTTTTATTATTATTTGTTCCTTTTTTATATTTGTTTTAGACCCCAGTACCTGTTCTTATTTTTGTTTGTCTCCCTTTTATTTAGACTTTATAATTATAATTTAAATTGGACTATTGATGGTAAACTATGGAGCTTGTGGAAGATTTGGCGCCGGGCAATGCTGTTTTTTTGCTGTGCTTGCCCAATAAAATATTATAAGGCCTACCTCGCCATCTATTAATATCAAAGAAAAAACTCAAAATTCAAAAAATTAAAAATTCAATATCGTTTATTCAGTCTAGGCTGTTACAAGCACTTGTGAATGTCGAAAAGCTACGCCATCGGTTCGCAAATCTACGGCGGGAGACCTTGTACTGAGAAGAACCGGCAAGAAACTCAGCAAGGGGTGTTTTTTTCTCCCTGTATTATATACAGAGTCGTCAAATTGAAAAATGACTTCAATATGAGGTAACTCATAAAGTCACTTTTCATTACAAACAAAAATGCAAATAATATAAAAATTATGACTATAAAATAAAAAATAAAAATATGTAAAAAAAATGGTTTAACAAAGTTTAGGAATGACGTGTCCTACCGTTTAGGCAAAAAAAAAATAATAATAATAATGAACGATTAAAGTTTAGAACAACGATTAATAGTACCCAGTGAATTAAGAGCAGACTCATCTCCGCTGGCAGCACCCGTTCACGAGCATGACGCATGAACCAGCCATCGCTTCGCTCAACCATTTTTTAGGGAACGCAACGACCCGCCTCACACGACACCACCGAAGAGATTTTTAAGAGAGCATGACTACTCATAACCACACATGGATACTATGTTACTAAAATAGAAAAAAAAAATTACATATAGGTACCAGTTTACATTATTATAACAAACTATAAACACAACGGCAGGACACATGCATGTGATTACCTAAACACTGTTGTCGACTCTGGCAATACTCTCCCAACCCAAAACCAAATCCAACATCAGTCCCCCTTTTCAGTCTGTATAGAGAATGACAAGGATACACCGCTGCAAAACCAAGTTCAGGTCTAGAAAAACATTCCAGAATCCACACCGCCATTAAATCTTTATCAGAGAAATAATATATGTTCACTTGCATTTTGATTGCTGTGTCATACAGTATAAATACAAGTTATGTAATGTAAAATACAATCAAAATTTTATAATAAATCATTACAATAATAAAGTAGTATAGAGCAGACTCATCTCCGCTGGCAGCACCCGTTCACGAGCATGACGCATGAACCAGCCATCGCTTCGCTCAACCATATTTTAGGGAACGCAACGACCCGCCTCACACGACACCGCCGAAGAGATTTTTAAGAGAGCATGACTACCCATTACCACTAAAACCAATCTGCAAAATAGTTACTTAGAGTTAAGGTAATTTATCTGTACGACACTGCAAACAAATACAAAACAATTTTGCAGTTACAGCCATGCAGTTTTGTCATTCAAGTATTCTTTAATAGTATAATAGCCTTTCTTAACTAAACAACTTTTAATGTGACATTTGAACTCATTTATGGGTAACTCAAGAACAGCATCAGGAATTTTATTATAAAAATGTATACCTTGACCCATAAAAGATCGGTAAAGCTTCTGTAACCTGTAGGCTGGCAATGCAAGCTTGTTTCTATTCCTAGTATTAAAATTGTGTACGTTACTGTGTTTGGTATACAAATTGATATTATTTTTAACGAGGAGTATGCAATTGTAAATGAATTGAGAAGCAACAGTCAAAATTCCAATTTCTTTAAATTTTTCTCTAAGAGATGTTCGGCTACTCAATTGATAAATAGATCTCACAGCTCTTTTTTGTAAAATGAAAATACTTTCAATATCAGCTGCTATTCCCCAGAGTAAAATGCCGTATGATAAGATACTATGAAAGTAACTAAAATATACAGTCCTGGCAGTATCTATATCAGTAAGTTGTCTTATCTTTCTTATGGCATAAGCTGCAGAACTAAGTTTACCAGCCAAAAGCGTAATGTGATTACTCCATTGCAGTTTTGAGTCTATCGTTATACCCAAGAATGTAGTCGAGTCTACTAAATCTAATTTTTCATTATTTAATTTAATTCCAATATGCTCAACTTTTACATTAGGTAAGGAAAATTGAATACACTTGGTTTTATTAGCATTTAGCTTTAGATTATTGACATTAAACCATTGCAGAACTTGCGAGAGAGCATTATTCACATCGTCATAGTTGTTTTTGCGCCTGTCAACGTTAAATAATAAAGATGTGTCATCAGCAAATAATACAATCTCACACAAATTTTCCACAAAAAATGGCAAATCATTTACATATATTAGAAACAGGAAGGGACCTAAAATTGAACCCTGGGGAACGCCCATTTCCACATGAGATCCAGATGATCTAACACCATTTACCTCTACAGTTTGTATTCTGGAACTGAGGTACGACTGTATCAATTTATATGCAGTACCTTTGACTCCATAATGACTCAATTTCAATAACAGCGTGTGATGATCAACGCAATCAAAAGCTTTGGATAAGTCGCAGAACACTCCAAGGACATTCTGCGACCTCTCCCAAGCCTCCAATATACTCCTTACAAGTGCAACACCCGCATCAGTAGTAGATCTACCTCTAGTAAAACCAAATTGTTTCCTATGCAAAAGTTTATTAAGGTTGAAATGAGGCATCAATTGTTCCAGAATAATTCTTTCAAATATTTTACTAAGAACCGGTAATATTGATATAGGCCTATAGTTTCCAGGGTCATTTCTATTTCCTGGAATACAGTTATTAAATATATCAACTAGATAAGGAGCAATAACGGGTATTATACTTTTAATAACTTTAGTAGAAATACCCCATAAATCACTTGTATTTTTTTGTTTAAGAGATTTAAAACACTTAATAACATCAATAAAATTAATATGTCTGAACTGAAACACGTTATCACACCTAGGTACATATTTCTCGAGCAATGTCTTGGCAGCCACCGATGAAGAACTCAAATTAGATGTAGCCACCAAAGGAATATTAACGAAATATTCATCAAAAATATTAGCGATATGTTGTTTAGATTTTATTAAAATGTTATTCGACTTAAGTTCAACAATATCGTCACGTGACCTTTCTTTGCCTGTTTCACGATTTATAACATTCCACGTTGTTTTGATTTTATTATTCGATTTACATATTTTATTTTTAATAAAATTAGATTTGGCTGTTGCACATACCTTTTTAAAGGTTTTAGAATAACATTTAACGTAATCAATAAAACCTTGTGAATGATTATATTTTCTTAGATGATACAATTCATAAAGTTTGTTTCTACTTTTATAAATACCAGTCGTAGCCCAGTCACAGAACTGTAACTTCGGAGTAAGTTTCCAAGTTTTTAAGGGAAAAGCCTTATCAAATTCATTTCTTATTAGATTAAAAAGATCCCCAAAAAGAATATCAGGATCATTATGTGTCCATGGGATATGAGAAATACTATAGTCAATGTTTTTTTGAAAATTTTGTAACCGGTTTTCTGTTAATGGTCTCAATTCAATCACTTTAGATTTATTTGTTACATCTATTTTATATTGTATTTTTAAGCCATAATGGTCAGATGTAATACTATTAAAAATGGACTTATTATCAGGAGTACTATCTGTAAATATGTTATCCAAACAAGTTGCTGAATGTGATGTCACCCTAGTAGGCTCAAAAAATTGATGGGTCAAATTAAAACATTTAAATAATGATATTATACGTACTGACATTGAATTTTGTTCAAGAATATTAATATTAAAGTCACCGCAAACAACCAAAAACTTATTTTTCGACTTTAACTTTTTCAGTACATCCTCCATCACAGATTCAAAAATGTTAAAGTTACCTAGAGGGGGTCTGTATACGCATACTATTATCATCTCATTTAATTCCACACAAGATAGCTCAATGCTACGTTCAATTGAAAGGCCAGCTATATCCTTTCTATCCTTACATTTAATATTTTTGTTAACAAAAATCAATGAGCCGCCATGTATGGCTGTCCTACGAACATAAGCACTCAACAATTGAAAGTTGTTTATGTGATACGACATTTCACAAAGCTTGAGCCAGTGTTCTGTTAAACATATAATGTGTATGTCCTCACTTTTTGAATACAATTCTAATTCTAAGTCTTTGCCAGCCAAACCTTGTATATTTTGATGAATAATATTAATAACTCTTTTATTAGGTTTGGCTTTTGTCTTTAAGCTCAGTTTAAAACTGGGCTGGTTAAGTTATTAATAGAATTAATATTTCTTTTACTAGAAATACTAACACTATTTTGTCGAATACAGTTAGTTATACCATGTATAACCGTATTTTGTATATTAAAAGCTAACAAATTAGCTATCTGGGTCCTATATTTCTTTGCGAGATACATAGTATCTGTAGTCAACTTAAAATATCTAATATATTTATTTATATCGAAATATAAAAATACGTCACTATGACTATTAATTAAATTATAAAGACTTAAATTTAAATTAAAGATGCGCTTATTCTGTTCCCTAGATAAGTTATGTGCATATGGGAAAGCGCTAATTATTATTTTACAATTAGATTCAGATTGAATTTTCAATAAGTGCTCAACACTTTTTGTAATGTCCCGTATTGATAATCTGGAACTGTCACCACACAAAAACAGTAAGTTAGTATAACTATCCACACTATGGTGGGTCAAGTTATTTACAATTTCATGAAATGATTTTCCAGGAGTACATATATTTATAATGTTTTCATCACTGGAATTTTTAATTATTAGTCCTAGCCCCTGACCTAACATGTCTGAGAATATCATTGTTTTATTTTTATTCAAGTTTTCAGAAAGTGCTGGCTTGAAAGGAGAGTTATTATATGTTGTACCTATTGTTTGTATATAGACCGATGAATGACCAGAAATTTGGGAAACTTGATTATTATCTGTATTTACATTTCCTTCTAATGATAATGTCAATGATGATTGATTTGAAGAACCAATCAATTGACTTTTAATCAAGGAGTCATAACGTTCTGCGTTGAAATTGCACAGTTCAACTAATTCTGTTGCAGATTTTATGTGCTCAGTTATTTGACTTTGTGCACTAGCATATTTATGTTTCATTGAATCTAACGAATCATGTAAGTTTTGAATTTCTAATAGTAATTTCTTTGTATCCCGGTCATACATCTGCCTACTTTCATGTAATTTTGTATTATATATGTCAATGGAGTCCATCAGGTTAAGTTTTTCCTTTCTAAGAGCTATATTTTTATAAAAACAATTGTTTTTTTTTGACAAGTTTCTCAGTTTTTTTTATGAATTTACTGATTCTGATATATTTTTTTAATTTTTTGAAGTTATACTTCTTTAGGCGCTTTAGCGACCAACTTCATGCGTTACTTTTGTGTTTACCGCAGATTAAGAAAATCTACCAACAAAATAGAAATAGAATCTCTATTTAGTGGGTGCTAACGACTGCATTGTGAAGGCCTATCAAAAGTATTTATTAATCTGGAACAACGGAACCAAAGCGCGATTCAGGAGACTACAGCGCCATCTCTTGACCATTGGTGTAGTAGAACCAAAAACCACATCTTTATTTTTTGTAATAAAGTAACAGTTATAGGTATTCATATTTATAATATTTATCCACATGTTTCTTGTTTGTATATTCGGAATACGTGTTTGAGTTTCATACAAGTGCAAATCACATATGTTCTAATAAATTATATTCAGTAGCGATTTTAATTGAATATTTTGATTATTTATTTATTTTTTCAAATTAAAACTGAACTTTATTGACAGTGTCCTTTTCCAGACTTTTTATTAATTTATTGTAATTAATTATTTGCATGCAATTAAAAACTAATTTTAAACGATGCCAAAGAAGGATAACTTCTCACGCGCCTACATAAGTACACGCACCCATTTTTACACTTGTTATACTATTATGTGAAACCTTAGTACTAGCTACAGGCTCTAAATTTAAGTTCATGTTTAAAGGTAAGTTTAAGGGTCCTCCGGGAGATGCCATTAGTTCTTCAAAGAGGCTTTGCGTGTGTGCAGTTTCTTGAAGTTGCTGAGCTTCTGTATACTGAGCTATTTGCTTGTTTGCTACACAGAGCTCTCTTTCAAGGTCCGTAATACGCTGTAGCGCCCTCTCAAAAGTGTCAAACTGCTGGTCATAAGTACTAATAGTACTATTCAGTTCGTCCCGTTGTAAAACAACTTCTACATGTTGAGAGTGTAGTTGGGAAAGCTCATTTTTGAGCTGGGTATTCTTATCAATGATTTTCTTGATTTCAGTTTCACTCTCATCACGTTCACGAAGGAGCTGACTGCAAGTTTCCTTTGTTAACTTCAGTTCTCCAGGGTTTGCCTTAATTTAAGTTCAGTGTTTTGAGCTGTAGCTTGAATGTAATCAAAGAAAAAAAAAACTACATAAATAAAATAAATAAATAATTATAGTTGCATAACTTGATAAATAATGCTATGCAATAGCTTTACCGCGGCAGTCCCCGAGTGCCACGCGTATTTTTTAAAGAAGAAACCTACGCCTAATCGTTTAAGTACCCTAAAATATATTTGCATTTAATTAAGTACATCTTCTTCAAGTATTTTATGAGCTACATTTATAACCTGATACATATTAATTATAACCTATACAATATTTTCCCTGTTACTTGGGTAGCAGTTGAGCAGCTGGCTACACGATTTATGACATTTGATAGCATCATTGCAAATTGACATACACACACTACAATAATGTGTTGCCGCATTTATGGAGCTGTTGTTTTTTGACAGCGCGGTATCTAGTCGAGTGAAGCGAGACCAATCATTTATCTATGGTATTGATACCCGTTTTCAATAAAAAAGGCAAAGAAAAGTTAAAAAAACATTTTGATGAATTAGCTGATCACCGATTTCCAAACCTAGAAAAAATATTTAAAATTGAGATTTTCAATAACGTACTAGAACGTACACAGTAATACATCTTTAGATACACGTTTTACTGGTATGAGTGGGCGGGGGATGGTCAAACAAGAAATCACATAACTTTAATTTATACCTTGCTTGATGATCACCTACTCCCAGTATCTGTCCGATACTGGGTTTGGCGAACGGGTTAGGGAGTAGCGCAAGTCGCAAGGATCCCCTAATCAAGGCCAGAGGACTATCCTTCACGAGGTTGCCGCCCGTTTTTGGTCAAATACCTTCTGTAATTGACGTAACAGAAACCTCTGGCCGGACCTCAAATCCCGCATAGCCGAACCGTGGCGGCGCATATCCACACCCGGGCCCACATGGCCTAGGGGAACTAAATGCCCCCTAAAAGATTGTACCACACACCCTTGGGCAGGAGTCGTGTGCGTTATTTGGCACTTCCCGCCAAAGCCCCAAAAACAATATGAGTGCTGCGAAAAGAGAAACAGTACCCCAGGAGGGTATCGCGAATAGCGAAGAATCCCTCACCAAGCCAAGCTTGGTCTGTCCCGCGTATTCTGGGGGGGACAAACAGCGCTCAGGGAAGGGCGCAAGCCTGGACCTGTCCGGCCTAGCTGAGGCCATAACTACAGCAACACAACAACTGACACAACAACAGACACAAGCAACTACACAGTGGTCTGTGGTTGCCCATAAGCGCCCCTGCAAAAGGGAGTCTGCTAATGTGGCAGCCACCCACAATCACACACACAAAGGCTCGCAGGGCCAAACGGAACGTCGCCCCAACCGGCGTGCGAGAAGGGAGGGAAGCCCTGCAGTCCACCACAAACATGAACAAAACCCAAACAAAGTCGGCCACCGCAGCTGTGGAAACACAGTGCGAGCCTGTAGAAATACAGAGGGCCGGCCAACCAAACACTCACAAAACCAAACATCCACGACGGAGACCGAAACCGAGGGATTTTCGTGCTCGGCGGATCGCTGCGAAGGCTCCCACTGCTCCTGAAAAGGAGCAGCCTGGGGTTGGAGGTTGTTCGGACGAGGCAGCTTCTGTGAAGCGGCCACGCCTGGATGACACACAATCTCCAAGGGGGGATGCCAAGCGCGTGAAAACCGACGCGAGGACGAAGCGGACGGTGAGCTACGCAGATGCGAGTAAATCGCATCTGAGAGTAGCGGTCACCACCTTTC
This sequence comes from Chilo suppressalis, assembly GCA_902850365.2. NCBI lineage: Eukaryota > Metazoa > Arthropoda > Insecta > Lepidoptera > Crambidae > Chilo > Chilo suppressalis. The sequence continues at coordinate 11,463,529 of OU963906.1, read as the reverse complement.
CGCCGAGGGACCTCTCGGCCGAGCAGGCGGAACACCTGAGGGAGACCATCGATGATGGCATCGTACAGGCTGTTCTGACTCCACAGTCTCCGGATGCGCAAGCCCCAGCTTTCCGCGGGCGTCCCTTCCTAGTGGACGGGGTGCTAGCGATGTGGTGTGAGGATGAAAACGCGCTAAAGTGTCTCGAACAAATGGTGAAAACCATACAGTCACCCATCCAAAACACGACGTTAACGGTCATCAAGCTGTCGGATGTGAAGAAGAAGCTCAGAACTGGGCTTCTTCTTCATACCCGAATCACCGAGTCTGCCACACTGCAGCGACTCCTTTGTGCCCAGAACCCTTGGTACAAAGTTGACTCCTGGCAGTGCTATGATATGACCGACGACGACAAGCCGGAGAGTAATTCCAAGGAGAAGGTAGTCCACCTAATCCTAGGAATCCCCGAGGACCAGAAGCAAATGATACTCGACAGAGAACGCCGTGTTGCACACATAAGTGGCAGCGGATACATCCGCTTTTTCGCGCCAGACGATGCACCACCGGCGGATCTGACAGTAGCGAAACCAAGTGCGACTACAGAGCAGGAAGGCACTGTGGTTCCAGTACCAAGCACCTCAGCTCCCCAACCGGGTCCGAGCGAGATGGAACTGGGAGCAAGCCTAAGCTCGGAGGACTGCGTCAGCGATGAAGATGGCGTCCTACGTAGTCCCTAGTCGCATTCAAATTATACAGACCAATCTCCAGCACAAGCAAATAGCGGCGGCCACTCTACGCAGGGTGCTGGAGACGAACAACAAGACCGTCGCCCTGATCCAAGAACCCTGGATCAGAAACAATAGGATCTGCGGTCTGAACAACATCGGTGGTAAGTTACACTTAAACACATCTATCGAAAAACCAAGGACTTGCATTTTCGTACCTAAGTCCGTAAAAACAACCATGCTTAACCAATTCTGTTCTAGAGACCTCACAGCTGTGACGATCCTCACAGATAATCAAACAGTCCTGGTACTAGCTTCAGTCTACATGCCGAACGAGGGTGAAATACCTACGAGGGAGCTGACTGAGCTGGTACGACACGGCGAGAACCACAAATGGGAGCTGATCGTAGCGGCTGACTGCAACGCACATCACTCACTGTGGGGAAGTAAGGATACAAACAAGAGGGGTGAGTTGTTAACAGAATACTTATTCCAAACTAACCTTAACATCATGAACATTGGCACGGAGCCCACATTTGTTAGCTCCAGGTATCAAACCATCATAGACATAACCCTAGCGACACACGCGGCGGCCAATCTAATCGAAAGATGGCACGTGTCAAACGAACCCTCCTTTGCAGACCACCGTACGGTATGTTTCCAACTAAAATACAGACAGACAGACCCTGTTCCATATCGCAACCCTCGAAAAACAGATATAGCAAGGTACATAGAAATCTCGACTAAAGCATTAAGCGAGACACAAACACACGATGAAATTCTTGACACAAACAACATAGAAACAAACGTACAGTTCTACACTTCAGCACTTCTTAAAAGCTACGAACTGACGTGCCCTACCATCGTACCGAAAGACCTGGGTAAAAGTTCCTGGTGGGGGCCTGAACTTGAAAAACTACGTAAGGAACTCAGGACACTTTTCAATCGAGCGAAAAACATCAGAACCAATGAGGACTGGGACAAATACAAAATAGCACAAAAACACTACTACAAGAAGCGAATCAGATTCCGGAGTAGAGAAGGTTGGCGCAGATTCTGTAGTAGTGTTAATTCAACAAATCAAGCTGCCAGACTTAAGAAGGTTCTGTCCAAGGACAACTCCAACCTTCTTGGGTCTCTAAAAAGGAAAGATGGCACTGATACACAAACAGAAGAAGAAGCAAATGCGCTGCTTCTGGAAACCCACTTCCCAGGATGTCAAATGGCGCCTGGCCTTGAGTGGTCGAATGAGCACTACAATGCACCAACAACCCAGGAATGGAACCTGGCAAAAACGATAGTAACGGCGGAAAGGATAGAATGGGCTATAAAAAGCTTTCAACCATTTAAGTCGGCAGGACTGGATGGCATCTTTCCGGCGCTACTGCAATGGCAATACTTACAACCAATCTTTAAGGCCTGCTTGGCCTTCAAATATATACCGAAACCATGGAGGGAGGCAAAAGTAGTCTTCTTACCGAAACCGGGCAAAGACGATTACACACAAGCCAAATCCTTCAGACCAATTAGTCTAACCTCGTTCCTTTTGAAAACATTGGAAAGACTGGTAGACCGACACCTTAGAGATGGAGCACTTAGTAAGGTCCCGCTGCACCCTCAACAACACGCCTATAGAAAAGGCAAATCAACAGAGTCGGCACTGCATGCGGTGGTCCATAAAATAGAGTCGGCAATCACAAACAAAATGTCAACATTGGCAGCTTTCATAGACATAGAAGGTGCTTTTGACAAAACGATGCACAACAGCATTAACCACGCCCTAAAAAAACTCAAGGTGGACCAAGTTACCAGGAGTTGGATCACCGAACTGGTCGGTAAAAGGGCGGTTCAGATAGTGGGGAATACTTCCACGCGTGCGAAGGTAGTAAGAGGATGTCCTCAAGGGGGAGTCCTATCACCACTTCTCTGGAACATAGTAGTAGACAGCCTCCTAAGGAATCTGAATGATAAAGGATACACTACTATTGGTTATGCGGATGACCTAACAATTCTGATATATAGGAACGCTGAAAACGTCCTGTGCAAAGTTATGCGTTCTGCCCTTCAGATTGTGGAAAAATGGTGTGATGAACATGATTTGTCAGTAAACCCGAATAAAACAGAGCTTGTCCTTTTCACCAACAAAAGGAAGCTGCCCGAACTACAGTTACCAAAACTGTTTAATACCAAACTCTCCCTATCAACACAAGTGAAATATCTGGGCGTAATCCTTGATAACAAATTGAACTGGGCGAGTCATATTGAATTTAAAACAAAGAAGGCCTGCATAGCTTTTAACCAGTGTAGAAGATTAGTTGGTAAGAAATGGGGTCTTAGTCCAAAGATCACTCTTTGGCTATACACAGCAGTTATCAGGCCAGCAATAACCTACGGTTCAGTTGTTTGGTGGCCCAGGACCCAACTGACCACAGTGAAATCTAAACTCCAAAGTCTGCAGCGCTTGGCGAGCGTAGCAGCAACTGGATGCATGAGAACAACTCCATCTGCTGCATTAGAATACCTCTTGAACTTAAGACCTCTATACCTGGTCATACAAGAAGAGGCAATAGCAGCAGCCTTGAGACTAAGATCTTTGGGCCTATGGAGATCAAACACTGTAACAACACACTCCAATGTTCTCCAAAGGTGCATGAAGGAGATTCCACTCCTGGAGGCACCTATGGATAGAATATTGAGTCAACACGTCTTTGATCGAAGATACAACATCCAACTTACCGCGGAAAAGGTAGACTACTCTGGCGCCGGGGAAGTTAGGATATACACAGATGGCTCCAAAACCAACATTGGTACTGGAGCCGGTGTCTTCTCGAACGACCTAAATATAAAAATATTCACAACCTTAGACAAACTAAGCACAATCTTCCAGGCGGAATGTATTGGCATTACCAGAGCGGCACAGGCGGTTGCAGCCAGAGACATCAGAGAGTTCAACATTAAGATCATCTCTGACAGTGCATCCGTGCTTCAAGCCCTAAGTAGCAATACAATAAACTCTGTCCTGGTAATGGAGTGCCACAATGCACTTCAATCCATTGCGGTAACCAATACGGTAACTCTGCAATGGATAAAAGGACACAGCAACTCAATCGGAAACGACGCAGCAGACGAATTGGGTAAGAGAGGAGCAGACACAAAAGTGTATGGTCCGGAACCTCTTCTGCCCATACCTCAGGCCCAAATTAAGACGTGGCTGCGTGAAAGAACTCAGAAACTACACTTGACTGAGTGGAAAACAGGTGAAGGATGCCGGCAAACGAAAAACGCAGTTCCGGAGGCAAACAAGAGACTTGCCCGCACCCTTACCAGACTTAATAGGGACAAACTCCGCATAGTCATGGGAACCCTGACTGGTCATTGTCCCCTGAACAAGCACCTATACACATTAGGAGTAACAGACAGCCCCCTATGCAGAGGATGTATGGAGGCAGAGGAAACGCCACAACATGTCATTATGAAATGCAGGAGTGTGGCCGACCAACGGGCACGACTTCTCCAGTCACCCGCATCGCTTCCGGAAGCTTGCAGCAGTCTGTCAAGACTGCTTTCCTTCTGGACTAACCTAGGCTGGCTGGAGTAAACGGGAATGTTTCAAGACACGCACAATGGTCCAATGATTAGGACTAAGTGCGGAAACCGCCCTGAAAAACTAACTAACTAACTACTGGTATGAGTGCAGTCTGCCATATTTTCGATTTTCTAACACCAACATTTTTATAACTTTATTACAAAAGAGTGACAAATTTCAAAGAAAATATTCAGATATAATAGGCCCCAGTTTTTCACTTCAATTTATTAATATTTACCTCCTAGTTTTACCTCAACTAACTCAAGCATGATCCTGTTCACCAATTATGAAAGGAAATAATGGGCAAATATGGAGTGCTAGAATGTGACCAAACGATACTTCCATTTGGATACAGCAGTGTTATTGTTCTTTACAATTCCTGTCACTTCTGTAGCAGCTGAAAGATCATTTAGCAAATTAAAAATATTTATGAAATAATATGGGCCGAACTCGACTCTGAAATTTATCGCTATTAGCAATTGAAAACAAAACCGCATCTAGCCTAGATTTAAACGAAGTCATTGATACTTACGCGAAAACTAAAGCTAGGAAAAAAATGTTAATACAATTGTTATTTAGTCCCGACCTTTATATCATAAACACTTGAATCTTCTCTATTTCGTTTTATTAGCCAAACCTACACCAAGTATAAATTGTAATTTATGTTGTTACTGTTTAATATTTTTATTACCTGCCCTGCAGTGCAAAAAAAAGAGCTTAAGTAGCTTAGCATTTTTAAAGTATTTGTATATTTTATATTTTTATTTGATAAAACCTTATCAGTTTACATAACAGTGGGGCCCCATTTTTTAATTTGCCCCAGGGCCCTTGGATACCTAGCTACGCCACTGCTCCCATATGACAGCAGCATTTAAGCAGACACAGACAGGCAATTCCCTTACTTTGCAGCAGTAAAAGGCTTAAACGTACTTAATCAACAAAAAATATGAAATACAACTTTATGAAGACGCCCCAGAACGCTGCCTGCAGAAGGAGTTGAGAGTCTATTAGGCGGATCGAAAACCAACTGTAGTACCGGTTACATTTCAATAGCACTGGGAACCCACCGTTCTTGACGTATATCGATTCAAAAAGTTGTAAATATGGACATTTCGCCTTTATAATATTAGTGTGATTATTCTGATATTCTCATAGTTATACTCATGTAATTTTATATTTTTAATGTAAGTTACAATCACCGAAGCAAAATATTTTTACTTTTATTACAACTACAGAGATGTATATACGTGGCGTACCTACTCATGCATATTGACGCTTATAATGCGATTCAACTAAGAATAGGATCGACTGGGCGCCATTTTGTGATGTCAAAGCTGTCAATTGAAACAAAATATGTAGAGTGAGCAATAAAAGTTTTTCTTCGATAAAACTTATTTACTAAGATTAAGTGAGAAAAAACATCAGGTTTTTTATAAATAAAACTTATTTACTAAGATTAAGTGAGAAAAAACATCAGATTTTATTAATAAAATTTATTTACTAAGATTGAGAAAAAAAACACCGATTTTTAATAACATTTATGTCTGTGTGAGTAAAAATATTAATCGGAATCTAGCTCTTCAATTCCGATCAGCTCTGCATAACTACCGGAGTTGTCATCGTCGTCATGTTTGTTTTTTTTTTATTCTAGAATTAGCTGAGTGCTAAAAAAGAGTTCCAAGATTTTTTGCAAACCGTACTTTTCAAGCGTCATTTGACAGATGGAGGTCATTGGCTTTCCTATTCTTATTTGAATCGCATTATACAACTTTTTAAATCGTTAATCTCGAGAACGGTGGCACTATATAGATAATTTTATGATCTACAATTTTTGTTTGAGGCAATTTTACGATAAAACTTCCCGTTTTGATGAAAATCGCGATAACCCAACTTTTTGACCTTTGACCGAGTTAATTTTTTTCCAAGTACCGGAACGATGGGGAATTTTGAACTGTTATTTTTAATTATGTTTTGAACAATTTTCCTCATTTCCAGCTTGGAAGCAACCCCAGCAGGAAAACGTTTGACAAAACTGCCTCTTCGTTGACGAATTGCGTATCAGTATAGTCATCCAGATACCCGACGTGTCCGTGTTTGGAGAAGACCTGGAGACTCTGAAAGGCAAAGAACGGCCACTGGAACGGTTCAGCAAAGCGGGAAATCAGTGTCCTTTTGGGGTGGTATTATGATTGGGGCTAGAACGCCCTGAATCCCTTTTCAAGGCTTCATGACGGCAGACAGATACAAAACAGTCGCTATTGATGGAATCGTCAGACCTTTCTGAGTAAACCATGCGCACCAATTTGTACTGGTTGACGATAAAGCGCCCGCACATCAAGCTCCACAAGTCAATGCTGCTCTCCGAAAATACGAAATCACAAGGTTAGACTGGCCTGCCGGCTCACCTGACTTAAACCCAATAGATCACGCGTAGGATGCTCTTAAATGAGCTATTTGGAACCGGTAGCCACCACCCCAGACAGTGCCGCAGCTCAGGGAAGCTGCTGTTCAAGAGCGGGACAGGTTACCACAAGAAATGCTGGATAACTTGATCCTCAGCATGCCCAGGAGGATCTCCGCATGTGTTCGAACTTCGAGCCAGAGAAGGAGTTATTTTTTATAAGATAAACAACAATTTATTAATAAAAGGTTTTTAAGTTATGATTTTATTTATTTTTAAGCAAATAACTGCTCGAACCCGCACCCTTCGCAATCCGGGCGATTGCACTGACCATTATGCTACCACGGCCCTATTCGCCGCGTCGAAATTTTCCTAGCCTTAAGCTGCAAGGCAGCGCCATCTCTTCGCATTGTAGGTAACCCACAATGTCAAATGAATACTTTTTCAAGTATTAAACATTTGAAAGAAGAAACAGCAATTATAGTTATGTTTTTATTTATTTTTAAGTATTTAACTGCTAGATGTTTAAATCTAAAGAGAAGTTTACTAGAAAAAAATCCACGCGGACCAGGCAGCGGACGGGACTCGAACCCGCACCCTTCGCAATCCGGGCGAATGCACTGACCATTATGCTACCACAGCCCTATTCGCCGCGTCGAAATTTTCCTAGCCTTAAGCTGCAAGGCAGCGCCATCTCTTCGCATTGTAGGTAACCCACAATGTCAAATGAATACTTTTCTCTCGAAAAAAAGCTTCCAACAAAATAGTAATAGGATCTCTTAGTCGCACATGTTGGGACGCTCGTCGCCTCTGATCACTGTTTTCATATTTATAATATTTATCCACATGTTTCTAGTTTCTATATTCTTAACACGTGTTATAATGTTATACAAATGCGAAATTTATATGTGCTAATAAATTTTATTCAGTAGTGATTTAAATTGAATATTTTGATTATTTATTAAATTTTTCAAATTAAAACTGAACTTTATTGACTGCGTTGACTATCCTTTTCCTTTTATTATCTTATTGTAATTAATTATCTGCATGCAATTAAAAACTATTTTTTAATAATTCCAAAAAGAAGTATAACTGCTCACGCGCGTACTTAAGTACACGCACCCATATTTTTTTATTTATTTTTAAGCATTTAACTGCTAGATGTTTAAATCTAAAGAAAAGTTTACTAGAAAAAAATTAACACGGACCAGGCAGCGGACGGGACTCGAACCCGTACCCTCCGCAATACGGGGGACTGCACTGACCATTATGCCCGTCCGTCCGTGGATTTTTTTCTAGTAAACTTTTCTTTAAAATGTTTTTAACTTGTTTTGATGGCACCTTCACTCTTATTTTTCTGTCTAATTCGACCGGATTATTTATTAGTATTTTCATTATATCCTTTGCCTTTTAACGTATGGGTGGGTATAAAGCAAACAAAATAACAGATATATTTGGTGTCGATTCTGGCGTGACTCTCCAAATTCAACACCAGTCCCTCCCCAAACCCAAATTCAACACCAGTCCCTCCCCTTCATTCTATATAGAGAATGACAGGAATGCACCGCTGTCAAACCCAAGCTAAGCCCTAGAGAATCATGCCAGAATCGACATCATTAAATAAGAATACTTAATAATAAAAATAAAATAAGAACCAAAAAAAGGACATTACGACATTTACATTTTTTGAAAAATTATAAAATTACATCATAAGCACACATCAGACAATTGCACATTAACTACACTCACCGGCACGGAAATTTGGCCACCCGTTACTTTTGCTTTGATTTAAATACAATATATTTTTTTGCATTTAATTTAATTTAGATCTAACCCATGTTCACTTTTATAATGATTTTTAACAATTTTTTAAGTGTTCAAGAAATTATTGCATCAAAAAGTTGATGAAAAGTGTCACTTTCACAGAAACTTTTACTTAATTTTCTAACAGTGCACACTGTAAAGCTAACATTTTTTTTGTTTTTTTGCACACGTCAGTATCGGGTGTTTCCACCCCTTGCCCTGATGTCTGCCTGCATCCGATCTGGCATGCTTTGGATGATGTTTCTAACATCAACTTGCGAAAAAGGTCTCCCATGCGGTCAGGTCAATACTGCATTTCGAAGCTCGCCTAGCGTTTGCGGTGGGTTAGAAGAGGATTTAATTTTTCTTTTGAGTATGTCCCAGATGTGTTCTATAGGGTTTAAGTCCGGGCTACGTGCAGGCCACTGCAATTTTTTAATACTAAGGTCTTGCCGGTAGTCCTCAACGCATCGTGCAACGTGTGGGCGTGCGTTATCGTGCATTAACTGGAACTGATCGTATCCAATAAGCCCCCTATAGGGTACAACATGATCCTGTAGGATCTACTCAATGTATCGAGTTGCAGTTAACCGATTGTCAATGATAACCGACTCCGTACAAGCGTCGGAACTTATTCCTCCCCATACCATTATGGAGCCTCCATGAAAACTAACAGTTTCAGCAGTAGTAATAGGAAGAAACCTCTCTCCTCTTCTTATCCACACTAGTAATCGACCGTCTGGTGCACGTAACGCGATTCTGCACTCATTCGTGAACAAAACATTAGCCCATTGCTCGTGTGTCCAGTTGGCGTGTTCTCGGGCGAAACGAAGCCGAGCTACTCGATGCTGTCTGAGGAGTTCTGGACCTCGAGCTGGTCTTCGCGCTTTTAATTTCACCACCTCCATTCGTCTTCTCTTCGTACGCTCATTCACACCTCTTGCAATTTGGAGTCGCTATCGTATCTCAACCGCAGTAAGGTAGCGGTTTCTCAAAATTTCCAAAACGATAAAACGGTCGTTCCGAACCGATGTGCATCTTACACCTCCACTGCCTGGTCTACGGTGATAGGTACCTGTCTCACGGTATCGTTTTAAGGGGTACTGCATTGATGAACGCGGCACATTGAGTACAATAGCCACCTCACGTTGGGTGAGCCCTTGGTCAATTAGCGCTACCGCTTGTGCAACTTGTGCTGGCGTTAATGGCATTTTTTTTGCTTTTATGTAAGTTTACGCTTTAATAAAATCCAAAACAACACATAAATTAAAAACGGCACAGTAAACTACACACATAACAAACATTCAAAACTTCAATTATATTGCTTAAAATACGCGATGTGACTAAATCTCACAATTCACACCATGAAACGCTCAAACATAATGAATTAACCTCTTAAAACAAAGCTTAGCATTTTTATGACCAACCTTCATAAAAACATTTGTTGTAAATACTTGAAACTTAAGTGTTTGGCCAAGATTCCGTGCCGCTGAGTGTATATATGTCGTGGCCATATCGTAGATTTGCTCACTTCATGAAATGCTCGAGAATTTCATGAAATGGTCGCATTTCATGAAATGTTTCACTATCTATTGGCCACATCATGATGTGGTTTGGGCAGATCAATGATGAGAAATCGTTTCACGATATGGCCAACTAAACGCGTGGCTACTTCACGAAATGGCAAAAATTATTTGATCATATTGTAAAGTAGTTACATTAATTACCGGTAGAGGCGCTGCAAGCGCTTTGTTTATATATGTATATGGCGGCCGCTGCCGAGAATGTTATTTCTCGCAGTGAAAAAGTGCATAATTCGTTATATAATGAGGAAAAAAGTGATAACAAAATGGTTTTCGACGAAACAATTTAAGGAGAGTAGGGTGACTACGCAAAAGAAATCTATGGACTACTACTGGCTGTCAAAATTTGACATTTTGGAAACTCCGGTTGAGGTACAAAGTGCGGATAAAAATCTTTTGTAGAAAAGCTTTCTTTTAATGGAGTTTTTTTTCTGGCGCTTCGCCGGCCGCTGCCGCGGCACGCTCGCTTTGCTCGCGCGTTATGGTCACAACACTAACCTAACCTAACCTAGTGTGAAGTATTACCGCTTGGGCCCTGAAAGTACAGTTTAGCCTACTATTGTAATATATTATACCAAAGTACTTTTTTATTTCTAAATATTTGTTAGTTTTCTAAATTTACATTTGTGTAATTACATGACACGTTGATGATTAATTTAGAAATAAAGATTGATTTGTTTATTTTCTTACAAAAATTCTATTCAATTTGTTTGTGTCATTCGGACTCAAATGACAATAAACAAGTTCTTAACATATTCTGGATTTTTATTAAATATTTTATGGTCACCCTGATTATACGATCCGGCCAAATGTGGATGACAAAATCGTTAAACGTTGACGATTTGATGATCTGGTCAAATTAAGTTGGCCACATCATGAAATGCGACCATTTCATGAAATACTCCAGCATTTCATGAAGTGAGCAAATCTACGATATGGCCACGACATATATACATACATGCACGCACCCTGCATGCATTTGAAACTGACGATAGTTTACGGAAGTTAGGGGTAAATAAATGAAACACAAATTTGTATAAAACAATTAAATTAAATAAATACAACAATTTAATAAATAAATATAATAACCATTCACGTTCGGCGCTAACACTTATTAGAAATCATCCAATAAAAGTGAATATTAAGTCCATCAACTCGACTAACGTCATCTTCATTCATCACAAATGTTACAAGTAGGCTACCTTATTCATTGAGTAGGTTTCCCTCAGACAACATGCAAGTACTTAAATAATGACGAAGCACTCGGGCAATCCACTAGTCATTAACGTATAATCGTAAAATACTACTAAAAAAGCGTTCAATCTACGCATACTACCTACTTATGTTACGGTCGCGGTCGACGTCACGTCATCAGTTTCAACATTCCGTCACCCAGATAAGGGTATGCATGAGGCAGGCAGAGGCAAACTTAGTTTTACGCCCGCAGTTATTTATCGAGTTGTGACTAGTAGAGTCGGTTCGAATCGCACCGCCGCGCCGCGCCACACTTATCACTTTAGTTACGAAATAAACCGGTAAGTCAATAATTATAATATAATGCGTCCATCCTTAATCCATTGGAAACTAATTAATCAAGGTTCAAAGATGGTTTAAGAATGTTTTTTTCAATTAAGATAGATGAATTATGGTGGTAAGTAGATAATATTATTCAAAGTAAATAACAATAACTAGATCTGTTAATATCATAGACATTTACAACTTCTATAAAGGATTATGACTAATGACGTTATAAACTATAAAACATCATTGAATAAGACGTAAAGTTTTGAAAAGTCAAAACCAGTATTAGGGGATCAGTGGAATAATTAGGGAATAACCCAAATCATTATACCAAGGTTACTATTCTACATCTAGGTTTTACACCATTTCTCATTAGTCCATATACCTATACATATAATACTACACATTCAACTCAGATTTTAAAATAAACTAGTATTTCTTTTGACCTTGACCATTTCATTGACCGATGTGTTTGTTGATGTGCGACGACCACATTCACCGTTAGATTCTGATATAGGTATCTACTTACTGCAGTGCTATTCTGTATGAACAAACTAACAAACAAACTAACTTTTAACCGCGGAATTTGCCGGTATGATTTAAATTTTATTTGACATTAGTGTAGTGTTTTAAATCTCACTGCGGATTCCGAGGTGATATGTGAGTTTGTTCTTACAGAACAGCACTGCAGTATGTAGATACATATATCTACCTATATCAGAATCTAACGGTGAATGTGGTCGTAAATGTTGACAAAAAACGTTGTCTATGACAACTTAAAATGCACTGTTTGAAAAATTACAGAAAAGACAACTGCCCAGCGGGTCAATTATGCTTCAGTAATAAAATTCTAATGTGATGTCAATATGATGTTGATGCCAAGTTGACATTGTTTTTAGATGGTATTATGAAACATTCCTATGTCACATCAAGATCATATCAATATTATATCCTGTATCACATCTTTGACGTTTAAGCGATACTATTTTAAGTCAAAAAGTTGAACGTAATACGCATTTAAGTTGATATCATTTTATAGAGTTGATCATCATCATAGCATAAGTTGATGTCATTTTGATATCGCATTTTTCGGAGAGCATAATACGTAATGTGAAATAGACATCAAAACAATATCACAAATAGCGAGCATAATTGGCCTGCAGTTTACGTGCCAACAGTTCTATTCTAACCCGAGAAGTGCACTGTTTAATTTTCCTAATCACCGTTATTTCTAGTAATATTTTTTTGGTAGCACTTATAAAAAATAAAAATCGTATTCATAAAAACAAAACCACTAAAAAGTAAGAAATAATGCAATTCTTTACTATAAATTTAGACTGTTCATATGTACAGTGTACGTGTATATACACGGGAGCAAATGCACAAGTGCAACTGCTGACATGCCTGCCATGGGGTCCACTAGCCCGTCGGAACTCAAGTGATTGCAACTCCACGCAAACACCACGTTGCCTGATTTTAATATTAAGCAGCGTGGTGTCATAATGAGGTAATGTAGATGGCAGTGCATTGCAATCATCGATTCGGGGGTTAGCCGCAAAGTTTTGCCAATAAATCAGCTTTCTCTTGTGACTTATGAGCTACTGATACATCTCAGAGATGGCAGCAAGGGCTATTAGAAGTTGTTTTGGACGGCCTTAGCCAAACGCCAATAACTACGGGGGCCCGTAGAATGCTGTACATGCAACGCGCTCCAATGTCAGCCTTCTTGCACTACTTGGAAGCACTATTGTAGACTACTTTCAGTAAGTCGACGCTGCAAGCCTTGCGAACGCGGCCTCTGATAAAAGGGCGCTATATCGCCTGTTTACGCGAAAGAGCATCACGCAGTCGCGATTGAACCAGCGGTTACTCGTGAGATCAGGGGGCCATTCGCCTAACGGGATTCCTATGGCTATCGCTATCGCTTACAATTTCATTTTGTTATTTCTGACCGCCGAAGGTTTTCAAATGCCCCGCACTCGTTTTTTTTTACTTTTGTGTTGGTAACAACAATAAGCGTAGGTAAGGTATTTGAAAACTTTCGACTGTCAGAAATAACAAAATGAAATCTTAAGCGATAGCAATACCCATAGCCATTCCGTTAGGGGATTGACCCCAGAATGTGAAATGTTATCCATTTGTAAATGCCGCTAACCAATAATAGGTCATTCCCACAAGGATGGACTTCTACTTCCAAGGGACGGATGGCATCCCAGCAGTTGTACTCAAACATTATGCAGCGGTGTAGCGGAGTTGTCTGCCATGCTTACGCATATTATTACGCACCTATACCAACTCTCTCTCTCTCTGTAGGTACTCTTTGAGATGTGTGTCTGAGACTAAGAGGTGCTAATGTGGCCTCTCATTTATATATTTTTTTTATTTTCAATAACAAAGAAGCCGTCAGAGTTGTAATTTTTAGAATACTATTGCATGATGTAAGTTGTGTTGTGACAAAAACAAATGAATGTTTTTTTCCTTTCGCTATCTCAAAATCGAAACTTGTTAAGAATGTAAAATTTTGGTATATATGATGTCCCATATACTGTATTTAAAACAATAAATTACTGAAAACGCCGATTCATAATGCACTTAGTAAGTTGTGTTGTGGCGAAAAAAAACAAATGATTTTTCCTTTCGCGGTCTAGCTCGGAAATGAACTAGGTATTTCATAAGTCTGATATTCGTAGCTTCAATCAACAACAGGATAATAATAGTAAGAAGCAATGTTGCCTTCGTTTAAAAAATACTGATTTATACGGAACCCATTGGGGTTAGAGCGAGACTAGACTCGCGCTTGGTCAGTTTTTCCATTTATTCTAATAAATGGAAAAACGTCCTTTTTGTAGTAGAGTATTATCTATTTAGAAGAAAACTTGGCGGTTTTTACACTACTGGCCGAAATGTATTCAGGGTGCATAAGTAAATGTATTTATGTATGTACAATTCGTTATTGCTGTTGCAAATTCTTAGTAGTCGGAAATCAATTTATTCGATCTAAGTAGGTACTTACTTCCTATCGAACAAATTGATTTCCATTTTTTAACAAATTTAGTCAAGTGCCTACCTACGACTAACTCACAAAACGATCACGATTTTAAAACAAGTATTGTTGGTCGAAGCCAAATAATATTAAGAAGTTGGGTAGGTACCCAACGTAACGTAAGTAGGTACTTACGTTAATATCAAGAAACAAGAAACAACCACTTAACCGAACCGCAAATTAGTGGCTTGTGTTATAGGTAGGGTTGCCAGGTGCCCCGATTTTGAGGGGTAGTGGACACCGATTTGACTTTGATTGGGACGCCCAATTCCCGATTTATTTTACTACATAACAAAAAAAATAGTTTTAATATATAACTATTAACTTTTAACTAATCTTGTCATTCATTTATCAAAAACCATTTATCAAAAAAATGTTAGCATTATTTCGAAGTCACGTTTATTTACATTAATATAACCAACCTAAAATAGTGCTAGAGCTAAGAGTGTTTGTAACTAACTATTGGTGCATAAACTGGAGAAGATCTTCGTCAGTGGTGACTTGCTCAGGTGGCTTACCAGTCAGTTGCTTACCTACACATTCAGCGAACTTAAAAACGTACTCTCGTAGGTAACTTATAGTTTTCAGTTTTATTTCCTTCTGACCATAGTTTGAATGTCTTAAAAATGTAAAACATGTTAATTTTGATTGAAATCAAGGTTGCTGACCAGTCGACCACGCAAATGTTAAAACAAATTCTTGTCGTTGGAGTATAATTTTACTACATACTAATAACTGTATTGCACTTATCTTATCTTATCACGACAGGGTTACATTCCGGCTAGTGATACTCACCTATACATAAACTTGCTTGGTTTTGATCGTAATTTTATTATTTATTGCCGAAAATGTTTTAAGTTCTCGCGTACTTAACTAGCGACAACGCAAAAATATGAATAAATGGTCAAGCACGAGAAAGTAACGAATATATACCTTTTTTATTTCTAATGGTTAAACCAATTTCCCATAAGTAATTCCTTTCTCGCAATTTGAAGAAAGATATAATATGTATCTTTGAATTATCTTTATTATTTCCAGACAGATAATATCATCATCTCTCTCTCTGGACTCGGAGCGAGAGCTGAGGACAAAATACACCAGCAGATGTAAAACGAAACGAACTTGCGTTAATTACACTTCAGCTTCATCCAGTTAAATAATTCATTCTTGGCAAATAAAAAACTCTGCAATTCAAACTTATATAATTATTACCTACTTCTTAACACAATATCAATCAATAATAAGTACCTATATATCACACTAATATTATAAAGGCGCAAGTTTGTGAGTGTGTATGTTTGTTACTTCTTCACGCCTAAACGGCTGGAGCGCTTTTAATAAAATTTGGTATGGGAGTTAGCTGACACCCTAGATTAACACATAGGTTACTTTTATCCCGAAAAAATGTTAGGTTCCAGAGGGATTTTCAAGAAACTAAGCTAACGCAGACGAAGTCGCGGGCGACCTCTAGTATATAAGTATTTATCTTTCTGAAGCCCTTTCTTCTCTCAGGAATCATGCTCATCGTCATTATCCATCATGCTCTGGCCACCCTGCAAGGGACATGTAGCGTCAATGTTACTATAATATATGTTAACTAGTGGCCCGCCCTCGCTTCGCTTCGGTGTAGAGCTGTAGTTAGACTATAGTTTTTGTTCTCAGGCTTCTATTATACACAATGACTTTCTTTAAATACCTAATTACTATAGGCACGCGCCAGCCAGTACCACCCGAACCGGTATGTTCCTGCATATTAAATCTGTAATATCTTCGAAAATATTCGTTAAAATTACATGTTGTAAATGGCCATATTGATCTATATTACATGCACAATGTATTTAAGGTACTTAATTGGATAAGGATTAATGCTGTATTGCTTAAAATCGCTTTTTCGTAAATAAGCCATTATTTTCTCGTAATAAGTAATTAAAAATTGGTTATTGTAAGTTATCCCTAAGAGATACAGCCAGCGTTTGCAATGTAAGCGCAAGAAAATGTGTTTATTTACGACCTTACATTAAAAACCTCTAAATATATCAGTGTTTCTCTACTATATTATGCATGTGATATACATATAAACCTTCCTCTTGAATCACTCTATCTATTAAAAAAAACCGCATCAAAATCCGTTGCGTAGTTTCAAAGATTTAAGCATACAAAGGGACATAGGGACAGAGAAAGCGACTTTGTTTTATACTACGTAGTGATGATTAACAGATACCAACCATTCCTGGTAGAAGTAGATGGTTGACCATTCTTTCGGCGCTGGTTCATACTTGAGTTCACTTCACAAATGTTAGGTTCGCTTATTCCGACTTGTTAAATAAGATAAGCAAAACGGTAGAAATTTGCTCAACTTGCACCTGGATGTGGACGCTTAGAACAAGCGCACTAAATGCGACCACTAGCGGCTCAGCCAAGCGTCTAGTAAGACGCAGCCACCAATCGAATCGAGAGAAATCGAGAGGCAGCCACAATCATGCCACAAGCTACTAGTCGCCGCCTCTTGTAGCTTAGTGGCGGCCACCTGACGGCTACTCGCGTATATCGCGTAGCGGCCGCTATACGCGAGTAGCTATTATTATATTATATTAACCATTATAAGTAGTTTAATGGTTAATATAATAATAAACGTCTATTGGTACGCCACAACAACATTGAAACTGGTTTTTTGAAACTTGCAGCAACTTATGTTTTATATTTGAACAGGAAGCTTTGCAATAAGCATTATAATCTGAACGTTTTTTTTTTTCTTTTTATTTACAGAGGATGGCCAACGTGTTGTTTTCAGTACTGTGGCTCCTGATCCTTATATTTATTGGATTTTGGATAGCATCAATTGCAGCTGGACTATACATTCTGCTAATACCATTCACAGTATGCATAGAGCCTTTAACAGTAAGTACAACAGCATTTAGTATTTCTTTTTTATTATTAGCTCACACTAGAGATGTCAATTAAAGGAGAATGCTCATGGATGTATGGACCGCCGTACAATGGTTGCATCAATACCAAACAAATGTTAAATGATCGTTTAATATTCAAATTAGTATGACAAATTGGAATTTTGAAAATAAAAACAGGGGTTTTAATGTTATTGTAAAAAATGTGACATAACCTCAAATCCTTAATAACTCCTATTTAAAGTTGGTTTACAGCAATTTTGGGTACTTTTTTATTCTGTTACTTTTGATCAACTTGAGTCTTTCACTGTTTTTCCAACCTACTGCATAGATTTTCATGACAACACAGATTTCAGTGATGGCAGATTTACGTATAGGTAAATAAAAACATTAATAAGACACTTTTTATTAGATTACATATATTAATTGTACACATTATATTTGAATTACCAGTATATTTCAAATCAACATAATCTTCATGGAAAAAATAATCTAAATAAGGCGCCAGAGCAGTAACATCATTGTAACGACCCCAACTTAAAAACTAAACTACAGTCATTATGTGGTCCTAACAGCCCACAGGTTGTTTACCAATGAGACAGCTGCAATAATAACCTTTTATAGCCTCTAATGTGTCTGCCAAAGCAGCATCTCTACTGATTAGTAAATATGAGTTATATGTACGCTGCTTAAGTATCTGGATTTAATCCTACCTCTTAATAAATAATTATTTAGACCTAAAGCAAGAGGAATATCATCTACAAACAAACAAATTCAAACAATTTCTAGCTTTTGTCTTACAGCGTTCTAATGTAGCTCCAGGATTATTGAAAAGAGTGGCCAATCTTTCGTTGCTATCAGCAGTTCTTAATTTAACTAAATAAATACAAAAGGCTATAGAAGCGTTTGGCACTTGATCTGCTAGATTGGTATACAGTTGAGCAAATTATAAAACTGTTCAGAGTTCATACCAAGCCAATAATGACATAAATGAGGAGACATAATTGAAATATTAGAAAAATCTAATTTGTATAATGTAATGATTATGATACAGCGATCAGCCAATTCGCTGTATCATAATCATTACATTATCAAACTGTGTGCCAGTAAAATCTCTTAATTAAGATGTTAATTCATTCCATGAACCATAATTCAAATAGTGATGACAAACACATGCACCAGCTGGTATGCACAATTTATTATTATACAATAAGAGATTCCTGATGGTAGATGAAATAAGTAGACATTCAAGCTCTAAACAATTTTCAAATACACAGTGACCAGGAGAGTTAGCAGCATGTATGATGATGATGATACAATTTTTAGAGTCACTTGTTGAACTGCTTCTAGTCTTGGTTGTGGCAGAGGAGATGGCACAGGTATAGAATGATTGCCACATAATGTAGTATCTCCAAGAGTAAGGCGATTTGAGTCATGTTGTTGTTGCTTTTGTACTTGTTGAGTTGCTGATCTCCAACATGCAGCACATACATGTTCCATTCTTGAGATCTAAAATATAACATTAATAAGAAATGAATAATTAATATGGAAAATTCCTTTTTGTTTATTTTAAAATAACAGTTTGATAGGTCTCAAGTTAACTCTTGCAAGTTATAAAAGTTAAAATATGATGTATACAAATCAATGTAGGAATTTCTGTATTCTCTCATCATCTATTAGCTGTCTAGTGATAACAAAACAAATAAAAGAAAATCTAAATATTACCATGATTACTATAAACATTTTAGTTCTAGATTTGTAATTATGTATGATATGCAATAATAATACACAGTAATAATAGCTTTCTCATAAGATTGTGATAGTAAATGATTCCTAACCTAAGTATCTAGAACTGTTATTACTTTTTTAAGAAGTCAAACAAAACAGTTAATATACTTATATTTCATACAGTTAGTTGCACATGACATTAGACAAACAATATTAGCTCACCTGAGTAGGAATTATCCATGACTATAATATGTTGAGGGCTAAACTGTTCTTCTACAAAAAAATATCAAGTATCACCTCTTGGGCCCTGGAAATACAGTTTTACAATACACTGGTTTAACCAGTCAAATAGTCTAATCGTCATCGGTTCCTCATTTGAAGTAGAATACATTTTTAATGTTCTTAATGCGTGAGTAGAGAACACTACAAACACACATACGGTAAATAAACGTCCTGTCGTGAATGCACTGTTTTTTTCCTGAAAACGTCTTGCCTGTCTTAACAATTCAGAAACAAAATCGTTTGATACGTTCACACGCAATTATTATCACTTCACAATTTATGTAAAAAACTCAATCAACACAAAAATAGGAGTAACAACAAAACATTTGACAATTCCCCACTCATTTGCATTTGCAATAGGGTTATAGGGTAGGGTGATGATGATCTGACATTGAATATACGAATAATCGTTGAATTGAAAAAAAAATGTTTTTGTTTAAAATCGATTTTACGCAATGAATAAATCAAATCAGATACAAATAAATCCAGATTCAATTAATTAATAAACAGCATAGAAATAAATATAATTAATAGTTACTACTTAGTTAATGATGAAATCGACAGTTAGGTGAGCGCCTTCTATAAAAACAACGATTAATGATTTCCGCGGAATTAACCTTCTTTAACATTATTAATACGTGTCGATTTTTTAAACTTAGATTCGAATACCCCGGCTACACGTTCCGTTTTACCTAAGAGCATGCCTGCACAGATTAACTAGCCTCTCTTTGTCGTCCGTCCCTCTCTAACTTAGATACATTTATGGACGTAGAACAGGACGCGGCACAAGCCAATGTACAATTATTGTATTTTGCGTTATAAGGCCTTTAGACTACGTAGGCAAGACAAAGCGCTGGGTAAGCACGTGACTCTTTTTGTCCGACTACCTACATGCTCGACATTTAATCATTTTCATCTCTATGCTTAACACGTTACATTCAGTAAGTAGACACTACATACAGCAAGGGACGTGATAGGAAAGTGTCGAATTAAGCCAAGCGACGGATTACTGAATGCGACGTATTAAGCATAGAGACGAAATAGATAAATGACGAGTTGTCATCGCAACAGTTAAGACAATAAAAACGTAAAATCACTATTAAACAATAATTAGTAACACGTGATTTATTTCCTTTTTGGTGGTCCACTCATCGGTAACAAAAACAAAAATCGATTATAATGTATAACTAATAGGGTACTATGGCATCCCTATTTTTACGATAAATAAACAAACGTCAGATATCCGACTCAAAATATAAACAGTATTATGACTAATATTATTTCTAAAATTATTCCCTGTTCAAAATAGCCATTCTGATAGACCATCGTACGTATAAATTAAAGAAAATAATTATCATAATAATTTTATCTTGAGGCATGAGACAAAGCTGTACCAAATATGGGCATTCTCCTTTAATGCTTATCAGTGACATCTTGTCTTATCCTATTACTATCGCAAAGAAAGTACCTAACAGCACCAACTCTAATCAAAGAAAAAGAATGTTTACGTCTTCGAGTGCAGCTGTAACGTTTAGAATCCTGTAAATATACATACATGTACGTGAAACACACGGAGTAAGCGTAGCAAAACCTATGTCCATGGTGAAACATCATGATTGCCATGGACTGTTTGGCATGATGATTTATGGGCGGATCACCATTTAAGATGGTTTCCACGATCAAATGAGTAAAACATTTTTAGGACTTTTTCCTACCTAAAATTAAATTAGACAGCAGTGTATCCTTGTCATTCTATGTACAGATTAAAGAGGAGAGACTGATGTTAAATTTAGTCTTAAGTTTAGAGAATCATGCCAGAATCGACACCAATATCTGTAAACGAAGAAAGCGAGGTGACTTTTCCGTGTTTAATTTATCTATTATCTATAATTATTTATTTGTTATCTATCGGGTGGCTTTAGGCAAGTTTAGGTTACAACACTAACTTAACCTAACCCACTGTGAGTTGGTCAAACGTTTATTGATATGTAACTCATTCGGTGAAAATTATAAAATCCCTCCGCCATTTTATATCAAACTGAGTGGGCTAGGTTAAGATAAATACAGGCCAAATGTTTTTGTTCTATACATTGCCAGTGGGCCAGCAGGTACTCTATACAATCCCTAGGAATTGTATACATTACCTAAGCAAAGTATAAAATGTAAAATAATATTACATAATAATATTTCATACATTGCCTAGATGCCCGCCCCAGGCATTATATACATTGCCTTGGTATTGTATAGAAAATCTGCATTATACAGCATAACGCAAAAAAAACAATTAATAATTATTTAACTATACATTAAGTTATGCAATGAAAATATTCGAGAAATTTATAAGTACATATTACATTGTTAACAGGGTTTAACGGACTTCTTGCTGTCGGTAATACAATTTCCAAGATACTGCGCTCAAGCTATGATGGAGGGTAAAGGTTTTAATTAGACTGTATCTCTTAAGTCTAGTCAAGTGACTTTGATTACATTGTCTTCCCTTCAGTGCCATATATATGTACCTATATTCATTATATTATCAATAGGTAAATATTAAGAATAAGAATTTCTGGCAAATACTACTTACTAATAAAATCAATGGACTATTCATATTAATGCACAATAAAAGAAACATAATTAAAATACGCTTTTATTTATGTACATTACAATGTAAAACCGTTAACTTAGTGTAATATCGTAAACATGCAACAAATGTAACTAATTTTAAGTATTTTAATAAACAATTAAACTTAAAAAATATTTTAAACTTTTCCAACTCCACAATAATTCATAGATCATCACTTTTAAATGCATGCACTCGTTCACATGTCACAGTCATAGCTTACATTAAGCACTCATTCACATGTCACAGCTTCCAGCACAATGTTGACCGACTCCAGTAGAAATAACCCCTGTTCTATTCTTTTGCCAATGACTGTCCTAAAACAAATTGAAAAAAAAAATTATTTTAAAATATGATAAACTAGCGGACGCGACAGGCTCTGTTCTGTCTACTCGATCAAAATATAAAAAAGATTGTTAATTTGCAGAAATCCTTAAAAAAAATTAAATTAGAATAGTCATTCTTATGTTATGGCCTGACCAAGGGAAATGGTGGCTCATGTTTATATATAAATTATTAGCTGCGTTGTAGCTACTTAATTTAGTGAAACTCTTTTATTAAACGCTGTCAGGTTTAACAGTAACGTTAAGTAGAGTATATCAGTATTAAGTTTCATAATATCAATCGTATCATTTAATCAATATTGCCTCATAACAACTGAAATCTAAAAATAAAAATGACAATGAAAGATAAAGTTACTCATATTCTAAACTGCGAATACAAGACAATTGTTATTATTAGTCTAAGATCCGAACCTAAATCGACCTTCACCGAGCTGATAATAGAATTTACAGATTACATTTACTGAAACATAATATTTAATCATGAATTAAAAGTATATTAGAAAATATGTTACAAATGGGTTTGGCGAAAAAATTCTGGACAGCTTGTTTAAAATTAATGAAAAAAAAACGATTTTTAATTAAATGTTGCAACATCAAGATCATGGACTTATAAAAAAAGGCGGACAGAGTCCCGGTAAACAATAAACTGTGTCGCTCAGAGTCGGCCAGGTCGCTGTACGTACAAGCCGGCACGCACACATTCACACAATAGTCAGCCACTACGCGTGCAAACGTCAAAGCAGCCGACACGTTACGTGGAGATAAAAAATAAGCTAAACAAGATATCTTGCTTGTAAAAAGGTGTAAAAACCGTAGTGACCGAAAGAAAAAAAATCCAGGAATCACGTTTCATAGGTAAATGAATAATTGAATCACTTTTTTCTAGTTTTTAGAAATCGAAATCAATTTTAGTTCTAAGGACAAAATGATTAGTCAAAAGCCCAGTGTTGCCAATGTTCATGTAACCATATTACCTAAAATATGGGAAATTGGGTTTGAAATTAACTTCAATCTATTATTTATTATTCTTTTTTATCAGATTTCCTAAAGAAAATGTAGTATGGAGAAATTACTGGAAAATTAATGATTTCCAAACAAATATGTAGTAGTGTCATTTTTAGTCTTCATTTTGAAGCTCAAGACTTATATACAACTAAAGGAGGACTCCGGCGTGTTATTACGTATGCATTACCTCAAAAGGTTGATTAAAATTTTTAACCGACTTCGAAAAGAAAGAGGTTCGCAATGCGTCATATTTGTTATTTTTTTATTGTTGTTCACGCAAATCTCCGAGATTCGTGGACCGTTTATGATGATTCTTTTTTGTTTTAATCAGTTTACTAGCGAGATGGCTGCATATTAATTTACTGGAGATCTGATGAGTAATTTCGGAGGAAAACAATGGAACTCCTCAATTACAAACAGCACTCAATGGGTGTTAGTTTATTTTAAGAAATATGAAAGAGAATGCAGGCCAGGCCATCTATATTTAGTTGATTTACCCAATTTTAAGAAAATTCGATACATTCTAGAATTTCTAATGAGTCCCGACTGTTAAAGTAACTTTGTTCCTTATTAAACAGAATTCTAGACTACTGGACTTGTTTTTTTCTTTTTAGTACATTTTTTTTATTTTCGACATTTTAAATTCATTATTTTTTAATTACAAGAGTTGTATATTTTCTAAATATTCTTTTAAACCCTTCACTTTGATACCTCGCTTGACGGGTTATAAAAAAACTTATACTTTTTTTTCAAAATGTTTCATTTTGGCGCATAAAATCTGTTATTTTGATTTTTTTGAAATTTTAATATACCGAGTGCCACTCACACAATCACGACAAATCAAATGATACCTCGCATGTCAAAATCCGTCAAGACGTTCAGGCTGTAGGGCGTGCCAAATTATTGGACATACATACATACATGCATACATACGCTCGAAAAACATTATCCTCCGCAGTCGGGCAAAAAGTAAAATTTTGAACAATCAAAATATTTTCATGTTTTAACTGTGTTTTATTGGTAAAAAATTGGCTAACCTAGCAACCCTACAATTCACTCACTCATCAATAGCAGCCGCCATTACGGTGCCTCAGTATTGTTTTAGCCGAAACTCTGTCCGCTTTTTTTTATACGTCCATGATCAAGATAATAAGAAAAATTTGTCCTGACTTAAAGTATAAAACGTGTAGAATATGCAGCCGTTGGGTTGCCTATTATTTACCTGGGCGAAATTTTTTTTTGACAGAGACAGCCGAGGTAAGTGTACTGTGTATTAATAAAGGACTCAACATCGCAGTCGCCTGTTATGGGACCCTGAATATTAGAAAGCGGGCATGCTCGGTATGCAAACTATGGAGGGTAGAAGGACCTCCGCTGCCCTCCATATAGAAACTGCACAGCAGCTTAAGGCTAGGAAAATTTCGACGCGGCCATCAGGGCCGTGGTAGCATAATTGGTCAGTGCATTCGCCCGGATTGCAAAGGGTGCGGGTCCGAGTTCAGTCCGCTGCCTGGTCCGCGAGAAAATATTTGTTTTTTTTGTTTGCAATGGATAGGCTACGAAACTGCTGGACCGATTTTAGAAATTATTTTACATTTAGAATCCCATATTATCCCTTATAAACCATATGCTATAGAATATTTTGAAAAAGGTTAGGGATCCGTATGAAAACTTTAAAAATGTAACCCAACTTGTGAAAAAATACCAAAAAGAGACGATCGCTTACGCTGCGGAAATTAATTATTGACAATAGAATAGAGCAGTGATCTACTTCAGTTTTATGGAAGACATAGTTTGTTTTGTTTGATGAAACGCGCTTATCTCAGGAACTATTGATATTTTTCATGATAAAATACCAACTTTAAAAAATAAAATATTTAGAATACTGGGAAAGTAGATACTTAACTGTTTAATATTATTGTTAATAAAATTAGTTTGCCAATAATGGGTCTGGTACGTAAGGGGTTCTCTGAACTTACGACAATATTAGGCAGTGTTCTCCCCTTTTAAATAATTATAGAGCATGATAGACTGTCGTGATTGTTCTGTGATTGGGCAAATATTTGTGTTGTGTAGTAAATTCCGTATGTAGAAAATGTAAAAAGAAAAACTGTTTACAGTTTAGCGCATGATGAGGCCATCTTTAATTACAGTTATATTATATCCTAATACGTAAGCATATGTGTAAGTTTGTTTGTATTAATATAGCTACTGGTTCGTATTGTAACATCTTTTTATATTATATAATCTATTTATCGAGGAAGGCTATATCACGCTACGAATAATAGGAAAGGAGCAACAATGAAGAATCCTGCAAAAGCGGAAAAAAGTATTTCTTTTCTGCGTACGCATGCTCTCAAGCTGCGGTTAGTTACGTTCATCAAGTTGAAAGTAATCAGCTTCAAAAATTCTAAATAAAGTCCGCGACATCATTAATATGGTTATTTTTTAAGGTAGAGTCACAAAAACTTTTTACTCAAATTAACGCGGGTGAAAGAAAGATAAAACGGAAGGATGTTTATACACACATCAAAAGTGTCTAGGGATCAACATATATTTTTGCAATAACTTTTCTCCTGATTGATATTAATTAAAATTTTCTTTAAGGATTCATCAAATAAAGTGTTTTCGTTTGTCACAGTAACGATAAACCAAGTCACCTTTGCATTAATAAAGAAATTTGCCATTTTCCTAATAAAGGGATTTTTGACATTTGAACCACTAACACAAAAGTTCGAAAAAAAGACTGAAACAACAGTTTTCTCTAAAATTTTATTGGGTAACTTAAACAATTAATAATCCGTATTTCTACCGCGAACACTAACAACACAAGAACATCGGTTTGGCATACTCAAAATGAGTTCATCCAAATCACGCTGTGGAATGGCCGCCCATGTTCGTTGCAACAACAAAAAAAGGTCTTCTTGCGACTGGATACCCTCCATATTCGGCAGAGCTCTTCTCTGTAGCATATCCCATGCATGCTCAATCGGGTTCAAGTCTGGCGACTGAGCAGGCCAGGGCAGGACATTGATGTTAGCTGCGGCGAGAGTCTGTCTTACAACTCTTGCGGTGTGCGGTCGTGCATTATCATGCATTAACTGAAATAAGGGACCGATTTGCACTTGTAGAGGAACGATGACGTCTGATACAATCGTCTCAGCATAAATTTGAGCGTTGAGGTTGCCTCTGATCCAAATCAACTCAGTTCTTCCGCCGATCCAAATACCCGCCCATACCATGATGGTTCCACCACTATAAGGATGGACTTCCTGGCAGGATTTTAATCGCTGTTGGCGTCCAGAGGTTCTCCAGTGTCGTATACGTCTTGTATCCGGTCTCATACCAAAACGAGACTCATCAGAAAAGCACACGAAACGCCATTGTTCTTCTGCCCAATTTCTGTGTTCAAGAGCCCATTGATATCGAATCCTACGATTGTGCATTGCTATAGGTGGTAGCGGTCTTCGGGAATGAAGGTTCACTTCATGCAAGCGGTTTCTGACTGTTTGGTCGCTAATTAAGTTCCCTGAAGAGTGATGAAGCCTCACGGCTAACATCATGGCGGTTATTGTTGGAGCTCTTCGAGTTAAGATTTGAATGTATCGGTCTTGTCTCCGTGTGGTGCAGCGATACCGTCCTCCATGGCGCTCAGCCACGGTACCAGTGCTTCGGTATCGTGTCCAAAGTCGACTGATAACACTCTGACTTGTATTCAGAGCTAAAGCCACAGTACGTTGCCGGGAACCAGCTTCTATCATTCCCACGGCTCTGAGCATTTCTTCCCTGCTTAAATGACGTCGCCGCTCCATAATAACGTTGGTTTTAATCAGTAGTAGGGAAACAGTAGCACTAATAATGTCTTCAATGCGTTGTATGTTTTTATAGGGAAAATATTGACAGCTGATTTTCATCTTTTACTCGAATTTGATTCACAGTTCCTGATTCAAATTATGAAATGCACCAAAAAGGATCCATATAAATTTATAAAATCATAAATTTATTACAAAGCCACATCTCAATCTCAAGAAATCCGCATAAAAATGCTTGATCCCTAGACACTTTTGATGTGTGTATGTATAGATTAGACATTTCTTACCTATAGTCAGCCGCCTGGCAGGAATCCAGACTAACGCCAGCCTCATTAAGTATTGTGAGTATGTTAGCACCGCATTCCATGTCCTCGCGATTGTAAATACTGGGAAAAGATTGTAACAATAATTTTTGTACTTCATCATACAATTAAAAATTGCGCCAATAAAGGACACGAATCGAAAATGTTACAGCTCTGTATATTCAGGCGCTGCGCACACGTGGAAATTTGTCTTATGTAGGATACAAACTACCAATGAAATTTTAATTTTGAAGTTGAAGACACAAGCAACATTAAAAAAATCCTTGCAATAGGCTAGTTTACTCATGTCAAATTGTATTAAATAAATGTTTATTTCTTAAAGTATTTAGTCTAAGGAACCTTAATATATCGATTTCACTTCATAAAAGCAGAAGATTGCTGTAGAAATTTAATTTTAAAAAATATTTTTTAGTCTATATTTTTTAAACACTAAAAACGCTGTTCGCCACATCCGCCATGATTTTGACGTCTCTTCTGGTAAACAACTAAATGTCATTCGCGTGTTACTGTAGGTGGATTCTTTCGTCTGACTAAATTTATCATAAAACACTTTTAACTTTAGGAAAGAAAAAAACAGTAAACTTAGTTTTTTTTTGACAAAACTAATTATGGATGCCGGCTTTGTGAAAGCAGAAAGCACAAATCTGCCAAGAATTGACGCATTGATGGTTGGTAAATTTGTTGCACTAAACCCCGATTTCTGCTCTGCGGAGCAGAGAAACGACAAGGTATCTATGTAAGTACAGTGCATTTAGTATTACAATGTAGTAATAAACATAAAACTGATACAACATATGAATAAGTGTAATAAAGTTGCGTAGGTTAATTTCTTTCGGCACTTTAATCGACAACTTTCCTGGAGTCTTCAAGGATGTGTTTTTATATTCTCGTACAATACAGTAATGATAATTACTTTATTTTTCGTGGTATTTATTAGAAATCATGTTTTTGTTTATTATAAACTCAGTTAAAAGTAATTTTCTACGTGTTTACGAGTTTTTGTTTACGACAGTTCACGTCATAGCATAGATAATCTATAGACTAAAATGGCCGACAGCGTTTTTGTATGTCCATGAACAGTCTATTTTAAAATTAAAGATTTGTAGCTTTCTAGGTTTAAAAAAAATACAATACATTTTTTTTCGGTCTAATAGAACATTAATTAACCATTTAAAACCTTTTTCCAAAAAGGGTCAACTAGCCTATTGTACCATATAATTTACACAAGCAGCAAAGATAATGTTTCTTCATCGACGCCCATCGTGAAACTGACTTAAAATAAGCAACGAACTGTACCTGTGACCAGAAGAAAGTAAGTAAGCAGAAGTAGTGACCGCTGAATGTGTCCGATTCGCCGCTACCGGGCACAGCAACTACAGTTTCCTGTGATGATGTGCCGTGTTAGTAACAATTGCCTTAACCATACTGGCCACTTGAAAATGGGATTCCAGTAAAAGAAGGAAAAATCAAAGAGACGCGTTCATTTTGAACACACAGTTATAATTAATTTATGGGAAAATCAATGCTGGACATTTTAAGAAAACGTCGCTATGTAACGTTCTATCTCTTCAGTTATGACATGAAAATGTCATAAAATATTTTGTCTTGGAATATTTACCCTTCACGTTACAGTATATGAATAATAAAAATAAAATAATAGGACCTCGTCGCAAAATCTCATCGGGAATAGGTCGAGGAAGTTGTTTAATGCCCTTTAGGTAGGTACTATAGTCACGTAGTAGTCCATCATGCTTTTTTTCTTGTAAGGTTTTATGTAAGCTTAACATGGGGAGATATACGGGTACTCGAATATATTTTTAAAAGTAAGTCCTGATGTCTATGTCTCCCCGATCAGGGGCCATCAGGGAAACGGGAGTCCATAGGGCAGAATCCTGCGTCGCCATTTTCGATTCGTGTCTTTATGGGCAAGTTATGTAATGCTAATAAAACAGACTACGCAATTTTACCTGTTTAGAGATTCGAACAAATTATTAAGATGCACTCGGGCATTTTCTGCTCGTTCTTGAATTTTTTGTCTTCTGTCAGGACTTAATGGTTGAGATGCAATCAATTCTTCACGAGTATTGTTGCTATTATAAAAAATAATTTTGTTTTAATAAAATTAGTCTTGCAGAAAAGTTAATCTTACAACAACAATTTAATTTCAATTCATTCTTGTTTCTACAATTTATTCAACAGGCATCCTTTACAGGCTAAGGCTTCTAATTGTGACCACTGAGTCAAAAAAGGAATTTGTGATGTTTACAAATTGTCTAAGAACTTCATTTAAGTTAAATATTTAGTTCATTAAATAATGTCAACTCACCAAAAATCGCGAACTTGTAGCAAAACCTGTTGCACTTCATGTACAGTTTTATTTATAACCCACTGAGAGTCGTTAATAGCATCTTTTTCATCAAGCTTTCCTACGTCGTCATGATCGATATTCATATCGGGCAAATCTTCGTTATCATTAATATAATAATCGTAATTATAGTATTCATCATCATAATATTCATCCTCAGTGTAATCTAAGGAGTCTAGATCTAACACTTCTCTTTGTTTACTACGAAGGCGCTCTTCAAATACTGCATCTATATTAAAACGTCTAATAATTTTAGGCTCTGTGGTGTTCTGGTTTGAAGTAGAATAGTTTGGATTTTCTATAATATCTTCTTCTACGGAATTTTCGACAGATTCGTTCAAAATATTAGATTGTTTTCGTTGAAGATTTAAACACGAAAAAAATGTTGCCTCTTTATCTATTGTTCTGATAAATTTTACGCACGGTGGCGATTCTATTTTCTGAAATAAAATGTATGTTAAAGCTTATGATATTTAAGTGTTTTCTTAAGCAAAGAACAAGTTTAATTGACCTCCCATTATTAATTTAAAATAACTTTAATAAGCAAGAGAACATCTGCACACGCTGCTTACTTCTTCAGACTTGTTTTGGTTGGATCTCAGATTATAACTACGTCCATTTTTTGCGATAAGTTCACCAGATCTGTTATCTGATATAACAATGTTGCTTTTTGTTATATTGCTAGTACAAGTACTGTCTTTCTCAGTGCTAGCTAGAAAAAAAAATAATTAATTTAGTCTCGATAAGGCAAACGAGCTACAAGCACGAAAGGCATTTGACAATAGTGGCAAGATATATTATACACATAATGCCTCTCTTTCGACTACTTATTGAGCTAAAATTAGCGTGCATGTTTTCGGCGCTAACTACTTTATAGTATAATAACTTTATCGTTTCCCAAAACCCCTTTAATGTTTGTTGAAGAACCGCCAGTCAAGCTATCGTCACGCAGCGTCGAGGGTTCGTTACGATTGAAATTATATATAATTAGGATGCCAATTTAAGCACTATAAGTAGTCAAAGCTTCATTGCGCAGGTATTGGAGAGGTACTAGTGAAAAAACACTTACTAGCACTACCACAGAATGTAACATTAGCAGATGGATCTTCAATGTTATCGTTGAAGGAATCATTGTTGACACCGTAACTGTCAGCACTCTGAATGTCAGCTAATAATTTGGCAAGTGAATCGGCTGCTATTTGAAGATCTTCGCAATTGTCAATCGCTGTCTGGGTAAAAAATGGCAACACTTATTGAATAATTTAAGTTAAAAGCCAAAAAAAATTAAACTTACATTAACCCATAATGGTAAGGCATGGCACCAAAATTACTAAACAGAATAATATAAGGCCTTCTGTCTGCGATCATGAAAATTAATCCACTTTAAACTTTTAGAATGGCCGATCAAATGAATGAAAGCCGATGAATGATTTTGCGAGCATAAACAACTTTTCAATACGATACAATTTTAACACGCGATATGATATGATAAGTCAATATTTACAATGTTGCCAATGTGATAATTTTCTTTAATCATCATCCAGTGACTTTATTTCTATATATTTTTTTATTCCTCATAAAAGGATATATGCCGATAGTAGTTTGGCTAAGGCATTGACATAAGAGCCCTTTTACAAAATTACGCCGCTTCCGTACTGATCGGCGCGTAGGTAGATTTGCACTAGTATATATTGCATTTTACGGGTGATGTTTCGAGTCCTATAAAATAATTATTAATGAACTAATTCTAAAAATATATACATATTTTAGTAGTTCAATGGTAGTAGATTAGTTTTATAAAAGTTTTTGATAGTAATTCTATTTAATTCAATATCAAAATACGAGGTAAACCTGCTTTATTTTTTGAGAAAACTCACGGAGGTTAGATGTTTTTTTTTTGATAATTAATGAGATGGAAAATGAAAATTCTAATACATAATGTTACAACAAAAACATATTTCTGATGTCGTAGTAATTAATTTGATCTAATTTATTGATCATTATTGAGAGATTGAGGCGTTTGAAGTTGTACATATTATCGTTTTTTTCCGTAAACTAGCTGCAGTAGAACAATCAGTACAAAAAAAGGAAAATAGTATTTGCAAATATTCTCCATTAACTTACAATAGAAAGAATAAGTCTACTGTTTACTTCTATTGGAAATAATCAAAAAAGAATCTAAGTGGGTAAACGAGGCGCTCAAACGTTACGATTTTTTGCAAAAACTGTGAAAGGGCTCTTAAGGAATTTGAGGAGGCAATTCGTTTTGCAACGACGAGCACAAAAATTTTACACTTAACAGCTCAATAGGAACTCATTTCGGGGAGGAGAAAATAATCGCTTCTCGTGAACGTCTTCTCTAATTTCCTTCTCCACTGCGGTAAGTAAATGCAGTCCAATATAAGAAGTACAATTTTACACATGCATGCTGTGCTAATGTAAAAGACTTATTCGTCAGATTAATATGAAATAAATTTGCCTTTTATAAATCCAAGATAACTCATAATCGTGCATTTCGATCGTCATCGACAAAAAATTAAATGATATATTTGCTATGATAAACGACAACTATCTACCAAAATTAGTCATGCTCGTTAGTATCAATATGAAACCGATGACCATACTCACTATTTTATTTATCTTATCACATATGTATCACAAGCGTTATGCTCGCTGTTTCAATAAAAATTGAGGTAAGTAAAGTATTAAATCGTTATATTTTTTTTAATTTATTTTTTTGAAGTATGTAACTGCTTGATGTTTAAATCTGAAGGAAATATAACTAGAAAAAATTCTACGCGGCTGGTGGAATTCGTTCTTCTTAATGAAAATAAGTCCCGCCTGCTGCCTGGTCCGCGTGGAATTTTTTCTAGTTATATTTCCTTTAGATTTAAACATCAAGCAGTTACATGCTTTAAAAATAATAAAAAATATAACTATAATTGCTATTTCTTCTTTCAAATGTTTAATACTGTAAAAGTATTCATTTGACATTGTGGGTTACCTATAATGCGAAGAGATGGCGCTGCCTTGCAGCTTAAGAATGGCTAGAGGAATTTCGACGCGGTCCGTGAGGGCCGCGGTAGCATGATTGGTCAGTGCATTCGCCCGGATTGCGAAGGGTGCGGGTTCGAGTCCCGTCTGCTCCCTGGTCCGCGTGGAATTTTTTCTAGTTATATTTCCTTTACTATATCGTTGTTTTACAGTTAATGTCGATAAATGGATGTATCATATCTTATTGATTATAAAGGCTTTTATTTTGACAAGATTTTTTGAACCTAAAACTAAATTTGACAATATAACATCCTTAACGTGTTCTACAAGAAGAGAATAAACGATGAGATATTTCTGGCAAATTTAGTTTTAAGTTTAGTTAGAGAGTCAAGCCTATTTTCAAACCCATTTTTACGTTTACTACAAACCTGTAAAGAGTCTACCAAGTACACGCCGTAGCTATACATTTCCATGAATGAACTTGGCTTTAACCTAGCATTTATGACTCCTGAAAAAATAATAACCATCGATTAAATCAGTAAAATAACATTGCAGCCTCTTCTTTTTATTATAAATATTGTAAGTCCAACAGCTTCTTAATGAAAATAAAATGAAGTTTTAAGATATTATCATATTTAATTTTTTGTTTTCAAATTGAAATTTTTGTTAATTGTAACAAGAGTCCAAAATTACATTCAATATTAGTGAAAGAATAAACAGGTTTGCTTACCCCTTTCGTTACTATTGTGGTATAATATTTCTGTTAGTTTGCTTGCAGCATCCCTTATATCACAATCTGCGTGAAACTTTTTCTTTATGCATTCTGTTGCTTCATGCAATGTCCACGGAGGTGGTAAACTGCGATGATTAAATGACGGATTTAGACACAATATTTGAGTTAGTATCTCTTCCATTATTTGAACAAATCTAGATAACCATTCATCCGTTCTCATTTGTAAACGTTCTTCCATTATTGTATTTTCAACTTCGAACATGACACATTTATTAGTTTCCTGATCATTATATTTGTCATTTGTTGAGACATTTTGTTTTAAACTATGTAAACTTTCAGAGTCGACATTACTTGCAGTGTTTGAAATAATACCCGAAGTAGAAGTTTCATCAACAATTGTTTTTTTAGTAATGTCTTTGTAACTGAAACATGGACCATTTGTAGTATCACTGTAATTATCGTCATAATTTTCTGTAATTATTTGATTATTTTCTTCCAATCGATTGCAAAAAGAGGGATCGTTTGGAGTCTCATCAATACCTAAAGTTGTTAATTCATTCGGTTTATTAACAACAGTGTTAGCAACATCTGTGTTTGTTTCATTTGATTCCGTAGGTGTTTCTACAACTGTGTTTTTTCGTCTTCGCCATTTGTAATGTTTTTTCTCTGTATTATTTTCAGCGATACTTGGTAATTGTTGTGGTATATTACGCTTTAATCGAATCTCCCGTCTTTTAGCAGGGGTTACAGTTTTACAATCTGAGTCAGAATTATGTGAAATATTTCTGACCTGCCCACTTGGTTGAATCGATGTGTGGTTTGTATCAATAGAGTTTTTGTTAAAGTTGACAGTAGCAGGTTTTTCAATTTTATCTTCTGTAAAATCAAATTCTGTTTGGACGCCCATTTCCAAAGTATGTTTTCCAATATTCACTTCATTTTCGTTTGTTTCTTTTTGGGAAGTAACATCACTAAAGTTATTTTCATTAGAGGTATTATTGTGGATTGTTATATTTATAAGACTTGTTTCTGATTGATTTTTTAAAATAGATTTGTTTTCTAATAATTCTTTGATATCTTGAATCATAAAAATTGGAATGCCGATATTATTATAACCTTCTTTTCTTTCAATGTAGTTGGAAAACAGAGCCTAGAAGTAAATAATTATATAGATAATATTTTTATAGATTCATTTTCATACAATATTTTTAGATGGATAGTAAATATATTGTATACTATTCAAGAAAGAAAATCTGATTGCTTCGGAAGAATGGAAAAAAGTCCTTTCAGTTTAATTACACAA
Source organism: Chilo suppressalis (assembly GCA_902850365.2). Classification (NCBI taxonomy): domain Eukaryota; kingdom Metazoa; phylum Arthropoda; class Insecta; order Lepidoptera; family Crambidae; genus Chilo; species Chilo suppressalis. Next base: position 11,428,476 of record OU963906.1, on the reverse strand, counting down.
TCTTTTTATATAATGAAGATGGATTACCACTCTCTCCCTAGTATTTTATAGTTACAACCGCTTGTTCACGCATTTTATGAACACAATAATACAGAATAGTAATATTTGACTCTGATCATCTGTTTGGTGTGAAGGCGCGAAAAAAGTATACACCTTATCTATTAAAGTAGAATTTAATCATAATTCAAGCATGCAAGATATGTACGAAATAATTTAATATTAGGGTCACTTACAACATTATGATTCTGTTCTGCTAATTTTAATGTAAAATCTAATATATTGTTTGAATCGTTCGTTGAATCTTTCCCTAAAAACAGAATTGTACACATCAACAAAAGAAATCACAATACTTAGGTCTAAATTATTATCATTAACAAAAAAAACATATGTCTTATTGGCGAGTCGGACGAGCCTACCGAAGAAATGTTTTCAAAATCAACAAAAAATAATTTGTCACCTAATACAATAGGGATGATGACGGGGTAGAATAAACGAAATTCTATTTAGTCCGTCCGTTTCAGTTACATTATAAAAAAATAATGGACACTTAGAATAAGAACTTGTTCGCGAGTTTAGTCACAATTGGGCATTCAAACACGCTGCATATGCACTCAATATAACAATATTGCGTATATTCTCTGTTATAAAGATAAAACAATGCCTTCAATGCTTTTATAAAGAACACAAATAGTTCAAAATCATATAACAAATGCCCCGGCAATATTTTTCATTCGTAAAGCTGTAAAAACATTTTTTTCTCAAAACTCACGGTTTGTCGTGAATGTTATTTACGTAATCGCCATTTTGTTATCAAGAAAAAGACAACAATACTCGGAACTAGACTAGACAACTAGACTCGGAAGCGGACTCGTCGTTTCGCTCGCGGTGCTTTAAAGCGTACAGTTCTGTTTCAATGTCCAATTGTGACTAATGCGAATTGTGGTCATGTCATGCACCACTACCAATTTAAGCGGATCACTTTTGATCCGCGAGTGCCGTATATTCCCTTTTTGTTTTAATCTAAGGTAACAGAGCGACCAGAGCGACGTGCATCTTCGACACCAAAATTTCCAGATTGCTTAAACCAAATTTTTGCTACTCTCATAGACACTGCACTAGATCCATTAATCTCACAATTTTGTTTCGCAGCTTGCGTTGCATTTTTACCTTTTATGTAGTAAATTTTTAAAATGTATCGAATTTCTTCATTAGTTTCACTCGTCTTGACAGTAAAAAAAAATAAATGAAAATCACACATTTTTGAAGTGAAAACTACTTTAGCACCGTTGTGATTTGAGATTCGATGAAACGGAAGTAGCGTGTTTGACACAATATAGGTATGCCTAATTTTGCCATTTACTATAAGAGACTAATAGCGAAACAACAACGGTCTAGGTTCGACACCAACTGATCGGTGCTTCGATCCTGAAATCGGCATTTATTTTTTATTGTTTTTTTCTTTTATTAAGCTATTATTGATTTTTTGAAACAATTTAAATATAGATTATACATATAAATATAGATTAAAATAATTTATTATTATGTTTACACATGTAGTTATTTACAGAATCTACACACTCATTTTATGATAACTAGTAAAATAGTTTTTCAGCTTTTTTATTCGTTAAAAAATGGACTTACCTATAACAGCACCACCTGTGATAAACTGATGTGATAGATACTGCAAAACAGAATGTGTGCGGCTCATGAGTTGAGTGTCATCAGATCGACTTTTCATTTGTAGTTCCGCCATTATATCATCGGGTACCATCAATTGACATTGCTCATCTGAATGAAAAACACGAGTATGACCAGGTGGGATCCTATGATAATTATGAATAGGATCTTACACGCAGCATTAAAAAAAAACAAAACAAAAAAGAAAATTTATTATGTTCGGAAAAGAAAATAAGATGTAAGTATGAATAGGATCTTACACGCAGCATTTAAAAAAAAAACAAAACAAAAAAGAAAATTTATTATGTTCGGAAAAGAAAATAAAATGTAAGCTATAGGTAGACCGCTTAACTGAGTCCTTGCCTGCGGGGTAAAGAGTGTGGGGGAGAACAAAAACGGGGATCATAAGAGGTGCAGGCGGCAGGAACATTCTTGTCAAAATAGCAAGTGCCCGCCACCCGCACCTCTCACGGTCCCCGTTCTCGTCTGCAGGCAAGGACTCAGTTAAGCAGTGTACCTATAGATGTGGTGTTATAGACATATCAATTCTACAAAAAGCAAAATCTCACATTGTCATTAGGTAATAATGGAAAAACAGTGGTACTGTTTTTATTAAATACATTTTAATAAGAATAACAGGAACAGTCTAACAGGTGTTGCGACATCAGAAATCTCGTCGTGAACATGGTTCATTGCGGACTGCCGTGTTGGGGAAATAAAAATGGATTTTGGAGGGCTACGCCTGCAAGAGAATTTTTTCCCTTGGGTTAGTGGCTGATGTTAAGTGTGAGTGGAGTCCAGTCGCGAAGATAGTCTGTTGCAGACGCTTCGCCACACCTGCGCGTAATATAGAGACTACGCGGGAAAAAACCGGAGTTTGCGCTACCGCACACATACGAGGTAGGCTTGTTGAAAATATATCGATGTATCGATATATCGATATTTTTTGTTCGATATATCGATATTTTTTGCCGATATATTTTGATTCGATATATCGATACAAAATAACCAATATCGAAATTCGTATCTGGAAAAATCGTAACTAGATCTCAGATTAATGATATTCAACATATCTATGATCTGTGCTGTATTTAGTATTGTCTATTATTTGTAAATCTGTTTCGCTGGTGAATTGGTTGTGCTGATTTCCATTATATTCTGTGGAAGTGTGTGAATGTCTAGTCGTGTTTACGAAAGATGGCACCTGAGAGGCCCTGGCATTGGCATTTTCATCATACGAAAATAGGGTCTATTTTTAGGGAGATAATTTTCGTTTCATTATTATTCCGCGTGTCATATTTCGTGAGATACTGTACTGTCATGTAGTGTAGCGGCAATTTGGTACTTTGATAATTCTTTCTTTAATTATAATTTGTATTGAACTATTATTACTATGCTAGGCTGACCTAAATATATTTTTGGAAAAATTGGCCCGATATATCGATATTTTTTTTCGCGATATATCGAAGCCGATATTGATATTTTTTAAAATATCGATGTATCGATATATCGATATTTTTTTCAACTTTCGACATCCCTAATACGAGGTCATGAAAATGGTGTTTGTACAATTACTTCGTAATAAATTCGTCATTGCGAATGCGAGGATGCCCTTTTAGGCTTCAGGCTGCAAAGGAGAATTACATCTATGCCTCCGTAAAGACTCAGCCCGGTCCGTGTAAGTTGAAGAGAGAAGGAGAGAAAAGGAGAACATAGAAAAGACGAGGATAAGACACGCGCTCGGGACCTTAGCCAAATATCGTCGAGGAATCTAGGTAAGAAGGTGCATATATGGAGATTATCTGGCACATATTAGCGAGGAACATTCGACTAAGTATAGCGGAACTTAGACTGTTAACCGCGGAACTGAGGAGGTTATTCTCAGTCGTGCCGAGAGTGAGGCAATGAGAGGAGAGTTGGATTGAACACGGACGGAGGTAAGGCCGTTGAGGAGCTGAAAGGCTCCCTTATCACTCGCTCGAGGAGATGAAGGGCGACCAAGTTTGAGGCTAGCCTGTAGCCACAAAATAAGCCCCCTGCGGCAAACAAAGAACGAAGAATGGCAGACGCCTGCCTTAGGACTCGCTGGGAAGAAATTGAGTTTCGTGGCTCACAGAAAGTCCAAGATGAAGGAAACGAACAGGATGGTCGCAGCCCAGGCTTCTACAAGACAAGCAGAGAAGACTGCACTAACGCCCAACCCAAGGAGACAGTGACTACTGAAGGATCTAGACCTTGAAGAGTAATTGGATAGGAATGCGAACAGTTATCAACAGTTAAGAAATTATGCAAATTGCGATAAAATGGGCAAAAATGTGTATCTATATTGGCGGTAACCAATTCACAAAATACATGTTTTCACAAATATTTCCATCACTCTACTTTTTTTTAATTTAGTAATTAAGTTGCCGCGGTTTGTCATCATGGCTCGGTCCTCCTATACCGACAAACTATTAAACAAAACTTGTAACCAAGTCCACAGCCACCGCACTCAGTGGTCCAGCTGCCTAGCTAGCTGTCTCGCCAGGTTGTGTTAGCAAAATCTTATAAATTATTCGCCTAGCCCTCATCGGCCATAACGTCCGACAAGGAACTTCGTACCAATAAATGCTAGTGCTCCAAAAAGTAACTCGCCGTGTTGGCGGGAAATAAACTAATATTAAATAGCTTATGGCTATATCAATGCTGCATTCAAATTGAGGTGAACAATACACGAGCCGCCAACCGCGGCGGAGAACGGAGAAACTAGTGCCGCCTAGAAGCGCGGGTGCTCTTGCGGATATCGCGCGGACGGTTTGTAGATGTGCAATAGTCTTATTGCAGTGATACCGTCAATGTGTCACTGTGTCTACAGTGTGTTTAAATATACAATGCGTTTTTTTGAGAGAATTATTTTCACATACAGTAAAACTTCCTTATTCGTGGGGTATACGTTCCAGAAATATGCCGCGAATACAGAAACCGTGAATATGGAGTGGTAATTTATATGAAATTATAGGGGATACGTTCCAAAGCGGCAAAAAAACAACAATATTTTTAACTAATCAATGAATTGAAATTATTTTTTGTCAGGCTTAAGCAAGCGTTTAAAGAACTATTAATGTAAACGGTAAAACTGATATTTAACAACGTCGAAACTAATTTTATCTTTGTCGAAATTATAATTTAGGAGCACAGCGGAAGAGACGAGTTACTCGATCACAATTTTTGGAATGAATGAAAAGAGGAGTGAGTAAACCACGCAAAGCGGATATGGTGGAGCGTCTAACTTACATATGTGATATTATCATATGATATGATACTAATACATATAACAATATATTTTAGGTATATAATAATAAGATTGTTTTACATAAACATTATTCTGATTGTTTACTATCTCAAACAGCGTCTCATATCAAAAGAAAAGGCGAAACCATCTTATGCACCGGCGATAGCATTTGACAACATACCGTAGACTGAGTTAAAATAAGGTCTATTTTATATATTTTATAATTACTCCATCTGCCGATGCGTTAACAAAGGTAACCACATCCTATATATTTTGATTAGATCCGCGAATAACGAAATTGTTTACAGCGAATATGGGAATTTGGTCGCAATTTTTTAATCCGCGAATAGTGAAAACGTGAATATAGGAAGCGTGAATAAGGAGCTTTTGTTACAGGCTGGCTAAGAAGTTAGTCCTGTCTATAAACTGTCATGTTTCTATAAAAAATAAAATGTAAATTCAAAATATGACAGTCTAGTAAAAATATTGTGACAATCAGTGTGGATATTCTAATGTGCTAAAATAATAATAAACAAATCTAATAAATAACTTTATAAAATCAAGTGTGAAGTGTTCAGTGTATTTAGTGACGTTCTTAGTCTGCATATACCATCGAGTTGAACAACGCTCTGCTACTTAAACGTGAGTACTACAACAATCACAGGTTGTTGGTTCATGCACGAGAATTCACTGTAAAACCCTAAGAATGGAGCTAAGTAGAACACAAATTGGAGTTCTCGAGGGAAAGAGTAACTGGCCCACTTGTAAATATAAGATTAATATAATCTTACGTGGCATTGAAAATTGCTTACCCATAACCGAGGGTAAAATACGTAAACCGACATTACCTTCAGGTGCAGGAGATGCAGAATTAGCCAATTATAATGCAGAACTTGCAAAATTTCTCAAGGCCGAAAGTACAGCCCTCATTATTATAACATCCAATCTAAGTGAACCCACACTAAAGAAAGTTATGCGATATCAAACGGAACACGAGGTATGGAACGAACTTCATCGTCTGTTTGATGGACAAGCAGAAGATAGAGCGTATTCACTCTGCTCAACATTCTTTTCATACAAGTATAACTGTGAGGATGACATGTCAACGCATCTATCCAAATTGAAAAATCTCTGGACCGATTTAAATCACGAATTATCGAATGGAGATGTTACATTCAAACTGCCGGAACTGTTTTTAATTTGCAAGATTGTTGACTCTCTGGATGAGCGATTTTTTCCCTTCAAGTCCAGTTGGATACTTGTAAACAAAGCTGAAAAAACAATAGAAAACTTAACGTCACACCTCTGTGCATTTGAAAGCACATTAAAATACAAAGAAAAGTCCACAGAAGAGTCGAGAGAAGAGACATTAGTAGTAAAGACCAAATTCGATACTTCGAAAAGAAAGGCAAGCTTTTGCAATTATTGTAAGAAGAGCGGTCACCGCATCCATAACTGCAAGAAATGGATACGAGATGGCAAGCCTCCGAAGCCTACCCCGTCTACGTCAGAACAAGTCACCAACATTACTCTAATGGCATGCAACTCGGGAAGTGCTAAGGATGTCGACAATTGGTACGTCGACAACGGGGCCACCAGTCATACAGCCATAAGGCGCGATATTTTTGAAAAATTCAAAGAGTTCGACAGTCGCCACACTGTCACCACAGCTGACGGAACACTTATCCCTGCTGTTGGAAAGGGCACCGTGGTAGTTCAGTCTGACAACAAAAACTATCGCATGGAACTTGCTGACGTTTGGTTCGTACCAGCATTAACCCGGAATCTATTCTCCATGCTGGTCGCACAAGATAATCTACCCAATAGTCTCTTCACACTTCAATGTTACACTGTTGCGAGGCCGAAGATCACCAAGAGGAGGACTCTACAAGCTTGATCTCAAAGTGATGATGCCGAAAAGGACTCTAGAGGTAAATGCTCTCACGGGTGAAAACCTTCTACAGATATATCACGAGCGCTTCGCACACAAAGATGTAAGACACGTTCGGAATCTCGTCAAGCGTGAACTAGGCGTTGATCTACCTGCCCACAAGACGTTTTGTGAAGGTTGCGTCTACGGCAAGGCACATAGACTGAAATTCGGTACAAGGGAATGAGCATCACGACCGGGAGAGCTCATACACGCAGATGTATGCGGACCCTTCCAGCCAAGTTTTTCAAACCTTCGCTACTACGTCCTCTTTAAAGATGACTACAGTAGCTACAGGATGGTCTATTTCATGAAGCACAAATCCGAAGTCAAAGACAAACTTATCCAGATGCTAAGTGAAACTAGAACCGTGGGTCATAAATACAAACCATCCTTAGCGATAACGGTGGAGAATTTGACAATGCGGCAGTCAAAAAGATTTTGATAAAACATGGCATCGTGCAACGGCTTATAATGCCATACACACCGCAACAAAACGGATGCAGCGAGCGAGAAAATACAACACTAGTAGAAGCAGCTAGGTCAATGCTCCACGCTCGAGAAGAGCTACCACAAGCACTCTGGGCTGAGCTAGTTAACACAGCGTCCTACGTATTAAATCGCACCGCTCCAACTAGAACATTTGGCAAATCTCCATACGAATTGTGGCATGATAAGAAACCAAAGATCTCACATTTGAGAATTGGAAGCGTATGCTATGCACACATGCCGAAAGTTAAACGTAAAAAAATGTCCAAAAAAGCTGTCAAAGGGCGTCTAATCGGATATGAACAAGATGATGGTTATCGAATCTGGCTAGGTGGAAAAACAACAATAAAACCGAGAGATATTACATTCCTATCTGAAGTGGAATTTAAAGCAACCATAGACAACCCGCAGCCACTGACAGAATTTGATTTGCGTTTACTTCAAGACCCACAAAGCACAGAATCGTCCGAGTTGGAGGGAGAGGAACCACGAGAGGTCTTAACCCCGCGATCGCCCCTGCAACTGGACACAAGTGCACCAGATGTTCCCCTTCTTGCGGAAGAGGAATTACGAGATGCTACGGCTCCGCAGTCGCCTCCACTACTAGAGTCACCTTCACTACAAGAGTCGCCTCCACTACAAGAGTCGCCTCCACTACAAGAGTCGCCATCCCCGCTTCAACAAAACTCAGAGCACATTGAAGATGAAGAACAGTGTAGGGGCCGTTACTAGGACCCTAACGACTGTCAATTTGTCAATTAGTCACGGGACGATTGTCAAATACGTCAATATGATGTGAATGCCTTTATTGCACTGTCATATAATGTAAAATATTGTTCTTAAACCAATTAGTGGGTCAACTGTGTCAGCAGTTTAGAGTGCATCGACTCGGAATGCAAACTTAATAATATACAGGGTGTCCCGTAAGTAATGGTCCAACCGTAAACCCTAAGTAGTTCACTTGATTGCCTACAACTAATTTGAACCGTTTTTTGAAATTCATTAGGGTTGCCAAAAAAAATGATAAAAAGTTTTTTTTTTTAATATTTCTGTCTTGAATTGGTTTTTTTAATGGCATTGACGCAAATATTAAAAAAATTCAAACTTTTTTTCGCTAAAATGTAGCTAGATAGATTTACTATCAACTCGTTCATCACATTTGCATAATGACATTGTATTTCTCTCAAAAATATTGAAGTAACTTAACATTTTATTGTATTTTATTTGGATGACCTAAATTGAAAAGCTCCTAATGTAAAAAAAAAGTATGACACCAAAGTGTTCCATTATTTTAAAAACATGTGCATTAAGTAAGGTTTCAAAATTGCTCTAAAACTTATGGTTAACTAGTAAAGTTCCAAACATAATACAATGAATCCGAAGAAGAGGCAAATATCTTAAAAAAATATAATTAAATTTAATTAGTGTCTAGTTGTGCATTTTTTCATTATTGAGAATGTTTTAAAGACACTACGCGCACAGTACACAAGAGTAGTACTTTGATCATACTAGCCCTCGAATCGACGCACGCACACAGACAAATAATATCATTTACACGGCCGCTAACCAATCTTGGCAAGACAAATCTACGCAGTGCCACGTCGCGCGCCGCCGAGACTGGTGTGAATTTGGACTTTACGAATTACCTATCGAATTTGGACTGTTTGTTTTTTATAGAGTTAACGACTTGGCGAGTCTATTGGACTCCGAAAATCTGTTTGTTTGGGGTTGTTGAATCTCTGAACTTTGCAATGCCTCGCAACGTGTATACACCTAGTGAATATGCTATGATGCATTACACCTATGGAGAAGCAAGAGGTAATGCCAGAAAAGCTGCAAGATTGTACCGAGAAAGGTACCCGAATTTGCGTCACCCTGACCACCGAATTTTTGCTGCATAACTCGCTACTTGATGAAAGGATTCTTGGTACTGGAGTTGGTGTTGGTGAAGGAAGACCACAGCAAGTCAATGACGAAATAATTTTGCAACAAGTACAAGAAGATCTTTTTATAGACTACAAAAAGGCGTTCGATACACTTGATCATAATATGCTGCTTCAAGCTATGAGTGAATGTGGAATAAGAGGACCCATGAATGAATGGTTAAGAAGCTACTTGAGCAAGCGAACTATGTGTACAGCAATATCAGGACAATTAGGAAAAGTGGCTAAAGTGGAGCTGGGTGTACCAACCGGATCAGTCTATGGGCCAGTTGGGTATATCATGCATGTAAACAGTGTGGCTAATGTTGTCCAGAGATGTAGGGTTTGTATGTATGCAGATGACATGTGCCTCATGTTTGCATCTAATAATCCAAATGAATTATCAGAAAATATCCAAGAAGATCTAGAAAATATCACTAAATGGGCACATGATAATGGAATCATTATTAATATTACTAAAACTAAATATATGCATATATACTCACCTTATAACCGTGCAGCTAGGACAATGAATCAGGACACATTTAGCATAATAGGTCACTCTTATGAATGTCTACATAATATGAAATGTGCATGCAATTGTCAAAAAATAGAAATGGTAGAAAATTTCAGATACCTAGGCGTAGACATAGACCGAAACTTTAACTTCAAAATGCATATAGAACAGGTTTGCACTAAGCTCCGAAATGTCTTTTGTAAATTTTATCAGTTAGTGAAAATATTAGACAGACGGACACTACTAATGGTATATCATGCTCTTGTCGAATCTTTAATTAGTTATGGTCTTAGTGTATATGGGCGTACTTATAAAACATATATAAACGAGATAAAAAATATACAAATAAGGTTACTGAAATATATAGTTGATAAAAACACAAGAAAAAAATGTAAACAGGATTACAGTAAATTATACAAAGTATGTAGAATATTGCCAGTAGACAAGAAAGTGGATTATTTAATAGTAAAAGAAAATTATTACAATTTGTGGGATAGACCCCTCATTGTCAATAGGTATAATACAAGTAGTGTTAGGGAAAGGAAGTTTATTATACATAAAGTTAAAAATAGTTATGGGATGAGAACAAATAAATATATAATACCAAAAATTCTAAACAAATTAGAGTGGGTAAGAAAAAATAAGAATGTTAGCATACATATATTAAAAAAATCCTTGAAAGAAATTTTACAGAAATGAGAACACATTATTGTTATTATTATTTTGTATTATTATTTTGTATTATTATTATTATTTTGTATAAGCAAAAACTATGTATCAATAAGTACTTAAACATTATTTTCACATTACATTGTTAATCTTCACAGTGAACCGCTTGATATTTTGTAACTAAATATTTAAATCAAAATCTCTTTTTTCAAATTGGAAGCATAATAAAACTCTTTTTAATAATGCGTAAAATATGTATTTGTAACAGATAGTCACTTTAAAATAGCTTAGACATAATATGTTAACAGTAGCTTATAGTCATATTATTTGTAAGTTTATAACAGTAGTATTAGTTTAACATGATACTGTAAGGAAAACGAGCGTTGGCTTGCCAACAACCTGATGTTTACAGGTTGGCAAGGTATTAAAATATGAAAAAAAATATGTATCAATGATTAAATAAATAAATAAAAAATAAATAAATAAAAAAAAAAAAAAAAAAGATGCATTAACGTCAGTTCGAACTATAGCACGACGTTCTGGAATACCTAGAGCATCGGTGCACAGGGTTTTAAAAAGATACCGTTTGCACCCGTACCATCTACAACGTGTACAAGGAGGAGCAGAATGTGCATAGCTGTAGGCGGAAGGCAATTTGAACATTTATTATAAAATTATAACGGTTTTTTGCTTTTATTTCTAAAGACCTTATTTTACCCGTCGTTTACACAAATTAGTGCCATAAAAGCTAATATCAGTATAATCATCATGTTGATTAACGTAAAGACATTCCTAATAATGTGAAATAACACAACTAAATACTAATTTAATTAATTTAGTTTTTTTTAGATATTCGCCTCTTCTTCGGATTCATTGTATTATGTTTGCAACTTTACTAGTTAACCATAAGTTTTATAGCAATTTTGAAACCTTACTTAATGCACATGTTTTTAAAATAATGGAACACTTTGGTGTCATACTTTTTTTTACATTAGGAGCTTTTCAATTTAGGTCATCCAAATAAAATGCAATAAAATATTAAGTTACTTCAATATTTTTGAGAGAAATACAATGTCATTATGCAAATGTGATAAACGAGTTGATAGTCAATCTATCTAGCTACATTTTAGCGAAAAAAAGTTTGAAAATTTTTAATATTTGCATCAATGCTATTAAAAAAACCAATTCAAGACAGAAATATTGAAAAAAAAAAACCTTTTATCATTTTTTTTGGCAACCCTAATGAATTTCAAAAAACGGTTCAAATTAGTTGTAGGCAATCGAGTGAACTACCTAGGGTTTACGGTTGGACCATTACTTACGGGACACCCTGTATAATTAAAATGGCTTGTACATATTGCCAACGACAAAAAAGAAATAAACAATAAAAGATAAAAATTGTAAACTATAAAAAAGTTATATCAAATTATGTAACTAAAGTATATTACTATAGACTTAAAAGATTGTCACGTATATTATTAATTTTATGACGCTGAAGAGAGAACTGAATCTCGCTATAACCTGAGGGACCGATCGCAGCTTCGACCTCCAGTCAAACTCGGCGATTACGTCACGCATGTCGATTGTTTTAACTGCGATTTTTCCGGCACATATAAAGAGGCTTTGAAGCGTGAAGACAGAGGATCGTGGATGCAGGCTATGGAGAGCGAATTGATTTCCCTCCGTGAAAACAAGGTGTGGACATTAACTGACATGCCTCCTGGAAGAAAACCATTGCCATGCAAATGGATCTACAGAATAAAATACAATCCGGATGGCAGCATTGAAAAGTATAAAGCGCGATTAGTCGTTAAAGGCTTCAAACAGAGGCAAGGTGTAGATTACGTAGAAACATTTAGCCCTGTGGCCAGAATGGCAACAATAAGAAGTCTGCTAAGTGTCGCTGCCCAGGAACGACTTCACTTGACTCAATTTGATGTTGCCACTGCTTTCCTCAATGGAAAACTTCAAGAGGAGATCTATATGTCACAACCAGATGGTTTTAAAGATGGCACTCAAAAAGTATGCAAGTTGAATCGCAGCTTATATGGACTTAAGCAAGCCCCGAGATGTTGGAATATTTGCTTTGCAGAAATCCTCATTGACATGGGATTTGTACAGGCAGAAGCAGATCCTTGCCTTTTTACGAGACGAGACCGCTCTGACAAACTACTGATCACCCTGTATGTTGATGACGGACTCGTAGCTGCTACCAACGAAGCAGCAGCCAATCGTTTTCTCCAGGACATAGACAAAAGGTTTAAAATCACCACCAAACCAGCCACTTATTATTTGGGCTTGGAAATAACTAGCAAGGATGATGGTGCTATTATTATAAATCAACCTGCATACACCAGGAAGGTCTTGGAGAGATTCAACATGCAGAACTGCAATTCTATCTCTACGCCAATAGTAAGAGAAGAAGGAAACTGCACCGAAATTGGATGCTTCCCTTACAGAGGCAGTTGGAGCTCTCGCCTACCTCATGGTAAGCACTCGACCCGACATAGCCTATGCCGTTAGAGTAGCGTCCAGGAAGCTCGAAAGTCCCACAACTGAAGATTGGCTACGAGTAAAGCGAATTCTCAGATACCTTAAAGGAACGGTAAACCGTGGAATTATCTACAGAGCAGGAACTTCTCAAGCTTTGGAAGCTTTCAGTGATGCAGACCATGGTGGTTGCACCCTGACTGGACGTTCCACTACGGGTGTTCTGTGTTGTTATGCTGGCGGAGCCATTAGCTGGATCAGCCAGAGACAACAAACCGTAGCGATATCGACGACTGAAGCTGAAATAGTTGCAGCAAGTGAAGCAGCTAGAGAACTCGTGTGGTTGAAGAGAGTCTTCTCCCAACTGATAAGTGTTCCAATGCCCACACCAGCTCTCAGGGTTGATAATGAAGCTGCTGTGAAACTAGCTCACAACCCTGAATTCCACAAACGGACAAAACACATCAGGATCCGTCACTTCTTTGTGCGCGAGGTTGTCTTAAGTGAAGAAGTGCATGCAGTAAGAGTTTCCACCCATGAGCAAGCAGCGGATATTCTCACAAAGGCTCTACCCAAGCCCAAACACGAAGAGCTATGTTCGATGATGGGCTTACAGGGCTAACATTCGGAGGGAGTGTTACAGGCTGGCTAAGAAGTTAGTCCTGCTATAAATTGTCATGTTTCTATAAAAAATAAAATATAAATTCAAAATATGACAGTCTAGTAAAAAAATCAGTCTAGATATTCTAATGTGCTAAAATAATAATAAACAAATCTAATAAATAACTTTATAAAATCAAGTGTGAAGTGTTCAGTGTATTTAGTGACGTTCTTAGTCTGCATATACCATCGAGTTGAACAACGCTCTGCTACTTAAACGTGAGTACTACAACAATCACAGCTTTTACTGTATTGAAAAACATATATAAATGAGCACATTTCTCACAAATTGTAAAACCTTGAAAGTAGCTTTCTCCCTGTAGAAAAACACAGTGATACAACACTAGTGTATTTAAGCTGGTGTAGACAACTCATGCATGCGTACTACTCTGGTATAGCAAGCGCCGTTAAGCTTACTATCGGACAGGTATGCCACTCTTTTAAGAAAATAAAATTAATTACAAAAGTGTTTCAATAGAAACCTTACAGTAAAAAATAAATATGTTAATTTTAACTTACCAGAGTTCACTATTACGTTTATAAGTTTAAAGTGCTCTAGTAAAGTGTTTGAATCTGCAACAATATACCAGTAACCCTTTTCATCTAACATTACAATATTTTTTAGAGGTGTTACATTTAATTTTAATTGAGTTCCTTCCACATATGCATGCTCCTGAAAAATATAATACATATTATTGTAAGTGGGGTTTCACAGTTGCCCATAACAAGATGCAAATAGCAAATTTATAGGAAGCTTTGCAAACAAACAGACCAGAGAAGATATTATATCACTAACTACAGATTTCTTCCGGGATTTATATTCGAACGAAATACTGTGTACCCAACAGATCTGCCTGATGATGATGAGATACCATAAATATTGCATAACAAATTGCTCCAACCAATATAGAAATCATGTCACCTATTCTCACAAATACAGAGTATTTCTTTTAAGGTGTCAAGCCGGTGTAAGGTGATAGCTGAGTACCACACCTATCGATTTTACCCCCATGTATGTTCCGCGATTTATTGTAGTTTTCGACTGAACGGCTTTAAAAAAGTATAACTTTTTTTAGCTATTTTTTTTCTAGTACAATTTTTCTAATACAGACCGAACAGAATAGAATCTTCAACATTAAAAAAAATTTAGAGATCTTCCTGATCTCCTAACTAATTTTAAAAACTGCGCTATATCCTAAGCTTTCATAATAATATAAAAAAATGTACTTTATGGGGCATTATTTGCTGAAATCGATCTCTGAAAGTATTGAATCAAAAATATCAAAATTTTCATATTTTTTATTATTTTTGCATAATTTTTGGCATTCTTAAGATTAATTTACCCATTTAACTTTAAATTGAGCTCAGTTAATGAAAAAGTTATTTCATCATACCCTACTATCCTTTAAAAAAAATAATTATAATTTATAAGGGGTACATAAATATAACTCACATTGCGATCATATTTTGTGTTTTTTTTTTTTTACAATAAGTGTTCGAAATGCTGGCTACCAACGGATATGCACATTCGACACCTTCGCAAAAAAAAAAAACTTAAATTTGAAAAGGCTTCGTGTTGCGATCTTATGTCATTTTGCGCTTCTGTCAACTTGGTTTTTAATTGCTGAATATTTTCATATTCTGTGCAGTATACCAACTCTTTGTAAAAGCCCCATACAAAAAAAATCATGGGGTTTAGAGTGGGTGATCTAGGCGGCCAAGCTATTGGTCCACCGCGACCTATCCACCTCCCGGGGTATTGTTCGTTTAGTTCTGTTTCTCGCTAACCTCGTCCCTTCCGGTACCTGCGTTGGGTCATAGTAACATAATAGTCTGAAGACGCTCATTTATGGCATCATTGTACGCAAAATCATATCAATCACAATAGGAATTTATGGAGTATTCTTGTGACGGTGCCAAATGTGTTGGCTGCCGGTATTTTAAAATATTACTATCAAATAGGGAAGATGCAATATTTTTATTTTTGTTTTCATTTTAAAGAATTCCATGTAGAATAAACCACAGATATATTAAAAAATTAAAACATTGTGATTTATCGGAAAAAATGCGGTTTTAAATTGACAATTTAAATTTTCGCGCGAAAACGAACCTATGGTTGCGATGACGTCACTCCTGTCTGTCACTGGTCGTAATTGTTCGTTGCTGGGTTTAAATTTTCATACTTTTGCATATTTTTTCGACTTTCGAAATATTTTTTTCAAAAATTTAAAATGGACTATCCATCAACATCATGTGATCATAACAATACCACTAATATTCCGGAAACAAGCCGTGTTGACTCATGTTTTTTGCCAATCTACTTCAACAAAGTTCCCAAATAAATTGTTTTTGACTGGAACTTCTGACCCAAAACTGAAAAAAAAGTGGTTTCAAGCTGCGAAGAGAAATGACAATTATTCTCCAAAGACCATTATTCGATGCTGAGAAGATCACTTTGACGTAAGTTGGCGAATATACTTGTTATATGCTTAATTAATCTGCTTGTACGTAAAAACCCATTAGTAACCTACCTAATACTTACAAAACTTGTCTATAATATATTTTTAATTTTACAGTTGGAGAATGACGTCGAAAATTAGATAAAGTTTAAAATGTGTGGCACAATCTTCACATTGGCAGGACTGAACCAAGCTTTGCGTTTCATTTAAAATAACTGTAACACGATAACCTTCTTTACGTAGTTTATGCTCCGGAGAACTCTTTTTACTGTACATAATTTTCCATCTCTTTTAATTTGGACATAGCCGATTGCATTATCGCCGTAAGATTTGTAGAAGCCGCTGGATAAAATACGAATAAACTACGATTTTTACATACCGTAGTAATATAGTCCCTTTCATTTCTACACTTAAAAACTCTGCACTTTGGACAAAAGAAGTTATAACCATGTCAACGCTAACTCTTGGTAAATTCCTGGAGTCTGCTTTGATAAACGCAACTTCCATTTTTATTAAATGTAAAAAAACGCAATAAATATTCCCATAAAATAATATTTACTTTAACAACCATAACCTCAAAGAAGTTGTCATTACAGAAGTGACGTCACTAAACGCTGATTGGTGTTTTAAAATACGTTCCGTTTCAAGTATTTTTAATTCGTAATAATTGTTAAAAAACAACATTATGTAAAATAAAAACGTTGCAGTGGCATTTCTTTTATATTTTTTTAACATTTCAATCATAAAATTTTCATAAATATTATATATGCATCTTCCCTATTGAAACTATGTATGTGTAGGTAATAATAAATAAAATGCGGTCATAATTTGCCATTTGTGTTTTATTTTTGCTTCCTCCTTTAATGATAAAGACCTTAAATTGCCTCCATGGTATAGTGGTTATTGAATAGTAATAGTGTGATAAAATTACTGTTTTTCCCATAAACGGAGTTCATCTTAAAGTTAAATGGATAATTAATCTTAAGAATGACACAAATATGCAAAGATAATAACAAATTATTAAATATGAAAATTACAAGATAACTGATTTACCACTTTCAGAGACCGATTTCAATGAAAAATGTCACATAAAGTACATCCTTTTTTATATTATTATGAAAGCTTAGGCTGTCGCGCAGTTTTTAAAGTTAGTCAGAAGCTAAGGAAGATCTTTATTTAATTAATTTTTAAAGTTGAAATTTCCATTCTGTCCTGCTTTTTCCCAATTTTTTTACCATCGATAAAAAAAAATATCTTGTATGAAAGTAAGGAAGGAAATTATTTTAGTGACTAAAATACAACCAATCGGCATTGTATTAAAAAAAATACTAAGAAATGTTTACTCAAAAAAAAGTTATAAATTTTTAAAGCTGTTCAGTCGTTAAATCTTAAAAAATAATGAAAAAAATTATAACGGAACATACATGGGGGTCAAATCGATAGATATGGTACTCAGCTATCACCTAGCACCGGCTTGCCACCTTAAAAGAAACACCCTGTATATTTAACCATCATCCCATAAATAATTTCATTGCATAAGAAAGGAAACAAAAATTACATGAATAATTATAGACCAATCAGTGTCATGTCTAATGTATATTCTATAAAATGCGGAATTCGCAGTCGGCAATGTGTGTTAAAGAAAATAGCGAGTCGACTTTTCCTTGTTTTATTTATATAATTATCTTGATTCTCTAAAAGGTGGCTGGCGCTTCGCCGGCCACTGCCGTGGCACGCTCGCTTTGCTCGCTCTGATCGCACTAAGTTTAGGTCACAACACTAATTTAACCTAACCCACTGTGAGTTGGTCAAACATTCATTTCATTGGTTTATAATTCATTCGGTGAGAATTATAAAATGCGTCAGTCATTTTAAATCCAACAGGGATGGCTTATGTTAGGTTTGATTACGATACACATAGCTGGTGAGCCAACTGGTACTCTATACAATCCCAAGGAATTGTAAACATTTCCTAAACAAAATGTAAAATAATATTTATAATATTTCTTACATTGCCTAAACGCCCCAGGCATTCTATACCATATATATCTGTGCCACTGATAGTTCTAAGGATTTTGTTTTGAGCCTTTTGAAGGCACTCCAAGTTGGAAGGAATCGGAAGCAGTAGCCTAGAATAGGATACCATGGAGGCATATGGGTTTTAGAATAGCACAATAGATCATGACTTTTTTATTCAAGCATAAAGTGGACTGTCGACCCAAGAGCCATTATAGAATTCTAAATCTCTTGTACCATTCATCACAAAAAAGCAATATGATTTTAGACTTTTAAGTAACTTGTTTTAATGTACTATCATCACTCTCTGACCTACAAATTTAAAGTCTAGTATTAAAATGAAGTAGGCTGTGATATATAGAGATTGTATGATTCACCCCATTATAAAAGATCCATTGAGCGTTTCACCCCACTCCTTGGATGCGGGGCGAAACAGAAAATTTCAAAAAAGACTGGGCGATTCATTTCGCTATGCTAGCCGCTCGTGGGGCGCCACCAAAGAAATAGAAAGTGCCTGGTAAAGATACTGGAGGTTAAAAGAAATATACAAAATATCTGGTAATAAGAACTTGAAAGAAATATGCCAAAATATACAATATAGCAACCAAATAAAACCTTTTAACATTGGAATCCCCCTATTGTAACAAACGGGTGTCAAACCTGGGCCTAAAGCTCTTAATAAGAAATCAGAAACCTGCCAAAACAATATGGAAAGGAGCATGATAAATTTAAAAGCTGTAAGACAAAACAAAGACCAAGAATGTTACCACCACAATCAAGAATTAAGTGGAGATCAGCAGGACACCCAGTCAGAGGCAGGGAGAAATGAAGCCAACCTATACTATACATGTTGGGCAATCTATCTAGCTGCTAGGTTGCAAACTCCCAATACGGTTGCACTAATATGGCAGCTTCCGACCCGTCTCGAATTGCTCATCGTTAACGTAGGAAGCGTCTAGCCCCAGGTGAGGTGCTAGAGTGGCACAAAGACATAGTGGTACACAAGATATAGGAAAAGAAAGAAAGGCAGGCCTTTTAAAAGATGTATAGAGGAAATCCAATCCATAGGAGAAGGAGCCTGAACAAAAACTGCAAAATATATAGTGGCGACAATTGGGGGGGAAGGCTTTGCCAATCAAGAGCATACATGTTATGGTTAATTATCCTATTAAATATTGATGTTATATCTGATTAAAAAGCTATTATCTATACTCTATTCAACTTGCTCTGAGACAAAAGGTAAACAAACCATAAAAAAAAGGTATTTAAGTTGGTCAAATTTCATGTGCATTTAAAATCATACTTAATTAAAAGTGACATTGAAGAGACCTAAAACTGTAACTATTAATTTTTCACCAAACTTTGAATGCATTATAAACTACCAAATTGAAGATTAGTAATAAAGGAAATAATTTACATTTAAATGTGAAATTTTGTACTCAGATTATACACTGGCCATTTTTACTATAGATAAAAAAGTTTTATAAACATGTTATAACTTTACCTTTTTTCTCAGGGGAAGTTGCATTATGTATAGGTGCTATATTTTATTTTAGCACTTTACCAGTGTCTGATATGTATATTCATACCGAATTTCAGTTTTATAATGTCTCTCGCTAAGCTACAGACAGATAGACATAGGGAAACTTTAAAGATTTCTTGCTGTCTGAATATTAAGACTAAAAGGATATTGCGAAGCCTTAATACTATACTTAACTATTGTACAAACCTTCAACCAATTATCATCTTCATCAAAGGGGCACAACTCTTTTGTAGTTGACTTAATTATTTGTATTTTGGGTTCAGGACTTCTTTGTTGACTTGCACTTTTAAATGAATAACTACCTTTACCTACAAAAAGGGCAATTTTGAAAAGTTTTTAGGATCAATTATCAATTAATGACAGGGATTACATAAATACATACCTTGATTGTCACTTCCATTTAATTTACCATAGTTGCATCTTTTTGCAGCCAATTTTTGACGTAGATCATCCCTAGATGTAGATGGCCCACAAGCATCATTAAAAAATTGTGAACTGTTTTTTTGCTGATAGTTAAAATTCATAAAGTTTTTTCTTTGATTGAATTTATTATATACATTATTACATCTATAGTTTTTACTAGTGTTCTGGTGTTTATATGGAAGATTTGATCTCCTCATATGAAGCAATGATTGGTTGTTTTTTGGGACATGTTGCAAATTACTATAGGCCATTTCAAACGGGGATTGACTTTGGTTGATTAAGGGTGTAGTTGGAGCAATAACTATTTGATGATTAGGTGGAATTGCCCAGATACTTGGGTTAATTGTTGGTGGTGTAGCCATAGAAACACAATTTGAGTCTGATACATTATGTGAAGTACAATTAAAACATTGAGTGTTTATAAATGGAGTATTTTGAAATTGTTGTTTAGGGTATGGATTGTTCATAATATGATTGTTATACGATGGAGGATAATTGACAGATTCTTGAGAATTATCCTTCTTATATGTCATTACACTATCGGTTGGAGGATCTTTAGGCTCCGGACAAGATTCTAAGTTAGATCCAGGCTGACTTTGAAGAATTTTAGTTCTTTTGTTGGCCTTTTCAATCTACAAGAAAAACACAATTATTGCACGAGAATAATGTAAACAATACATATAGGTAATGGATAATCTTACTTCTGCATCACTTAAATTCCATACAGCTTCACCGGTAAGAGTATTAAAATAATATATGTGTCCAGCGTGCGATTTAGATTTACATACTACCCAGGAGTTCCTGAGAGCTGTTACAGTCTGAATACTCTCGTTCTTATCTTTTTTATTATTCATCGTAACTACTTTTTGCTCGATGCAATAAGACATGCAGTTTAAAAATATGTTTAATCCATCTTGCAATAATACAATTGCTCACAGCCTAGGCTTGTTGAAAATATATCGATGTATCGATACATCGATATTTTTTGTTCGATATATCGATATTTTTTGCCGATATATTTTGATTCGATATATCGATACAAAATAACCAATATCGAAATTCGTATCAAAAACGATATTTTTTTAATTATTAGCGGCATATCACGATCTAACTAAATTCGTATCTGGAAAAATCGTAACTAGATCTCAGATTAAGATATTTAACATATCTATGATCTGTGCTGTATTTAGTATTGTCTATTATTTGTAAATCTGTTTCGCTGGTGAATTGGTTGTGCTGATTTCCATTATATTCTGTGGAAGTGTGTGACTGTCTAGTCTTGTTTACGAAAGATGGCACCTGAGAGGCCCTGGCATTGGCATTTTCATCATTCGAAAATAGGGTCTATTTTTAGGGAGATAATTTTCGTTCCATTATTATTCCGCGTGTCATATTTCGTGAGATACTGTACTGTCATGTAGTGTAGCGGCAATTTGGTACTTTGATAATTCTTTCTTTAATTATAATTTGTATTGAACTATTATTACTATGCTAGGCTGACCTAAATATATTTTTGGAAAAATTGGCCCGATATATCGATATTTTTTTTCGCGATATATCGAAGCCGATATTGATATTTTTTAAAATATCGATGTATCGATATATCGATATTTTTTTCAACTTTCGACATCCCTATCACAGCCACAACCAAACCACACAGTAGTATCCACATCCACAGACTCAATATGCCGTTTAAGTTAAGCGGGCTACAGACATCCCTGCCGCAGGGCCAATCTAGGGCTCACGGCGTGGCGGTCGGGGCAATATCGACTTGTCTCTACACACATGCCCAGTATTGCCACCTTGGTGGTTTTTCCACCAGAACTGGTGCTTTTTCACGGCTTCTAGTGGTATATTTACAGTTTGTCTATAAAGTCGTGACATGAATGTTTGAGGAACTAACATTATTCACACCAAACTTATGTACATCAACTGTCATCGAGTTTCAATTGTGGAACAGTTTTCCTTTTGTATTTTTTATTGTATGGATTAAACTGTAATAAATTAAGACGAAACTACGCAGAAAGGTATAAAAATGAGTAAAGTAAATCGGAGTGGCACGCGGGAAGTGATTTTTAAAGTTTTCCAGTGATGTTTCGAAGACTACCAAGCTGAACGAATTATGTGGGATTTGGATGATGTTTATGGGCGAACAGCATCTATGACGGGTATGTAGTCGTGTAACTATTTGTTTGTAATCTGCCTGAAGTTACAAATTTACTCAATTTACGATTTTGAGACCAAAAAAGGAATTGTTTAAATTGCAAATTTTTAGGTTAGATTGACAATGGTGTCGATTCTGGCGTGATTCTCTAAACTTAAAACTAAATTTAACATCAGTCTCTCCTTTTCATTCTGTATAGAGAATGACAAGGATACACTGTTGTCAAATTTAAGTTTAGGTTTAGAGAATCATGCCAGAATCGACACCATTGTAAATAGGTAATATTGTAGTACGACCATTTCTTTTGATACGTTATTATGATTCAACTCGGTCAGGTTTTCTACCAATTTTGAATTAATTGCTTCATGATTTTATTTATTTTTTAAGCATTTAACTGCTAGATGTTTAAATCTAAAGAAAAATTTACTAGAAAAAAATCCACGCGGACCAGGCAGCGGACGGGACTCGAACCCGCATCCTTCGCTATCCGGGCGAATGCACTGACCATTATGCTACCACGGCCCTATTAGCCGCGTCGAAATTTTCCTAGCCTTAAGCTGCAAGGCAACACCATCTCTTCGCATTGTAGGTAACCCACAATGTCAAATGAATACTTTTTCAAGTATTAAACATTTGAAAGAAGAAATAGCAATTATAGTTATGATTTTATTTATTTTTTAAGCATTTAACTGCTAGATGTTTAAATCTAAAGAAAAGTTTACTAGAAAAAAAAATCCACGCGGACCAGGCAGCGGACGGGACTCGAACCCGCATCCTTCGCTATCCGGGCGAATGCACTGACCATTATGCTACCACGGTCATATTAGCCGCGTCGAAATTTTCCTAGCCTTAAGCTGCAAGGCAGCGCCATCTCTTCGCATTGTAGGTAACCCACAATGTCAAATGAATACTTTTTCAAGTATTAAACATTTGAAAGAAGAAATAGCAATTATAGTTATGATTTTATTTATTTTTTAAGCATTTAACTGCTAGATGTTTAAATCTAAAGAAAAGTTTACTAGAAAAAAATCCACGCGGACCAGGCAGCGGACGGGACTCGAACCCGCATCCTTCGCTATCCGGGCGAATGCACTGACCATTATGCTACCACGGCCTTACCTACTGTAAAGTTCTGGGTTCGAATCCTGGTAGGTGCAAGATTCTTTTTGAATGTTTGAATGGAAGCATCAAATTTCAGATAAACAAATCAGTAAAACCTTTCCCTTATTCTCTTTTGTTTTAATATAAATTTTTTTTGCAGGTGGTGTTTTGACTGAAAAGTTAGAATTACAACAAAACGCTGTAAAGAAATCGAAGATACCAAGTATTATAATTATTTGATAACTTTATTAACTTAACTTTAAAAAAAAATATCAGAAATATGTTATCTATATTTCAGAGAGCACCTATCCTAATCATCTTTATTCTTTTGTTAGCTTTTTCTTAAACTTACCTCTATGGGCTTTAGTCATGTTTTAGTTAATAAGTAGACATTACATAATGAAATGAACTTTCCACTTAGTTTTCTTATACTAATAATAATTAGTTAAAAAAAATTAAGACTTTTCACCTCACAATGAAACTAATTTTATTGAAATGCTTTTTTCAGCATCTGCAATGGATCAAAGTGTAACTAACTTAAAAAAAGTGGTGAAGAAGCTAACTGAAAAGAATCTCAAATATACAACACGGCTAAAGAAAGCAATGAAACTTTTATGATAGATCCGACTCGTAGATTTTTTATATATAACTGGTGTGGTGAGGTAAATAAATTATTGAACGGCACCATAAAGCTGCGTAATTGTACAAATTTTAAAGATGATATTAAAAGAATGTCATGCAAATATTTAATAACATAAATAAAAATTGATTTATAAAACTTCTTTATTTATTCTAACAGACTGTGTCAAAGCTACATTTTTAGACAATTATAAAAAAAAACTGTGTAAACGAATAGTAGGTAAATTATCTAATAATGTAGCTTTAACATAGTATGTTTTTTTCCTTTTTTCATATTAATAATCGCATCTAAAGCTGCCGGTACCGGTTCAGTAGTACATGACTTGTGATTATGTCATGAATCGCTAGATGGCGCTGTATGCTCAGGTTAACTGATATCTCTATTACTAGTATATAATGTACTCTATGATATAAATGTTTTAAAATAAAACGCACATTGAAAAAAGGCGGGAAACGTTGAAGTAGGCGGGCGCGTTTTTACCTTTGAAATTAATTTTATTAAAATTTAATTGTTTTTCAACCAGTTGAGTAGTGTAGTTATATTTAATTGTATATTTATATTTGTGTAGTGTATTTTTAGTTACTTTATCGCCTGGTAAGTCAATATAATATATACAATGAAGGAACCCCCTGACCCGGGGGGATCCATTTCTAATACAGAACAATTTGCGGTTCCCTCTGTCGCTTATAATGTGACTGTTATGAGTCAAGGCGAATCAAGTGTAGATACCTTGTAGATACTGACCAAACAGTCAATACTAAAGTAGATTGGACTGCTCCGCCGACTAGGAAAAGGAGTAAATGTATTAAAATATGCAAAACTTGTAATAAGAAAAAGCGAAAAAACAAAATGGCGGGAAAGATGGGATGTCTCTGTGTGGATTCTGAAAGTTCTATCGAGTCTGCTATTACTAATCATAAACAAACGACCCCTCATACTGTACCCCCATTAAAAGGGAATAACATAAGTCAGCCTCAACCTGATGTGAGTAATCCTGTGAATAGTCGTAAATTTTATGCCAAAAATGATTTTCCACCTTTCATTGTGCATGTCCAGCGTGAGCAGACAGCTTTTAATGACTCCTCCACCCTACACCCTGTGAATTTTGGTTATTTTCTTAAAAAACATAACTTTCAAGCCATAGTAGATGGCAGTGTTAAAAAAATTGGGAGAAACCGTATTGTCCTTGCCTTTAATAAATTTGAAGCTGCTAATAATTTCTTAAGTGATACGAGATTACAAGACAATAATTATAAAGCTTTTGTGCCTTCTTTCAACATAACCCAAATGGGTCTTGTGCGTGGAGTACCACATGATTGGACTCCTGATGAAATAAAAGAAAAAATCACTCTTCCTGTAGGCTGCGGAGAGATAATTAAAATAAGACGTATTAACCATAAAGTTTTTAAGATAATACTGTGATATGGAAACCTACCCAGTCAGTAGTTATTACCTTTGATGGCCAAGTACTTCCTTCCCGTGTATTTTTATGCTATAATGCATTAGTTGTAGACCGCTATATATATCCAACAGTCCAATGTTTTAACTGCTGTCGTTTTGGGCACACTAAACTGCAGTGCAGGTCTAAACCTCGCTGCTTTAAGTGTGGTCAGGATCATACTGGTGATACATGTTCAGTTGAGGAAGAAGATGCACAATGTTGTAATTGTTCTGGTTCCCACTTTGCTAATAAACGAGTTTGTCCAGAATACGAAAGACAAAGGCGTATAAAAGTGACTATGGCAAATGATAATACTTCTTATTTTGAGGCAGCAAAAGTCCATCCATCTGTTAATAAGTCTTACTCTGAGGTACTAACATCCCAGCCAACTAAGGCATCCTCTAATTTTAAAACTACACCAATTAAAAATGATACTCAACATAATTCTTATAAAAAAACTGTCTTTATGAAACCTAAAGTTCGTTCACCTTCTCTTCATATGGGGTTTAATCAAGCAAAACATATGAATATGATCAAAGATTATGATATGCCCAACAACAGTGGTAATGGTACCGCTATAATACATGAATTTAACAAGAATTCAAATTTGACAATTACAGATGTAATTGTCCCTCTAATAATTTTTTTAACTCAATTTAATAATTATGAACAGTCCCACGTTGCTCCTTTACTAGACCTTAATAAAATTACACATTCAAATCATGGCTCAATTGGCCAAAGTTATTCAATGGAATTGCCGCAGCATCAATAACAAGAAAACTGATCTTATTTACTTAATAAATACATACAATCCATTTATTATTTCACTACCAGAAACCTGGTTAAAATTAGGATTTAATTTCAAAATTCCAGGATATTTTTGTTTAAGACAAGATAGAGCAGATGGCCATGGCGGTGTTGCTCTATTGATAAAGAACTTTTACCAATATAAACATTTTGTATTACCTTTACCTTGTAGCGAATACTCTGCTATTGCTGCAATTGTAAACAATATCTGTTTTGTGTCAATTTATGTACCTCACCCAACTACATCTATTTTGAATGAAATCAATAACCTTCTATCTCTACTTCCAAAACCTTTTATAGTGCTTGGTGATTTCAACAGTCACCACCAGTCTTGGGGCAGTTCAACCACAAATAGCGTAGGAGAGCAACTTATGGACATATTGGATAAAAACAATTTGTGTTTACTTAACACTGGTATTCCTACCCGTGTTACTAGCCACACAGATTTTATTAGTGCTGTTGACCTCTCAATTTGTACACCTAGCCTTGCATCATCATTACTCTGGCATCCTCTCACCTCATCTTTTAGAAGTGATCACTTTCCAATAATATTAACCTTTCCATTTGCAAATAAAAAGTCTGTTAAGAGAAAAACATTTAATAAATATAAACTTCATAATGTAAATTTTTCTGTATACAAAAACAAAGTGGAAGAAAAATTTTCAACACTACCCATCTTGGAAAATGGTAATGAAGATGAATGCTCTGCAGCTTTGGCTAGATGTATGGTTGAAGTTGCTGATAGTATATTTCCTATTAAAAATTCATGTAGTAATTTAATCCCCTCACCACCCTGGTGGGACAAAGATTGTACTTCGGAGATTTCCCGGAGAAAAAAGGCTGAGCGCCAGTATCGCGAAAATATGACCACGGAAAACTTTGCAGTTCTTTTACGGGTTACATCTGAAGTTAAAAAATCGTTAAAGAGGAAAAAGTCAGAATCCTGGAAAAAATTTTGTGCTTCAGTTAGTCCTCAAACCCATCCGTCTATAGTTTGGCGTAACATACGTAGATTTCGCTCTGCTTTTGTTGAACCATCTATCTGTAGTCTATCTTTACATTTAGCCGAACAATTCATGGATAACTTAGTTCCACCATCAGTAAAAGAGATATTAATACTTTCACCGTATCAAAATAATTTCGGTTTAAATTCTCCATTTTCTATGCAAGAGCTTAGCTCTTGCAACAACAAGGGATCCTTGCTAATCTTAAAGACTCTTGTCCAGGTAAAGACAATATTCCGTATTCCTTTGTAACTAATCTGAGTGATAATACCCAAAATTATTATTTACAAATTATAAACTCTGTGATGCTGACAGATAATATTCCTCCATCATGGAGGCAACAAACAGTATTGCCATTACTAAAACCGAATAAATCGCCTGCTGATGTATCATCTTATCGACCGATTATTCTTTCTACAGTACTGGTTAAAATAGCTGAACACCTTTTGAAAAATAGATTAGAGTGGTTAGTTGAGAGCAAGAATCTTTTGTCAAATAGCCAATACGGTTTTAGGAGAAACAGAAGCACATCGGACTGTATTGGAATTTTAACATCAGAAATCCGGATAGCTTTTTCCGATAATGAATCAGTTGGGGCGGTCTTTCTCGACATAAAGTCAGCATATGATAATGTTAATTTATCGATTTTACGCGATAAATTAGTTGATTTGCAAATTCCCGTAATGCTAACCAATTTTATTATAAATCTGTTTTCTGAAAGATATCTAATACTTCATATAGATGATACAACAATTGAAAGAACAGCGATAAAAGGCTTACCACAAGGGTCAGTCATCAGTCCGTTGCTTTACAATCTATATACCCATGATCTTGAAGATTCCTTAGATAGCTCTTGCTCGGTTATTCAATATGCCGATGATGTAGTTTTATACTGTAATAATAAGTCTGTAAATAACATAAACAATGATATAAATTATTCGTTATCATTATTTAAAAAATGGTTAGATAGAAACGGCCTAGAGTTGTCTGTTTCTAAGACAATTTTAGTACTTTTTTCTAGGATGAGAAACCCGCCTGACCTTAATGTATGCTTTGGTGAAACTTGCCTGCTGCAGAAGCAAGAAGTAATGTATTTAGGTATCATTCTTGATACTAAGCTCACCGGGAAATCTCATTGTGAATATATATCAGCAAAATGCGAACGTAATATTAATATTTTAAGATGTCTTGCTGGCGTTTGGTGGGGCAGCCATCCAACTTCGTTGAGATTGCTTTACATTGCCCTTGTGAGAAGCATATTAGACTATGGTACTTTTTTGTTGGAGCCAGGAAATGCTGGCGCTCTTCGGAAATTGGATAGTATTCAGTCAAAAGCCTTACGAATAATTTCTGGTGCCATGAGGTCTAGCCCTATATGCGCGTTACAGGTAGAATGCAATGATCCTCCATTACACCTTCGTAGACAGTATTTAGCCGATAGATATTTTTATAAGGCCGTTCAATTGACAAACAACCCAGTTATTGAAAAATTTAGAATTTTGTCAGAAAAGGTTATTACGGCTACTTATTGGTCTCGTAAGAGCCTTCCACCACTAGAGTTAAAACCTTTAATAGATACAAAGCTGAAGACATTCCGGTCCATCACTTCCATATTCCCCCTATTTTTAATACAGACTATGATGCTTTATCTATTAACCCTAATATAATTTATAACCTCCACATCGACGATAAGGCTAATGCAAATGTCTACTTTAATGCTATAGTAAGTGAGACCTGGCACCAATGGCACAAAATATTTACTGATGCGTCTAAAACCGCACAGGCTTGTTGAAAATATATCGATGTATCGATATATCAACATTTTTTGTTCGATATATCGATATTTTTTGCCGATATATTTTGATTCGATATATCGATACATCGATACAAAATAACCAATATCGAAATTCGTATCAAAAACGATATTTTTTTTAATTATTAGCGGCATATCACGATCTAACTAAATTCGTATCTGGAAAAATCGTAACCGGATCTCAGATTAATGATATTCAATATATCTATGATCTGTGCTGTATTTAGTATTGTCTATGTCATCATTGGAAAATAGGGTCTATTTTTAGGGAGAAAATTTTCGTTCCATTATTATTCCGCGTGTCATATTTTGTGAGCTCGTACGTTCGTGTACGATATTTTTGGGAAAATTGGTCCGATATATCGATAAATCGATGTTTTTTTCGCGATATATCGAAGCCGATATTGATATTTTTTAAAATATCGATGTATCGATATATCGATATTTTTTTCAACTTTCGACATCCCTAAAACCGCACAGCAGGACGTTGGAGTTGGAATCTTCCACAGCAACTACAAGATTCAACAAAAAATACGTCTGCCTCCACAGACTTCAGTTTTTACTGCCGAGTGCCTCGGTATCTACAAATCAGTAGAATATATAAGGCTGGCTAAACTTTAGTTGTGTTCTTTAGAACACCATTATTTTTACTGACTCCTTAAGCGCATTATATGCGCTAGCAAAATTGCCATTCAGATCAAAAAATCATCCATTAATCTTAAAGACAAGGGAGTTGCTTTATTTAAGTTTATTAAAGGGATATTCGGTTTCTTTTGCCTGGGTACCTAGCCATTGTGGCATAATTGGTAATGAATATGCCAATTACCTCGCTCGGGACGCAGTAAAATGTGGTGATCTTTATTATTATAAGAACTACTCATGATTTAATTAATTTGTCACAAACAACATTACAAGATTCATGGTCCAGGTTATGGGTGGATAGTAATAAATCAAAAGCTAAGTACTATCGCTCATTACAACCAACTTTACTTACTAAACCTTGGTTTTCCAAATTAAGGTTTAGTAAATCAGTTACTACAATTTTAATCCGAATGCGCCTCGGACATGTTTGTACTCCTGATCGTTTGGCAAAATATGGTATAATAGATACGTCCACATGTGAATGTGGCGAGGTTGATGCTGACGTTAACCATATTTTCTTTTCTTGCCCCAGATATGACAGAACCGCCTTTTTAGATTCATTGAATAGAGCAAATATTCCTTTTCCTACGTCCATTCCTTCCCTTCTTTATAATAATAATCCTGATGTATATATATGTTTATCTAAGTTTATCAGAAAAAATGATATAAAAATTTAGTTTATCTTCATATTTATACTTTGGTTCCCTTTATTTACCTATATTCCCCTACCTACTCACCTGTTGTTCCTTGTTGTTATTCATCGCAAATCTCCCTTTTATCTTGTTAATATCGTTTCCTACTTTTTACCGTCTGTTATCACCACATTATCCAACCACCAACTATCCATACTCTGCCCCTTTAATCGATAAAGTTTAATCGATTTACTACCCAATCACATCAAATAAAGCTCGCATATGGCAAATGGCAACATTAGCCGTCATGCCATAATAAAAGAAGAAGAAGAAGAAAACGCACATTACTGATTGATTATTTATGAAAATGAGCACAGAATGATTTTAGATTACCTAACTAATTAAAAGGAGAAGAAAATGTCTCATAGAAGATCTAGTTTTCAAGCTAATGATTTGTTCCCTAGAGAAATAGATATTGAAATATGTTTGAAGACATTGAAAATATTTCAAAAAATAGAAGGCGACGTCAACTGCGTTGTGTGGGATGCGTCTTTGGTTTTAGCAAAGTATCTTGAAACTATGTGCCACAACAAACCAGACTTTTTGAGTGGTCTGAAGGTATTGGAATTGGGGTCTGGATTGGGTGTAGTTGGACTCACAGCTGCTACGTTAGGGTAGTATAAAAATAATACTTAATTGTTTTTTGAAATATGTACTTATTGTGTATCATTTCAAATATTTGTTCAAAATAAACTAAATTTATATTTGCAGTGCACAGGTAACCCTTACAGATTTGCCTGAAGCATTACCACTTCTTCGATTGAATATCAATGAGAATAAGTCAAAAATATGTAGCATGGGAGGATATGCTGTTGCAGAATCACTGATATGGGGAGATAACTCATCAGAAATACTCAAAGAGGAATTTAATATGATTGTGATGGCAGATTGTGTTTATTATGAAGAAGTGAGTGTTGCTCGTAAACTGTAGATGTGAAAAAGTATTTTTTTATATATAATATCATTATTATATATAAAAAAATACTTTTTCACATTAGCTTCGTTTTGTTACAGGCTATAGATTCTCTTATGCACACATTACTGTGTTTAGTAAATACATTGGCAAAGAAACCAACAATATATTTGACTCAAGAACTAAGAGATACTGAGATACAAAAAAGAATATGGAATAAATTTTATGAACTGTTAACTGATAATTTCCATGTACAAAAAATTCCAGAGGAGCAGCAACATACAAATTATAGAAGTTCAGATATAATTTTACTAAAATTAAATAAAAAATAATGGCTAGCTACAAAATTTACATAGAACTCTTATTTGGTCTAATGTTAATAATATTATTTGTTACAAGTAGTCATCCTTGAAATATTACAAAAGCTGTGTAAGTACTAGTAATTTTTATTTGTTGGTGATTATTTTTTAGTTTCTACCTAACTGCTGACATTGCTTAAGCATCATGTAAATGGTCTTTAACTGGTGGTCCCTGGAAGCACCCCTGTGTTCCATGAAGCCAATAGAAAAAATTATGTATAATGAAGAACAGATCATGACCATCAGGATGGCAGTTCACAAAAATTATTTAGCGTTGAAATCACTTGAAATGTCAAGAATTGCTTCTCATTTCCTTCGTCAATATTTAAAGAATAATCAAAATATTTAAAGTGACCTGCAGTTCTGATGTCAGGATGACTGATCACACACCCATACAATACATACATAATGTATAGGAAATTTCATATGCCAAAAATTGCTTCTCATTTGCTTCTTTATAAAGGTTCTTTCAACAAGGACGGGTCGATGATAAAATTAAAGAAAACAAGCTGTATGTGAGTTATTAAAGAAATTATTTTTTTATTTGAAAGGCCCATTTATGCCATTATTTATGAAATATGACATCGTTTAAATGTCCACCGCGGCTTCGAACGGTGGCACAGATCCGAAACGTCCCATTTTCAATAACTCTACTACATAGATAGATACATTTTCATCCCTGTGGTGACGGAGAAAGAATACAACTCACCGCCCCTTCTCTTCCCATGGGTGTCGTAAGAAGCGATTAAGGGATATCGGAGCTTCCATCCGCTCTTCTAGTGGTAGGGTGCCTAACACCCGCCTGGTTTCTTACCACCGTGCGCATGGTGAAAAACCCGTGAAGTGCTTCTCGCGCGTTTCGGGGTCAGCCAGCGTACAACCAGAGCTCGAGTGGAAGTTGTCGCGAAGGATTCGGTCCAGGGGAGGCATCCGTCGGACCGATGCCGGGAGGACTGCATCGACCCGCCGGCCAGGGAGACCCGTAGAAACGGCTGTCCCGCTGGCCGCCCGTGGCACGTTCGCGAGGCTGCCCCATCATGTCACGCATAATCTAGGGGTGGACCGTCGTGCCGGTTGGTGTCCGGGGCGTGGGGTCCCGGGGGGCCCTTCCGTACGGTGGGTCGGCGCATCCTCTGCAGGCAGTCAATCGGGAAAACAAACCTTCCTTATTTGCCCGGACTCTTCGCGACAACGTCCGCTCGTTTTCGCGTCTCTTTTTTTCACTTCCACCATGGCAGCCTCTATAACAAAATTTGTATAGCGGTGCACACCCCCACGCCTTCAACGCTGTTTGAGGTCGAGTTCTGCAACATACGCGGACTCCACTCTAACCTCAATGCTGTCTACCACCACCTTGAGACAGCACGGCCAGCATTGTTGTTCCTGACGGAGACACATATACTTCCGCCTGCTGACACAGACTACCTTGATTATCCCAGTTACGTGCTTGAAGAGTCCTTCAAAGCGAAAGCCGGTGTATGTGTCTTCGCTGCTTAGAAGATCCCTCCTTCTCCATGTTGGGGGTACACGTTCGTCTACGTGTGCCTCTACAGATCCCATACTGGCGATGTTGACACAACTCGACTTTTCGAACATCTTAGTCGGGCGGCAGATGACGCGCAGGACCAATTTCCCGATGCAGAATTGGTGTTTTGGGGGACTTTAATGCCCACCACAATTTGTGGTTAAGTTCCTCGAAAACTGACCATGCAGGGATCTCTGCTCACGCATTCGCTCTCACGCATGACTTGAAGCAACTGGTTGATCAGCTCACCAGGATTCCAGATATTTCAAATCAAGCGCCTTCATTACTGGACCTTCTGCTCACGACCCATCTACAGGGCTATCAGGTTGTGGTAAGAGCCCCGGGCTCTTCGGACCACTGCCCGATATCTGCCAATGCGCCACAGGCCAAGCCTCCGCGCCCAACAGTGGTAAAACGCCGGATCTGGCACTATGGGTCGGCAGATTGGAACGGTATGCATGACTACTTTGCGTCCGTCCCTTGGAAGCAGCGCTGCTTCAGTGACAAGGACCTATCAGCCAGCGCCGTTGCTATTACTGAGGAGATTGTAATGGGTATGGACTACTTAAGCGGCATATCGTGCTTGGATCAGAGGCCACGCTCTTAAGGATCCCGGGATCGATTCCCTGAAAGCAGCCTACAGTATTGCTTCAGCCCTCGCTGCCACCTTTGAGATGCCCAGACGGAACACTAGCTCATAAGCCGCTGGCAAAACTCTTTGCAGCTAACTCCCGAATCGATGATTGCAATGCACTGCCACCATTATTACCTCACTGTGGCACAACGATGCCTGATACCTATTAAAATCAGGCAGCGTGAGGTTCGTGCCGAATTGCAATCACTCGACGTCCGGAAAGCTAGTGGACCTGATGGCATCCCAGCAGTAGTACTGAAAAACTGTGCAGCGGAGTTGTCTCCCGTGCTCACGCGCTTGTACCAATGCTCGTATTCTTTGGGGCGTGTGCGGGAGACTTGAAGAGATGCTAACGTACAACCGGTGCCCAAAAAAGGGGATCGCTCAGACCCGGCAAACTACCAGCCAATAGCAGTCACCAGTTTTATGTAAAGTTCTAGAAAAGGTCCTTAATAACCATCTGACCCGCTACCTAGAGGATCACTCCCTGATTAATGATCGTCAATATGGTTTTAGACCGAAACGATCGACGGGTGATCTTCTAGCGTACTTAACTCATATCTGGGGTGGGGCTATCGACAAGCGTTGCGAGTCGTTGGCTGTCAGCCTTGACATTGCCAAGGCGTTCGACAGGGTCTGGCACAAAAGCCTTCTCTCCAAGCTTCCGGCATACGGTCTGCCAGCCCAGTTCTGTTCTTGGGTAGCTGACTTCCTGTATGAGCGTTGTATTCGTGTCCTTACGCATGGTAGCAGTTCGCGGTTCATGTCAGTGAATGCCGGCGTTCCCCAGGGCTCCGTCCTATCCCCCACTCTTTGCTGCATATCAATGACTTAATTCCTCTTGGGAATATTCATTGCTATGCAGACGATAGTACAGTGCATGCGGGGTATCTCGGACAAGCAGCGGCTGAGCAGGCAGTAACCAAGGAGAAACGGGAGAATCTTGTCATTGAATTCAATCAGGCTTTGGACCACATTTCCGAATGGGGTACCAGGAACTTGGTTGGCACGGCAAAAATATCGCCATTCCTTCCCCTTCCCTCTCTTCAGGGCACAACACTTCCGCTACAGAGCAACATTTTCATACTCGGTATGGAAGTTCGCTCAGACCTGAATCCAAAGGACTACATCGAAACCATGATCAAAACAGCTTCATGCAAACTCGGAGTCCTGACAAGGTGCGGCGTTTTTTCACGCCCGATCAACTGTGCTTGTTGTACAAAACGCAAGTGCGGTCCTGCGTGGAATATTGCTCGCACCTCTGGGATGGCTCCGCCAAGTACTTGCTCGATGCTTTGGATAGATTACAGCGGCGCGCGATCCGCATCATAGGCGATGAGGAGGTGACTAAACACCTTGAGCCTCTTCAATTACGCCGTGACGTGGCGCCACAATTCCAACGCGTACAAAGAAATTTGGTGAGTCATTTCTTTGTCGCACTATCCGTAAATGGAATGCTCTGCCCGCTCACGTGTTCCCTCCCTCTTACAACCTGAGATCCTTTAAAAGAGGCGTGAAGAAGCAACATGCAGGCCGGCAGGGTGACGATGGCTGGTGTGGCAGGTAGAACTGCTGTATCAACTATCTTCGCGTATGGACTTCACTTTCACTTAACATCAGGTGGGGTGGCGTCATTTGTCGGACCTATCTATAATAAAAAAACGAACCGGCTGAATCTGAGCGATGGCCTGCGTTATGTTGATTTCCAGGTCATCGGTTGATTGCGGATTACTAGTATAGACCTGCGACTTGAGAAAACCCCACAAGAAAAAGTCTAGTGGGGTCAAATCGCACGATCTTGGAGGCCAATCACGTCACCTCTGCAAGAGATAACCCCTCCGTACCCTCGAACCGTTCATGCAGAATGTCTATTGTGGCACGTAGCGCCGTCTTGTTGAAACCACACGTTGTCCACGTCCATATTGTTCAATTCAGGCCAAAAGAAATTTAATCATTGATCTATAGCGCTCGCCGTTAACAGTAATGGCCTCGCCATCATCGTTTTCGAAGAAGTACGGACCAATGACGCCGCCGGACCAAAATCCGCACCAAACAGTAACTTTAGGATTAGGATGCATTACCGCCTGGTGAACCTCATGTGGGTTGTGGTCGTCCCATATACGGCAATTTTGCTTGTTAACAAAACTATTCATCCAAAAATGCGCCTCGTCGCTAAAGATGATTTTTCGAAATCGGGGTCCTCTTCCAAACGTTCTGTAGCCCAGTCGAACTTCTGTAGCGAACAAACGGCGTTGTCTATGGTCATTCACTTTGAGCTCCTGGGTCAGTTGGAGCTTCTACGGGTGTAGGCCCAAGTCCCGACGCAAAATTCGCCAAGTTGAAGTCTGAGAAAGGCCGAGTTCTAGTGCACGGCGAGAAATCGACTGCCTCGGGTTCTCCTACACACTCACGGACAGCGGCGATGTTCACGGCCGATTTTAGACGTAAGGGCGTTGGTTGCTTCAGTTGGTTGTTTACCGAACCAGTCGTCTCGAATTTGGTTACCAAACGATGGCGAGTCGACTTTGAAGGGCCACCGCGACTGCCGTAAAATGGACGTAATGCGCGCAACATTTGCACTAACGAACACTTATTTTGATAATAAAGTTTTATCATTTGAACGTGATGATGATGATTTGAACGTGCTGCTCAATCGTGTAACTTGCCATGGTGATTTGGCATTAGTACAATATCTGAAGAAATATGAACACATTTGACAGATGCCGCCAAAACAACGTGGCCGTCACAAATTGTCTACATCGACCCGCCCTATTTGAAAGACCCTTTAAAAACCTCTATTCTGTAGCTATCCTCAAAAAAGATATGGGCACTAAGTTTATTGATTGATTGGAAAAAATCCCATTTTCATTATTTTATGGTTACCCACCCATTTATGTCACATGTGTAAGAAAAACGGACATGTGCTATTCACATGCGATAGAAGTGAAATCTACAAAAATGAGATCACGTAAAAGTAAGTCCTTTATGGCTAGGTACGTCTTAAAGACAACACCTGTGTTAAAATTGAACTCTAGGTTTTTAGAAATATGGTATTTGATCCCCTAATATAGTAGGACTCTATATTTTATAGTAGGGTTGGCAACCCTGCAAGAGTGAAGTGCTACCATTATACCAGGAACATATTAACGTGTCGTGACGCGCCAGAAGCACATCGATTCAATTTCCATGGTTAGAGACATACCTATTTGTGGAGCTTGTCGCGGCGAGTTTTTTGATGTGTAACATCTTTCCTGCAATTTGTGGGAGTGATTTCGTTAAATAGGACGGAAGTGTGTAACAGGAAGTCGCAAAAGCGCGCGCTATTTGATTTGATTTTAGAACATAATGTTCAAATGGCTTATTCCTTTTGTGGTAGGTTTTATTTCTTTTTTTACTAATATAAGGTGAGTTTTTCAAATGTTACACATCACACGCGACTACTGTAAGGCTCGCTCGTTTTTATTATATATATTTACGTGTCGTGAAGTGTCGTGGTGCGCCGGTTTCATAGATTTATTATGGGTTGGAGAGAGGAGAGAGGTTAGAACGTCGTAAAGAACAATGCCCACTTTCCATACATTTGAAAACCTAATAATGAAAGTTAATGATAAATATAAAGTGTACTGGAAAGATTACGTATAAATTAAGAAAATAATATCCTGTAGTCATTTTTACGATTCAAACGCAGGAAAATTAAAAAAATATGAATTATTTCTTTGGGTGCGGCCAGAGTGCACTCAGATTCAGATTCTGAAAACAAGCGCTAGAAATAAACAGTGTAGTCTAAGCAGGTTGCCTGCTTTTTCTCGCGCTTTGTTTTCTGAGTCTGAATCTGAATCAGGAGTGCACTCTGGCCGTACCCTTCGACTACACTGTTTATTTCTCGCGCTTGTTTTCGGAATCTGAATCTGAGTGCACTCTGGCCGCACCCTTTGATTATATTTATTTTTTTGCTCTGGCAACACTGAAGGTTCAGATGTTCTTTTGCATTATCTGCAATTATTTTGTTGTTTTATTCACGACAAATTACATAAAAAGATAGAAAAGATATTTCGATCAAGTTTTAATGACAAAAGCAGTGCAGGTATTTGTGAATTGATTACTTTATTGTTACAAGTAAATTGGACAGAATGCGTTCTTACCTGCCAAACGGATATGAATAAATAAACAACAATTGTGAAGAATAATTTGTCCCAAGAGGGGAATAAGCAATTTATTTTGGGCAACGTCAAGTGGATTGTATGAAAACCATAGACTATTAGATATCCTTACTCATCCTACAGCAATCCTACATTATTTTTTAAAATAAACAAAATACCAAAGCATTCTAATTAACAAGCTCTGTGCAGGGCGGGTTGTCAAACACCTGTCATATGTCAAAGAAATCCGTTTTACAAATCGATCAATTTTATTGTACTGCATGACGAATTTGTGAAATGATAATAATATTAATTTAAATTATTATGTAGTAAAAGTTTAATATAGAAAAACACACATAAAATACAGTGTAAAAGCATTTGAAACGCATAAAAAACAGGGTTGAACAAATATTCTTGACAAGTGGCAGTGTATAAAATGGATGGAACGTAGCAAACACTGGATAGTTGAAGTGCGTTCGGAAACTGTAACTTACACATATTGAAATAATAAAAAATCTTTTTTCTTAAAGAAAATATAACTAGAAAATATTCCACGCGGACCAGGCAGCAGACGGGACTCGAACCCGCACCCTTCGCAATCCGAGCGAATGCACTGACCAATTATGCTACCGCAGCCCTCACGGACCGC
The DNA here is from genome assembly GCA_902850365.2 of Chilo suppressalis. Lineage (NCBI taxonomy): Eukaryota > Metazoa > Arthropoda > Insecta > Lepidoptera > Crambidae > Chilo > Chilo suppressalis. Next base: position 11,389,887 of record OU963906.1, on the reverse strand, counting down.
GTCGAAATTCCTGTAGCCCTTCTTAAGCTGCAAGGCAGCTTCGCAAAATTATAACTATAATTGCTATTTCTTCTTTCAAATTTTTAATACTTGTAAAAGTATTCATTTGACATTGTGGGTTACCTATAATGCGAAGAGATGGCGCTGTTAATTATAGTTATAATTTTTATTTTTTTAAAGCATGTAACTGCTTGATGTTTAAATCTAAAGAAAATATAACTAGAAAAAATTCCACGCGGACCTCGCGTCGAAATTCCTCTAGCCATTCTTAAGCTGCAAGGCAGCGCCATCTCTTCGCATTATAGGTAACCCACAATGTAAAAATTAATACTTTTACAAGTATTAACATTTGAAAGAAGAAATAGCAATTATAGTTATAATTTTCCTTGCAGCTTAAGAAGGGCTACAGGAATTTCGACGCGGTCCGTGAGGGCTGCGGTAGCATAATTGGTCAGTGCATTCGCCCGGATTGCGAAGGGTGCGGGTTCGAGTCCCGTCTGCTGCCTGGTCCGCGTGGATTTTTTTCTAGTTTTATTTCCTTTAGATTTAAGCATCACACAGTTACACATGCTTTAAAAAAATATAACTATAATTGCTATTTCTTCTTTAAAATTTTTAATACTTGTAAAAGTATTCATTTGACATTGTGGGTTACCTATAATGAGAAGAGATGGCGCTGCCTTGCAGCTTAAGAATAGCTAGAGGAATCGACGAGAAGGCTGCGGTAGCATAATTGGTCAGTGCATTCGCCCAGATTGCGAAGGGTGCGGGTTCGAGTCCCGTCTGCCTGGTCTGCGTGGAATTTTTTTTAGTTATATTTTCTTTAGATTTAAACATCAAGCAGTTACATGCTTTAAAAAAATAAAATTATAAATCTTTTTGTCCTGCGTTTCTTTTACCACGTGGATTATTGTAATAAACTTATAATTAAATTAGCTTTATTTTGACGTATATGTCGTCTCTATACATGATCAGGTCAAAAATGGGCATTGTTTTTTGTTTCTAACCATAGGAAATATATGAAAATGATATGCTTCTGGCGCGCCACAGCACGTTAATATGCACAGGGCTTATATATTTATGTGTCGTGTCGTGCGGATTCTCTAACCTCTCTGTCTCTTTCTAACACATAATAAATGTATGTACCCAATGCGTCACGACACGTCTATATGTTTTTTTGGCTTGAAGGCATACATAGGTGTTGATTCTGGCATGATTGTCTTAACCTAATATCATGACAACAGTGTATCCTTATTATTCTCTATATAGAAAGAAAAGTAGAGACTTAAAAGTTTAGAGAATCGACATCAGTATTTCTCCTTATTATTTCTTAATATTTAGTATGGCAAGACTTTGGTCATATGACAGTCAATCACAATGTCTTTGGTTGGTGTTCGGTCGATCATTTCGTTTTGATTAGCAAAAATGGCAGTGAAAATGGCTATGCATTGGATACTTTTGGTGTTCTTGATAATTGGTAAGAATTTGTTTTTAATTTCGCAGCTTTTGTCATCTTGTATTATTTCCCCAATTGATTTCCCATGATTTATTCACTTTCAAGGTGCCAATGCTTCGGGGGAATTCACTGTGCTTCATAGTCCTAAATCCTTGAAATTTACGGGATCTTCCAAAACTTTAGAGAGTCAGCTCAAAGAAATATTCTCTGCATCATTAGGCCTTTCAGTGGAAGAGGTATTTATTTATTTTTGTCAGGAAATAGATACTGAATTTTGGTCAGGAAAAACAAGAAGTAAAATTGCAAATTCTATTTTACAGAATTCTGAATGGAATGGTCTCTCGATTGTCGATCCATTTAGTACACCTGAAGCTATTGTTGAAGTATATGTAGATGGTGTATCTAGCTTAGGAAACCCTGTAAGTAATGCTACAAATGAATTATTTATCAAGTAAACTTATACCAAGGCTAACAACCTAACAACGATCTGTATTTCAGGGTTTATCGAAATCGAAGATCTATCCTCTGTCTGTGGATGAGTATGAACCAGATACATTTGAGGCTGTAGAGCACCGAATCAAGCAGCATTTTACAAATGGGGGTAACAAGCTGGTAAAGATTGACCTTTCTGATATTGACCAGGTAAGCCAAATTTATGTACTGAGCAGTTGTTGCAGCTAAATCTTATTTTTTTTTGTTTTCACTATACTTTTCAAGTAGGTACTCTTTAGTGCTAGTTACAGAAATGCAAACTTTTTTTTTAAACTGGTTACAAAAATGAGAAAGAAAAAGCAATTCTCATGAAAAAGCAATGGCAGATACAAATCATTCAGCAAAGGATGATTTGTATCTGCCAATACAAGCTATCGGTTATTTTGTCTGTAGATTTTGTTTTTCTAATAAATGATCATATTATGATATTTAGTCTAGGTGCACTTTAAATAAGTGCAACTAGTGAGCTGGTATGTAATGTGTAATTAAGGCTTGAAAGTTCATCAATTATTTATTTGTATAGTTCAGAGTTTTTTTAAGTAAATATTAAACAAAATAACTCATTTTGCTTGAGTTATCAACATTTTATTATATTTCAAACTATGTAAGCTATTGTTGCCGAGATTTATCAACAATAGCACTTTCATATAGTCTTTGCTATTAAGCTTAGTATCTAACTGTGACAGCTCAGTTGCTCTTCCCTGAGAAAATTCTGATTACCATTTTATTACACCTAATTACCATAAAGTAAATCATAATTGAACAATACAATTGTAAATCTAAACAACTTTTTGTGTGCATTTTGAATGTTGTAAATTTGGGTTTAACAATATTAGTGCCTTTTACTGTGTGTATTGATAGTTTCCCATTGTTCCCATCTATTCCTTAAAAGATTTAACTATTTTTTTTTCAGTTAATTTCCAGAACTGATGTTTTTGGTAGCATCACACCACCTAAGGCCAAAAAAGTAACCTTGCAACATCTTAAATATTCCATTGAAGAAGATTTTCAATTCCTCACAGAGCTTGAAGCTTTAAAAACTGTTGCTAATCAGGTAATAAAGTTTTTGTCATCACTTTTAATGTTAAGGCCCCTTACTACAATGGCCCATTGTGATGGGCTATCATTTAGAGGGTGTTGTGTCATGGGATTGCCACAATGACGGTTTTGCTTGCGGATAGCAAAGGGCAGTGGGCCAGTATGGTGGTTTTATAACAATATTAAATACCCTAGATACACCATCAGTGTTCGAAATGTGTCCCAATCAAGAAGTGCTTGAACTCTACTCAAGCACTTCTTGGTTCACAGCCACGTGCAGACCGTTGAAAAGTCAAGATCCCACAGAGCTCTGTGAAAAAATGCAAAATTAAAAACTAATAGTTCGTAAAGTGTTTAATAGTAATCAATGTTTGTTAATTTAACTCATTTGGAGCAAATTATATTCTAATTAACTATAAACTGATGTAATATAAAATATTTGTGATATGCAAATGCATGGTCGTGTTTATACGTCGCTGTATAGCTGTCTCTTTTCCTCGCGGTCTGTAACTGCTACATTACAGCGCATTCAGAATTGCGCGTAAAGTCGAAAAAATAAGGTCTATATTTTTCCGCATATAACAAGGTCATAAAATTTTCGAGCTTGCATTTTGAACTGTCATAAGTCTTTGACGCATGCGTTTTAATTAAGACCTTATACAATATGCATTAAAGATGACTCAATGTTTAAATAATGCCTTATATTGTTTTTGACCACAAGATCATCTTATGGAAATCTATGGATCGTTCAATGTACCTTTTGGACAAGTTTCACCCATGATTTTGTCTGTGTTGTATCTAGGATATTTAATATCTTTGGGTTTTGAATCCACACAAAGCCTACTACTCAATTCAATACAATCTGGTCCATTTTTTTTGAGAAAAGAAATATTTGATCTTTGTTAAGTTTATTTTATACATAATTGTTTGCAATAAAATTCTAAAGTAACAGGTCTTCCAAATTTAAAAAATGACGCAAGTGTAGCCATATGACGTAAAGTTGGCAATAGCATCCATGTTCATCTTTATATACTAACTTTGAAATTAGATGTGAAAGTTGCTATGTGAAGTTAGCAGCAAGCTCAACTATCCACAGGTTTTATTTTAGTGATTTCCCGCCTTCATCACCCTATATTTTGTTTACTGCCCCAGGACATGTGCTAACTTCACCAGCTGCAATTAAAATTGAATCACAACACTATAAACGGGTCTTGTTTACAGTTGGGAGGATTTATGTTTATTCACAACAATAAAATGTGTATTTTACTTTAGGTTAAAGCTATCAAACCGGATGATGTTATTGACTTCTACAACTTTAGATTCAGGTCATTACATGCTCTTTCTGACTTTCATGGACCCAATTCGCTGCAAGCTAAAGAAGCGAAAAAATTGTTGAGTAAGTACATACTTGAATATCTTTGTAGCAGATTATCATAAAAAGAATTATTTTTAAATACAAAGGATAATATTTTGTTAATCTAACTGTAATAACTTTACCACAAAGTTTTAAACATAGACAATTTTATGTACTTAAGGATAAGAGTTTTAAGTAAATTAAGTAATTAGACTCAAATAATAATTCATGATTTTTTGTGCAGATGAAGCTTTATTAGAACTAAGCAAAGCATTTGAGAAGGCTTACGATGGGTCGGTGCTGGTGACTGTGGTTAACACCGATGTAGCACACACAAGACGCACCATTCGCTCACCCGAAAACGAGAAGCAAGTTCAAAATGGGGTAAATATTTATCAAAGCAAATTTTTGTTAACAACTTATTTTCTCTTTTAGAGCTGCAAAGGAGACCTGGGATTTCTGCCCAATTTTGTACCTTGTTAAATACAAATTATCTCAAAAAACTTCTAAAATTTTGCTTGAAAGACTTACTCATCAAAACCTGAATTCAAAAGAAATTGATGAAAAACTGCATATTTTTTGATGGAGCATGCATATAGATAAAAGTTATTACATAGATAATATATAATTACAATGTTTTGTTTTCTTTCACAGACTGTCGAGCACAATGATGATAAATATTCTTCAGAATACTCTGCCATTTTCAATATCATTCTTTGGTTTGGAATAGTATTTTCGTTTACTCTAATTGCCATTGTATATGCAATCATGGATATGGACCCTGGCAGGGATTCCATCATTTACCGAATGACCAGCACTAGAATGAAGAAAGATAATTAAATATCAATTATTTAACTTGATGTAATCACAAAGAACTTGAGTTTTGGAAACACCCTGTGATCAAGTTCCACCAATAAAAGCTGCTGTTGGTTTTGTGCTTACTACATTCGCGGAAACATTGTTTGAAATACCTACTAGTAGCTTACATACGTTATCCTATGATAAACAATGTTCAACCAGTTAGGTAATGTAAATTTAGACTAAACTTAGATATATGATTTGTTGAAATTGTATGAGCACAGTTTATTTATTTGTAAATCTGTTTCTATGTACATAAGTGTGTTTAGAGTACAATTCCTACTTTAAAAATAGATATTTATAATTTTGTTTGTGTATTGAATTTGATTTTGGAAAATGTTGAAGTATTGCTGTGTAATCAGTTTAAAATCATAAAACCTACATATGTCTTACGTATTCTTAGAGTAAATGAAACACATACATTTAAATGTTCAAATAAAAGTATAAAACGTTAAACCACATTCCCACTTATAATGTGTTGTTTTCATTTTCCTTTTTTGCCTGTTTTAAACAAATATTAAATACCCGATAGGGTTGGTTTCAAAGGCGTTAAGGCTCGTATTTATACTGCTGCGGAATGGAATGGAAGTGATTTTGTACATAGTATAATGAATTTAATTATTATATACAATTGTATATATATATATATAATAACTACTGGACATAGGCCTCTCTAAATGCACGCCATTTAGATCGATCTTGGGCTACTCGCATCCAGCTCCTATGAGGCTTATGTCCAGCAGTGGACATAAGATAGGCTGTTGATATAATAACTTTATATCATACAAAATTAACACGAGCCAAAAAATGGTTGCGCGTTTTCCGCGCAATATGAAACTTTTAAAGTTAGTAAACACGCTCGTGATATCAAAGTTTACATTTTATACAAAAGAATCGTATCTTAAACATAATCGCCCATGCCACAGTGTTGCACAGCCCCGTTTTGTTCGGAAAAAAGAAGGACAATATTTTTTCTTAGCTCCGCTTATAAATAACTGACAATCATTGACACGTAACTCATATTTGCCATAATAAGTCTGATAAATATTCACAACTATTATTTTAATTAGAAAAAAACCGCGTAGTCAACCCGCAAGCTATAAAATTTGACATTTCGGAGACCTCGCGCAACACAAGCGCCTATAGCGGCGGTTTCAGAAGCGATAGCCCTCATTGAGCCACTCAGTGGTGTCGATTCCAACTAAATTTAACATCAGTGTCTCCTTTTCATTCTGTAAAGAGAATGATGAAACTGTTGTCAAATTAAATTTTAGGTTGGAGAAACGCCAGATAGACACCAGTATTGTTCAAGTCTCAGAAGAGGTTCAAGTTACTTAACAATGCTGGGCTGCGTCTACGTGTACCGGCCATCGACGTCATTTCAACAAAGCAAATATTCAACAGTTTGAAAACCAAAAGTACTTCGCTCAATGAGGACATAATTATTTTTGTTTTGAAATAAGTAGATTCTCTTCTTTCCACTTTCTTTCAAAGCTACAATAAGTCAAAATTTCTAAATATGAAATGAAAGGGATCGCGGATGGTGTTGATGAGCTCAATAGCGATCGAATCCGCGATTACTACTTGTAATGAGGAGTTCATATTGTAGTATTCTAATCCCACTACCATCTCCTCAGTAGTTAGGATCAGGCGCAGGGCAAGAATTCCCCTTACTGCAGCAGGGTTACATGCAATGGCCCAAGTAATTTTTTTTACAGCTACGTAACGTATCGCATCGTCAGTTTTTATGAAAATAAGCAGCGCCCCATCGGATGTAAGAACAAACTAGCTTTTTCCATACAAAATTATTGACGATATACTTTACGGAGGTGTAAAAAACTCGTGCTTGTGACTCGGAAACGGACGCGAACTCGGACCCATAGTGCCAGACCCGGCGTTTGAATACCGCATGCAAGCCGGTGAGGCCAAAGAGCAACAAACGAGTATTTTAAATTTTGGTGCCTGGTTGGTGACCCGTCGAAATTTAGCTATTTTTAATCTCTGTTGTGGGGCCCCTGGACCACAGCCTCGCCTACCCTGACCGCACGACGAGCGATGAATAATTTACAGAACCCGATGTCTTAACTCTCACTATTCTAATTCCATAGCTCGAAGTCCCATGGGGTTAAGTCATTTGGTACCCAAACCCACGTCATAATGCTAGAATATGGTAATATTATTTGAGGTGGGGATGGGGACGCTATTGTTAACGCAACTAGGAGGAATGGATCGCTGGCTCCATTTTGATGATGAAGAACTAGAACTTGTCGTATATGAGACCTAGGTCCCTTGTAAGCGTTCAGCCGCAGAATGTAGGGGAAAACCAGGAGACTTGCCCAGGTGTGAGAGTTGAGCCGCCTTTCAAAATTGTATTTAAATTTAGCGCAAACAAAACGTCAAAGCGCTCATTGGTCGCACTCAAGAGGCCAATAATAAGAATGCAGCGATTTTACACCATAGCGATGTTGTCCGTCAATGACATTCTAGAACGTGTTTTTGTTGCTGCGGAGTATATTTTGACGTGACAACGTCTTAAATTAGGTTGCGGCTGGGAGTCACTTATGAAAAAGTGTAACGCTCGGTAACGTTACGATGAGTCTCTCGTGTTAAGTTTAAGTTTACATGTACAATGTTTTAGTAAACAAAATATATTTCTATAGTTAAAATTTGTGCAATTCTTATTTTCATTCAATTCCTTGTTCCTATTGTGCAATTTAATTATATTCATATCAATAAATATTCTACCGAGAAAAAGACGTTGTCACGTAAAATCTTCGCCCGTAAAACCGACTTTACAGGCAACCATTTTTTTTTGTTTTAAGTAGTTTTGTGATCGCTGTCGTATTTATTGAGGTACGTATTGTGTGTTGCTTTTATTATATTGCCAGGCTAATGTAGTTTGACGTGTGCTAAGTGTTTTTTTCTCTACGATCGGAGGTTTTTCTTTGTCATAACCTAAAAGGGGAATTAGTGTGAGCGGGAGATTTGCACTAGGGTAGTTGCGGTGGGGACGATTTGCACTAGGGACTTGCTCAGTGGTTCATATCTCCCTGTGCAGGGAAATTATACTTAATTTTGTTTAATTGTTTTTTATTCTGTTATTTGCATTTGAATAAAGGCTGAATATTAAAAACATTAATAATAATGTTATCAGTATGAATGTTTGGTTATTTTGTTAAGATAATTATTTCTGAGGAAGATATAATTTAAAACTATATTAAGACTAGTAAATGATACCAAATGTTATAATAAGTTAATATTAAATACACTGCTAAAGTTTAATTATGTTTAATTGTTTATATAAAAAGTTACTATTGTGATTTTATTGATTTTGGAACAATTTTACAAAAAAATGTAATGTTAATTACATTTTCTTTGATGGCAGTATTAAAAACAAGTTAAATATTGTATATGTCGCCGCATACGTTATTACCATAGTTGATTAAGGCAAAATAGCGATTAATAATTATGATACTGTCTATTCTAAAATTAAGAGGAAATAATGTTTGCATTTTCATTTAAATTATTTACTGTAATCGATGGTTTAGACCATCGGTTTAATGTGACTCGGAAACGGACGCGAAACTCCCACGGCAGCGCGAACGGGACGGCGAGATCCGCATCACTGCATTACCGACCCGAACGAAACAGCACGTTAAGTTTCAACGGCAGCGCGAACGAGACGGCGAGATCCGCGTCACTGCACTACCGACCAATCACGCGACCGGTACTCGACGTCACTACCGAATAAGATTCAAAACAAACAGCAATTTTTATGAAAAAATATATTTTATAGTACTTACGAATGAAAAGTGATGCCGTGGATGTATTTTTAGTTCTTGAGCAATTTGAGTACTTTTTAAAGACACCTACACCCATATTCTTAATCGCGTCCTCAAACGTTCCTCGACTCAAACTCATTCGAGGGCTCCTTAAGGAGTTCCTCCAAATAACCTCGAAAATGGTATTCTAGTTGGTATCTTGAACAAACTTGAGAATTCCTCAACATTGTGACGTCATCATTTGGAGGATTTTATTTCTATAATGGTTAACAGAGGAAATATTACTTGTATGACTGTATCTTTTCTAAACCGAAATCTTCTTTGAAACGAATCATTGTCGTAAACCTTAAAAGGATTTGCGGCATCACGTAAATACCGTCGCGCCGGATAATTATATGGTTAATCATCGTATATGTGTTACTGAATAAATAAATATATAAATCGTGTACTTAATCCATAAAATCCACAAATTCGTCAATAATCTCAAAATCAGACATAATTCTCGATAAAAGCAACTTGAAAACACCACTCGAGGAAGCCTTAAGGTACGTCGAGAGCTACCTTGAGTTTGACAGTTTATTCCTCGACTCGACCTCCACTCGAGTGAGGAATATCTCAAGTGAAGGATATTTTTGTTGTCTAAGCATACGAATTTCCTCCAATGAGGTTGAGTCGAGTGGAAAAAATCTCGAGGAAACGACTAAGAATATGGGTGTTAGGCATTGTTTTATCATATAAACACAAAATATTAGCAATATTTCTTTTTGGCGCTCACATGTACGTCGTTTGCATGTCAAGTTGTGACTAAAGCTATTAGGGTCGTGGACCACAATTCATGCGGATCACTTTTGTGAGGCTAGTGCCATATCTACCCTTTTTGTTTTAATCTAAGGATTCAAGTGTCCCTGCTGGTGGGGAGACTTAGCTCATCTCACATTTTCTAGTAAAATGCCAATAAAATTTTACCTGCGCATTTATTAGCAATACAATTAAGCACAAATGTACCTACTAAAGTAAGGCATCGCAGAAGTGTATTATCGATTCTCTTAACCCAATAAAAAAGTAATTATGATATTTTATATTAAAAGTGGTTCAACTCTCCCGGACTTCCTCTACCTTTCGCAAAATGCGACCGTTTCTAGGGCGTGCGCACCGTTAAGCGGGGCACGGAGCGGGCGTCCGTCGCGGAGATCAGCTCCGTGCTCAATTGCACAAGTCGAGACGAACAGGCGAGGATGGATTATTTTTATTGATAATGTATTATTAACTAGGTAGTAGGTATACTACCTAGTTTAAAGAAGACGCAGACGAGAGCACAGAAGACAACCATTCGAGCGTGCACCGTTGCTCGCAAGGCGGGCTCCGCCGCCCGCGCCGCGTGAGGCGGGTCTATTCTATAAAACAAGCCGAGCGGCCGCCCGCTCCGAGCCTCGCTTAGCGGTGCGCACGCTAAGCATTAGACTTATTTCTTTGACTCTACGCATTCGGAATTACGCGTAGAGTACGCAATAAGTCGTAAAATTTTACGTGCTTGCATTCCGAACTGTCATAACTCTTGGACGCATGCGTTTTTATTAAGTGATCCCTACTTCTTACAACCTGGGATCCTTTAAAAAAAGGCGTAAAGAAGCAACATGCAGGCCGGCAAAGTGAGGATGGCTGCTGTGGCAGGTAGAACTGCTGTACCAGCTATCTTCACGTCTGGACTTCACCGTCACATAAAATCAGGTGGGGCCAGTGTTGCCAACTCGGATTTTGAAAAAGGCGTAGGCCCGATGAGAAAATTACGTAGAATTGGTAAATTTTGCATATGAGAAGTACGTAGATCTACGTACTTTTTTCTGAGTGAAATGAAATGATAATACTTATTTTATTCGGTTTCACCTAACTTAATAAGTATTTTGTTATACAATTTCTTTAAAAACGGGAGATAGAACAAACAGTTCTTAGAAAAGTTGCTACATTGGAAGCATTTACCATGCTGTGGTAGACATTTACCATCAGACACAGACACTGGTGGGTGTCGATTCTGGCATGACTCTCTAAATTGAAAATCAGTCTCTCCTTTTCATTCTGTATAGAGAAAGACAACAATACACTGCAGTGGCGGATTTACAAATTTGCCGCTAATAGGCTATTAAATTTTTGCCTCTCTTACTGACCTTTGAAATTCAATATGCTAGTTCACAATTATATTTATTCTGAAATTGCAACTTTATGATTTGTGTTCTATCGTCCACATTACGTCGGCCTTTCCCCGTTAGTTTAAAAAATTACTAAATTTAAATTATAATTAATATTGAAACGCTAATGGAATATTTTAAAAATTCATGATCGCATAAGTACATACCTATATTTTACAGTGCGTTTAGTAATCTTTTATATACGGATTACGGACATAAGAGTGTTGAGTATACTGTGCATTACTAAAATATAAAAATTTTTGTCACTGGTTTTTCTGTGTAGATTTTGGGCCAAATTTGCCGCCCCCTTAAATCTGCCGCCCTAGGCTCCAGCCTACTGAGCCTACTGGTAAATCCGCCACTGATACACTGTTGTTAAATAGGCTAGTTGACACTTTTTGGAATTATGTTTTAAATTGTTAATAATTGTTTTATCAGACTGTTTCTTTTTATTTTTTTTTACCTAGAAGACATACAAAAACGCTATTTAGTCTATAGACTTATCTATGCAGTGCTGTCATATCTACCAACTTTTTGGTAGATCTACCAATTTTCACTTCAGTCTACCTATCTACCACCCTAGACCTAAAAACTACCTATTTTTTAATTAGTTTGACACATCTCCACTTTGAATTATTTTTATATCGACGAGCGACGTTGCGATGTATTGCATGAGCCACGCAACGATGCGTCAAGCATACATAGAGTCCAGGCCATAAACCACAAAAAAAAAACGTCAGCAACAGTTCGTCATGAGTTCGGCGTTCGCACAATTTCGCGCCCATATTTTACTATTCCTACTGTGGCCTATTCCCGGTTGGTTTGTTGCGTAATCAATGTTGAATCTTTGCTCCTGTTTTATTGTAAAAACTAATTAACTGCGTATTAACGGTGCTGATTGCTGTTTGTTCTTTGTTGCGTGCATTTATTTATATAATGGATTCTGACAGCAGCGAAAGGGATGCACATAGTTCTAGGTTAGGAACTCCGCCACGAAAACCTAGAAAAAAGTATGACCAAAAATATTCGAAATTATGGGAGAAAGACATGGAATTTGCAGGTTGGCTTCAAGTAGGGCTGCCATCTCTAAAATGTGGCAACCAGGATAAGACGCGTGATAACTCCGAATTTTGTTGCCCAGAACCCGGACAGACCAAAAAAAACAGTTAAAAATGTCACAAAAAAACTTTTTTATGTTGATCTAGGCAAAGGAGCTTACAGTCTACCTCATAATAAGTGGTCACTGCTGCCCATGGACACTTGCAGCACCAAGTGCCACTCAGACGTTGCCGTAAATTTTTTAACCCGGACTACAAATAAAACCCCGCCCGGACGCTCCCCGGACGCCCCGTAAACTAGGACAAATCCGGGGAAACCCGGACGGATGGCAGCCCTAGCTTCAAGAAATTACTAAGGCTGACGGATATTTTTATTGCAAATCATGTAGGTGTGATCTGAAGTGTGCTCTGCATTGCATTGCATGCATTTTTAATCTTAAAAAATCTTCTAAATTGAGGTGGTAGATCTACCAATTTTGCATTTTACATTCTACCAACTTCTACCAACATTTGGCACATAATCTACTAATTTTCTAAAATTCGGGTTGGCAGCACTGTATCTATGCTTTGACGTCAAAACATTTGTAAACAAACACTCGCAAGCACGTAGGAAATAAACTTTTTTGAGTAATATTATAAAATCATGATACACTTGGTAAAAGACTACAAAAGTTGTGGTTTAAATTGCCAAGAGAAATAAACATACACATAAAAGCATGTTTAAAACTTGCTAAATCCTGTAACTTTATCGACTGAAAGTTATTTCTTTTTCCAAAGATCAATTCGATGTAAGTACTCATTGAATAATATTTAAAGTTTAAAAATATTTTTTTTAAGTCAAAGAGTTTTGTCGTTTCTGCTTTCACAAATCCTACGTCCAGCATTAATTTAGTCAACAAAACCAATAACGGGAACCTTTTCTACAAGATAAAAGAGTTTTTAGATACATCATTATGAGAAATAAACATTTGTATAGTTTTTAAGTAAAGTAACGGAAAATATTCTTCTTTTTTCTAGTGAATTATGTTATTTTACAAATTTGAAAAAAATAAAGAAAATACGTAGATTCTGGGACTGAAGTTAGTAGGTTTGCAGAAAAAGGTCTAAAATACGTAGATCTACGTAAAAAGACGTAGAGTTGGCAACACTGGGTGGGGCGGAGTCATTTATCGGATCTATCTATAAAAAAATTGTGACTTTCAATGTTTAAATAATGTTGTCCTTATATTGTTATTGACAACGTGATTATCTTACGGAACTCCGTGGATCCGTCATTGTAACAACGATATTAATATCGTTGTTACAATGACGAAAGTACGCTACAATAAAAAATAAGATTGCCTTAGTAGAAATAAAACATACTTCTTAGATATTATAATGCATTTATTCAATTAGGCACTTGTTAATCACTATATATTTTTGCTTATGTTCTAAGTTAAATTACAAAATTTTAATATAAAATATTATTTTCATTATATGTAGATTATTCAAATTAATAAACAAACTTCATCAAATACTTTCATTGTAATTTAATATATTATTATTACCTAATATTAGAGGCTAAATTGCTATTAGCACCAAATATTTATCTTTAAGGATTTCATGACATACACTTTGAGTTTATTATTGTAGTAAGTAATCCAGTAAGTTGGAATGTTATCTGTACCTAAATGGGAATTTTATGATTTATATTATAATGGATACAAATTAGTCAAAATAAGATAAAGAAGTAGTTTTGAATGATACATCCTTAATTTTCGTACTTATGGCATAAAAATGGGAATCACTCCCTCAATGTTGCGCTCATACCCATAACTTTTGAGTTTCATTAGACACAGATCTATAACATAATATGGCAAGTACACTTTAATTATTTGTGCATTCCTCACCAGTTTCAGGCACAATTGGGGCCTGCGCTGCGTTAAGCGGGAGCACGACTACGACGAGAGACCCGCCTCACGCAACGATGCTCTATGAAATAACACGAAACAACCAATCGGAGTTGACGTCCGCTCCTTGCTCCGGTTTAATGCAGCGCAGGCCCTTATACATAGATACACTATTTTACTACATCTAATTATAGTTGGATCTGTCTCACTTTGCAACTATAAATAGTACCTACTTGTAAGATTTAACACACATGACTTACTGTAACATTAAATAATTTGCGTTTCTGATGCGGCCATTAGTTAGATTTAACCTAACACTTATAAAATTTGTCTCAGTTTTGGTTAAGGTCCACATAGTCCACTAAAAATGTTAAGAATAAAATAAATCTATCATTTCTTTTTTAAATCTTAATTTTAAAGTCACAGATTAGTGTTCTATGATTTGTACGTAACAATTGTAGTGTTTTCGTTGTTAGTTACAAATATGGCTCTCCACGAACGTATGAAAAGGTATGTTCTTATATAAGGCTTGGTGAAATAGGGCACAAGTTTGCACGTTATGTCAACGCGCCGGGCCGTGTCACCGCACCGTTCCACGTTGACGACGCACAGTGGGCGGAAACGATCAAAACTACGCGCGAGGCTACTGATTTACTAATCTAATCCAAATGAAATCATGTTTTTTAAATACACGTAATTATGTCTGCTTTCTTGTAGCACTGTGGAAATTCACTTTTGGTAAAACGTGTTCGATCAACTACATAATTTATAAGGAAATATATATAATAAAATAGCCTGTGTATAAAATATAAATAATAGGGGTAGTAAAATATAAGTAATGACGGGGTACAGTAAACGAAATTCTATTTAGTCCGTCAGTTAGATGATCAAAAGATAATGGACACGTATTTTTGAAGTTATTTCTTTGGGTAATCAACCAAAAATGACAAAGTTATAGCGCGTCAAAGTTTGGGAGTAGGGGCTCGTGACGTCACTTTTTAGTGAATTTTCACTTAAAAGTGTATCAAAACGTGACGTCATGCGACTTTTCAAATCAATATATCTCTGCAATGTTTATATTATGTGAAAAAGAAAAAAATACGTGTCCAATACTTTTTTATAATCTACCTGTGAAACGAAGAAAAAAAATTGTCATCATCCCTATTACGAGCATTAAAAAAATATTTAATTTGGATTAGATTTACTGCCTCGCGCGTAGTTTTGATCGTTTCCGCTCACTGTGCGACGTCGTGACTTGGGAGATGTGGACGGGCACTGACTAATAATCTAGTTTCTTCGCACGGTGTAGTTGTGCGCGCGCCTCAGCCGCTTCCTGAGCTCCACGGGGAACTTGTCGTAGCAGCGGCGGCACGCGGGCCTCTCGTCGTACTCGTAGAACTTGCTGCGCGTGCTCAGCGGCGCGTCGCATACGGAGCACGCGAAGTGGTGCACACACCACGCCTTGTTCAGGGCCGTGAATACTAATAAAGACACGAAGGTCACAAGTTAAACTTATCTGACTACTATGAGCAAATGCAAAGAGGTATTGTTGTACAGGGGTTTTCTTTAAAAAACAAGTTAAGCCAATGAGAGACAACTAGGTACTAAACACGCAACGATAACGGCAAACACAGAGCAAGTAGAATGGTTGATGCACCACGCCTTGTTCAGGGCCGTGAATATTAACAAAGACACGAAGGTCATATAGAAAATATACCAAGAAAAAATTCCACGTGGACCAGGCAGCAGATGGGACTCGAACCCTTAAAAAAATATTGCTATCCCTTCTTTCAAATTTTTAATACTTGTAAAGGTATTTAATTGACACTGTGGGTTACCTACAACAGGAAAAGATGGCGCTGCCTTGCAGCTTAAAAAAGACTAGAAAGAATTTGACACGACCATCAGGGCCGCGATAGCATACTTGGTAGCAAAATCGCCCGGATAGCGATGGGTGCGGGTTCGAGTCCCGTCTGCTGCCTGGTCCGCGTGGAATTTTTTCTAGTTATATTTTCTTTAGATTTAATGCTTAAAAAATATATATATCGAAGGTCATAAGTTATGCGACTACCACGAGCAAATACAAAGAGGTGTTGTTGTACAGGGGTTTGCTTGAAGACACCAAGTTAAGTCAATGAGAGACAAGGCGAACACGGAGCAAGTGGAATGGTTGACGCAACACGCCTTGTTCAGGCCGTGAATACTAACGAATGCGAAGGTCATAAGTGCTACTTAAGTGATCACCATGAGCAAATACAAAGAGGTGGTGTTGTTGTTTAGAGGAGCTCGATGACGCAAGTGGTTAGCGCCTTCGGCTGCGATCGTTGAAGTTAAGAAACTTTTGCAGTGGTCAGTCATTGGATGGGTGTCTAAAAATTTACTATTTCATGTTTTTCGTGCTGTGGAAGGCACGTTAAGTTGTTAGCGCCCACCAATCCGCACTGGGCCTGCGTGGTGGATTATGACCCAATCTCTCATCTTCCATCCATAGGAAGGCCTGTGCCCCAGCAGTGGGTACGTTAATCACCATAATTTATGACGATGTCTTTACCCATAAAGGTTTGATAGATTTAATGTCAATTTAGGAACAAGGCAGTAATCTTACAAAATAAACAGTTGGAGCTAAATTTATACATACCATCCCCAGCAATAACTTGATTGCACACATAGCATAGGTTTCCGAACAGCTGGTGGTAATGTTGTTCACAGTACGCTAGGCCTTTCTTCTCGTAGTGGCGGTGTCCATGAAATGGTTTCTCGCATTTGGCGCAGACAAAATGCTAAAATTTTTAAGTTAAAGTTAAGAATCAATCCCCAAAAATAAATAGCCAATACAATATCAAGATAGTTTTTGACTTAAACAAGGAAAATTCTTGGAGATTTTTCCTGTTACTGATTTTATTTAAAAATTATTCTTGTGCCACATGGCAATGCTACTCAAATTTGACGATTCTTTGTCACCAGGTAGTTTCCTATTTCAGTATAGAAAAAATGGCGGGTAAATAAGAAAAATAAGATTAGTTTCCTGAACAAACTATTTACATAGATAAATTACGAGAAGTTATACGAATCATCTAAACAAATATTTAAACATACACAACGTTTGGAAACAGGAATTCGTTTTTAATATATTATCATATATATACAGAAATGCAACATACTTCAACGTGCCAGTGTTTCCCGAGAGCAGTAACGATCCTCTCTTCAATGGGCCTACGACAGGCACCGCAGATGGGAATGCCCATTTTATCGTGGCATCTCAAGCAGAACAGATTATTCTGAAACAGAAGCAAACCTAAAGACTCCATTTGAAATTACATTTTTTTATATTAACTCTCTGAATCTAAATTTAAATTTGCCAACAGTGTAAGTATCACACTGACAACTTAACACTGTCCATACAGAATGAAAACGAGAGACTGATGTTAAACTTGTTTTCAGTTTAAGAGAATCAAGCCAGAATCGACACCATTGTGAATCTTAATTAATATTGAACACAGTGTTGCCAACTCGGATTTTGAAAAAGACGTAGGCCCGATGAGAAAATTACATAGAATTGGTAAATTTTGCATATGAAAAGTAAGTAGATCTACGTACTTTTTTCTGAGTGAAATGAAGAAGTTATTTGAAACCGAATAAAACGAGTATTTTGTTATACAATTTGTTTAAGAATGGGAGATAGAACAAAGAGTTCTTGGAGAAGTCGCTGCATTGGAAATTTGGAAGCATTTACCATGCTGTGGTAAACATTTACCATCAGACACAGGCACTGGTGGGTGCCGATTCTGGATGGTTCTCTAAATTTAAAACTTAATTTAACATCAGTTTTCATTCTGTAAAGAATGACAAGGATAAACTGTTGTTAAATGGGCTAGTTGACACTTTTTGGAATTTACCTAGAAGACATACAAAAACGCTCTTTAGTCTATAGACTTATCTATGCTATGACGTCAAAACATTTGTAAACAAACACTCGCAAGCACGTAGGAAATAAACAGCTAAGTTAATATTATAAAACCATGATTTCTAATAGATCACATGAAAAATATAGTAGTTATCATGATACACTTGGTAAAAGACTCAAGAAAAGTTGTGGTTTAAATTGCCAAGAGAAAAAACATACTTAGACATGAACATATGCTTAAAACTTGCTAAATCCTGTAACTTTATCTACTGAAAGTATTTTTTTTTTTTGCAAAGATCAATTCGATGTGAGTAATGAATTTACCTACTAAGTCAAAGAGTTTTGTCGTTTCTGCTTTCACAAATCCTGCGTCCAGCATTAATTTAGTCAACAAAACCAATAAACCTAATGAACCTTTTCTACAAGATACAAGAGTGTTTAGATACATCTTTATAAGAAATAAACATTTGTATAGTTTTTAAGTAAAGTAATGGAAAATATTCTTCTTTATTCTAGTGAATTAAGTTATTTTACAAATTTGAAAAAAATTAAGAAAATACGTAGATTCTGGGACTGAAGTTAGTAGGTTTCCAGAAAAGGCCTAAAATACGTAGATCTACGTAAAAAGACGTAGAGTTGGCAACACTGATTGAACATACCACGTCGTTGGCAGCATAACCCGGCCGATTCTTGACTTCGCGTGCGGTGTGATCCAATTCGACGCCGCAAGTAGCGCAAGTAAAGTGATACCCGTGGTAAACCTCGCCGCGGTAACGCAGAGGCTCCCCGTCAATCACACCACTGACACAAACAGAAATATGCCCATTTAATAATAATAAATTCTTAATTTATTTCTTCACATAAGTAGAAAACAAACATTTACAATGAAGTGCTTATTTACAATATTTAATTACTTAATGTGAAGACTGGTGCTTGCAATAGGATAAACCTGTTCTACAAGACACCAGGCCTCCACTCCCAAAACTACATGAACAGAGCAAGCCAACTGTGTACCATTTATGTGATCAATGTATTTATTAATATGAGAAGTGCTTAAGGAACAAATAATAATAAAAAGAAAAAGGTAATTGTGTGTGTGTGTGCGTGTGTGTGAGTGTGCGTGTGTGTGGGCGCGCGCGCGCGTGCGTGTTTTTGTGTGTTTGTATTGCCTTGTGTGCATAATTTTAGGCCTTTGTCAGAATGTGTAAAAGTATGAATACCACTGTGCCACATTATTTTGCTTACTTTGTTCTATTAAAAATAGGGGTGACTAATAAAATAAAAAGTGTATGAATATTTTCACACTCACACAGCATATTTTTGGCATAATTGTCTAAATACAAAAATTCTAAATATCTTGCCAGAAATACACATGCTTGTCATGCTGTTTAAGAAAGAATGTCCATAAAGTAATTTTAAAATAAAGAATTGCTTCAATTGACTGACTATCCAAATAATATATACATTTTCCAAAAAAGGGCTATATAATAAATCCCTGTATCCTTTTTGATCATATAAAGAACATAGGAAGTTACTTAATATAAAAAGAAGACATTTTAGAACATTACTAACTGGCATTTATGACACATGTAGTTCTGAAGACCATCAGCTTTGATTCTGGCATTACAGCCATGGCAGAGAGCACGGCCTGCATGCTTGATGAAACCAGCATCTGCAAGCTCTACATTGCACTCCTCACATCGGAAACAAGCTGGATGCCAATTAGCATTCATAGCTTTGATGACACGCCCAATTATGAACTCATCTGGAACAGATTATAAAATTAATGTAAAGTTTCAACAAAATTTTCCTGAGTATTTTCAGTCCTTTTTAATGTGACGCCCAAGTTATGTTTCTGATGGGCACTTCACTAGGCTATTGGTATTTGCTACTGTAAACTTGACAACAGTCTGTCTGTATCACAGTTTATATGGAATGAAAACAACAAACTAATGTCAAGTTTACAAATAGCAAACACAAATAGCCAAGTGAAGTTCCTACAGCAAACAAATGATATCAATGTACAAGCTACTTGTTTGGGTACTTCTTATTTAAAATTTTGAAGTTGGAGAAATTGTAAATAATTTACTCACTACATTTCCCACAGCATGGTGCAAACAGAACCTGAAAGTCTCTTTCACAATATTTTCGTCCTTCAAACTCATAAAATATTCCTTCAGGAAATACTCTGAAGCACTGGGCACATCTGTTGAAAAGTTGTAATAAAATAATTATGATATTCATTCAGAACAATGATAAAATATAAAAAAAAAGAAACAACTTACACAAAACAATTTGTATGCCATAGTTCTCCATTTGAATTAACAATCTTTTCATTTGGTTCAAAGCCATCACCACAACGGGTGCAAAACATATTATCTAAAGACATAGTTGCAATGCTGAAAACCAAATTATATTGATGTTACCAAAGTTTAACATTAGTGATTAAGTATCAATAATTTTTCAATATATATGGTATATAAGGAAAATAATATACCAGGAAAACATTATATTTATTAGTAACAAAATATTTGTGGATGGATTAGTAATGTCTAGCCACTGTATATTAATGCAATTTTGACTATGGGTAAAAAACTAGTAATTTTTTTTGTTGCAGTGTATGCTGTTCTATGGCATTTCCTATTTGATTGTGCAGCCATTCTACTCAGTTTAGCAGAACTAGTGAAGTACATATTTTATTGTCATAATTATTCATTAGATTTTGTGATACAATATACCTATTTATCTTTCACAGTGTAGTAAGTATTTTCATTAATTGATAATGTACTTAAAAAGCAGTAAACATATTTTTTTACATGCCTCAAGTAACATACTGAGCAGTGTTAAATCTAATTTTAGCCTACACTACTACACAATTTATAAACAAATTTGAAAGCTACTCATTATAATTATGTGTGGAAGAGGCAAACATTTACAAGAGAAAGTTAGTATTTATTCTTTGTTAGATATAATATAGACTAAGAAGAGTTAAGCAACCTTGTAATTAACAGTTTATTGTTGTTACATTAACATGACTCCCTTGGATTTATTGATTGAAAACTCCTTTATGTACCTATTCAACCATATTAATTGAATAGAAGTTTGTTCATAATAAAATTTACAGTTCTTTTTGTAAGATTGAATTCCAATTATTATTTTCTATACATATTAAATTTGTGATCAGTTAAATATTAAACACATTTGTCTTTATGCGAATTTTCAATAGATAATTTTAAAAGCTAGCTTGTCAACAAAAAATCAAGTTATAAATGCAGTTTAGACGAAATTATGGACATATGGGAATGTTATGACTTATGACAGTTAGGAATGTTTTGTGTAGGCAGGTGCTTGTGAGTTTTTAAAGTGAGCAAGCCTGTAAGTAGGTCGGCCACTCCCTAACCATTTCTGCTTACCCTGGCATTTTTCACTTCAACTGTTTCTTTATTTTATACAAACAGAAATCCGAAAACAGAAACCGTCTGTCAAAAGAAGAATTTCACACATGTATTGTTTTTGAGCAAAATAGTCATATTTACTTTAAACCTGCAATGACGTAATACAACTAAAAATAGAAGGCTGTATATTTTATTATAGTACTTACGAATTCTTAACAGCATAAGGTTTCAAAAACGCAAGATATACGTTTAATTAAAAATAATGTTGACGTATAAAGCTTCGTAAATCAATTAAAATAATAATCGCTGATATGATGAACGCAGGCCAAAGCACGAACTTTGACAGATACGTAATAATCGTATCCACAGACTAGTTCAGGGGCTTTTCACTTCGAACTACAATTATTTAAATGGACATCACAGAACGAATTTTAGATATGTAATATTTCACTAGATGGCGTTATTCAGATATTTTTTACGTATTATTAGGTATTCCTCCAACTTCATATATTTTTAAACAGTAACACAAAATTATACCTGTGGCTGTCAGTGACTGTAACAAAAACCAAGAAAGAAGAAATACAGCTTATCAGCATATATTATTTACAACAGATTTTATTTTGCAATAATAAACTAAAGAATTGGCTGTATGGGCATAGTACCCTTTGCCTACCCAGAATGGGTAAAGAATCCAAAAAAAAACAACTGTAACAAAAAAAACTGTTCTGATTACGCTTCGTGAATTTAATGTTTTCTTGTGATTTTTGGTGGTTTTTTCGACGATTTCAGCTATTTTTCCGGACTCCGATTCTCCTGCTTTTACGTTTTGACCCTTTCTCTTCATATCGGTTATTGATTGGCTTCACTATTTGGATTTCGTTATTCTCGAAAATGGCATCTCAGAGAAGATGTTGTGTGCCTAATTGCAACGTAACACGTACGTATTACCAATCAGTTACATATAATTGAACCTCTATAAACAATCCTTTCCTGATTTAACTATTTGACCAAATGTTTCAGGCGCAGATAAAATACCAATGCATTCGTTTCCTAACCCTGACATTCACCCCGATCGATTCCGAACTTGGCTTCCGCTCTCGGAGGAGAGATATTAGCTATGGACAATAATTATCTTTTCAAGCAAGGAATAGTTTGTCAAAAACATTTTGAGACCAAGTTTCTTACTTGGACACTTTCTCCACATGCTGTCCCAACTTTACATTTGCCAGGTAAATTGCTGATTTCAAAGTCTTTTAAAACATCGAGTAAAGAGTGTATATAATGGTCTCTTAATAAAAATCATCGAGTTGAATGTGATTTTTATATAAATTGCTAAATATTTTTTTTATTATCAGGATTTGGTGCACCAAAGAGTGTTTTAACGGATGTCACCAACAGAATAAATATTGACAAAGAAATTGAACATTCTCAGCTTTCAATGCCTTCTACATCTACTAGTAAATATTTATTTATTTATTTACAAATCATTTTTTATATCACTGACATTCTGGTAGAGTGGAATGTGCACTGGTTGTCAATACCTACTGTAAAGTTCTGGGTTCGAATCCTGGTAGGGGCAAAATTCTTTTTGAATGTTTGAATGGAAGCATCAAATTTCAGATATACAAATCAGTAAAACCATTCCCTTATTCTCTTTTGTTTTAATATAAAATTTTTTTGCAGGTGGTGTTTTGACTGTAAAGTTAGAATTACAACAAAACGCTGTAAAGAAATCGAAGATACTAAGTAAAAATAAGCTTACCGGTAATTTTTATTTTTATATAAGTATTTTTGTCTATTATAATTATTTGATAACTTTATTGACTTAACTTTAAAAAAAAATATCAGAAATATGTTATCTATATTTTAGAGAGCACCTATCCTAATGATCTTTATTCTTTTGTTAGCTTTTTTCTTAAACTTACCTCCATGGGCTTTAGTCATGTTTTAGTTATTATGTAGACATTACATAATGAAATGAACCTTCCACTTAGTTTTCTTATACTAATAATAATTAGTTAAAATGAAATTAAGACTTTTCACCTCACAATGAAACTAATTTTATTGAAATGCTTTTTTTCAGCATCTGCAATGGATTAAAGTGTAACTAACTTAAAAAAAAGTGGTGAAGAAGCTAACTGAAAAGAATCTCAAATACACAACACGGCTAAAGAAAGCAATGAAACTTTTATGATAGATCCGACTTGTAGATTTTTTTTATATAACTGGTGTGGTGAGGTAAATAAATTATTAAACGGCACCATAAAGCTGCGTAATTGTACAAATTTTAAAGATGATATTAAAAGAATGTCATGCAAATATTTAATAATATAAATAAAAATAATTGATTTATAAAACTTCTTTATTTATTCTAACAGACTGTGTTAAAGCTACATTTTTAGACAATTATCAAAAAAAAACTGTGTAAACGAATAGTAGGTAAATTATCTAATAATGTAGCTTTACACATTTTTTTTTTCCTTTTTTCATATTAATAATCGCATCTAAAGCTGCCGGTACCGGTTCAGTAGTACATGACTTGTGATTATGTCATGAATCGCTAGATGGCGCTGTATGCTCAGGTTAACTGATATCTCTATTACTAGTATATAATGTACTCTATGGACTAGTTAGAGATATGATCGTATCGTACAGTGTTGCCAACTTAGATTTTGAAAAAGTCGTAGGCCCGATGAGAAAATTACGTAGAATTGGTAAATTTTGAATATGAAAAGTACGTAGATTTACGTACTTTTTTCTGAGTGAAATGAAGAAGCTAGGTGAAACTGAATAAAACTAGTATTTTGTTATACAATTTCTTTAAAAACGGGACATAGAACAAAGAGTTCTTGGAGAAGTCGCTGCATTGGAAGCATTTACCATGCTGTGGTAGACATTTACCATCAGACACAGACACTGGTGGGTGTCGATTCTGGCATGATTCTCTAAATTTAAAACTAAATTTAACATCAGTCTCTCCTTTTCATTCTGTATAGAGAATGACAAGGATACACTGTTGTTAAATAGGCTATTTGACACTTTTTGGAATTATGTTTTAAATTGTTAATAATTGTTCTATCAGACCGAAAAAAAATGATAAATTTACCTAGAAGACATACAAAAACGCTATTTATCTATAGACTTATCTATGCTATGATGTCAAAAAATTTGCCATGATTTCTAATAGATCACATGAAAATATAATAGTTATCATCGTACACTTGGTAAAAGACTCCAGAAAAGTTGTGGTTTAAATTGCCGAGAGAAATAAACATACTTACACATGAACACATGTTTAAATCTTGCTAAATCCTGTAACTTCATCGACTGAAAGTCATTTTGTAAGTACTCATTGAATAAATTTAAAATTTAAAAATACAATTTTTAAGGTTATGAATGTACCTACTAAGTCAAAGAGTTTTGTCGTTTCTGCTTTCACAAATCCTGCGTCCAGCATTAATTTAGTCAACAAAACCAATAACGGGAACCTATTCTACAAGATACAAGAGTTTTTAGATACATCTTTATAAACAATAAACATTTGTATAGTTTTTAAGTAAAGTAACAGAAAATATTCTTCTTTATTCTAGTGAATTAAGTTATTTTACAAATTTGAAAAAATTGAAGAAATTACGTAGATTTTGGGACTGAAGTTAGTAGGTTTGCAGAAAAGGCCTAAAATACGTAGATCTACGTAAAAAGACGTAGAGTTGGCAACACTGGTATCGTATTCGTATAGTCGATTCGGCTTTTCGGCGGGAAAGTAAAAGCGCGGATTATAAAATCTCTTTTTTATTTTATTGTTAATAAATTGTATAAACTGCTAATAAGTAGCAGTTAATAGCATCAAGATGTCGATGAAGACTGATGACGAAGATGATAATATTGATATCGATACCGGGTGGTCCGATACCAATAAAAAGAAAAGAAAACTTAGCGCGCCAAAGGAAAAACCTTCGAATGATTTGGAGGCAAATTTTAAGTTTTACACCAAACCTGGTTACAAAAGATTATATTCTGACCTTAATAAAGAAATTGAAGAATACCCTGTCTACGTTGAAAGTCTGAGCAAGGAAGAAAAATTGGGAAATAAAAATCCTCTTACCATATCAAAGCTATTTAAGGGCGTAAAAGGAATACACGAACGGCGCAGAGTTAGTGCTACTAAAATAATGTTTGTGTTCAAACAAGCAGCTGCAGCTAACAATTTTTTGACCAACGAATGTCTGCAAGAAAATAATATGAGAGCCTATATCCCTGCATCCTCTGTGGAGAGAGTGGGGGTCATCCGATTTATCCCTAAGGAAACAAGTTGTTTTGAATTGTACCAAAAATTGTCATCTGATAGTGAAATAATTTCAGTTCGGAGATTTATGAAAAAAATAGATAATGAGTTAGTACCATTAACTACTATTTCTGTGACTTTTGTAGGAACAAGACTGCCGCAGCATATTTTCTTAGACAATTGGAGATACAAGGTTTCAGAGTACATTCCGCCAGTAATGCAATGTTTTAAGTGTATGAAATTTAACCACTCAGCCAAAGTCTGCAGAAATGTTCAGGTATGCTCCAAGTGTGCTCAGGATCATTGCTACAAGGACTGCACATCAGAGGTACTGAAGTGCAGTAATTGTGGCGGTGACCACTTAGCAATATCCAAGGCCTGTCCTATTAAATTAGCAAAGCTAGAGTCAAATAAAAAAACCTACTCTAATGTATTAAAAAGTACAAGCTCTTTTCCACATTTACCAAAAAATAATATGAATTACAAACTTAAAAGAGGAGAATCCCAGTCTACAATGACACCTAAAGAGTTAATAAATGACGAGAAAATTTTAAACTCTATTGTAAAAACCTTGGTATCCCTTGGTAATTCAAATTCAGTAAAATCTGTAGCACACATTAAAGAAACATTTCTAAAAATACTCAATTCTTAATGGATTTATTGCGAATTTTACAACATAATATACAAAGTATTAATAACAAAAAGCCACTACTTAATTCATTGTTAAACATTAATAATATTGATGTGTGCTTGTTAAATGAAACATGGTTAAAAAAGTCTTCCCCAAAAGTTAATTTTCCAGGATATACGCTTTTAAATAAAAATGCTAAAAATGAACATGGTGGTGTAGGTATTTTATTGAAAAACTCCATAAACTTTAATGAATTATCAATTCCTTTCTATGAAGACATCCAGTGCATTGCAATTTCTCTTCAAACTCATAGAGGCCCTCTTTCCATTTTATGTGTTTACTGTCCTCCTGGAAATGAAAATAGAACAAGGTTTAGAAAACTTGAAAATATCATTAGAAACCTTCCAAAGCCCTGTTTAATTTCGGGTGATTTCAATGCCCATCATATAGCGTTTGGTTCTCTGAGTACAAACTCCAGAGGCAGACAACTGTTTGAAATATTTGATGACAATGATTTATGTATTTTAAACACTGGTGAGCACACAACTGTTCAGTCGCCCACTAGAAATAGCTCTGCTATTGATGTAAGTTCTATAAGCCCAGGTCTTGCTCCTTTATGTGAATGGCGAGTGGGTAATGACCCACTAGGTAGTTTGCATTATCCTACATTCATTGATATTAAAATATCTCCATCATTATATCAAGTTAATGAAAATATTGAAAAGTTCCTTTACAAGAAAGCTGATTGGTTAAAATATTATAGTAAATCTGAAGAATACTTTAAAGATTTTGCTGTTAATACTGACAATCCCATTATAACATATGACAACTTTTGCTTAATTTTAGATATGCTTAGAAATGAATGCATACCTGTATATAAAAGTAGGGACGGTCAGAAAATCCACAGACCAGCTCCTTGGTGGAATTCCAGATGTGCTAATGTTGTCCAAGACTCTCATAAAGCCCTGCAAACATACAGAAATAATGGTACATTAGAGAGCTACATTAATTATAAAAAACTGGATGCTTTGAAAAAGCGTATATTAAAAGAGGAAAAAAAGACCAGCTGGCATAATTTATGTCACTCTTTTAATAGATACACTCCCATTACTCGCATATGGAATTTCATCAGAAGGTTTAAAGGTATAAATTCTAAATTTAGTTCTAAAAGAGATGAATGGATACCAAATTTCATAGATAAATTCTCAGAACCAGCTAACCACAATGAAAGTATCACACATATTTTTGAATCTAATAACCACAGATCAGAAACACAATTCTTATTAGAACCCTTCCAGTGGGATGAATTTGTAGTAGCCATTAGTTCAAGAAAAGATTCTGCACCTGGTTTAGACAACATTCCATACATAATGATTAAAAATCTTCACAAATCTGCTAAATTAATTCTCTTACAAATTTACAATTTATTATGGCAAAACCAACAAATTCCCATTTCTTGGAAAAGCCAATGTATAATACCAATCTTAAAACCTGATAAACCAGCCAATCATCATAATTCATATAGACCAATATCATTATCTTCTTGTATGGGCAAACTTTTCGAACATATGATAAAAACATGTTTAGACTATTTTGTAGAAACCCACAATCTCTTACCAGTTAATCAATTTGGCTTTCGACGTGGTCGAAGTGCTGCAGAAAGCTTTGTGACCTTTCTGGCTGATATTAAAAAATGTATGTTAGGTCGTAGCAATGCATTGTGTGTCTTCTTAGATGTACAGGGTGCTTATGACAATGTCTGTCTACACAAGCTTTGTCATGTCTTGGCTGATATTGGTATTCCTGGAAAATTAATAGAATGGATTTTTAATCTCTTTTTTAACAGAACAGTTCATGTTAAATTTAATAATATTTTACATGGCCCTAAAAAATCATTTAAGGGTCTTATGCAGGGAGCCTGTTTATCTCCTATTTTGTACAATTTATATTCCTCTAGATTAATGCACAGAATTACTAGTAATATTAAGATTCTGCAATTTGCAGATGATTTGCTTCTGTATAGTGTGGATAGAAATATTGGTTTAGCCCAATCAAAACTCAATTTAGCTTTACAACAACTACAAACACACTATGAGAATGAGCTCAAATTGAGTATAAATACATCCAAAAGTCATGTTATGGTTTTTGGTAGTCATGATTTTAATGTTGATATAAAATATGATAACATCAGAATTCCTACCACAAATAATCATAAATTTTTAGGTGTTATCATTGACACGAAATTAAAATTTGAACAGCACATAAATTATGTGATTAAAAATGCGCTTAGGGGTATAAACTTGTTACGTTGTTTAGCAGGAGTTTCTTGGGGTGCTGATCCCAGAATTCTGTCCACACTATACAAAAGTATAGTACGCAGTCATTTTGACTACAGTTGTTTGGCTTACATGAACTCTAGTTCAACATTACTTAAAAAATTAGATGTTGTACAAAACATTGCATTAAGAATTATCACTGGTGCCTTGAGAACTACTCCAATAAATGCCCTGGAAATCGAAGCATGCATACCTCCATTGTCATTAAGACGATTCTTTCTTGCCCAAAAATTCTGCATTAAGGTCATTTTTTCAAATAAATCACTTGTAAAGAATAACTTGACACTTCCTCCAATAATGGCAGCAAATGTAGATGGTCCGATTGTAACTGCAAATTCTATAATACATGGATTATCACCAGAGATGTGTTCAATTATGACAAAAGTGCAAAACAGTTGTGTAAATATGTATATATGTACTGATAATAATTGGCCCTTATATAAATGTAACTTTAAAGCACTTTTTCTACAGAGTTCTATTCACTTGCCTAACATTACTGATAATTTTGATTATTTACATTTTGTACAGGATAAAACCAATTCATATAAGATTTTTACTGATGGCTCTAAGTGTGAAAAATGGGTTAGATCTGGTTTTTTTGACCCACAGGCTAAAATTTGTAAGGTGTTTGATTTAAATAGAACTGCCTGTGTTTTTACAGCAGAGGCTTATGCTATCCTGCAGGCCTTAAAGTACATGAAAACTGTAAATAATTATAATGATTTTTTAATTGTCAGTGACTGTAAAAGCATCCTTTTAGCTTTATTAGGATGCCGTGTAGACTTTAAGTTAAACTATGTAGTGTATAGTATTAAGGACCTATTATATGAAATAAGTAATACAGGAAAGAAGGTGGAATTTACTTGGGTACCCTCCCACAGAGGTATTACAGGGAATGAGATTATTGATAAAGCTCTCTCTGCTGGATATGATGAGGATCACACTGAACAATTTAAAGTTCCATTCACTGACTATTACCAAGGTTTAGCAGAAAATATTAGAAGCATATGGTCAACTTATTGGGATACCATTAAAGAGACTAAAGGAAGTTGGTATGCTAGTATTCAAAAAACTATGCCAGTAAAACCTTGGTACAATTTAAGAATTGGTGACTCAAGAAAATTTATAACTACAGTGAACAGGTTACGGTTTGGCCATTGCTTAGTGCCTAGTCACCTCTACAGGCTGAAAATAAGAACTCATAATCGGTGCCCACATTGTCATCAAGAGAATGCGGATATTGAACATTTAATCTTTTCCTGCTCTGCTTTTGGGATCCAGAGATTGTTACTTGTCAGCCAACTTGAAAGTATCTCCGAAGAATTGCAACGAAGTGTTCCCCGCCTCATTAAAGACATTCTATCGGAACCAAGTTTTTTCCCACCTGTTTTCCAGTTTGTGTGTAATACTGTAAACATTTTGTAAATAGTTTAGGTGATTTTAATTTCATAAACAAGTTAATAGAAGTAAGTTGTAGGTTAGATGTTATTTTTTTTAATTTGTTATTGAAAGTTGACTTGCGTTTTGTTTTCATTCTTTTTTTGGTTTATGTTATACCTATATAAGATATGTAATGCATTGTATTTGTTTGCTAATTTTAATATTTTACACTCCTATTTCTGTTTCGTTATATTTATGTTATATGTTTAAATGATTTCGGCTAAAGGACAAAGTATCCACGGCCAGAATAAATTAAAAAAAAAAAAAATTCGTATAGTCATTACCAAAGAGTACTTTTTTTAAACGGAAAGTCATTACCTATTTTCAGAAGCCAGTTTGTTCTCATGTCCGGTAGGGGCGCTGCTTAATTTTCATAGATACTTTCCTCTGAATAAGGAATCCTAATAATATAATATATAATATAATATCCTAATATTCCTTATTCAGAGATACTTTCACGCACTTTGAAGATGTGATACGATCACAGACTAGTTAGAGATACTATGTATGATACGATTACGGAGCTGTCACAGAGTACCTTATTATAACCGGAAATAGAGATATATCTCAAGCATCAAAAAGGGAAACAGCGCAGTGCTGCCGCCTGTGAATCTGATTAGGAGTTACAAGTATACATATCTATAGCCTGCCCTTTTTTTTTCTTTTTTTTTAACGTCAGAAAATGCCTTACGCATACCACAGAGCCAGTGTAAGGGGTTGACCCTGTGGTTATGTGGGACTCTCCCCCCCAGAGTGCAATCCAGATCGCTAATCGACCTGGACTGGAAGGGCCTACCCACTAAAAACTGACGGTTCACCACTTGGCTATTAGTGATAGTCGCGGCCGGGGTAAATACTCAGCGCACACCATTGCGAGCCGCGGCTAATAGTCTGTCCCGTTGGGGACCCATCTGTGCGCAGAGGTGTCCGCGGTGAAGAAGACACCTCTCAGTCATCGGACGTCGGTTACAGGGGCCAGACCCCCAGCGTCCGTGACTAGGGCGGTTGAGCTTGAAGGCAATAAAGCCGCCTCCGCCTGCCTAATCTCCGCCTCCGAGTCGGGTCAGCAAGGGGATCCTCCTCCCGAATTCTTTCCGCCGCCTCCTTCCGCGTCATCACGTCCTCCATCACTTTCGGCCATCTGTTTGATGACGGCCGGCAGGGAGAGGTCTCGCCCGATTGCTGCGACAAGGGCAGAGCGTTGTGTCACCCAAGCCGAGCATTCCATCAGCGTGTGCTGCGCTGTGTCTGCGCTGCTGTCGCAGTCATGGCAACGCGCACTCGGCTCACGCCTGGCAACCATGTGCAGGTAGCTGCCGAAGCAGCCATGCCCCGACAGCCCCTGGGTCATGCGGTAAGTAAGCGCGCCATGTCGTCTATTTAACCATTCATTTAGATTGGGCCGAATGCCATCGATCGTCCATTGCCCTGCAGCAGGGGCATCCATGCGAAGCCTCCATGCCCTTATTGTGAATAACTGGGCTCTATCCCTCCAGCGCCGGATCATTTCGGGTGGGGGACGGAGACCCTCGTTTCTAACTTGGGCGCTGCGTCTATAAATTTTCGCAAGCGCCAGGGCGTCTAAATCCCATGGAGGGACGCCCGACAAGGCAAGCGCGGCATCGCTGGATATTGTCCGGTAGCCGCGGATTACTCGTATGCAGACAGTACGCTGCGCTCGCCGCAAGACGGCGGCGTTACGCGGCGACAGCGTGTCAGCCCAAACTGGCGACCCGTAAAGAGCCATCAATCTTATTACCCCAGTGTACAGCCTCCTGCATGACACACTGGGGCCCCCTATATTAGGGAGGAGTCTGCTGAGAGACGCCGCCGCCCCTACAAGTTTCGTAGACAGGCGCCGAAAGTGTTCTTCGAACCCCCACTTATGGTCAAGCAGGAGTCCGAGGTACCGCATATGCGGTGTGACGTCAATGCGCACGTTATTGATAGTAATGTGTGCGCCAGCCGGGGGTCTCTTACGGGGCCCGTGGAAGAGGAGGGCCTCCGTTTTGTTGAGAGCAACTTTGAGACCTAGGCTCTCAATCCTTCCCACCACGATGGTGGTGCCGACAGTTGCCAGTCTTGCGTCCGTGTAGTCATCGCCCCTTGCTAGCACTAGGGTGTCGTCTGCATAGCAAACGACAGTTAAGCCCGGCAGAAGGGCGCCCCGCAAAACCCAGTCGTAGCCGATGTTCCACAGGAGAGGGCCAAGGACCGACCCCTGTGGAACGCCGCGTGCCATGGCTCGGCGAATTAGATCTCCGTCCTTGTTTTGGCACATTACCAGTCTGTTGCGCAGGTAATGTGCCACAATCTTACGTAAGTACGAAGGCACCCTATCATATGCGAGTGCCTCATCTATGCAGCAATAGGGCAGGGTGTTAAAGGCGTTTGCGATATCCAATGATATCGCCATAACAACCCTGCCCCGCGATACGGCCTCGTCGGTGAAAGATTTTACCCGAAGAATCGCGTCGATGGTGGATCGATTCTGTCGGAACCCAAACTGACAATCAGAGAGGTTGGGACCTGTCTCATCTAGGTGCTGAACGATGCGGGTGGATATGATCCGTTCTAGCAGTTTACCCGCCTCATCCAGCAAAACAATTGGCCGGTATGCAGAAGATGAAGTAGCCGGTTTTCCCGGCTTCTGCAAAAGTACCAACCGGCCCTGTTTCCACACAGTTGGAAATTCTCCTGACGACAAACAGAAGTCGAAAATTCCCCTCAGGCGGTCTTTCAGAACGGAGAGGGACAGCGCCAAAACGCGGCCATGCACTCCATCTGGACCTGGAGCCGTGCTTTTGGCCCGGAGTCTGCTTATAGCCCAGTCCCACTCTCCGTCTGTAATTGGGGGGGGGGGGGGGGGGGGTTGTCGTCGTCGGTGCTAGGCCTCACTGGAGCCATTACTGGCGCGATCTGCTCGGTTTGCGCAGGAAACAGGGCGACTATAGTCGAATCCAGTAGTTGGGGCTCGAGAGACTCTACCACTGGGGGGCCCTGACTACACAGCTTGTTTCGCACGATGCGGTATGGGCGACCCCAGGGACCCCAGGGCAGCTTCCTTTGCCCTGAATATGGCCACCCTAAATTCGTGGCGAGCGTCTTTGTAGAGGGCATATAGTCGGGCCTCCTCTTGTTCGTCTCTACCAGTGCGCCGTCTGCGAAATCTGGTGTATGTACGACGACGGGTTATGCAGGCGCGTCGCATGACTGCCAGCTCCTGCGACCACCAATGAACCTTGCGCTTGGGCGGTTGACGCTGTGTGCGTGGCATGGAAGCGTCGCAGATCCGCACCATCGTTCTGGGAGAACCAGTCCTCCAGCAGGGCGGATTCCTCGACGAGCTCTTTGTTGAGCTTGGTCAAGGTCCATCGGGGAAACGGCTGTGCTGTGTTAGCCCTGGCTTGATTGCTATTAGCTAGTCTTGTAGAGAACACCTCGAAGGTAATGTAACGGTGGTCCGAGAGTGTTTCTGCTTCGACGTGGACCATCCAATTGGTCACGTGCGTGGCAATGGCAGGGGTAGCGAATGTTACATCCACTACAGACCCCCCCCTGCTGTCGCACACACGTGTTGATGGAACCACGATTAAGAATGATGAGGCCAGACATGGCCAAAAAGTCTGCAATTGCAGAGCCTCGTGCATCCGTTCTGGGTGAACCCCACGCAGAGGATTTCGCGTTCAGGTCACCCAGCACAACGACATTTTGTGACGCTGCTCGCTGTATTGCAGCATTGACACAATCTAGGAAATTTTCAAATTCAGAGAGAACACGATTTGGGGAGAAGTAGGTTCCTATTAGCACAATCTCTCCCCATTTCGTGGCGACATAACCATGGCCCCGCTCCAAGATGTTCAGGGGCGGGGACCCAGAAGACGGCACTCTGATTATGGAGACCAAGTTGTCCAAATCAGAAGCGTAATTAATGTTGGGCGGAGTAAAATATGGCTCCGCGACGACTGCTAAATCTATCGACCACTCTGGCATGGTTTGCATCAGGAGATCCTGTGCACCGCGAGAGTGGTTGAGGTTGCCCTATAGCAACTTGTATGGTCGTACTAACATTGTGAGTCGGTAATCATCTCCTCGACGGCTGGCTGGGCCGGCTCACCTTGACTAGCGGTCTGGGTCTTGGGGACCGCTTTCCTTCTTGGGGGCAGTGGAGCTTGGCAGCTCTTGCCCCGCATGATGTGATTTGCCGGCCGCTTCGAGGTCTCACATAGGACACAGTGAGGGGCGGCTTTGCATGA
The DNA here is from genome assembly GCA_902850365.2 of Chilo suppressalis. Taxonomy (NCBI): domain Eukaryota; kingdom Metazoa; phylum Arthropoda; class Insecta; order Lepidoptera; family Crambidae; genus Chilo; species Chilo suppressalis. The sequence continues at coordinate 11,355,530 of OU963906.1, read as the reverse complement.
CTTGGCCTGGTGGTCGGGCTTACCACATCTGAAGCATAACTTGCTTCGATCTGTGTCAGACGGGCAACGCTGTGAAGTATGCCCAATATCTAGGCAGCGGAAACAAGTCATTTGACGGGGCTCCTGAGCCCGTACTCGGGCCGAGCTCCAGCCTACGAGGAACCGACCAGTGTCCGTCAATGTTTTGGCAGCTGCAACGGGCAGCTTAACCAGAGCTGTACTTAGGCCGTCAGGGCCAGTTCGTAACGACCTGACGGTTACGTCCTCAGTGTTACAGCCGCACTTGATGACGATTGCAGCCTTCACGTCGTCGCTCACGACTGAGTCATCCAGCTCCGATATGCGGATTTCCGCGCATTTTGTCGGGGTGGAGACTCGCACAACATCGCTCGGGAGGACTTCCCGCAGCTTTTCAGCGACTTTTCGTGCCTTAGTTTTATTTTCGGCGGCCGTTTTCTCGGTGGAGACCTGTAGAATACGCGCCCCGGTGGCTGCTTCCTTTATCCTGAACCCGTTGGCTGAGAGACCCAGTTCCTCCAGGTTCAGTTTCGTCTTTGCACTCCTAATTATTTCAGCGTAGGAGAGACCCTTCTCTTGAACTTCGGGGTTAATTGTTAGGACAACCGCCGCTGTGCGAGGCTCCCGTAGCCTGGGTTTCTTGGGAGCACCCTTCTTTTGGGCCTGTGATTGTGCACCAGAAGCAGGAGCAGGAGCTTTAGATGCTACAGGTTGAGACTTCTTTTTAGGACGCTTCGCCACAGTAACCCATTCTTCGTTATCAGGTTGGATTACAGGAGTCGTCGGACCAGACGGTTTAACGGGGGCAGCTGCTGGTTTTGGAGCTGGCACCTTCGCGGTCTTCTTCTTTTTGCCCTTTTTAGTAGCAGAAGGAGCTGGCACAGACCCAGGTGCGGGCGGCTCTGGTAGATGGGCCATCTCTGTATCAGCAGCACGCAGTGCAGCAGGCGCCTTTGCAGGCGTTCTGGATGTTGAGACCGCCCTGGCCTTATCAGCGGCCAAAGGAGGTCTTAAAGTCCTCGCCATCATGAGGCGGCTGTCACGCTCCAGGGCCTCCAGCCTAGAGTTAATCATACCGCCAATCGTGTCAACCATTCGGTGAGACCATTCCTCAAAAAGCGACGGAATATTCGCTGCGTTTGCCTCAAGTGCCTGACTAGGAGGCACCACGGTTGTGCTCGGACCCTCGCGAAGCGCCTTGACTTCCTCGCGCAGTTCCGCCATCCCTTTTCGCAGATCCGCAACCTCGTCCTGCAACCGTTTCTTATCCACCTTTAATTTGGCAGTCTCGGTTGACTCCGTGCACTTGCCAGAATTGCCAGCGTATTTTTGACTATGGAGTCCGCGGCATCGTGGAGGGCCTTCTGGAAAGTGCCCTTTAGATTGCCTGATGTTTTGGCAACCTTCCGTATTAAGTCAGCATCCTTATTGATGACCTCGAAAATTTGCGAGGCTAAGGGGCTTTCGTCAGCGGACATCGCAGCGTCCGAATACTGAGAGTGGGCCGAACCCGAGCGAAGGCTTCGCCGATCAAGTTCCTCGGCCATGCTTTCTTCGGCCCGGAGCCGCAGCTCCTCCATCTTGGCCTCATTAAGGGCTTTTTGCGCTTTCGCTAGGCCTACATATTCACCCGTTGTGGGCGGGCGGCCTCTGCCGCGGCCGGCTGATTTCGGCTTAGTTGGCATCTTGGGCGCGGTGACCGACTGATCGCTTAACTCGCTGTCGGAATCTGACCGAGCGGTTTTAGAAGCAGCCCTGGTATCACGGGTGCGCTTGCGTCCGCTTACCGACTTTCCTGCTTTTCCAGCAGTTGATCCCAGCGTCTCAGTACTTGTCATCGAACAATCTGACATCGCTTCATCGACATTCACAGGATTCTCATCCTTCTTTCTCTCAACGCAAACTACGGGTGGTGCGTTAGCTACAATGCTACCCACGGAGGGGTGATCACTATCAATGCGTCTTAAACTTATTCTAAGGTTTTGGGTTTGTTTTGTATTATTCGACATACTTATCCCAGGAGCAGGAGGGAACTACAAAGTCCGCCCGGGTGGTGCCCTCTGCACCCGGGTAACTCAATACACCTGGGGGGGCGAGCGGTACCCCAGGGTTGACCACTAGCTGGTGGCATTACCCAGCCACCACCATAAGGCTTCTGCCACCGTGGTGTCCCAGTGGCAGTTAACCCGCTGAACGGGAACTTGGGGGTTTTTTTTACGTGGTATGCTCCACTCAGGGCCAGCCGGTAAAGGCAAGCCCCCCTGGTCCTGTGCATGTGCCGCTAGACATGGCAACGACAAACACACACAGGATTCCAGGTTGCCCGACGGTAGGCCAGAGCCCATCCCCAGCGGCCACAAACCGTGGCCACGGGGCCGCCGCGCGCGCAGACCTAACAGGACTGCCATCCCACGCCGCCGAAGCGGCCGCTGGGCCGACCAACAAAGGCAAGCCCCTTCCAAAAACCAGATTGGTTAAACCTGGGTGTGGGTTCGCCACATGGAGCGTCAGAACACTCCCGCGAACACTGTTCGCCATCCTACGAACCGAGGTTCCTCTGGGTAAGAACCCGACGTCAAATGAACAAAAAAGTTCCGCGAGCCTTTAAGGCAAGCCATCCGCCGACAGAAAGTCCACTGGCCCTAAGAAGGGCCCCCACAACTGAGGCGCGAGTGCGCCGTGGGCTGAATCGCCCCCACCGCGTGCAGTAGCTGTCCACGCCAGCCGAAGCCGGTACCCCCCATATCTGGGGGGTGTTCCCCTATCCGCAACCCGGGGGACGCGTCCGGTAGCGACACTGCACAGTCGCTCCCCTCTCCAAAAAGAGGGCGGAATCTATAGCCTGCCCTACATCGGCACCCTATAGCATGTTAATTAAAATAACATTTTATTTTTTTAGATTTCTAAATAAATAAAACAACAAAAATATGTTTCTATTTATTTATTTTACCAGTACAGAATTCTTAAAACTATACATAGTTTTATAAATGTAACACTCGTAGAAAAAACATATTGACCAAAATGAAAAATGACAAATATTTTAGTTAAGCATTTTGTATCATTTAACAAGGATGGACCAAACAAAACAGAATTTAATATTATACATGAGAGTCTATGTGTACTGTGTAGCAGTTATCGCTATCACCAATCAACTCAGGGGTTTCGCATGAGACTAAAGATTAAATTTTTATACCCAGGGCGCCGAAATACTGTTATTTGTGGGAGTGAAATAAAAATATATAACCGCAGTGAACAAGATCTATTTATATTGTCAATGTATGTTGAGATATCTTCTGAATATTGACAATATAAATAGATCTTGTTCACTGCGGTTATATATTTTTATTTCACTCTCACAAATAACAGTATTTCTGCGCCCTGGGTATAAAAAATTAATCTTTAGTCTCATGCGAAACCCCTGAGTTGGTTGGTGATAGCGATAACTGCTACAAAGTGGCGACCAACTTAAGGGCCGAGCAACAAAATACTGTATTTGTGGGAAATACTGGTGTGCTAACATGATGAATAAAAAGATTGGTGGAAACATTAATGCTTAAATCGCCAATCAGTCTGAATAGCACACTTGAATTAATCAACTTAGTAATTTTTAAACACACTAGAATAACACTCCAGAATTAATTAACTTAGTAATTTTTAACTTTAAACAGTGAACAAGATCGTCTAAAAATAATTGAAATTGGTTATAATAAAAGTACCCTCCTTCAAAAAAAAATCTATTTAACATTTTTAGATTAAATAACTTGAATAATTAGCTTGATTTAGGAACTTGATTAACAGAAATTTAATAAATTGAATTAAAAGTGAAATTTAGTAATTAACTTAGTAACAAAGTATTTAATTTTAACTTGAGAAATCTGAGAAAATTCTCTCTTTACAAAAATATGTAAACTACTTAAGAAAGGATGAAATCATATATGAACTAGATATTTTTGGCATTTCCACAGCTCCTGACACATCGGTGGATGCACTGAGAAAGCAGCTACGCCAAATATTCAAGCTGAAGAGATGCGGTAGCATCAAGTGTACCCCGGTTATAACACCACTCCCTGCGAGCGAGCTCAAGGCCTGTTCGCTGAAAGTTGCTGAGCTCGAGGATCTGCTGTCATCAGGTGACCTCGGAAAGGACAGTAATCTTCACCTACGTGTGTCAGTTAGGGCTAATTATCTCATCGATAGACTGGCTCGATTAGATATTGAGAATTCTTCTCTAGTGGATTTGCGCCTCAGACTCATTCGTATATTAGCTCAGGTAGAAAAGGAAGATGAGAGTAGTTCAGACGAATTAAGTGGTAAAGAGGGAACTCCCAAGTATGAGAGAACGAGTGAGATGAACGAAAGTAGAAAGGTGTATTTAACTAAAGATAAACGCATTAACTTAAATTCGCTTAACTTAAAATATAATGGTTCTACCTGCGTTAGAAGCTTTATTGAAAGATTGGAAGAAATTAGACAAGCCCGCGAGATTCCGCAATCTCGTATGCTAACGGCATTTTCCGATCTCTTAGAGGATTCTGCTTTAATTTGGTTCAGAAGTAATAAAGATAATTTTAATTTATATTCTGACTATTAATTCACTTGAGAGAAGACTTTGATATTCCTGATTTAGAAATAGATTTAACAACCAAATTATGACTAGTAGTTTTCTATTAAAGTAAATTTTATAAATCTAAAATATTTAATATATGCAATTCATAAATTAATTATGTCATTGATTATTTAATTATTCCTGTTTAGTTTAGTGTTCACCAAATACCTTGACTTAATTTTAAATGCATATATTGAGACACTATTATGTATGTCATTAGCTATTAAGTATTTTGATAAATACTTAAAAATAATCTTAATACATAACGTTAATTTCCAAAGGAACTTTTTAGTGTTGTGCCTAACCTTAACATTTTTGATACCTCCAATTACTTTCCCTGGTTACAATATATTTATTTACCTGCTTTCTTGATATTGGTAAGTTACTTGTAATTTTTTTACTTGCAAAAAGTTACAGGAACTTATTAATATTTTCCACAAGGTGAGGAAATATTTAATCGTTTCTCACCAAAGGAATTAAGGATAGTTGGTATATACATATGTGTAATTTATTAGAAAAAATAGTAACATGTCAATACGGCAAGCCCATGTCTAAAACCCCTTTAAACTAGTAGTTGAGATTTATTTGAACCTTTTCCACACTCTTGAAATAAGAAGACCTATTTAATTGTTATATCATATTACTTCAGAAATATGTTATGTTGCACCCTATACGGCCAGCAACAGGCATAGCTGTAGCTAATTTGACTTAATAATCATTTCCCGATAGGTGAGTAGATAGTTAATCGCTGCTTACCCAAGGAATGATAAACCATTTTAAACTTGATAATTTTTCCGAAAGGTGAGGAAATATTTAATCGTTTCTCATCCAAGGAATAAAAATTAATTTAAACTTGATAGCATTTCCTAAAAGGGGAGGAGACATTTAATCGCTACTCACCCAGGGAATGCAAAATAATTTAAACTTGATATTTTTTCCGAAAGGTGAGGAAATATTTAATTGTTTCTCACCCAAGGAATAAAAATTTAAACTTAATAATAATTTCTTCCAAAACATGAGGAGACACTTAATTGCTGCTCACCAGAGGAATGAAAATTATTTAAACTTAATAATATTTTTTCCAAAAGATGAGAAAATATTTAATCGTTTCTCACTAAAGGAATAAATATTTATTAAATGTGTGGTAACCACTTAATTGTCACCACCAGTTGATACTTTGTCTAATCTTGATGGAAAATGTCTTTGGCAATTAACATATTAAAGATATACTTAAAAAATTTGATAACAACAAACTTAAAAATTAATAAACCTTTGAATCCCTTATAGGATACTTATTTTATTCATTTTTTTGTATTAGCCGCTTGGCTAAGGAGAGTAAAGGTATGCGAAAAGAATATAAGGAAATCTGTGGGCTTCGCTTCTAACCTTGACAGAAAATATTTTCTTTTTTTGCATTTTTCTTTAACTAAATATTTGTTTACGACTTTTTAACATATATGGTCACATTTTTTTAAATTTTAAATGAAATTTAAATGAATTGAAATTCCATGTCAAAAAAAAAGAATAAAATATTTCTGTTGTGTTGTTTCACTGAGATGCGTATGGGTATGAAAGTAGTATGAAATGCGTGAAGTATGAAAAGTGTTTTCCAAAGTTAACGCGTGCAATTTATTCTTAATAAGTAGGAAAGCTAGGTCATGATGTATGAAAGGCATAAGCATAACTAAGTGTACATATACATTAGATTCGATAGTTTAAGATAGGAAGATTATTTAAAAATAATTTAAATCTTTAAAGTTTGAAGTCATACAAACTTCTTTAATCTTGATTTATTTTCTTGATTCACTTGAGTTCAAACGATAAATAGAAAAGTCGTGTAAATACCCTTGGATAATAAATCCAAACATGGTATTCACATGTAACTAATCATATTAATCTGCAAATATTTATTTTTTGCTATTGACTTAGAACATAAAACATTATAAATAATTTTAACTAATATAATTTTTTATAGCGCCATCTTTCGTCATGCACATAAATCATCGAATATTGTTTGCCGCTTAAATAAGCAGGAAACGAGTGAAAACTTAGTGAATCTGATAGATGTGTTTGGGAAGTATGATAGATGGAGTTAGTGTATGATTTCTGTCGAATAAGTTACAAGATTGGATGTGACGTCACATTAATGTTCTGGAAAGAATTACAAGAGGCGTGGCTTGCTTAACCGGTTTAGATGATATTTCGTTCCTTATAAGGAGATAGAAGCGAAATCTTCTAGCAGTTCACACGTGACCATATGCCCCTATAAATAGCTGTGCGCAGCCGAATTAGGTCTCTTTTTTTTGATCGAATCCTGGTACATCCAGATAGTTGCACAGTGACTGTTGATAAGCAAGCTATAGTCAGTGCATTGTTAATTTGATATTTCTCCCCGGATTAACGGGTAAGTTCAATATACTTAATTCGATTGGTTGTAGGTCAATTTAGGCATTTAATTGTACTATAGGAAATGTGTGTAATTATTTCTAGGTCCTTTGAGGAAGTTAGTAAAATTTCTAGACAATAATCCATTGATTAGAACTGCTCGGAATTTCTCTGGAAATATAGAAAGGAATGCGTTTGATAAGATGAGCCTGTAAACAGAATCCTGGGAAATAGACGTGTTCATTTGATGACAGCACGTCCTGATTCAATCTTGATGACATTTGAATCTCCTGTATGATTCACGTGAAATAAAAATATATAACCGCAGTGAACAAGATCTATTTATATTGTCAATATTCAGAAGATATCTCAACATACATTGACACTCTTAATACTATTTATAGATATATACTATTTATATTTTTATTTTTAGATATCTTTAAATGTATATCTTATACAAACTCAAAGATTAAGATTAAGCGATGTACATATATGCAATAACATGTGTAGATACAGATGTATTTAAGTTAACATTCTATATAAACATTTGGTTTTGGAAAATAACAGACAATGTGAAATGAAATTCAAGGTGCTCATATAATGACTTTACAATTTACTAATATAAATCCTTTATTACGTTCTAAGAGACAGAAATTTTGTTCTTCGGAGAATGCACTGGTTAAATATTAAGTAGGTACAGATTTTACTTAGCTTTTAAGACCTCGGGAACATCAAGGAGACTCAAATGTCGTCAAGAATTAATCTGGACGTGCTGTCATCAAATGAACACGTCTATTTACCAGGATTCTGTTTACAGGCTCATCTTATCAAACGCATTCCTTTCTATATTTTCAGAGAAATTCCGAGCAGTTCTAATCAATGGATTATTGTCTAGAAATTTTACTAGCTTCCTCAAAGGACCTAGAAATAATTACACACACACTTCCTATAGTACAATTAAATGCCTAAATTGACCTGCAACCTATCGAATTAAGTATATTGAACTTACCCGTTAATCCGGGGAGAAATATCAAATTAACAATGCACTGACTATAACTTGCTTATCCACAGTCACTGTGCAACTAACTGGATGTACCAGGATTCGATCAGCAAAAAGAGACCTAATTCGGCTGCGCACAGCTATTTATAGGGGCATATGGTCACGTGTAAACTGCTAGAAGATTTCGCTTCTATCTCCTTATAAGGAACGAAATATCATCTAAACCGGTTAAGCAAGCCACGCCTCTTGTAATTCTTTCCAGAACATTAATGTGACGTCACATCTTATCTTGTAATTTATTCAACAAAAATCATACACTAACTCCATCTATCATACTTCCCAAACACATCTATCAGGTTCACTAAGTTTTCACTCGTTTCCTGCTTATTTAAGCGGCAGACAATATTCGATGATTTATGTGCATGACGATAGATGGCGCTATTAAAAAATTATAATATTAGTTAAAATTATTTATAAAATTATAATGCTACAACTGTAAAACACTTTACCCCTTATTAATAAACGGAGACTACTCTTAGATTAGTTACTCCCTTATTGAATGACAAATGCATTTGTGTGACATGAATAAAAGACCGCTTAACTAGTCTTAGCCTATTCCTTATTTATTAAAAAGGGAGTTTAAGTATAAACATCAATCCATCTATCCATACCTAGTTATTTATACTGGTATAGAAAATTGGGGTTTTAATTTTTCTACATAATTGAAATGTCACAATTCAATACCAGTATATACAACTTCAATGGAAGATAAAAGGAATAGGCCATCAACAGTTTCTAGGGATCAATTATACACTCCATATTTACAAATTATATTATTCAAAATTGGATTTAAGTGGTATCTACATTCTGTAAGTATAAAGAAAAATTGTAGTACCTATTCTTAATTTTGGGATAGGCTTGAATTACCTACGGGCATTGCTTACTTACTTGATCCCTAGATATCATTAATGTGTATATATGTAAAAACCGGATACAAGTGAAATATAACAAAACAAGTTTAAAGAATGAAATAAAGACCACATAAAAAGGAAGAAACAAGGTAGCCAAATTGTTTCATCGTTTCTCTATTTGTTCTATGAAAATTACAATAAAAGAACGCGCATTTAGCAAACATCTTGGCTCTACTTGCACCAAAGTTCTTTAAACAATATAATATTAACATAATACATTACACATTATATTAACAGAATTTTTCATGGAAAAAAAATTTAACTGCAAAAAATAAAATAATAGGTGCCTTGAATAAATACAAGAACATTTAAATATATATAATAAGGCAAGTACAATCTGTGTTTCAATGCAATCAAGAGAAATATACGTGACACTGATTCTAAAAAACTAGGTACCTTGCATAAAAATAAAGGTTTCATTGTCGTATTTTTACACACGTAAGAAGTGTACACACGTAAGAAGTGAAACTTCTTTATGGCCTTATTTTTTTCGAAAAATGATCTACATGCAACTTTCCAGAAATATATATATAGGCGTGCGCTAAGATTTTTCAAAAACTCACCCACTAAAGGGGTATAACTACACCTTACCTTACCTTACCTTACCTTACCTTACCTTACCTTACCTTACCTTACCTTACCTTACCTTACCTTACCTTACCTTACCTTACCTTACCTTACCTTACCTTACCTTACCTTACCTTACCTTACCTTACCTTACCTTACCTTACCTTACCTTACCTTACCTTACCTTACCTTACCTTACCTTACCTTACCTTGTGTGAAACACGAATATTTGCTGTCGATACTTTTTTTTTTTAAAGTTGACAGAAGAAGCAATTGTTCGGATGAGGTAAATAGTGCTCTTTTAAAAAAAAGATAGCGCGTAACCAAAAAACGTGACGCGTAACCGAAAAAAATGTGACGGTAAATTTTTTTTCAACACTGATAAAGAAGTTTCACTTCAAAAAACAAAATAAAAATCAAACCGCTAAAATTATAAATTAAAATCTCGAGAAATATTTCAAATCAGAGTTCATTTAGAGGTTTATCTTTTTTAGAGTGTTGAAAAATTACTGTACACTTTAAAAATTAATTTCAGAAAGAATGTTAATTCAACAAGGCGGCCGCCTCCAGATAAAATCCCATAGCTCCGTCAATACCCATAAACTATATATGCATCTTTCTCTCCAACTATCATTGAAACTAAGAGTACTAAAATACTTTGATTATATTTGTTATTTTTAAGCATGTAACTGCTAGATGTTAAAATCTAAAGAAAATTTTACTAGAAAAAAATCCACGCGGACCAGACCGGACGAATGCACTGACCATTATGCTACCGCAGCCCTGATGGCCGTTTCGAATTTTCTCAAGCCTTTCTAAAGCTGCAAGGCAGCGCCATCTCTATTCATTTTAGGTCCCGACGGCTGCCAGGTACGCGTGGATTTTTCGCCGCTAGAGGCGCTGGTGTAGCGTGAGGTCTCCGAAATGTCAAATGTTATTGCTTGTTGGTTGACTACGCGGGTTTATTTCTTATTAAAATAATGTTGTGAATAATTATATAATAAAGGTAACAATCCGGCTTAGTTATGGCAAATATGAGTTATGTGGCAATGAATGTCAGTTATTAAAAATTTGAGTTTAGAAAAATGATTATGTTCCAATTTTTTTCGAATAAAACGGAACTGGGTGTCACTGTGGCATGGCCTATTATGTTTAGGATATGATTCTTTTGTGTTAAAATACGATCTAAATGTAACCTTTGATTTCATGTGCGTTTTAATAAACTTTAAAAGTTACAATTTATGACCTCACTCAACAGTGGCGCCATCTGGTGAGACAGAAAACGGTAGCCCTCATTGAAACATTCGACCAACTAAGGGTGCGGCCAGAGTGCACTCAGATTCAGATTCAGATTCAGATTTCGAAAACAAGCGCGAGAAATAAACAGTGTAGTCTAAGCAGGTTGCCTGCCTGCTGCGCGAGAAAAAGCAGGCAACCTGCTTAGACTACACTGTTTATTTCTCGCGCTTGTTTTCAGAACCTGAATCTGACTCTGAATCTGAGTGCACTCTGGCCGCACCCTAAGATTGTATACACCCTGCTGGCCAATTATGCTCGCTAATTGTGATATTGTTTTGATGTCAATTTCACATTAAGTATTATGCTCTCCGAAAAATGAGATATCAAAATGACATCAAATGCGTATTACGTTCAACTTTTTGACATAAAATAGTTATTGCATAAACGTCAAAAATGTGATCTTGATGTGACATAGGCATCAACATCATTTAACATCACATTACGATTAAATCACTAAAGCATAATTGACCCGCTGGGAGCTGTTTGGATCTCTCTTCTCATTTTTTAAGATTCTTCTTTTTCAAGTAAGACAAAGGTAACATGCCCATACAGCCTACTCTTTAGATTTATTAATCTATTCTCTTTTAAATTAGAATGTCGGTGTGGTTCATTCTAATATTTCAAGGAGTGTTTTTTCGATAAGCTTCTGTGAGGTAGTCAACACCGCAATAAAGTTCTCACGTCCACTTGACTAGAATAGCGTATATTTAAAGATTCCACTAATTGAAATTCTTCAATTGCTGCAGTTATTTCACAATATACACTATGAACGAATTTAATAATAATTAAAGTAAGACGCCAACCGTACTCGATGTAATCCCGCCAGAAACTCTCTCTCTCTTCTCAGAACTAAGGCTGCGTTGAATCCTTCGCTCTGAGTGCAAATTTTACCCAGACGTTTCAATTTAGACAAAATGTAAGATGTAAGGAACATTGGTGTCGATTCTTCCATGATTATCTAAACCTAAACTTAAAATTGATAACCAGTGGCGGCGCTAGGCGTCGGCGACGTCGGCCACCGCCGACGGCCTCGCGCCTGAGGGGGCCTCGCAAAAAATTTTTACAAATTACCTATATTTTTTCGTTTCTCCTGTCCTGGCTTAGGTAGCCGACCCCGAACAGATCGGGGAAAAAGCTAAGCAGACGATAATGTCTTTTATTATTTTCGAACACGTGCGTGATGGAAGCGAGTAGTACTTTACAGGTATTCAGAATCGTCTGTCTGGCAACACTATTTTTGTAATTAAATTTCTATGTTTGTAATTATTTTTTGTTATCATTTGATTATCAACAATAAAACTTGTTTACTCATACGTTATTTTATACTGCGAAGTAAAATAGGCCTCGCGAACTTGATGTCACCGACGTCCACATGTGGTCTAGCGCCGCCACTGTTGATAAATATATATCCTTGTCATTCGCTATACAGAATGAAAAGGAGAGACTGAGGTTAAATTTAATTTTAGTTTTGATTATCATGCCAGAATCGACACCAATGTCAAGATTGACATTGGTTGCACCTCGAGTGTAGGTCCTGAACGAAGTCAAATTTTCCAAAGACATATATGTCCAATCTGGCAGGATTCTCTAAAGCTAAACTTATATTTGACAACAGTGCATCCTTGTCCTTCTCTATACAGAATGAAAAGCTGAGACTGACCTTAAATTTAGTTTTAAGTTTAGAGAATCAAGCCAGAAGTGACACCATAGTCTATAAAATTTTCAATGATTTTCTTATCTGTGGCATATTTCTTCTGTTGTGTAGTGATGCGAATAGTTTGATTTGGTTTTCAACAACATTATTAATAAAAAAATAAATATTTATTAATATTAATTATAAACTAAAATTGTTTATCCTGTGACGCCTTTTGTGTGTGTGTGTTGTGCTTTTAGAAAGAGAACAGTAACTGAAGTCTGCGTAACTGAAGAATTAGTAGAATCGTCAAAATATACGCTATTCCAGTCAAGTGGACGTGAGAATTTTATTGTAGTAATAACTACCTCACAGAAGCTTATCGAAAAAGACTAGGCTGTATGGGCATTGTTCCCTTTGCCTTCCCTGAAAAGGGAGAACTTAACAAAAAAAATTGTTTTTGTTTGCAATTAGAACTGGCGGTGTGGCGGTCACTGAACAATTATTTTATACTAGTGATGTTACGGTCTTGAATTTTGACAAACCGGATTTGATCGGTTAGTAATACATGCAAATCGGTTTCCGAACCGAACCGCTAAATTTTCAGTAAACCGCGGTTTGAACCGGTTTGAACCGTTTGACGAGTTGACGAATGAAACTTACGAAACAACAGGTGCTATTTTTTTTTTAATTCTACATATTTTATTGATATTACATCGTGCAAATATTTAAAGGTAATTGAAAAATAACAATTAAAATATGAAAACAAATAACAATAATCAGAATTAAAAATGTCAAAATAAAAATAAACAAATATCTATGTAATACCGTGTTTAAAAAATTACAAAAAAATATATAAACTCTATTAATTACATAAAACCGTACTTCTTAACTTTGAGAATAAAATACAATTTTAATAATCAACAGACAATGAAAACAAAATTACACCGTCAAGTCAGTCAAATCTACCAGAGTCCGTTTCATTTCGGTTCGGTCGGTAAGTCGGTTATGGCTGTTGTATTTAAATTGACGATGCGAGCGAACCGTATCCGCTACTGTAAGTCGGTTCGTATTGGTCGGTCAAGTTTTATTAGGGTCGGTAAAGCACGTCAGGAGCCGCACGCGATTTGTGGATGGCGGCATAAACAAGAATTGACAGGCGCGCATGCGCGCAGAGCGATACGAACGAATGCCACGGTAGAACCGGTTTACGAAGACGTTAACCGATTCAACTCGGTCCATGCTCAAACCGGTTTGAACCGGTTTGAAAAGTCGAGTCGTTACATCTCTATTTTATACTGGCGCTCCACTCCCCTGACCAAGTAATCTTTTGGCGGTCTGGCCGTCCTTCCCTTTCGCTAAAAAAAATGAAAGAAGTAAGTGATACTAGTAATATGTGTGCAGTAAAGGAAATGCTGCTTGATGAGAGCAAATTGGTCACTTACGTCTCCCTTAGCAAAGAACTTTGTATCCATGTAAATGAAAGCAAGGTTTTACTCACCAATGTTCTTAGCGAGCTACGCAAAATCCCTACGAATACATCTCTTAGTGCAAGCTACATCATTTCTGGATTACTTGACAATAACAGGGCTCAAACAACCGTTTGCAATGAAAGTGAATTATCGGATTTACAAACCAAATTCAAAACTATATTTTTTCAGCATGTGTATAGCTTATGTGCTGGAAATTCATCTGCAGACAATGTCTCGTATATGGCGGTTAACAAATTTGAGGACTTACCTCTATGCACTGGTCTTATAAAAAGTAACTTGTGTGAAAAGAGACCAGCTGAAGAAATTCAAAAATCAAGAACCAGTAGTCAAGATATAACGATTGAGAAAAAATCTGCCCCTGCTTTGCAGAAGAAAGTTAAAGAAGAATGTAATAAAGAGAAAAATAACACAGGTGAAAACTCTGTCGCAAAAATTCAACATACATTATCAGAACCTTTGATAAAAACAGAGCTACCATCACCCAAAAAAACCCTGTCTAATGGTTATTCACATAAACCTGATTTAAAAAATGTTAATAAGAACCAAAAAGGAATAGCTGGATTTTTTAATAGAGACAGTAATAATACTATAACTAAAAAGTCTGTGAATAACATTCAAGAAAATCATTCTGAAAAAAATCATGAAGAGATAAGAAAATCTGAGAAAATGGAAGTTGACGAAGAAGTGAGAAAACATCATAATAAAAAAGAAGACAGTAGCACATCTAAATCTACAAAAAATCTTGATCAAATAAAGAAGACTGCCAAAGTGAATAAGAAGCGAAAACGAGTATTGCAGGTCTCGGATAGTGAAAGTGAGAATGAAAAGAATGATCCTTTTGTAGATAAATCTGCAACTGAACCAGAGTCAGATGATGAAATACCTCCTACTCCATTAATAAACACTGTTAAAATTACTTCTGGAATTGTAAATCCTAAGAAGAGGAGAAAGATAGTTGATAAGACTTATACTGATGAAGAAGGATATATATTAACTAAAAAGGAAGAAGTCTATGAGAGTTGTTCAGAAAATGAAGATATTAATACCAAGGAAAACAATGAAAATGTTAAAGTCACACCTTTGAAAACTATTGATGCTCCACCAAAAGATAAGAAAAATATCAATGTTAATAAAAATAATAAGAAAAAGTTGAGTTCCCCTCAGAAAGGAAAACAGGCAACATTGATGAACTTTTTTAAAAAAGTATAAATAAAAGAAATATGTTCTTATTACAAATTATGGTAACATTTTTTAAAATATTAATCCTGACCCCCCTGAATGGGTCCTGTAGTATGGGTATGTTTTGTTATTTTAAAATTATGTTCTGGTTTGAAAGTAAATCCTATTCATAACATATTTTTTACTTTTATCAGGACACAATTTTGTGTTCTTAAGAAATACAAATTTTATTGTGTAACTATGGAATATGGATAACCTTATAAACAGGTTTCAAACTATAAAGAACTATTTAATAAAAAAAAACAAGCTGATTCCATTTTGTTATTGTTCAGTTTGCTGGAAATAAAATAATGTCGCATGATAGGTATTTCGTTTTTATTTGTGAAATTAAATTAATAAGTTCTCCACATCACATTTAAAAGCTGCTTACTGACAATGAGTTGTTGAAAACTTATTTTAAAAACTATCTTTTGGTTCCAATTGCCACAACCCAATCAGGGTGAACTTGGACATCCACTAAATATGAGCATTTTGTGTTGTAAGTTGAAGATTGTACATCTTGACTGGATACTTGCCTGTAAATATAAAAAAAGTAATTTAGCTGTATAGTAAGAGAGTATTTTCAGTAAAGAGTTGTTAATGGAATTGTTTAATCACGACGAGCGAACTAACTCGCTTGTTTGGCAATATAGGAGTCACCTCAGACATAATTAACATGCACGTAGGCATGGACATAGAAATTTCTGTGTGTGTTGTTGCAAAACTAGTTTTAAAACTAGTAGTTTTGGTTTCCACACATATGGAAACCTTTCCTTTGACATTAATTCATTAATTTTTGTTTGTTATTTTAATAGGAATAGAAATACACATTCTGATGGCGCAATTGCATTTGGTCGTTAGCACGTATTTGAGTGTATGAAAGACATTTAATAATAACAAAATAATAGTTTTAATCTTAGATTACAACAAAAAAGGAAGGTATTACTTGAATTCAGGCACACTTATAGTTACCTATGAAGATTTATGATCCACTGACAGACTGCTTCTTTCTATACCTATATTGTTTATGATATCTGTAGTATTTTTTAGAATACATACTTATTTTTGGCTTGGTTATCCCATAGAACTTTCACTATTCCATCCATGCCCGCAGAACACAATAGAGAATTTTCAATTGATAAATCACTAGGGTCCAATTGTATCCTATTGGTGAGACTGGCTTTTCCCACTGCTGACCAGTCCAGAGCTGTCACTTTTCCATGATGCCCTCTGTGCTCATGAACGCATGTGCAAGCTGCCAGATCCCAGACTTTTATCTTCTTGTCATCACCTGAAAATAAAATAAAATTATGTGTTACAAGTTTTGATTGCGATAACCTGCACTACAAAAGCATAATTTAGTAATTTGATTTTAATAGAAAAAAATTAAAGAAAAACTTGTTTTTCTGTAGAAGTGTGGTCTAGATTTTTATCTCAAAGCTTAGAAAATTACTTCAGCATCCTGATGTTAGTGAAGTCCATTTGTGAGGAAAGGCGATAGGATCTGATGCCACTCCAGCAGACCTGAACTCAATTCACGGATCTTGTTGAGCTTCGGCAATCAACTACAGAATAGCGCTATTTGACTGCATACAGACTTGTAAGGTGGAGATTACTTTTGGAGGTTTCGAGTTTCGACGACCTCCTTGTCCGAGTGGTTTGTTGGTCCCGGGTTTGAATGCGGTGGGAGCAGATGTTTGTGTGATGAATACGAGCATTTGTTCTCCAGTCATGGATGTTTAGGCGCTTTGCAGACGACGGGGCGGGACGGGCCGGTCTATTTCGCCGCGAATAATACTACAAAGTGAATCCTATACTTCAAACGCACACAGCGGTCAAATAGACCGCGCCTTGGGTGCCCGGCGGGCACTGGCGGCGTGGCATGTCCGCGGCTGCCCGCCGTGGATCATACAAACCAGTTTATATGCAGTAACGCAGACGGCGGCGCGGGGCGGTCATGGACTATTCACTAGAACGAACGTCCTAAACTGACCGCCTCTGCCCGTCGTTTGCTTTGTGTACGCGGCGCGGGCAGCCGCAGACATCGACGGGCAGACGCGGTCTTTATTGCTTCGCGGACAAAATGCCCGCCCCGCCCCGTCGTCTGCTCAACGCCTTAATATGTATTTCTATATATAGAGGGTGGTCCATCTAGTGACGTCAACATGTTTTTTTTAAATTCCTCGCACCTGGGGGTATCTTAAAATACCCCATGTATGTTCCGCGATTTTTCTTAGTTTTCGAGTTATAATTTTTTTTGTGTATTTTTAATGATTTCTGCCAGCGAGGTTTCAAAAGTTCTTATCTTTTTTCGTAGTAGGTATTTTGCAGTCTTTTTTTTTGTGACATAATTGTCCTGAATGTTGTTTTAATAAAAAAATAACTCAACTTCCTGCAATTACTTAAAGTTACTCAAAAAAGGCTTCAAAGTTGGATCTTTAGTTTTTAGTATTGATATTTATACACTCGGCGTCAAAAAATTGCACCTTTTAAAAATATTCAAAAATTCTTAAACCTTATTTAGAGAATAGTGTTGTGTATCATTAGAAAGGTAACAAAAAGGAGAATCAAAAAACCATTATACTTAATAAAAAATATACAAACAAAATTTAAAAAAAAAAAAAATCCTTAATTAATTCCTAATTAACACCAGATAATTTACAAAGAAAAATGTACAAAAAGTATCTTAAAACTGACTTAAAATCTAGTGTTTCTTCTCTCTTCACTTTCGTCTTCGTAGAGACGCTCGCGGTGCGTCTACGAACTGCCTGAAGCTGTTGTTGCAACTCAACAACGTTAGAGAAACGATTTCTCAAAGAGTTCGACAGAATGAACCGGTCGTCTCTTTCTGAAGTGCAGCGACGCCCACCCATGTCTCCGAATATAGCCCCCAGTCTATGAAGCGCTGGTATACTCTTCGAACGGAAAAACGGCTCAGGGAATCCGATGTTGGAGATTTTCCATTATGGAGGTTGCGGGGTCGCACTCTGTTTCGAACAGAGTGGTCGATGAGGTCCGTTCCCCCCTCTCTACGTCTTCACACACCGCCTTCGGCGCGGTCATGCTTATCGGGTGAGACCCGTGAGGGCGGCAAAGTGAACGACCAGCGAGTGGCGGGCGGTGGACTTATCGTGAGGGGGGTTAGGGCCAATCTGGTTTAGGTTGTCGCAATCGTGGATGTGTCGTTTCCGAGAGAGTCAATTCAGGTGGAAAGACCCACATTGACCCCGTGTGGACCGTTTTATACCCACACAACACAAGGAAGCGCAACTAGCGACTCTCACGGTAGCAAAATTTGCATCAAATTTTTGTGACACTTTATTTGTTGCACTAGGTTTTATTTGATAATGAAGAGTAATATTTTTTATTTAGTCAATTAAGTAACCTTTTAAATAAAATTAATGTGACTACATGTGCATATTAAGAGTTAATGACATTTGAAAGTGATTTTCTAAGAGGTGCGATTTTTTTGACGCCGAGTGTATATGTACAGTTTATGTATCCTACCCATTACCCTAGTATGCCATAACACAAGCCATACATTGCTTACTTTGTGGCTAGGATAATTAGTCAAGTGTAAATATTTATTTATTTACTTTCCCAGGCGAGCCCGGTCGTTCCAATTAGTGTTATATCTGGATGTGAAACAAGAGTAGAGATTATGGCCGCACTTAAAATATCCTTATGACTCATTCTCATCCGATGGTCGATCCAATTCCTTGCCTTAGTGAAATTCCTCTTTTGTTTAAAGTCGTAGGTACCTACCCCATCCTATAAATAGCTTCTTAGTTAAAAATAACACGTTCTACGTGGTTGATTGAAGTTGCTACGGGTATTTTTGGTATAATAACAAAAACAAAATGTATAATAACTACCAATTTAAATAGAAAAATCATATTCGCCTAAAATTTCTTTGTATCAAGCCTTTACAGTAATGTTCTTTTATGTTAATTTGACTTGGTCAAGTAATCGCCGGTTAGTGCGAAGACAGGGCTCTGACTGACAGAGCACTGGCCACAGGTAACTATGTACGCTTCATTCTAATAGAACCTTACACACTAATACATTAACATACCGGCACTGACCAAGTAATCGCCGGATGGAGCGAAGGCTAGGTCTCTGACGACTGCGCGATGGCCGCAAAGAACTCTGACAAGAGGCGAGTCACAAAAGCTCACATATTAAAGTATAAGATATAACATACCGGCACTGGCCAAGTAATCTTTGGATGGAGCGGAGGCCAGGGCTCTGACGACTCCGCGATGGCTGCAGAGAACTCTGACAAGAGGCTAGTCACACAAGCTCACATATTAAAGTATAATATATAACATACCGGCACTAGACAAGTAATCGTCGGATGGAGCGAAGGCCAGGGCTCTGACAACTCCGCGATGGCCGCAGAGAACTCTGATAAAAGGCGAGTCACAAAAACTCACAATTAAAGTATAAGATATAACATACCGGCACTGGCCAAGTAATCATCGGATGGAGCGAAGGCCATGAGCTCTATTTTTGTATCACCCGCCTTGCGTCGAACGCTCGAATTATAGTAATTTTGATTTGACATAATAAATTTCGTATATTTAAATCGCTCGACGTCAACGAGCGGTCTCGACCACTCGTTGCGCGTTGGCGAATGATGGTAGAATAACTGTCAAATTTATGTAAGATATTTTCAAGATTATTTCTTTCTTCTGAATATACAGATAAGATGACGATTTGTTGTGACGTTTTGATCTTTTCTAGCATAAAAGGCAGAAGATTAAATAACCAGTTATTGAGAATTATACTTTATATATTTAGAATTATACTTTTTTTCACAGCGGTAATTACTACTTTTTATCCTTTTCCGTGAAATTAATAAAAATAAATATTTTGTATTAAACTGGTAAGACGGGCTTTTCTACTGGCGTTTCGTAACACTGTATATAGATGAACGATTCAAAAATACGGAAAATCAGTCATGAAACTTGGAAGTCGAAAGTGACTTAAGTCGCATTCGCAGATACTATGTCAGGCGAGCGAATAAAAAATAGAGCTCCAGGGCTCTGTCGACCCCGCGATGGCCGCAGAGCACTCGCTACTGGTAGCTATGTAAGCACGCTTAATTCTGATGGAACTTTACACGTTCCGTTCTTACAATTTATACACTAACAATATATGACATACCGGCACTGGCCAAGTAATCGCCGGATGGAGCAAAGGCCAGGGCTCTGACGACTCCGCGATGACCGCATAGAACTCTGACAAGACGCGCGTCACACACGGTCCACAGGCGGACGCTGCGATCCGCGCCCCCGGTGGCTATGTACGCTTCGTTTGGGTGGAACTTTACGCACTAAAATTTCAATTTAATTATAACAGAAGGGATTTGAAGCTTATTTTTTTTAAACTTTAAAACAGTGTGCTTTTTTGAGTAAGCTGTAGATTTTGACGACCACCGTGGCCGAGTGTTTGTACGCCGGGTTTCATGGTGTCACCGACTCGAGAGGTCCCGGGTTCGAATCCCGGTGGGGGCAGATGTTTGTGTGATGAATACGAACATTTGTACTCCAGTCATGGATGTTTACTATGTATTTCTATATAAATAAACTATATATGTACAGTATATGTATTCTATCCGTTACCCTAGTATCCCATAACACAAGCCTTAAGATACAAGTCCGAACTGAACCGCAGACCACAGGCCGCAGCTGCAGACTGCAGGTGACACTACTAGTTTCTTTGAATCTCTATGAAATTCATTCCGAGCGCGGCGACATGCTGCGGCTGCACAATACATATAATGCATGGTCAGTCGCAGTGTCGCCTGCGGTTGTTGTCTGCAGCCCATTGCGGAATTGTACCTTTATAGTGCTTACTTTGAAACTAGGCTAATTGGTGCGAGTGTTGAAAATATTTATTTATTATTTAGGCTAACAAGCAACCATCTCAACAGATGGTTGCTTGTTGAAGGTCGTGATCGCGAGTCAAAGAAGGGAGTTGAGATGCAAAACACACCATCTATTTTTGTGTTTTGCATCTTAACACCTCATCTATTTTTCGTTGTCTCATATGTTTGCACGCAACAAGTC
Source organism: Chilo suppressalis (assembly GCA_902850365.2). Taxonomy (NCBI): domain Eukaryota; kingdom Metazoa; phylum Arthropoda; class Insecta; order Lepidoptera; family Crambidae; genus Chilo; species Chilo suppressalis. The sequence continues at coordinate 11,334,266 of OU963906.1, read as the reverse complement.
GCGCAGATCAACTGAACAGGCCGATACTTGACTATAGGAACTCAATACGTGCGCGAGCGCGCGTTTAAAGATACCTGCGACTAGGGTTACCATTTAGGAATTTCAAAAGTCCTGGCAAAACTCTTAACATTTCGAAAAAAGTTCGGACTTTTTAGTTACAAAATGGTACCATCACTCACTTAGTCACAATGGTATGGAATTTAAATCAATATGTACTTTTATTATTCATATTCAATGTTATAAAAAATCTGGAAAATTTAAAGATCCGGGCAAAGTCCGGACTTCAGTCTAAAAGTCTGGATTAATCCGGACGGATGGTAACCCTACCTGCGACGGAACAGTGACAATCGCGCTGCAAGTGAACGCGCAATCTTCTGAAATCTAAACGGTGCTATGTAATGACTTGGAAACTGTACGCGCGTAAGACTGGGCCATCATTACAATATATGTGGAGGTCCACATCAAAACGTTACATTTACATCTTAAATGATTTTACACAATTTGAGCAAAATGAACAAGTCATCAATGCTTAAAGCAATCTCTATACTTACTATTGGGGAAAAAAACTTATTAATGCATAGATTAATTTGGGTCAATCATCATGTGAATATTAATACTTATAAACTCATGAGAATTATTTATAAAAAAAAATTACGTTTTGGTGCAACTAATTTATTAATGTAGTGTTTTGGTGTAACTAATTTATAAATTTTTACTTTTTTATTGTGATCTACTAACAAATACCACTTTTTGATAAGAATAAAAAAAGACGTTTTAATTAATATATTTTATAATAACAAGAGAAAAATAAATATTATTATTAAATAAAATTAGTTTTAATGGGTTAATGAACGAAATTTATTTATTTATTGACGTTTCGCAGCCTTTTCAGGTCTGCATTGTCAGAATAATCAAATTACGTCTTCTGCAGACCTGAAAAGGCTGCGAAACGTCAATAAATTTCGTGCATTAACCCGTTAAAACTAATTTTATTTAATGAGTGATGTGCGTGAAAACCCAAGAAACAAATATTATTATTATTTATTTTATTATTAAAACCTAAATTGAGAGGGAATAATCTATAGCGCATATATTACTAAATAATTACGTTTTGGTGCAACTTGTTCATTTCATAGCGCTATAGTACGAAATTGAACGCGTTTTGTTGCACCTTCAATTAGAGTTTTCGATAGAATTCAGGAATTCAAACCGATCTGCATACTCAACTTATTTTTAAACTACATGTCAAATGTTACGTTATGGTGTGGACCTCCACATATGTATTTGACAAAGGTAAAGTATATTGTTTGCCCCATGAAATTATATAATGGCTTTAAAAATATCATCTTATTACTTACAGTAACATCAGACATATGTCCCACAAATACTCTCACAGGAAAGGTTCTATCTAATGACCAAAGCTTTGCAGTTCTATCATGAGATCCTGTTACAATGAATAGTCCATTTTTTGAAACATCCATACACCATATAGGGTAATTGTGACCTCTGTAAAATAAAACTAGTTATATTAATTGATAGTGTCAATTTAATCCTTGTAATAGCGGTTCCTGGAGACTCTTAAAGTTATTTAGAGAACTAGGTATATTAATGGGAATAGGCTACACTAATTCCAATTAAATCAAGACTTACCTATATATAGAAGCACATGAGTAATCATATAATCGCCAGGCCCTCATCGTACAATCATGGGAAGCCGACAAAACTAATTGTTCCTGAGCTAGTACACTGACTGCTTGTATGGGCCCTGTGTGACCTCTCAGTGGTAATCCAGCACCTACTTGTCTGACAAGCATAAAAAAAATGTACATAAAGTGTGTAGTTAGTATCTCCACCCCCAAAAAATCCAACTTTGTAGACTGTGTATTTTGTGACTTTATTCAAGCTCAAAAGTCAAATTACGTCTTCTTATGAGTGTTTTCATAAGAGATTATCTAGTAAACTATAGTTTAACATAAATTACTTACAAAGTATTGTCATCCGGTGGGGGCTCAGGTGGCATGTTGCATGCTATTTCTACTTCAGATATGTTTCTATTGATTCTACGTTTAACATTGTTTTGTCCCAAATCCCATAGCCTGATTTCAGAGTTACTGAAACCTCCACATAGCACATTGCAATAGGGGTCAGTCTTGGCACATACTAGACTGCAAAAAGATAAATAATTTTACTTAAATTAATTTGTTTTCATTTAAAATTTACTTTTATAAATCGAATATTATGTTATTAACTGTGAATCTGGAGCTGCAACTTTGTACAATTTGAGTGGTGCCATTGATTCCCTTACTCCTTTGATTGCATCTTGTAAATCTTTAAGCTCTTTGTCTATACTTTGATAGTCTGCATGGCCATTACATTTTGAAAATATATCCAGAACTGAAAAGACAAGATATTTTTAGTTTGCATGTAACAATTTATATGTAACAGACATATGAAAGGGAAATTGAGCATATTTGACAATTGATGATGAGAAAAAAAAACAAATTTAACAATTTGTGGGTGTTGCAGCCAAAATTAATGGCACATAAGTGCCTTCCTAAACATTGCTCCATCAAGCCTGTCAATACATTAGTTTGTATGATAATATAGAATCTTAGTTTCTCCTTACCATTGTCGTCAAAAGCATTTTGTTCAGCATTAATTTTGGGAATATTTCTCTCCTCCTCTACTTGATCTTCATCATCCTTAAAGTTAAAAGTTAATTGTTTATTTTAAGTTTTATTATATTTTAAGTAGATAGACATTTATTTCTTATGTTTTTATGCACAAACATTATAAAAACTCCCAATACATTTAAGATGATTCAATATTTTTTATTAAAGTATTAGCGACCACCCTCGATTTCGTGAACTTTAGTTTTTGAAAATCCCACAGGAACCTAGTACTTCCGGGATAAATAGTATTCTGTCTTAATCCTGGTCATAAACTTTATGCGTGCCAAATTTCAACCAAATCCGTTTAGTCGTTTTTGTGTGATTGAGTAACAAACATACAAACTTTCACATTTATAATATTAGTAGGAAATAGGATATTAAAACTTTAGAAAAACACCAAACAAATCATATACTAACAGAAGTCTTCTTGTTAGTGTCATTACTGATATCGATGTGAAACCATGTCTGCAGAACCTGTATTAAGAGCACATGACTGTGTTTAGCAAGATATGCTTTGAGTATGTTAAGGGCATCTTGGGATAAATAAATATCAAATTTACAGGATCTGTGAACAAATAAAAAACACAGAAATTCAATAACCCCTAGTAAAATAATACTTTTATTTTGAGAAGTAATTATTAGGTATGTCATTCATAAAATTTGGTTAGCAAACAAAAGAAGTCTTAAAATTATTTGGCCACCATACAAAGAATTTATAATCAATAATAATAATCAGGATGCAATTCTTGTTTTGTAACCAATCATTATGAAGGTCAGTGGTCGAGGCAGTGTTCGGCAAAACGCAAAATAAATATTTGATAGAGTGAGGGTTGTAGATCTTGGAAAATAAGTGTTTTAGACCAAACTAAACCAAGAGATCGGTAAGTACGTACGAAACGACCTCCGGTGCTACAATACTCTCTCGATCGATACAAGCTCTTGGAAGAAGCCATCTGACGAAGCTGACCACAGCGAATGGGGAAGTTGTTGCTTCAAAGCCGGCAGTCCTTTCGGAAGTGGAAGACTTCTACGGCCAGTTGTACGCATCACATGCATCTCGACTAGGTCCCGGAAATGAGGATCCTAGAGCCACATTAACACGCCACTTCAACGAAGACCTGCCAGAAGTCAGTATTGGCGAAATCGAGATTGCTCTTGGGCAGCTTAGGAATGGAAAAGCCTCTGGTGAGGATGGTGTTACAACAGAACTCTTGAAAGCTGGAGGTAAACCCGTACTGAGGGAGCTCCAAAAGCTTTTTAACACTGTCCTTTTCGAAGGGAGAACTCCGAAGGTGTGGAGTAGGAGTGTGGTCGTCTTGTTCTTTAAAAAGGGGGACAAGACCCTACTCAGGAACTATCGACCCATATCCCTTTTAAGCCACGTCTATAAGCTGTTCTCAAAAGTAATCGCGAACCGTCTTCCGTGAAGACTTGATGACTTCCAACCACCGGAACAGGCTGGGTTTCGGAGCGGATAAGGCACCATAAACCACATCCTCACAGTACGGCGGATTATACTGAGGAGTACAATCAGCCCCTGTGCCTATCATTTGTGGACTATGAGAAGGCCTTTGACTCTTCGATTTGATTTGCAGACGACATCGTCATCATGGCAGAAACCCTGCAAGACCTACAAAAAATGCTGAATGACCTGGATGACTCTTCTATACGCATCGGCCTACGGATGAACTTGGATAAAACAAAGGTCATGTTCAATGAACATGTTCTACCGGAACCGATTGCAATACACGGTGCCGCTCTCAAAGTTGTTTAAAAATATGTATACCTCGAGCAGACATTGCAGTTAGGTAGAAACAACTTTGACGAGGTGAATAGAAGAATTCAGCTAGGTTGGGCAGCATTTGGGAAGCTACGTCAAGTCCTGGCATCGTCGATCCCACAGTGCCTAAAGACGAAAGTCTTCAATCAGTGCGTCCTACCTGTGATGACATACGGAGCCGAGACGTGGACACTGACGATACGGCTGGTCCAAAGTCGTCGTCGTCTGTCCAAAGTTCAAAGTCGCTCAGCGCGCTATGGAAAGGGCTATGCTCGGCGTTTCTCTGAAGGATCGCATATGAAATGAGATATCCCACAGAGAACCAAAGTCATCGACATAGCCCACCGGAATAGCAAGTTGAAGTGGCAGTGAGCTGGCCATATTTGCCGAAGAACCGACAACCGTTGGGGTAGACGAGTTCTGAAGTGGAGACCGCGTCTAGGCAAACGTAGTGTAGGACGTCCTCAGGCACGGTGGAGTGACGATTTGCGCAAGGTGGCTGGCAGGAACTGGATGCGAGTAGCCCAAAATCGATCTGAGTGGCGAGCAATTGGCGAGGCCTATGTCCAGCAGTGGACTAGGATAGGCATCACACAGTTGCCCGCGCTTTTTCAAAGTAAAATTTAAACTGTTAATTTTAGTGATCTTATGTAAGAACCATTGAGACTCCCCTTCAAGAGGGTGGGAACCCTCTTGTAAGAAAAAATAAGACATGGTGGACCCCCCTCCTCCTCAAAATCGTCTTAAGTAATAAATGACTGGCACCTTACTACATACAATTTATAGATTATAGAAATATGTGATCTGATTATGAAAATAAACTAAACATATAAAAAGGTAAGCACTAATAACATTAATCTTACCTAAATGCAGCTATTGATGGTCTTGTTTCAACTTCTTGCAAAGTATATATTGAGCCAATATCATCTAGGATTTGGTTCAAATAGTCTTTCTCAGGTGTTTCATTGTCTATTGTACCATTTTGTAGGGAATTGAAGAGTTGCTCTAAACTGTTTGGCCGATATAAAGCCGAGGGCAAATTCCCATCAATAGGCTGATGATATGACATATCTTTTTGTGGTAATGTTGCCGAATGCCTTTTCAGGAACATCTGTGCTTGTCCACCATGACCACCACGTAGCATCTCCAAGTAAAGATGGCATAGCAAAGGGCTCAACAAACCAAGCAATTCATTTTTAACTTTTTCCACTTTTAAGTCTTTGATGAAGTTTACCAACCTACAAAATTTTTATAAGATAACATGTAGCCAACACTTTGTTTTAAGTACTTCTCTAAATAAATAGCTACTTACTAATTTGTCTAAGAATTCAATAGTGGCTACTTACTTGCTATACTGAGTATCATATTGCCCGGGATCATTGTTTATACATGAAAATAAGATTGAATTAGCGCGACTCGCTTCACATTGAACAATGGTAGAAACAGCCATCTGTTCGGCACTTCGACTCAAAGAATTGTTGCTGTTAAATATGTTTACGTCCTGAAATAAAAATTGGGTAAGTTATTTAAACTGTTTTATATAAAAAAATAAAAATAGCCTTTTCTCTGCTGTACATGTTAAAAGTAACTTAAAATTAAAAAAATATATTTAATCACTGACATCGGCACGTGTATAATCAGGTTGTCCTTGGACATAGGCCTCCTACAGACTGGCCCATTGGTTTCTATCTGTGGCTGTATGTTGCCAACTCTCGGGTAAATCATCTTCCCATCTATTGTGTTGTCTACTTCTTCTACGTTTACCATCTCGGGGCTACCACTTCATGATATCTTTTGTCCATTTGTCCCTCTTCAACCTCATGTTTGCCTAGTCCATCTCCACTTCAGTGATCTATCTTTTCTAGTTACATCTACTACTTCAGTCTTTTTTCTTATGGCAGAGAGGCAAAGATTGTCTTTTAGTTTGATACCTAGGATACTTCTTACGATTCCTTGTTGGCATACTTTTAACTGATATGTTGTATGGTTTGAGTAGGACCATGTATGGCTACAATAGGTAAGTATTGGTAGTATGCCAGTGTCAAATACTTTATTTTTGTGTAAGCTAGGCATAGAATTGTTTTTTATTATTTGTTTCAGGGACCAGTATCATGACCATGTGTTATTAGTTTTACGCTGTAATTCTTTTTGCATTTGTAGTTCTGTTGTTATCTCTTGTTCCAAATATATATATATTTGTCAATGTAGGTATTCAATAAGTTAATTTTTTACTAAAATATTTAATTTGGAACCATTGGTCATGACTTTAGTCTATGTCAGGTTCATGGTTAACCCTGCTTTCTCACATTCCTCTGCAAGTTTTATTTGCATGTGTTGAAGCAGTCAGAAAAAACTGTTTTTTTAAATGAAGACAATTGATGTTCACTGATGAATTAGAAGAAGCATCGGCATACTTGCATGGTGTGGAGTTTGCCGTACGAAGGGGTAGATATGAGAAAAAGAAATATTTGAGCGCGACAGACATTTTATTGGGATGTTAAGTGAACCTTCCAGTAGCTTATACTCAGAAGACTAACCGGCGGTCAGAGTGGCTATACTGTGAATTTTCGAGTTAGGAAACTGTTGTAACAAGATTTATTTACCAAAACAAAGGTAGATAAAGGGTACTTACGGGATAGTTTCGACGTTCTAAGTAGGAAGTGACTGCAGCTTTGACTGCATCATTGCGCGTCTTTTTGATCAAAGACATTGATTGCAGAAATTATGTAATTTAAGGTGTAAGTAAAATTAAATATTTGTAAACAAACTTCGTCTTCATTGCATTTTACGAAAGCAAACAAACCACAAACCATCAAAGCAGCAGCACAGTAAGTCACAGACTAGCAGTAAGTAAAGTTTGACAATTAATAGTAATAGGGATGCCCGATCAGTATCGATAATTTTGAACTATGAATTACGGTAATACGATTAATATTTTTATTGTTTCAATAGGATGCGATTTTTTACCAGATGAAATCGTATGTTCAGAAGATCGTACGACGAAATTGAATAAAATAACTTTTTTTTATTTATTTGTATTAAGGTATTGCAGGCCCATATACTTTATAGTGTAATATAAATATGAAATATTATAAAACACAATTAAAATTCTAAATTTTTAATAATACGTTTATTCGGCGACGTGTAGCGCGGAGTGATGGAGTGATCAGATAATCCGCCTTTGAAACGCCGGAAAACCACACCTTTCGGCTAAAGCTCCTCTTTCAAAAAATGAGTGTGCTTATGACCACACGACTGAAGTGAAATTTCTTTAGTTGTAGTTAGGATCAAATAAATAAACTCAAAATTAAAAAGAATTAAATAAATTACTTTATCAATTAAATAAGCTAATAAATTCATACAAAGACATTATTTTTATTTTAATAATCTTTCAATCAAGTATCCGAACGCTCAATAAAAGTATTTCAAAGATATCTTGACAAAGTAAATAAAAATCATAATACTGAGGACGCAGCCTGAAAAGGAAGCAACACGTCAAGAAACAAATAAATCAGTGTTGAAACTTGTTTTATTTACATACACAAAACTTGGTATTTGTAACATGTTTCTCTACACACGCACTAGCACGTGGTTGTTGTATAAAGCCCACCATTCACTACACGCACCGCGAGCCGAACCCCGAGCCGTACCCATCCGTGGACAAATCCGTCATTGCCCACACACTACACGAGCGTCGATTTGCAGTCCAGTCGCTTGTGTACTTTGGTGAGCCTCGCGCGTATCGTTCTTCCCTACCCTACCATGTCACCGGTGCTTTCCAAACGCACAAAAGTCGCTTTAGTAGTCGGTGCAATACTTTTAACGGAGAATAAAAAGAAAAAGCGCGTTTGAACAAAGGAATGGCTGAAACAACGAACAAAATATACTCATTTAAAATTGCTGCAATGCATTCAGACCTGTAAACCACCTGTTTCTCTTTAGTTTTCTCTTTAAACAGCAGGATAAATTCTTGCCAAAACTCTTTATGATCGCCGAACGACATGTTATTATGCTCGTTTACTCGTTCGTGATACAAACAACACAACTGCAGGCCAATTATGCTCGCTAATTGTAATATTGTTTTGATGTCAATTTCACATTACGCATTATGCTTTCCGAAAAATGCGATATCAAAATGACATCAACTTCAAAATAATATCAACTTAAATGCGTATTACGTTCAACTTTTTGACGTAAAACAGTATCGCATAAACGTCAAAAAAGTGATATAGACGTGATACAGAATTAACAAGTTAAGAGGTGGTTCTGCGTGCACGCACTACAATTGACTGACAAGTTCACCGATAAATCTGTGCAAGCACACACACGTACAGATTTGTAAGGCGCGGCTGGGGTGCGGCGTGGCGCCGCACAGTGGGTGAAAAAAAGAGGTCCCCTTTCATAGGATATTTGAAAAAATAAAAATGTATATTATCCGTTTAAGGTATGCGGTTTTATTGGACATATCAGTACATTGAATAATAAAATAGTTTGGGGAATTTCCTTTTAATCTAACACCATAAAGCACGGGCTTTAGAGTTTCAAATGTATGAAAACGGAATTTGTTTTGCTCATAACTTGTATCGGTCTTCTACGGTCAAGCTGAAACTAATAGGGATTATTACCGGGTCTGTTACGAAGCCACGTGACCTTTGACCTTCACCCCGGACGGCCCCGTTCAAAAGATACGAATTTTTCAAAATGCTTATTAGGGTAATTTTGCTTTACGGGGTTATGTGTCTCAATAAACAGTTTGTTTATGTTTCTTGTCCAGCATTTAGTTATTAATACAGCGCAGATTATTATCTAATAAAACTATACATATATATATAGATAACGACACCATACAACTTAACTTTAAATAAAAGCGTCCTTATTCAAAAGATATGGAATTAATATAAATAGATAAAAGAAATAGTTTTAAGAAAAAGAAAACAAGAATACAATATTGTAAAGAATTACAATGAAGTCCTTTACAGCCTACAATTTAATCTTTTGTTTGACAATCGCTTAAAAGCCGCGCGCCATTAACGAGAGCATCATTACATATAAACAATACAAACTCTATTGTTGCAGGTTTTGAGGAATTCAAAGGGTTACCCACAGTCATTACCTGCCGTTGTTTGCCTATAATAATTACTGATTATTTGCTTTTATTGTGGGTAGGTGAATAAATTATACGTTGTTATTATTATTATTCAACAATGACTTCGATTATAATAAATACGGAGTACACCTGTATTTCATTTCACTTATCATTATTGATTCGTACCGTAACGTTCTCTTTACTCAAATTTTAAGTTGCTCAGAATGGAAGGGCTTGTGTCTAATCTCGACGTATTCTCATATGAGGCAAAAATCTTTTAGTGCCGACATGTTATTTCAAAAAGTACTCGATTCAGTGAGATTTTCATTATCTGAAGAACAAAAGACAACTCTTAAAACGTTTTGTGCTACATATACGAGTAATCTTAAACGCAAATGGAAGTCAGCTAATTACACACAAGGGAATTTTATAAAGAAGTTTGCTGACTGGTTGGACCAAGAAATAAAATGGCCAGAGTTTGTTTCACTAGACATAACTGAAGAACAATCAAATATTATGACGAGTTTTGAAGATCCTTCAACAAGTATTTCAACAGTAACAAGACCTAGTTTATCAACGGAATGCACTGTTCCTCATAGTGTGGCTGTGTCGACATCAACCGCTACATTTAGTCCTCGAAAAGAATTTGCCAATTTGAGTCCACTGCAAAAAAGAAGAAGAACTGAAAATCTCATTGCCGAAAACGATTTTGAGACACTTGCTTATGCCCTGGCTAGGAAAGCGGAAAATGAAAACCAAACGGACTTTGTAGAATTAGTGAAGCATTTGATTAAAAAGCCTGAAGATGCGCCAATGCTGCGAGCCTGCCTGAAATCGACGAAACGAACTTGTCATACCGATAAGGCACTCGGTATTTCAATATCACTGAAATTATCGAAATGGCAGTATATTACATTGAGGCAGACAATGAGAGACATGGGGTGTGATATACTTCCATCGTATGATGCTTTGAAGCAAGAGAAGAAGGAAGGCTACGTTGAAAAAGAAGACATGGTAATAACTGAGACTGAAGTTAAACTTAAACTTCAGTCTATTTTAGATATTACGGTCAAGAGACTATTAAAAACTCTGGAAACTGATTTAACTGGCAGTAATTCGACTCTTATCAGTAAATGGGGGTTTGACGGTGCATCTGGGCAAAGCAACTACCAACAAAAAATTTACGGCGATGATTCAAGCATCTTCATGTGTTCATTTGTGCCGTTAAAACTGGTGAGAGATGGTACTGATGAAATAATATGGGAAAACCCCAAAGCGTCTTCAACGTTTTACTGTCGACCCATTTATTTTAAGTTTGCTAAAGAGAACGATTTGAATGTTAAAGAAGAAATGACTTCAATTGATACGGAAATTGCTGCTCTACATCCAACTGTTATCGATGGTGCAAATGTAAAACACGTTCTGCATATGACGATGATTGATGGTAAAATAACTTCACATTTATCAGATACATCCACAGCTACATGCGATATATGCAAAGCAAAACCAAAAGAAATGAATGATATCGACAAGGTTACTCAGAGAACCCAGTCTGTAGACATGTTTAAGTTCGGTCTGTCTTCCCTCCATGCACGAATTAGATGCATGGAATGTATCTTACATATTGCTTACCGTCTCGACTTCAAGAAATGGCAAGCTAAGGGCGAAGATTTGAAGCAACAGTTAAGCCAAAGAAAAAAGGCTATTCAAGAACAATTCCGGACTGAAACGGGGCTACTTGTGGACGTTGTTAAACAAGGGGCTGGTACAAGCAACGATGGAAACACAGCAAGAAGATTTTTTGTTAATCCTCAAATTACTGCTCAAATAACGGGTGTTGATGAAGAACTCGTTAGAAGATTTGGAGTGATTCTTCAGGCTATCTCATGTGGAGAGTTTGTGGATGTGGAAAAATTCCGCCAATATTGTGCTGCTACAGCACGCAAATATGTCGAGCTCTATGAATGGTATTATATGCCCTCAAGCGTGCATAAATTACTCATTCATGGTGCCGATATAATAGAGCACAATAACTTTATACCAATCGGCAAGCTCTCTGAAGAGGCCTCTGAAGCTCGTAACAAAGATTTTAAAAACTTCAGAACCTTCCACTCGCGTAAATCTAGCAGGATTGCAACAAATGAAGATATTATCAATAATTTGTTAATATCGTCTGACCCATACCTATCAAGTTTCAGGCCTAAAATATGTCAACGATATAAACCTCTCACAAATGAAGCTAAATCATTATTATTAACTTCTTGTGAAGATAAGGAAAATATAGAGTTTGTAGATGTAGGTAATGTATCTGATTATGACTTTGATTAGTATGTGTTCTTTCCCTCAAATCAAATTATATCAAACTTTGTATTTTTATTTTTTTGTATCTTTGTATCATATTAATATAAACAGTTTACATATTTAAGAACTGTTGTAGCCAATTTGAGTTCTACTAATCTTTTATACTTTAGCTTGTATGTGTGTAGTAATTTATACAGTTGTGGCTTCCTTATTATGCATTATTTAATTTATGATATCAAGCTTAGTTAGTAATTTAAGTTTTGTAAATAAAAATATTGATGTTAATAATTTTGTTTTATTCATAATGTAAATAGTTTATTTTCTCGTTTGGCAGTAACATATCAGAATCTCCCTTACTACATTTACTAATATTAATAACCAGCTAGTTTATCTGGAAAAACACTTTGTTCATTTTAAGCTTAGTCAGTTAAAGTTCTAGGTATCCCAAAATAAACATATTTGATCAAACCCTTTCTTAGATAGACATTGGTGTCGATTCTGGCAGGATTCTCTAAACTTAAAACTAAATTTAACATCAGTCTGTCCTTTTCATTCTGTATAGAGAATAACAAAGATACACTGTTGTCAAATTTAAGTTTAACTTTAGAGAATCAAGCCAGAATCGACATCATTGTAAGTGTAAGTATGTTTGTTTGACAAAATTAATTATTATAGGCAAACAACGGCAGGTAATGACTGTGGGTAACCCTTTGAATTCCTCAAAACCTGCAACAATAGAGTTTGTATTGTTTATATGTAATGATGCTCTCGTTAATGGCGCGCGGCTTTTAAACGATTGTCAAACAAAAGATTAAATTGTAGGCTGTAAAGGACTTCATTGTAATTCTTTACAATATTGTATTCTTGTTTTCTTTTTCTTAAAACTATTTCTTTTATCTATTTATATTAATTCCATATCTTTTGAATAAGGACGCTTTTATTTAAAGTTAAGTTGTATGGTGTCGTTATCTATATATATATGTAAAGTTTTATTAGATAATAATCTGCGCTGTATTAATAACTAAATGCTGGGCAAGAAACATAAACAAACTGTTTATTGAGACACATAACCCCGTAAAGCAAAATTACCCTAATAAGCATTTTGAAAAATTCGTATCTTTTGAACGGGGCCGTCCGTGAAGGTCAAAGGTCACATGGCTTCGTAACAGACCCGGTAATAATCCCTATAAGTTTCAGCTTGACCGTAGAAGACCGATACAAGTTATGAGCAAAACAAATTCCGTTTTCATACATTTGAAACTCTAAAGCCCGTGCTTTATGGTGTTAGATTAAAAGGAAATTCCCCAAACTATTTTATTATTCAATGTACTGATATGTCCAATAAAACCGCATACCTTAAACGGATAATAAACATTTTTATTTTTTCAAAAATCCTATGAAAGGGGACCTCTTTTTTTCACCCACTGTGCGCCGAGCCGCGAACCGCACTCACCAATACATTCACAAGCGGATTTGTCCGCGGACTTGTCGCCAGCGACAAATCCGGCGGATGGGCGCGCCTGCACAGATTTATCGGTGAACTTGTCAGTCAATTGTAGTGCGTGCACGCAGAACGACCTCTTAACTTGTTAATTCTGTATCACATCTGTATCACTTTTTTGACGTTTATGCGATACTGTTTTAAGTCAAAAAGTTGAATATAATACGCATTTAAGTTGATATCAAGTTAATATCATTTTAAAGAGTTGATCATATTACGCTTAATTTGATGTCATTTTGATATCGCTTTTTTCGGAGAGCATAATACGTAATGTGAAATTGACATCACAACAATATCACAATTAGCGAACATAAATAGCAAATTGTATCTCTTCTACAAGGGGTTTATCTCTTCTACGCATGTCCTCGGCATGAGCACGTTCTAAATAGTCCATTACTAACACGAAACGAGCCATTTCACTCTTTTTTATTAAAAAATAAAGGAAGTTGATACAGAAAAACCACCTCCTAACTTGTTAAGTCTGTATCACATTTTTGACGTTTATGCGATACTGTTTTCTGTCAAAAAGTTGAACGTAATACGCATTTAAGTTGATATCATTTTAAAGTTGATGTCATTTTTGTTATTTGATGAATAAAAATATCCGGATCATTTAAAACTTTGTTTAATTGTTATAAACTCCTTTACATTTTAATCTAATCAGAGGCACGTTCGCAACAGAGAGAGAAAAGTTGCCAGTACAAACATAGATTATAATATGAACATATGACCACAGATAATGAAATCTTACCACCCCCCCTCGATTTTTAGTCATGTTTCTTATTTAATTATATAAAATATGACTAAAAATTGCCTTTAAACAAAAAGATAAACAATGATATACAAACAGTTTTTATCTAGGACAACTATTTACTTTAACTTTTACTTTTCAAGACTTTACTTTGTATTAACTTTTACATTTTTCAATTATTAATTTTAACAAAAACAATTAACTCTTATGGACAATTTATAATACTATTTACCACAATGTTACAATTTTAAATGAATTATTTTATATTCAGCTCATTTTTCATATTAACAAGTTTTTCATTTGACAAAGTTTTGGTTAACATATCTGATAAGTTATTATTAGTAGGAATATAATCAACACAAATTTCTTTTTTAAAAATAAGATCTTTCAAGTAATGATATTTAATATCAATGTGCTTGGCTCGCTTACTATTTTTTCGCTTACTATATTGTCCATGTACAGTATGCACTTCACTTCACTATCGAGTCCATTTAAGTCACTGAATAGTCCTTTCACATGAACTAACTCACTTGCACTGGTAGCTGCTGCAATGTACTCAGCTTCAACTGTCGACAATGCAACACAAACTTGCTTCCTTGAGAACCAAGCTACAACACACCCATTATATAAAGTTATTGATCCAGAAACACTCTTTCTGTCAGTGTGATTTGCTGCCCAATCTGCATCTGAAAATGTTTCTATAATATTACTGTTACCTGTCCCTTTTCTTTCGTATAACAATCCATTTTCCTGAGTTCCTTTCAGGTATCTTAAAATTCTTTTTCCTTGAATCCACAAGCCTTTTGTGGGTCTATCTAAATACTGACTCAGATAAGAAACAGCATATGATATGTCTGGTCTAGAAACAGTAGCCACAAACATAAGACTTCCAATCAGCTGTATATATGGAATGTCTGGTAAAACTGTCACTTTCATCTAATTGAAATCCTTTTACTATATTTATACTTTATCTGTACTTTTGCAATCAATCATATGAAATTTTTCTAGCATCTTATTTATTTGTCTTTTCTGTGTTATCTTCAATAATCCATTATTTTTCTGTATTTCCATACCAAGAAATGATGTAGGGAATCCAAAATCTTTTACATGAAATTCAGACTCCAGGTATTTTACTACTTTATTGATATTTTCATCTATTCCAATTAGCAACAAATCGTCAACATATATTACCATCCATACTTTTATTTTCTCTCCCATATATAAGCAAAAATCATGTTGTGATCTTATGAATCCAATCTTTTCTACATAACTATTAAATCTTTGATTCCAACATTTTGGACTTTCCCTTAAACCGTATAATCCTCTATTTAATTTTAATACTTTATTCTTTGGTACTTTAATTCCTTCTGGTGCCTTTATGTAAACTTCGGATTCTAACAAGCCATTCAAAAATGCTGTGGGCACATCAAGTTGCCTTATACTCCAGTTCATTGATATAGCTTGAGCCAATAATGTACGCACTGTAGATATCCTTGCAACTGGTGCATAATTTTTGCTAAAATGATCCTCTCCTTTTATTTGATAACCTCTTACAATTAATCTGGCTTTCTTTAGACCATTTTCTTTTGTTTTAAATACCCATTTTGTATCGATTGCTTTCTTGTTTTCTGGTAGGTCTGTTTCTGTCCAAGTATTCATTTTATCTAATGCTTCTAGTTCAGTTTTAATTGCTTTTTCCCATCCATTGTTAATTGCTTCACTGTAATTTGTAGGATCATCTGTAGTTACTAAACAATAAGCTTCATACATCTCATAATCATTCATGTAGTTTGGTTGCTTTATTTCTCGTCCTTTTCTAGTAGTGTATTTGTTTGACTCAATTTCATCTTGATTTTCCTGTTTATTTTCCATATTATCTTCTATCTCAATTTCAATATTATTACTTGTTATTATATTCTCTTCATGTTGTATATTTTCTTTCTTTAATTTATTTTCTTCTTCTGTATATGTAAAATCTGTTTCATCAAATCTAATATCTCTGGTAGTTAATACATTATCTGTCACAGGGTCCCATACTTTGTATCCAGTTCGCGAATACTCAACCATCCTTACAGGGGTAGCTCTTTGATCCAACTTGTCCTGTCTAGGTATATTTACCATCCAGCCTTTACTTCCAAATATTCTCAACTTATTCAATATAAATTCTCTTCCAAAAACTTTTGCTGGTATTTTAAACTGTATTGCTTTAGATGGACATCTGTTTACTAAATAAGTTGCTGTCAGTACTGCTTCACCCCATAGATGATGAGGTAAGTTAGATTCATCCAATATCGTCCGAGCTTTATCATAGAGTGTTCTATTCATCCTCTCACTTTTGCCATTCATCTGTGGACTGTATGGTAAGGTATATTCCAGTATTATGCCTAAATTCTGACAGTACTTCTTAAAATTATTAGACGAGTATTCACCACCGTTATCACAGCGTAATCTCTTTATTTTAATACCCTTTTCTCGTTCTATTTCTTTAATATAATTTATGATATTGTTTTCCGCCTCTGACTTATTTTTCAGTAAGTAAGTCTGTGTGAAATGTGAATAATCATCGATTATGGTCTGGAAAAATCTATGACCTTCTTTAGTTGGAATCCTTGCTGGTCCAGCTACATCCGAATGTATGAGTTCACCAATTTGTTTTGATTGACTGTATGTAATTGGTTTAAATGGTAGTCTAGTACTCTTATTAGTCATACAAGTATTACAAATATTTTTATCTGATTCTAAACGCATCATCTTTAAACCCTTTCTATTTAGGTGACCTAATCTTCTGTGCCATATATTTTTATCTTCTTTCTTATTTATGTAGTGACAATAATTTCCTTCTTGTTCATTATGAAATAGTGTAAGTATATATAATTTCCCTTTTTTGTTGCCATAAAATTTTTCCTTTAAATTATAAATTTTTACTCTTTCTTCTTTAAACTGGACTGTATAACCTTTTGATATTAATTTTTGTACTGATATTAAATTATGACTTAAATTCTCTACTATTTGACATTCTATTGTTATCTTCTTTGATCGCTCATAAAACAATGTTAATTTTCCTTTTTTCTTCGATATTATAGACTCACCATTAGCAATAGGCTAGTTGACTCTTTTTGGAAAAAGGTTTTAAATGGTTAATAAATGTTCTATTAGACCGAAAAAAAATGTATTGTATTTTTTTTAAACCTAGAAAGCTACAAATCTTTAATTTTAAAATAGACTTTTCATGGACATACAAAAACGCTGTCGGCCATTTTAGTCTATATATTAGGTAAACAAAAACTCGTAAACACGTAGAAAATTACTTTTAACTGAGTTTATAATAAAAAAAAACATGATTTCTAATAAATACCACGAAAAATAAAGTAATTATCATTACTGTATTGTACGAGAATATAAAAACACATCCTTGAAGACTCCAGGAAAGTTGTGGATTAAAGTGCCGAAAGAAATTAACCTACGCAACTTTATTACACTTATTCATATGTTGTATCAGTTTTATGTTTATTACTACATTGTAATACTAAATGCACTGTACTTACATAGATGCCTTGTCGTTTCTCTGCTCCGCAGAGCAGAAATCGGGGTTTAGTGCAACAAATTCACCAACCATCAATGCGTCAATTCTTGGCAGATTTGTGCTTTCTGCTTTCACAAAGCCTTCATCCATAATTTGTTTAGTCAAAAAAAACTAAGTTTACTGTTTTTTTCTTTCCTAAAGTTAAAAGTGTTTTAAGATAAATTTAGTCAGACGAAAGAATCCACCTACAGTAACACGCGAATGACATTTAGTTGTTTACCACAAGAGACGTCAAAATCATGGCGAATGTGGCGAACAGCGTTTTTAGTGTTTAAAAAATATAGACTAAAAAATATTTTTTAAAATTAAATTTCTACAGCAATCTTCTGCTTTTATGAAGTGAAATCGATATATTAAGGTTCCTTAGACTAAGCACTTTAAGAAATAAACATTTATTTAATACAATTCGACGTGAGTAAACTAGCCTATTTTAATGTATATTTCTTTATCTAAATTTTCTACATCATGCATGAACTGTTCTAATTCTTCTTTCACATAGTGGTGTGTAGCTCCAGAGTCAATGACGAACTCTTCTATTCCTTTATGAGAACTTGTTGTGGCTACAAATATACTATTTTGATTCTCTTTACTTTCTATTTCTTCACTCTCTGTATAGTTGCTTATCTTTTGTTCCTTTCATAATTATTTATATTACCTCTTGTATATTTTCCTCGACCTCTATATGACTTATTGAAGTTTCCTTTTGGTTTCTTACATTCATAGGACTTATGTCCTTTTCTGCCGCACGTGTAACATGTCAAAAAACTTTTCGCTTCATTAATTGTGTCTTGCCCATAGTTATATTTTAATTTCAATTCCGCATCTAAAAGTCTAGACTTTACTAACTCAATGGTAATATCACTCATTGTTTCTAACGCAGTAATAACGACATCATACTCGTTTGGCAATGTTAATAGTAAGTGACAAACCTTATCTGATTCATCCATTTTGGATCCACTGGCTTCTAAGTCCGCCATCGTTGTATCAAATTTTAAGAAATGATCTTGTAATTTATCTGAATATTTCGACTTCATTGTTAATAGTTTCTTTCTTAAGTGCAAATTGTTAAACACGCTTTTTCTTTTGTATCTCCCAAACTAAAACATTGTTAACATTATGTAATCAAATATATATTATAAAAACGGGATATTTACCACGTGTTTTACTCGTTGTGAGCTCCTGATTTTTCAGCAATTTAAACGGTCTATCAAATTATTTTTAGGAACACCGAGATAGAAAAGAAAGCACTTGTTATGTAAAAAGAAACTTTATTGTTTACATATAAATGTTAGTGTCTTAATATTATGTATGAGGTTAATAACATACATTAATATACATAAATCGCGCAGATTAATGCTTAAAATAAAAATATAATAGACTAATATTGCTATTTCTTCTTTCAAATGTAAGTATTTCATTCATAGATTGAGTAGGTATTTAAAGACTGACAGAGTGAGGAAAAGAGATATCATGCCAATCCTATAACGTAGAAAGAGACGCAACGAAAGGTACATCCTTTCGTCTAATAATATATTTTTAGCAAGAGCCGCAGCGCCCTGTCAAGTCGTACTGAGATAAAATTTATTATGAAATTCTGTGAAACTAACTCGACACTTTTATAGATATTTTTTTGGAACAGTAGCGATAGGTACTCTGTCTATCTTTACATCCTATATCTATGGTTTCATTTGACATCGTGGTTTACCTACAATGCGAAGAAATGGCACTACCGTGCAGCCTAAGAAATACAAGAAGAAATTCGTCACGATCATTAAGTTCTCGGTAGCATAGCAATTAGTGCATCCACCCAGACAGCAGAAAATGCAGGTTCAAGTCCTGCCTGTAATTCATTTTGTAATAATTTTGGTTATCGTAATTTAGTTTCAAAAGTTTATTTGTATAGTAGTTCTGTTAACGGGTTTCAACTGTATCTATATATATAAAACTCAAAGGTGACTGACTGACTGACATAGTGATCTATCAACGCACAGCCCAAACCACTGGACAGATCGGGCTGAAATTTGGCATGCAGGTAGATGTTATGACGTAGGCATCCGCTAAGAAAGGATTTTATCAATTCTACCCCCAAGGGGATAAAATAGGGAATGAAAGTTTGTATGGAACTTTGTAAATTTTAAACCGATCGGGCTGAGACTTTGCATGCAGGTATAAGAAAAATCACGGCATTCCTAAACTTTGTTAAACTAGTTTTTTATATAGTCATAATTTTTATTATATTAGCATTTGTAATGGAAAGTGACTTTATGAGTTACCTCATATTGAAGTCATTTTTCAATTTGACGACTCTGTATACAATACAGGGAGAAAAAATGGTTGCCTGTAAAGTCGGTTTTACGGGCGAAGATTTTACGTGACAACGTCTTTTTCTCGGTAGAATATTTATTGATATGAATATAATTAAATTGCACAATAGGAACAAGGAATTGAATGAAAATAAGAATTGCACAAATTTTAACTATAGAAATATATTTTGTTTACTAAAACATTGTACATGTAAACTTAAACTTAACACGAGAAACTCATCGTAACGTTACCGAGCGTTACACTTTTTCATAAGTGACTCCCAGCCGCAACCTAATTTAAGACGTTGTCACGTCAAAAAACAGCCCTTGCTGAGTTTCTTGCCGGTTGTTCTCAGTACAAGGTCTCCCGCCGTAGATTTGCGAACCGATGGCGTAGCTTTTCGACATTCACAAGTGCTTGTAACAGCCTAGACTGAATAAACGATATTGAATTTTGAATTTTTTGAATCATAGATGAATGTCATTGTGTATAATACAACAATTCAGCTCTACACCGAAGCGAAGCGAGGGCGGACCGCTAGTTTTTAATATTTCTTCTTTACAGGCTCCGGTTTGAACGAAAACCAAACAACGTGTGCACTGCACACAGTACTGGAAGGTGATGGGTCCCTAATTGTTATCCCCTTTGCAGTATCGAATAATTAAAACCCAGTCATCTCTACGGTTTCTATTTCTAGGAAACCTATTAGAAAGAAGACAAGACTATAATTTATATAAAATATTCTATGAATAATCTTTTCCTTTTGGGATATGGAACCCTAAAAATTTACGAAATCTTATCTTGCCTAGTCACAAATGCAAGAAATACAAATTTCCCTACTTTTAGGGAAAATTTCCCGTAAATAAAGTAGCCACACAGTTGTATTTTTGTTTACAATTTCCTTGTAAATAAAATATAATATAAAAAAAATATCAAGAATCGTCAATACTTAAGCATAGTAGGTGATTCCTTGTGACTTTTCAAATTTACTCGTGTAGTTTTTAAAAGATTTCACCACAGCAATTGAACGTGTGACTGCCGCTGTCACGCGAGTTCAAATGGCAGCGGATTGTCCGACCTGGTGCATTAGTGTGAGTAGGGATATTCGATATACATCGATGCATCGAAAACATCGATGTTTGCAATGAAAAACATCGAATCGATCCGATGTTTTGAAAAGCTTTCAATATACTCGATGCATCGATGTTTTAAAGAAACATCGAATTGGTAATAGAGTTTGACCACGTAGTGATTATCACTACGTGGTCAAACTCTATTACCCTCTTTGATTTGACCTCAGTAAAAAAACTTAAGTTTGACCACTAAAATTTTACTTATTACTATTATGAAAGCATCATTATTCCGAATTCTCTGATATGGACCCAATGTTGGCAGCATTGCGCAAGAGTGCAGTGCAGTGACAATAAAAAATAACTACGAGTTTCTATGTTTATGAACATTTATTTTAAATACTTTTTCTTTCTTTCTTTCTTTAGTTTTGTGAAAGAAACTAAGATTGAAGTATACTTCTAATATTCTTTTGACAGACGTAGCAAAAATTTTGCGGGTTATTTAGTGTTTTTTTAATTAGATCTTTTGTAAAAAAATATAATACAGATTTTTCTGACACATGGCTTTTACTTGTATTTACTTTTACCTACTCATTATGAAAGGAGTTAATTCTTTTATTTTATGAAAGATTAATATATAAACTATAATAAAATTATGGATTAAGGTCTTTTCATAAACTTCAATAGTATTTTTTTTTACTATGAAAGAATGACCTCTCTTGAGATGGGTCACTTTCCATCTAAGTAATTTAGTATATAGTTTGTAATAAATTTTCAGAAAAAGTACTCGATGTTTAAAATTCATCGATGTTTTCATCCGATACATCGAATGACATCGATATACATCGATGCACTATGCAACGATACAGTTGCGATGTATCGAATCAAACAATACATCGATGTTTTTTCAGAGTGGACACCCCTAAGTGTGAGTGTAGGTAGTGTACAACACACGATTTTGTCTGACCTACTTGTCATTGTCATGCTTCACATGATTTGCCTTTGATATTACGTCCGTCTTTTTTTCAGGTCCGTGTTTAATTGTTATAAACTCCTTTACATCTTAATCTAATCAGAGGCACGTTCGCAACAGAGAGAGAAAAGTTGCCAGTACAAACATAGATTATAATATGAACATATGACCACAGATAATGAAATCTTAACAATTTTGACATCGCATTTTTCGGAGAGCATAATGCGTAATGTGAAATTGTCATCAAAACAATATCACAATTAGCGAGCATAATTGACCTGCAGCTGTGTTGTTTGTAGTTGCTTTCCAACTAATGCGACTCAGTGCCGCACAATGCCGAATTATGCCGATGCTTAATTGGAACGTGAATTAGTTTTCAAATGCGCTATGAGTGCGCTAAGTTCAGTGATGAAAAAAAAGTCAATGTTTGTACCTTCATCCATACTTATATTTATTTTTTTAACAGTTTGAATTAACTTTGATTGTTTAAAAAAAACTATTTAATGAAACGAAAGCTTTAATAATTTTTCAACAATAAATAATATTACTTACATTATACATAAAACATTTCGATCAATGCCAACTTAAAGAAAAAACACTTGTTAATTTTCTGTCTCTAAGTTGGTACGATTGCACGCATCACACGAAAGCATCACTTTTGAGAGTGCTCAATTGTGCGAAGCGTTGCTGTAGTTGGAACACTCAACGTTAAGCATTATGCCGCATAATGCGCTATAATGCTGTAATTGGAAAGCTACCAATATCACGAACGAGTAAACGAGTATAATAACATGTCGTTCGGCGATCATAAAGAGTTTTGGCAAGAATTTATCCTGCTGTTTAAAGAGAAACAGGTGGTTTACAGGACTGAATGCATTGCAGCAATTTTAAATGAGTATATTTTGTTCGTTGTTTCAGCCATTCCTTTGTTCAGACGCTCATTTTCTTTTTATTCTCCGTTAAAAGTATTGCACCGACTACTAAAGCGACTTTTGTGCGTTTGGAAAGCACCGGTGGCATGGTAGGGTAGGGAAGAACGATACGCGCGAGGTTCACCAAAGTACACAAGCGACTGGACTGCAACTCGACGCTCGTGTAGTGTGTGGGCAATGACGGATTTGTCCACGAATGGGTACGGCTCGCGGTGCGCGTAGTGAATGGTGGGCTTAAGTCCAAAGCCCACTTAAAATAGTATTCTTCGGTCCATTTCGTCTCGCTTAGTCGCTCGGTCAGTCAAGACAAGCAAGTCAGTCAGTAGTTAAAGGTAGTTAGATTAAACTGCAAATCGAATCGACACTATTTATTTATTTAATCTTTATTGCCTTATATGCAAATGGCGGACTTAATGCCAATATGGCTTTCTCTACCAGTCAACCGGAAAGAAAGAGCAGAGCGAATATAACGGCAAAGAATAAAAAAAAAAGAAATATCCACTATCTATCCTCTTTGCTTTTTGCTAAGTCGCAATTTGGTAATTTGTCCTTATAATTGTTTGCACCTTGGTAAAATAATAACATTATTAAAACAAAGTTATGTAATTAAAATTAACACAGGAGTGGGAAAGACAACGCGGGTGAAGATGTTGATCCAGTAATGGATGCTAATGCAAAAATACATACTCTATAGTAAATAATGTATTTTTTTTGGTAAGTTTTACCTAACTCGTGTTACTTTCTCTTATTAAAATATAAAAACACTGTTGAACTGCTGGTTACAATACAACATAAATTTAATTTCCTATATACTATATAATGCGTACTTATATGGTATACCTAGTAAACTATATTTATGACGCAAATATATCTATAACTATCGTAGCGTCCTCGGTACCTACCCTTAGATTAAAACAAAAAGGGTAGATACGGCACTAACCTCACAAAAGTGATCCGCATAAATTGTGGCCCAAGGCCACAATCGCTTTAGTCACAACTTGACATGCAAATGACGTACATGTGAACGTCAAAAAGAAATATTGCTAAAATTTTGCGATTATATGATAAAACAATGCCTAAGTGTTGTTTTAAAAAGTGCTCAAATTGCTCAAGTACTAAAAATAAAACCGACGGCATCACTTTTCATTCGTAAGTACTATAAAATATATTTTTTCATAAAAATGCTGTTTGTTTTGAATCTTATTCGGTATTTGTTATTAAGAAAAAGACAACAACACTTGTAAACGTTTGTATGAGGGAGAAAAAGCATAAGCGCGAATACTTGCCATTGTAATGTCAGTCGAGAGTAAAAATTGGGTAGAGTCAACAAAAAAAATATTTCGTAATTTTTTTTGGAATATTAATTTATGTAGGTAAGATATCGATATCGATTATGATATAAAAGATATCGAAAAGAACCATTTATAAAATAAATATAATTTAAATGTAAATATATTTTTTACGTTTATTTCAGACCGAAAATAAAAATAACAAAATAGAAAAGTTTTTTTTTGTTTTTATTCATTTAATTTTTTATGTATGCAGTTATCCAGAGGCAGAGTGAAAGAAACATTTTTGAGTAATTACTTTATTCATTATCTATAATAAGAATGTCATTTAGGAACAGTGCAGGAGCGACGAATCCGGCGTGCCTGGCATAGCTTAGGTACCATATAATGGATAATATGTGAGCACAAGTTCCTATGGTACGTCTACCAATTAGACATGTACAATAATGTTGAATTATATTATTATAATTCATTATATAATTAATTATTCAATTGTATTAGTCAATTATATTGACGACCTCCTTGGTCGAGTGGTTTGTACGCCGGGTTTCATGGTGTCGCCGACTCGAGAGGTCCCGGGTTCGAATCCCGGTGGGGGCAGATGTTTGTGTGATGAATACAAGCATTTGTACTCCAGTCACGGATGTTTAATATGTATTTCTATATAAATATATTTATATATGTACAGTATATGTATTCTATCCGTTACCCTAGCATCCCATAACAGAAGCCTTATAGTGCTTACTTTGGGGCTAGGCTAATAATTGGTGTGAGTGTCGGAAATATTATAAGAAAGAAGATCAGAGAAAGATATAAGAAGGAACGAACGTAGTCTCACGCGCAGTACTAACGATCGACTAATGCGCCCGCGCGCCCCAGCGGCCACGCGCCAGCGCCTTCTGTCTACCTGCCTAAATACGGGCGGGAGAGGAGATGGCATCCCGCATTCAACTCTGTACTTGATTCAGTGACTCGATTTCCCTTTTCGGTTCTGTAATAATAAATAATGGTAATAACGATTCATGCAAAAATGGTTCTGGTATTTTCTGGAAAAACTAAAAACGGACAACAAATATCAGAATGCCGCCATAGTAAATAATATTCTACATGAAAAGAGGAATTCAATGATATATCACTCATTGCTATTGATACCAAACACCAATTGGATACCAAAATGCCCGTCCTCCTTTAAAGTATGGTTTAGATTAGATTTATAAAACAAGCAATTCATGCTTAGAAGAGAAATATAATAAGTGTTTCGGATTAGATTCTTTTAAATACTATAGACGATGAAAATTTCCAAATCCAGCAGTACAAGGTATCTTAAAAAATTGTTGACGGTATCGTATAAAAAACCTACTTTTAGTAGGTACGCTTGTTAACTGATTTTTTATCAGGTGATATAATAATGTGTGTCTGATTTTAACTTTTTTAATATTATTTTAGATTTCTTTTTATTTATTGAACAATCAGTTTATGATTGGTATTGAAATATAATAAGTGTAAAGTTTCTAGTAAAAATTGTATCTCGATTAGATTCTTTTAAACTCTGAATACAATAAAAATGACCACATCCAGCAGTATAAGATACCTTAAAAAAATGTTGACGTTATCATGTAAAAAACCTACTTTTAGTAGGTATACTTGTAAACAGTTTCATTCCCTCAGCTTTTCAAAGTAGATTGAAAATTGCTCAATGTGGAATTTTTTTATTGAATTTTAATAAAAAACTTATATTTAATAAAAAATACTTTTATTTTTTTCTCTGACGCTACTCTGTAGTGACGTCGAGTACTGGTCGCGTGATTGGTCGGTAGCGCAGTGACGCGGATCTTGCCGTCCCGTTCGCGCTGCCGTTGAAACTTATATTGCTGTTTCGTTCGTTCGATTGTATCTTTACAAACAGGTGGATGTGTGAGTGTTGCATATGTAGTAAAGTGGGATCAGTTTTTGTTTGATGCAAGTAAGAGCGTACCGTATCTACCCTTTTTGTTTTAATCTAAGTACCTACCTACCTACCTACCACATTTTTTTATTGGTTAAGTTCTCCCTTTTCAGGGAAGGCAAAGGGAACAATGCCCATACAGCCTAGTCTTAAGTTAAATTATTCTGTTTTTCTTTTCACATTAGAATGTCGGTGTGACGCATTCTAATGTTTCTTGAAGTGTTTGGCACGAAATATATCGAGCTGGCTTTTTCGATAAGCTTCTGTGAGGTAGTCAATACTACAATAAAATTCTCACGTCCACTTGACCGGAATAGCGTATATTTTGAGGATTCTACTAATTCTTCAGTTGGCACGCATGCAGTTGTAACACAAAATCACACCAATTTTATTTCACAATATTCACTATGAACGAATTTAAGAATAATTAAAATAAGACGCCAACCACACTCGATGAAATTCCGCCAACAACCTCCTACCTACCACATTATCAGACATCTTGTAAACAATTGATTGGTACTCTGTGCAACTGATACTTGATAGGATACTGACCTAATCTAATATTAACAATATCTGAAAATCATAACGCGGATGGAAACCAACTTCCCACCAAGGTCACCTTGGTTGGTACGCTGTATTACATCCGTCTAGAATAGGTCTAACTAGGGCTGCCATCCGTCCGGGTTTCCCCGGATTTGTCCTAGTTTACGGGGCGTCCGGGGAGCGTCCGGGCGGGGTTTCATTTGTAGCCCGGGTTTAAAAATTTCCTGTTTTGGGTTGCCAACTAATCCGTCAATTTAAATGTCTTTGAAAATAAATAAATCTTTTCTCTTTCAAAGATCAGGGGGCCCTTCGCTTAACGTAAATGCATTGGAAAACGCTAACGCTTTCGATTTCATTTTGTTATTTCTGACCGCCGAAGGTTTTCAAATACCTCACTCTCATTTTATTTGATATTGTTATTACCAATGCAAAAGAAAAAAAAGAGCGCGGGGCATTTGAAAACCTCAGGCGGCTAGAAAATAACAAAATGAAATCGTAAGCGTTAGCGTTTTCCAAAGCATTTACGTTAGGCGAAAGGCCCCCAGGGGGCCAATCGCCTAACGGAAATGCTTTGGGAAACGCTAACGCTTACGATTTTATATTGTTATTTCTAGCCGCCTGAGGTTTTCGAATACCTCACGCTCATTTTTTTTAATATTGTTATTACCAATGCAAAAGAAAAAGAAAGAGCGCGAGGCATTTGAATACCTCAGGCGGCTAGGAATAACAAAATAAAATCGTAAGCGTTAGCGTTTTCCAAAGCATTTCCGTTAGGCGATTGGCCCCCAGTTCTGCGCTCACGCTGTACGCAATAACAGCATTCGTTGCTATGTGGATGACAGCACTGACACTTTTTACACTGGTCGGTCAAACATCCCTCGGATGGAAGAAGAATGGTATGAAGACTTGTGTCCGAGATTGAGATGTTACTGGATCAAGTCTCAAATTGAAGCCAACATAACTTGATTGGATTAACCCAGCAAAGACACAAGTTTGTGTGAAAAAGCTTGGGTGCTTAATAGACCTAGTAAATACCTCAATCGGGTGTTACTTTACAAAGCACTGGTCCTCTGGGCTGCACCACCCCAATACCAGCTCCTTCCTCTTGACCGGATACAAAAGCGGACAGTTTGATTTATCGATGATCCTGAGCTCACTGACGCGTTGCAACCCCTTAGCATGCGCAGACGGTACAACACGCACAAGAACGCAACTGCTTATACGTGTTGTACCGTCTATACAACGGAGAGTGTTCCGAGGAATTATTCAAACGGATGCCAGTGGGCAAGTTTCTCCACAGCACCACACACCGCAGAGAAGTTTAACGCCCACCATGTGGACGCCTAGCGTTCGAGCACCATGTGTTCCTTTCTTTTGCGTACCAGTAAGATCTGGAACGAACTTGCCTCAGTATTTTTTTAATAGCTATGATATGGTAATCTTAAAGAGGCGGATGAACCTTTTCGTTCAGAGCCATGGCAACACTGAGTGGCCCTTGTTGCTGCAAGTGTCCATGGACAGCAGTGACCACTTATTATGAGGTGGACTTCTAGCTGTTTTGCCTACATCAACATAAAAAAAGTTGATTTGTGATATTTTTAACTGTTTTTTATTGGTCTGTCCGGGTTTTGGGCTCCAAAATCCGGGGTTATCACGCATCTTGTCCTGGTTGCCACATCTTAGAGATGGCAGCCCTAAGTCTAACTCACATTACAACACCCTTAGTCAGGGTAATCCCTCTATATTGTACTACTCTTTGGGATGCCTTTAATTGGGTAGTGTAAATCTAGCATCACTTCATCACTTCCCGTCATTACTGCATCTTTAGCTATCTATTGTTATTATTAGGTCAGTATCCAGTATCAGTTATACAGCCGACTATCAGTTGTTTACAAGATGTCTGAGAATGTGGTCGTGTTACTGTTGCTTATGCAAATCTCAAACAATTACTGTGCCAGAAATGAGCTAAATATTTTTTTATTTAGTGGTCATTATGAATTTGTAGATTTAACTCATTCATTTGACAATGAAACTATTTATTGGCCTAATAGTCTAAACTTTGTTTTTGTAAAAAAGATCGAAGAGCTTGGAGCTGACGGTTCATGGTATGTTAACATTATTTCTGTTTATAGGTAGGTACAGCGGACGCTACGATAGTAGATATATTTGTGTCATGAATATAGTTTACTAGGCATACCTACTATATAAGTACGCATTGTATAGGAAATTAAATTTATGTTGTATTGTAACCAGCAGTTCATTGTAACACGAGTTAGGTAAAGTTTGTGGGACACTTGCGTAAGTGTCCCAAAAATTTCAAACTATATATATATATAATATTAGCGGCCGCCCGCGACTTCGTATGCTTTAACTTGAGTTTTTTGAAAATCCCTCAGGAACGTAATGTTCTTCCGGTATAAAAAGTATACTATGTCTCAATCCAGTTCAAAAACTATATGCTTGCTAAGTTTCATCCAAATCCGTTCAGTAGTTTTTCCGTGATTGAGTAACAAATATACCTACAAACTTTCTCTATAATATTAGTAGGATGTTAGTCCTGTCCTCTCTAGCATAAGCACCACGATATGATATTTACATAACACGTTTCTATCACTCTGAATAAATATAAAATACCCATTTTCCAAATTTTTGAAAATTGCTTATATTTAAAGATTGGGACAAACGAATTAACAGAAAAATAAAAATAAATAAATTAATGCCTTTATTTCTCCATTAGACCAATTAATTAAATATTTGATCTTCAGATGATTACATATCATACACAAAGTTGACGTCACACAGTAGATGTCATCGAACCTAGCGTTTTGGCGGTTTATTCAAAACTATTAAAAATTAATTCTACTTTTATTGGTTTAACGGAGAAAAAAATACATTAATTAATTTATTCAATCGTCAATAGTTTGTCCCAATCTTTTTGTCCATATAAGCAGTTTAAAAATAATTGGAAAATACCCTATTATTATCAAATTACTATGGAGTTTGACAGTTAGGTGCGATAAAAAAAGAATAATAATAATCGAGAAATATAAATCAACAAGTTTCAAAAACATTAATAATAATCATTTTAATTAATACAATAGTCCATACAATGTTAAAAATCGCTTTTATTCCATTCCGCGGCGCGGTAGTCACTATTTACGTCCGACTCGCGCACGAAGGGTTCCGCACAACAAAATGCAAAGGAAAAATAGTTTGTTAGTTTTCGTCATAACTAACAAAGTTCATAATGAATCGGCGTTTTCAGTATTTATTTGTTGTTTAAATACAGCATATAGGATATCATATACCTAAATTTCACATTCCTAACTAGTTTTGATTTTGAGATAGTCTAAAAATTACAACTTTGACCGCCCGCCATTTCTTCGTTCTTGAAAATAAAAATTATATTTATTTCTTACTTAAGAGCTTTACACAATGATGTGTCTATTATTCATTCCGTTTACGTCTAGATCGTAAACGGATTGAATAATAGACACACCCGTGACATACGGACAGACAGACAACAGAGAGACAGCAATAGGGTTCCCTTTTTTACTCTTGGGTACAGACCCTAAAAAGAACCATGTCAGGAGGACCATACATAGGTAACTAAGAGGTTCTGGCAATGAAATAGTAATGGTAAAAATGGATAAATAAAAGAAAAATAGTTCGATGACGGTCAAACAAATGTTACAATAAAATCTCTATAGCTCGACGCCAGAACAAATGTCACTAGTTCGACGGTCGAACTAATGTGGAATGTGTGAGTAAACAGAGTGTGTGCGAAAATGTAATTACTTTTAGTTATTTAATTAATTGTTAAAATATTTTTAGGTACGCCGCTAATGATTTTACAGCCGGAGAACATGGAGGCACGCATCTTGATGCACCGTATCACTTCTACAGAGGCGGTCTACATGCTGGAGAATTACCATTGGAGAAACTTATAGTGCCATGTAGGTGTTTGAATACATATTTTTTGATATATTTCATCGAGATAAAGGGTCACTTTTATTAGTTCCTGATTAGGAAGGCACAAAACTGCTTGTTTGTTCTGTGTGCGGTTTCACCCAAATCCTGCAATGTCATAAGGTTCACTTTACTTTTGACGTGTTAATTTTTTTTATTATAATCACATTACAATAATAATTTATTTTAAAAATATACACAGGTTGATAAATAGAAACATGAACATAACCAAAATAGAGTACCTACCTATTTATAGCCGAAATACTTTATTAAACAACTTTAAATTCTGTCGATAAGACAGCGAAAACATTGGTTATTGCTGTGTATGCAAGTATGTACTTATTTTACATATGAAGGGCTAAGGGGAAAAGCAGGCTTAGTCCATTTTTTCTTAAATTTTTTTTTTTGGAATCTGTGGCCACAAAAATGCTCATTTCATCTTATGGCTATCACAAAAAGGGTAAAACTCGTAGTCTTATTTTTTTTACCTACTTCTTTCGCAGACTATTATGGTGTTTTGATGAAATATCAGTTATTTATTGTTATTGTGCAATTTTTATTCAGAAAATTAATACATGTACTTGTAGTATACTATTTAATTTACTTTTAAAATCAACTGCTTCTTTAAATGAGCAGATTTTCATAGAGTCAGTCATAAAATGCTATCGTCACTTTAATTGCTTGTACTGTAAAATTTTATTAATGTGACTTAGCCTGTTTTTCCCCTTAGCCCTTCATGTCTTTTTTTCTATTCCAGTGGTCATAGTAGACATGAGTGCTAAAGTTAATGATGATCCCAACTTCGTACTTTATAAGGAGCACTTAGATTATATACTTAATGATAATAACGGGAAACCTTGCATTATTATATTCAAGTTCGGATGGAGTAAATACTTCAATGATCGGAAAAAGTATTTGGGGCTCGCAGAAAACAGCAACGAGTTGAATTTTCCTGGTAAGATATGTCTACGGGTTTATGGTAATACCTATGCAGTTTTCATATTTTTCTTTCTCATGTTCAGACTGTGACTAAAATTTATCGATTTCTATGAAAAACAACAATAGAACTATAATCGGCCGTCTGCGTCATTTCTGGGTTAGTTTTTTGATTATTAATTAGTGTTCCGTACCCAAATGGTAAAAATGGAACCCTATTGCTGTTACTCTGTCGTTTGTGTGTCCCAATGTCACGGGTTTCTAGATCGTAGATGGAATGAGTTACAGAACTGAAATTTTGGTATTTATGTAAACTGCTTGCTCAAAACCTAATATATTTAGTTAAAATTCAATGAAAACATTTTTCATTGCGGGTTCTATACATTTAAAGGAGACGATATATATATTTTTTTCACACCAGCCTATTATCACATATCATTGTCTTCTAGAGCTCGTTAAGTAGGATATAAATATAAATTTTATTAATTTTAAAAACAAAAAAGAAATAAGGAGCCGTCAGTTGTCATTTTAGGACCTTTTTTGTTACGGGGTCTATCTCAAAATCTTTGTTTAGAGTACCGTAGCTCGATCGGAAAAAACGGAACCCTTTTATGATCGATCACTGATTGTCTAAATCTTGTCCAGAGGCGAGGCAATTAGTGTACGTTGTAATATGGAGTTATAAACAAGAATTACTGAACAGCTCGAGTTGATATACAGTGACGATCCCTTACCGAGTTAATCTCTGCTACGACCTTTAAGTTACGTTTCCCTCGAAAGAAAGAAACGGCTATTCCCAACTATAATAAAAGGCTATAACTACCATACAGGTCGCGGCACATAACTCTAGCGCTGAACAAAACGCGGAGGGGATAGCTGCGCATAGATACGACTGGGAGAGCCAATTGGCGCAACGCACGCCCACCCCCGTACCTCGTTTCCCCCCTTAAGACATCTTAATTTTTACTTCTGCGCAATAACGGTCAGCGCTACAGTTTCGTGCCGCGACTTATACCCACGTTGGTAGTCGGTCACTTTTCCTCTTGGCCATGGATGGACAATGTACGTGTACGTGTTTCATTATGAAATATGTAAATATCTTTTTTTCTGCCTCGCATATCAAGCAGGTGTCACCTGCATATCGCTACTGGGTAATTTCAATTATATGTGATTTTAGCAACCGGCGTATATAGTTTACTCTCGGTTTTTCTAGTATACTATCACGTTCATTCACGTGTCACAAATTGAAATAATAAATACACAGATTTTTAATTTTCAGGTTTAAGCGAAGAAGTAGCTAAATGGATAACAAGTTCTTACAAAAATGTTGTAGGTCTTGGTGTAGACGTAGCATCAGTAGACCCAGGTTCTAGTAAACAATTTCCTGTTCATAAAATTACTTCACGACATGGGCTTTACAATATAGAAAATGTTAATTTAAATAGGGATATTCCTGGTAAGTTATTACTTGCTCACAAAGTTTAATTAAGTAGTATGCTTAATCTCAGAACCAACACACAACATTTTCCAGACCCCAAATAAGCTCTGACATTCACGACGTATGTGTTGGTTGTTGGACCGGTAAATAAAACTGCCGGAAATGCTAGAGGCTATAACATTTATATGAAGCTCATGCAACGAATTAGATACCGTCTTCTTTGTGTGTCAAACTAGTGGATATCTTCAGTTTTAATGTCGTCTAAACTTTCAAAATAAATAAGAACTATATTATAATGAAAGTCTGTGTACTGTGTAATGATCCCGGTTTTATCTTGACTAAATACAACGAATTTTGCAATTTGGAGGACGACTAACCTGCTACAGTCGTCCGTAAATTTACTGAATGAGAAAGTAGCCGGTAAACATTTTGATACTAGGCACTTTTCGGGCTAATACCCGTGGTTCCACCAACATGTCCCCTTGGTGGGTCCACGGGTATTTTTTTTTACCCGTAGTCCCACTTTCGAAAATAGTGTTCACCAGTTATCACATTAATATTATAAAGGCGAAAGTTTGTGAGTGTGTGTTTGTTACTTATTTAAGTCTACAAGGCCGGAGCGATTTTAATAAAATTTGGTATGGAGTAAGCTGACACCACATTTATGATTGATAACTAATCCCTAATAAACGGCGGGTAACGCCTAGTAACGGATAATTGTCACCATGGTCCCACCGCACTAAGTGGTAAAAATTAATTAAAAACTATAGCTATATTGTGGTGCTAGTTACTGGTGAGATTTCAGTTAGTGTAGCACTGGAAAAATTGCGCCCTTTTCACTAGCAATGGTGCGTTTTATAACCCTGCTTCATTTCCAGAATATGGATGCACTGCTTTGGTGTTGCCAATGAAAATAAAACTGGGCACTGGAGCACCCCTTCGTTTAGTTGCTATATGTCCTAAGGAGCAATAGCAGATTTTGCACGAACGTCATACAAACGCAATTCAAAAAGCACAAAACTTTAAGATAGTAAGTTGATTTTGTAAGAATTAAATGAATAAAATATCAATTTTAATGTTTTTTATTTGGAATGGTTTAATAACAGGTGGTTTTTAAAATATATCAGGTAGGCTGTAACAATACTCATATAAATTTAGTATCAAATCAACACCAAACCACAATTACGAAATTATTGGCCAATTTAAGTTCGAACTTTTACATTTTGCCATGTATCATCACACTTGATATCCAGAAAACGTATAAAAATCAACATAATATAAAAAATAAAAATTAGCTTACTTAGCAATGAAAAGAAAAAACATGGGACATTACAACTTATATCAACTATAAAATGACTATTCTAACAAATGATTTTAAGTTTGGAAAAAAACTCCCTTTTCTATGAGGTTTTTGTAAACTAAATCATTATTCTCGTTTCTCAATTCGACGATTGGCGTCTCATTTTCTACATCACGTACTTCAGCATGATATATCTCATTATTCTTTAAGAAAGTATCATTATACTCTTGGCATAAAATATTAACATCTATGTCAGGGTTAATTTTCACACCATGCAGCTTCACTTGTAGTGAGCCTGGAGGAAGTTTCGTGTAATCTTCACGTATTTCTCTTACGTCAGCCAAAGAAATAGTTTCAATATTACCATAATCCACATAGCGAACTTTTACTTGATTCTTACTCTCGCTGTACTGCAAAATAGAGGCTCTGTACCATTGGTTGTCTTCAGGGAAAAGAGCCACACAGGCTTTGTTTTCGAAGATACCGTTTAATGGAGGCATCAGTGGCCCTTCTTTTTGCAGGTTCTCAAACATTTCTTCATATAATAAATTGGTTTCGTCATCATGGATGATGTTAAGTTCTATTGTTTCAGTGGAATTGATTATAGTAATATTACATAAGAATTCCTTGTTTGTGTTTTTAGGATAAGTTGTAAAACGGTCTTCTGTGTGATCATCTTCTTCTATCAGCTCATTCCAATCTTTACCACTCATGGCTTGTAAATTGAATGAATCTTGTGACACAGAATTATCAGCAGTATCAGTATCATCCTCGATAATATAATCGGGGCCGGAGTCTGATTCAACAACATTATGTTCTCGGATGTCTCCTTGTGTGGGGGGAGGAGCGAATCTACGAACGACCGCCCTACTGCCATCAGTGTAGCAGGCCATTTCGAAGTCGACTAGGTGGTCATTTATCCAGAGTTTGTCATATTTCATTTCTATTGGTAGAACGCCATCAATTTTCTCTCCAGTTATTCTTATGAAACATTGTTTCTCAACTACCGACTTATGGATGTAGTCTAAAGTTTGTCTGTCCCATTGTGCGCCGACTGGTCTTATACGATCTAGAGCGCACTTATGCGCTTGTATAGGAATTTGGTATAGCGCAATACTTTTTCTGAGATTAGCAAACGAGCATGTTTCCTCGTTTCCATAGTCGACATAATGTATGAGGCAAGTAGAAGTCTCCTCATTTACTTCTAGGACCCTGCCTCTATAAAAGCGACTGTCCAAGAAGAACATAGCAATGCACGGTTCGCCAACTGTCCACTTTGCATACTTAGCTTTAGGATCTGGATTCTTGAAACGAACATCTAAAGCTTTACGAATAAGATCGAGTGTGTCTTGTTGAGCCATGTCATGTAGATATATGATGCCGTCGTTATCTATGTATCTGTAACACAATATACAACTTTATATTATAGTAGGGATCGCGCGACATAGTAATAAACATGTTTTATCATACATGAAGAGCCACAGGTCAATCCGAGTAATGTGCTTGACTGCTTGTTGATATCAGTATCTAACACATGCAAGGAAATGTGTGAAATTCAAATTACAGCATAACACATATTAAAGATAACAAAAACAAGTTTTGTTTATTTTTTTATAAATTTTGCCATGTCATTCGTAGGGTTTTAGATTATTGATATTTATCAGAGTAAGTAGATCGGTAGTAACGTACACCAATAAATTAGTACTGACGAATTTAACCTATTGTAAAGCTTTATAGAAAACACACATTCCAGATTGACTGGGAACTCTCCTATTACTGTTTATCTTCATACTTACGTTGGCATACCAGTAAACTCTTTATTCTGTAGTGGTTCTGGTGGCAACCAATCGGATATGAAAACTGTATTGGAGGGTTGCAGGAAATTATCAGGTTTTTCCGAAGACTCTTCATAATCGATTGGCGAATTAATGCTTTCCGAATCGGATTTGTTCATAAGTGGTTTAGTAGGCAGTGGCTCCAATTGGAGCCATTCTCGCACACAACCAGTGATGTTTAAAAATGATAATGTCTCGCTGTCAGTAGTATTTTGTTCAGTACTTGTACCCTGAAAATAAAGTCAATGTTTACTCATTGAGGTCAATCAGACATTGATATGTAACTGCGTGATTTTAATAAGAAAAGTAACTTTTTTATACGATTGTAGTGTATAGAGTCAGGATAGGCAACGTGCGAATGATACTATGGAATTGCAAGCGGCTTTGAACTACGGTGGCTTACATTCAGGTGGGCAGCATGCAAGAAGCATGTGTGCTATAATTTTTTACATATAATCAAGTTATTAGTGGATGCATTAGCTATACTGACCTCTTCTTTTGCTTTGTCTGGAATACCCAATCCCTGTTCAATAATTTTTTCGTTTAAACAACGCCATTCGGATTTGTTTGGTTCCAAAGCACCGCCTTGTACAGTATGGTATACCCAAACCTCGACAGGCATACTTTTATTCTTGAAGTTTCCATGTTTGGTTATGAACACTCTTTTGTATGCATCAAGTAATTCCTTCAGGAATTCTTTAGTTAGCGATGGCCAGTCTTCTCCGACTGCCGGTATGACACCATACAAGTGACATTTGATGGCCGCATCACCTATGGACACGAATTCCGGGGCCAATTCCTTCAGGTTAGCTAATGGCACCGTTTCGATGCAAGCGAAGTCTGAATAGAATACTTTAGCGTTTTCGTTTTCTAATTCAATAATGACGGCCCGCCGCCATGTCTGCGATTGAGCGCAAAGGCAACAGCAACGGTCGCCTTCATTCCAATCGGCTTTGCCTGATGTTTTCTTTGTAGAGTAATATTTCTGAATTTTCTCAAAAAGTTCATTGAATACTTTTTGTTGGTGTATCAATGATACGTATAACAACGATGGCGATTGGTAGTGTAACACTTTGACCTCCAATCTGAGTGGTCCCTTGTCCTTCGCCTCCAAGTCCTGTTCCTTGATTTTCTTCATTGCTTGCTCCTTCTTTAGCAAAGTCATCTCACTCTTTTTCACTTGCGTACTTTCTTTAGGTTTATCAAGAGGCGTTTTGTTAGGGATAACTTGTTCTTCAATGTCATTTTTATTAAATCTAAACAATCTGTAAATAAAGCTTTAATAAGTTGTTTACTTGATGATTTATTACTAAAATATCCCCACGATTTTGTCTGTGTGAATTTAAGAATTTAAACAATACCTAAGTATATCTGGTGATTAAAATTCCATAAAGTTTAACTGAATCCTTTCTATAGAACATAAGTTTTTGATAATGTGTACAACCATACATACCTAGCAAAATTTTCAGTAAGAAAAATGACAATGTGACTAATATTATGAATATGTGTAAAATTTAATCCAAATTCTCTCTGTGAGAGTAACAATTCAAAAATTACAAATTTTAAGATTAATAAAATGTAACAAGGACAGTTAGTTTATATTATACCTGAATAAAACTACGAATTTGTACCGGATATGAATTTTGTTGATGCAAATCTAGTCTATAATCGCGTTCGGTTCTGTCGTACAGTGTGACAATTGTGATATTAATAAGATATTAGATTTGCAAATCTAAACAAATATTTTACTAGAAAAAAAATCCACTCCCTCCGAGTATCGGACAGGATCAAATCTATGCTTTTCGGGCCAAGTCAAATGTTTGCTTTACATTTATAAATTCATAGATTTAGCTAATAATAACAATGTAATGGAGAAGTATACGCAAAGCTCGACATAGATGGCGCTGCAAACGCATGACCCAAACCACAGCCGAATATTGCAGCTGTCAAATTTTAAACGTGTTTTTTTGTTGTTAATTTTTTTAAATAAGTGGTAAAAGTGTATTCAACATGGTCTGTAATACAACTGAAAACAGATTTGAAAAGGAGAGGAGCATCTGTGCAAGGCAGAAAAGCTGATATAGTAGAAAGGCACTCCTTCTATTATTATGCTAGAATACTTATTCTCGGTACATAGATGCATTTTTCATGATTATTTTAATAGTGTATGGATCCCATTAACTTTTAGCGGGCTCATTAGACAAATCTATCTTATTTTTGCATCAGCCAGACATCACATAGAGGGAGGTTACCTCTGGCTAAAATGAGAAGTATATCGTTGGGTTTTTTTACAGACTTGAGGCATATGACCGCAATTTTAATTTTTGTGCAGTTTTTTCTGATCAAAATGAAGACATCCAGATGCAATTACCTGTCCCAGATACATACCATGGTGTAATCAGCAGCTCAGTTTTACCCCCCCCCCCCCCCCTTTAAATCAAAATATAAAATTATATTTTAGTCGGGTAGCATGCAGTTTTCTCACAACAACCAAGAATTGCACAACGCGGCATTTGTAATTTGTTTAATAAAAAGCTTTAAAATTAATATAAGCTAATAGGTATGTATTTGATAGAAGTTTTGGGTCAAGCGATTACAGCGCCCCTAGTGGGAAAATTTTGCAGATTTCTTGTCCATTGGATAACGAATATTATATCCAATTGAAACTAAGAATTTCTATGTTGATGCTATATTCTTACTCAGATGTTGTATTCTAACTAAGCTATATGTTGTTTGCTAAAAATCATTGTTAGTTTTCCAATTAAAAAAGAAAATTAATACTTTACCCGAATGATACTGCGAATTTGTATCGGATCATTTCTTTGTTGATGCAAATCTCATTATCGGGATCGGCCTTGTCATACAGTGTGACGCCGAGGGCGCCGCGATTGCGACAATCTTCCACGTGGAGCTCAAGCAAACGTTCTTCATACTTCTGTAGTAAAGCTACGGAACCCGGACTCCATTTCTTGTTGAGGGCAGTCACACCGGCCAAGTAGCACTCAGTGGCCTATAGTGAAAAAGGGACTAAGGCTTTGGATACACCTAATTCGTTATCGGCCGAACTACACGCGGGCGTCATAAGATCATGGCGGTTGTAGTAGTGTACGCACTAGGGCTTAGAAGCAGATTGCCTACAATGTATTGTGACTATAATGTTTGCTGTCAACCGTCAATTTGAAAACTTTAAATATTACTTAACTAATATACCCTTAAAAATACAAATATTTTTTTAAACTAAAAATTGAGCATAAGTACTGTATAGATTATCTTATAATTTTCAAGTGCTCCTATCAAATTACAACAAGAGATTCCAAACAAACTTGCGCATTAGGCATTAGAAACAGTGTATTTTAAGCATTTGGAATTGTAGACGAAATAACATTTGGGCAATTACAATATCTAGGCATTCATGGGTACGCAATCTGCTTCTTAGTCTATTGACGTGTAAGGCATTTTTGCAGCAGTGGCATCTTGCATCTTAGGCTCTGTGCTCATAACCGATTTTTTCGTGGAGAGGTATAATAGGTCGCGACAAAACTCTTGAGCAAAACCACAGACAATAACTTGCGCTGCAGACGTTTTTGTACGTAATATTGCTACTGCGCCGGCTTCCATGTCTACGGTCGTTGCTCAAGAAGTTTGCCCGGATATATATTCATAAGCGAGGCTGGATGTGCCTCAGAGCGCTGCAGAGCGCCAGCAGTGTGCTGCCAATATCGGGGAATAAGAGTCGCACGCGCGCCCGGCCCGGCTGATCGATGACGATGCCGCACGCCCACGGCCCTGCTGCGCCTGCCACGTATATATACTCACGAGGGCACGCTGGGTGGCGAAGCGAGGCTGGATGTGCCTCAGAGCGCTGCAGTGCGCCAGCAGTGTGCTGCCAATATCTGGCAATAAGAGTCGCACGCGCGCTCGGCCCGGCTGATCGATGACGATGCCGCGCGACCACGGCCCTGCTGCGCCTTCCACGTTGTA
This sequence comes from Chilo suppressalis, assembly GCA_902850365.2. Classification (NCBI taxonomy): domain Eukaryota; kingdom Metazoa; phylum Arthropoda; class Insecta; order Lepidoptera; family Crambidae; genus Chilo; species Chilo suppressalis. Next base: position 11,294,077 of record OU963906.1, on the reverse strand, counting down.
CTATATACTCACGAGGGCGCGCTGGGTGGCGAAGTGAGGCTGGATGTGTCTCAGAGCGCTGCAGTGCGCCAGCAGTGTGCTGACAATATCGGGAAATAAGAACAGCACGCGCGCCCGGCCCGGCAGATCGATGACGATGTCGCGCGACCACGGCCCTGCTGCGCCTTCCACGTTGTACTATATACTCACGAGGGCGCGCTGGGTGACGAAGCGAGGCTGGATGTGCCTCAGAGCGCTGCAGTGCGCCAGCAGTGTGCTGCCAATGTCGGGCAATAAGAGTCGCACGCGCGCCCTGCCTGGCAGATCGATGACGATGCCGCGCGACCACGGCCCTGCTGCACCTTCCACGTTGTATTTCTCAGTGTTCACCACGCATGCCATATCTATTAGTGGAGAAAATAAACATGTATTTAGTATTGCTACAGATGACGAAAATCACAACCTCATTAATAGTAACTATTATGAGCAGAGTACTTAAATTGCAAGATGTCATTGCTGCAAAAATACCTAACACATCAATAGACGAAGCAGCTGATTGCCTAACCGTGAATGCCTAGACCAGTGTTTCCTAACCTTTCCAATACTGCTACCCCTGTAACTTGTTAGGAAAACAGATTTTACCCCGACTTTGAAGTGTTATCAGTCCAAGAAATTCCAATTTGGCCGCTACATCTTCGTCTCTAATAATGTCATCATCAGGAGAAAATCTCGCCCCGCTTCCCACACTCAGCACTCCGCGGGCTCGCTAGCAAGAAGAAGTGCATGCTCTATTTAGTAGTATTATTATATAGTATTTTCTTATTATTTAGATTTGACCAAATAATTAGGTTCTTTGTTACCCCCGAAGTATGGCTGATTTACCCCCGGAGGGGTAATTACCCCCAGGTTCGGAACCCAGGGCCTAGACATTGTAATAGGAAATATGCATGTAATTCAAATAAGGCTCAAATAATTTATACAAACTTTATTAATTTTAAATTATTGTCCCACCATCAATATTTTTTTTATGTAAAAGGGTGGCAAACAAGCTTATTGCCCTCATTATGGTAAGCGGTCCACATAGCTTATAGACGATGAGTCACAAAAATATCACTTCCGCCGTTGCCAACCCTGACCCAATAACCTATCGCGTGGAGCCCTGGAACCTAACTCACCGACAAAAATACAACACCTCCAAAAGGAAATATTTTATTGTGGTCTTTTGAAAGGTGGACGGTACTTCCCCGGACGGAAAATCCAATAATAGTATAAATACTCCCTTATTAATAAACGCGAAATAAGCTTTGACTAGTTACACCGTGTTTTGTTCCTATCACTCTGTTCCGACTTGCACTAGATAACGGTGAATGTTTGGAGTAAAAGAGGAAGTTCAAATATATTATAATGTTTTATTATGAAGTCCACAATATAGTTCTTTATAAACTACACTAAAATTAACGTTAATGATAATAATGTTTTTACGCGTATGTTGAAAATGTTAATGTTTGATGAATGCACCCGACTCATTCGGTACCAAAAATGCACTGAATCAATTGACGCGCGTGTTAACCTAATTAACGCGGTCTTAGGCTAAATTATGGGTGTTCGATTACAATGCATCGAACATATTGCCGACCGGAAAGATGACTCTCATGAGATGTGCTTGTTAGATGAAAAAAATTAAAGTTACAAGATGAAGATACAATGTTTACTTAAATCTATGTTAGTAAAGTGAAATAAAAATACCAACTCTTAATAAACAACATAATAGGAATATAATTATTGTCTCTATGAACTTTTTACACAGAGTCTGCACTAAACATCACCTTTTTTAACACAGGGGTTGTCCCTTTATTTTTCTTACACACGCGACTTAATTCACTTTCACTATTATTACTCACTGAAATTCTCACATCACTTATACGATCACTACTACTCGGCTGTGTCGGCGGCGGCCCGTCCTCTGCGGCCGCGGAAGCGGGCGAGGTTACGGGCGCGGGCACCTGGCGGCGGCGGCACAGTCTGCGCCACAACAGTATGGCACCTGTTAAACTTACCACTATCATGATGCCATATATCAGTGTATAGTGGTGGATGTCATGATAGGATATGTCTTGATCCAGCGTATTTTCGTTTTCTTTCAATGTTTTTATTTTTTCTTCTATGTTTCTTTCGATCTTATCATTCCAGATCTCTGATTCGTTACCTATTTCCTGTTTATCGAATGTTAAGTTAATAATATGATTGATGGGTGCTATAATTGGCATTTCAATTTCTCGTTCAACTTTTACTGTAGATTTTCTATTCCTATGTGCATAAATAGTAAAATTGTCTGTTTTTATTACGCATGAATCATCTATGCTTATGATACTTGTTTGCGTAATTCTATGTAATGTAACGTGATCGTTGCAGAAGGTTCGCAAAGGACATTGATCACAACAAAAATATAAGTAAGTATTCGGTTTTGTTAAGCTGAACCATTGATTTTGGCAAGCCTGGATGCTAATCTTGCATTCCTTTTGATTTGTTTCATCTTTTATACACATATCACGATCCGTTTTCATTTTAAAAATTGGACTTTGCAGATAACATATGTATGTATATGTGTCTCTCGCTATGCAGTTATGGATATCTTCACTGGATACAGGTAGGTATGTATCTTTCTGTAAACTGATGGCCACATAGTCAGCTGTAGGAATAACGCTGGCCATGCCTTTGTTCAGCCTCTGAGGCAAGGCTATAATATGATACAGATCAAAACTATCTCGACTAATAAGAGGGATTTTTATTTCAAAAATGAAATATTTTCCGTCATTCTTGCATTGACTTTCATTAACTTATAGAGTCCACGAATATCTGTTTGTCCGTTCTCGAGAGGCAGGGTGATATCACTAGTTAAAAGACTCGATATGACATTCAATTCTTTTTTCAGCTGTTGGGGTGTTAATAAATGCCGGTCGAATTGATCTTGATAAATATCGGTTAGGGTGTCTATCAAAAATTCTTGTATTCTTCTTAGGTGGCTCAACAAGTTATTAGCAATAAATGCTGACAAAGTAAAATCTTGGGTATATGTGATAAGATTAATCTCCTTTTGTAGCGTGTTCACCGATGAATCTAAACTATTCAAGTGTTTGTTTATAGTTTTGTGTTGTTTGGCGATGTTTTCTTCTGTTCTTTTCAGTAGGTTATACTCAGCCTCCACCACAGATGTTTGATTTCGCCACAATGCATTAAGGTGTGCTTGGTTTTTTCTTAACAGCTCAATGTCATTGGTATATTTTTCTGCGAAACGCTCGTCCAATACGCCGAAGAGCGAGTTCGCCAGGTAACCTACACCATTGATAAGGCCGCGGCGCCGGCGCCTCCTCGTATGCGCGTCAAAGTGTTGCGTAAGTAGTAATTCGTTATAATATTTTATTTCCGAGAACTCGTGCTGTAATTGAGATATTATTAAGTTGCATTGGTTTTTTCGATCGATTGAACTGCAAGTGGTATCTATGTAGTTATAAATTTTTTCGAACGCCTTTATTCCTTCTGAATATGGTGCCATATCATAAAAAACCACTAGGGTCCATTTGTCTCGTATCAGTTGCATTTTAAATAGAGGATCGAAATAAAGAGATTGTTTCTTATCAATTTCCGTGATGTTACTTGAACAATTCGAGGGCACGAATAGTGTCATAAATATTACTAAAGTCATGGCTACACTTGTGAGCTTGCCTCGTGCCCCTGGCTTTAATGTTTGTTTAATATTTTGTTGTGGTTGCATTTGTTCGCATTGTTTGTTATTGTAATTTTTGTTATCAATCTCTGATGTTGACTGGGTATCCTCCATGGGTAAAATAGATAACTTAACGATCGGCCTTTTTATGGTCCCATTTTTTGTCTTTACGGTGACAACCCTTACTAATCCGTCTTTGCCGGGGTGTAATTCAATAACTCTCCCCATTGCCCATCTTCCTGGTGGTAAGTTGTCATCTTGTATTATTACTAAGTCGCCGATTTGCATATTTCGTTGTGTCCGTAGCCATTTCTTACTATCTGTTAATTGACTTAAATATTCCAGTTTCCATTTTTTCCATATTTCTTGGAAAATTTGGTCTGTAAGGTGCCATCTCGTTCTAGCATCTTCTGGGGTTTGTATAACTGATAATCCCGGACGTCCAGTTAAGAAGTGAGCCGGAGTAAGGAAATCAAGGTCATCAATGTTCTCAGTTAAACTGGTGAGCGGGCGTGAATTTAAGCATGCCTCAATATGTGTGAGTATGGTGGAAAACTCCTCAAATGTTAATTTCTGCTCTCCTACAACTCTCCTTAGATGAAACTTGAGGCTCCTTACTGCTCTCTCCCACAAACCTCCAGCGCTGGGCCACGAGGGTGCGTTGAAGTGCATTTCTATGGACATTTCTGTTATTTCCTTAAAAAAAGTTTCATTAAAAATATTTTGCAGATGTTGATGTTCTTCCTGAATAATTCTGTTTGCGCCTACAAAATTCGTTCCACAATCACTGTAAACATGGCAGGGAGCGCTTCTTCTTGCCGCCATTCTCCCTAAGGCAGCCAAGAATGCAGAGCTGGTAAGATCAGATACTAATTCTATATGAACGGCCTTGGTTACCATACATATAAAAATAGCTACATAACCCTTTGTTGTTCTTGCTGCACGAGTTTTGTTCAGCTTTATTTCTACAAAGCCTGTAAAATCCACCCCTGTATGATAGAAGGGTTTTGCGGGGTTGCATCTTGCTGCAGGTAAGTTTCCCATCACTTGATTTTCCATTCTTGGACTTTGTTTTCTACAGGTTATGCAGGCTCGCAGCTGTTTTTTGATAACGTTGAGACCCCCCCCTGATCCAATACTGTTGCCTCAGTGTAGCCAAAGAGAGACGTGGTCCACCGTGGAATGTTAAGTGATGTGCTTGGTCAATTAATAACTTTGCTAACTTTGATCTCTGAGGAATTATCTGCGGATGTTTTGCTTCCGGGTTCAAGATAGAGTTTTCTAAGCGTCCTCCAACACGTAAAATTCCCAACTGATCAATAAAAGGTTTCAATTTCCATATTTCACTTTTCGAGTTCAATTGTTTGTTATTACGCAAATATTCCGTTTCTGTTCCGTAAGCAGTTTGTTGCACATGTTTTACAATTAATAATTTTGCTTTTCTGTGTTCTTGTAATGTGAGATATCTAGGGTATTGTTTACGATTGGGTGTCAATGCCCTGAGTATCCATGCCAAGACTTTTATTACTTTTATGAATGTGCTATATTTATTTAATAATTTATCAATAATGTTCGTAAATTCTTCTTTTTGAACAATGTTAATCTGTCTGCATTTTTCATCTTCCTTTGTTCTATAAACTGGTTTTTGGTGTTCTTTTGCTTGGAAAGATGGTAACCATGCTTCCTTGGCACCACAATGAATGTTCTCTCAGCTGTGTTGCGTACATGCCCCTGCTTGCAGCATCCGCTGGATTTTCACTTGATGGGACGTAACGCCAGTTATTATGGTCGATTATTTCTGTTATGTGTTGTACTCTGTTGGCTACGAAACTTATCCAGCGATAAGGCTCACCATTGAGCCATCCCAGCACAATCATCGAATCCGTCCATCCGTAAAGCTCCAGAGTGTGTTGTGATAATGCTTGTTTGATTTTACTCATTAGTTTGGCTAGTAAATAAGCACCACTTAGCTCCAATCTTGGCAGAGTTAATGCTTTTTTGTTCGGTACAAGTTTAGATTTCGCAGAAATTATTGTTATTTTTGAAGTGTATTTGATTCGCGCATATACAACACATGCGTACGCGTCCTCAGACGCGTCACTGAACCCGTGCAATTCTATTACGTCATTTTCGCAACACTTAATCCATCTAGGTATCACATATTGTTTAATTATATGGACGTGCTCTTTTATCTTATTCCATTCTTTACTAATTTCTTCGTTAACGACGTCATCCGATTCTAATTTTTGTTTCCATATTTTTGAAATAATAATTTCAGTTTTGTCGATAAAGGTGTTAGCCAGCCTAAAGGATCGAATAATTTTGAAATTTCGGATAAAATTTCTTTTAGTTAGTTTTTTAACTTGTTGAAGTGATATGTTGCATTGAAAAGTGAATGTATCTTCTCCGGAATTCCAACATAATCCGAGTGTCTTGGATGTGTTTTCTGTTTTGAAATTGAAAACTTCGTTAGATATGATATGTTGGTTAGTAATGTCGTGAAGGATTTTCGGTTCATTTGAGGCCCACTTTCTCAAATTGAAGCCGCCGGCTTTTAATAATGTTCTTAAGTCAGTTATAAGTTGTTTACCTTTCTGAATCGAATGACATCCGTGGACAAGGTCATCGACATAAAAAGAGGTCTCTAACACTTTGGATGCTTCGGGAAAGTTGATTTGTTCGTCAGATGCTAATCTTTTCAATGTCATTATGGCCAAAAATGGCGCAGCTTTTGTACCATAAGTGACCGTGGTCAATTGATAGAATTGTAATGGCTGTTCTCTTGACTCCCTCCAGACCACCATTTGTAAATTTTGGTCTTCTTCGTGCACTAATATCTGCCGATACATTTTCTCGATGTCGGCAGTAAATGCATACTTATACTGTCGCCATTTTAATAATAGGGTTTGGAGGTCCTGTTGTAAATTGGGCCCTTTATGCATAAAATCATTCAAACTATATCCTGTTTCTGTTTTGGCAGATGCATTAAAGACGACTCTTATATTTTGTTGTGGTTGACTCAATGCGCCGTATTCCGTGATGCGGTAAATAGCATTCCAGTGTCCTGTTACCGCAAGCGAGTTTCATGTGATTTAAGGCTAAGTATTCATTCATAAATGTTTTGTAGTCATAAGCTAATTGCGGTTCCTTTTCAAATCTGCGTTCTAAGTTCAAAAATTGCGCAATTGCCATATTTTTTGTTGGCCCAAGTTTTTGTGAAAAATTACCCTTGAACGGTAACCTAACTACGTATCTGCCATCCTCCCGCCTTTGTGTTGTTGATGAAAATAATGACATACATTCTTGATCTTCTACGGATAAAGTGGCTTGCTCACTAATTTCTTCTACTTCCCAGAATCTTTTTATATCGTCTAAATTGTTCAGAATAACATTACACTGATATGTTTTTGCAGTCCCGCATAGTAGCCAGCCTAGGTGTGTTTGCTGAGCGATGGGCTGTTGCATGTCCTCCCCCTTAATTATTCCGGAAAGCATAATCTTAGAGTAAATATCTGCCCCGAATAATAAGTCTACCGGCCGACTAATAAAGAACTCTGGATCTGCTAAATTTATATTTTTGATAAATGACCACGAGGGCTTAGTAAATGTCTTATTGGGTAGATTTTTAATCAAATTATTCATTATGAGTACCTCCGAGTCAAATGAGTAATCGTTATACATAGAGGTACATTGTATGTTTATCATGCCCTTGCAATGATTTTCCTTTTCTCCTACGCCAAAAATAGACCCCTGGCATTTTTTTCTTTTAATACTTAATAGTTGGGCTGCTTTTTCTGTTATAATTGAAATCTGCGAACCCTGATCAATTAGGGCGCGCATGTTATAAAAAATGCCGTTATCTCCTTTTACACGCACTAACGCCGTTGCAAGTAAAATTTCCGAGCAATTATCCTGTGATTGCGAAACATTCGAAGTACTAGATATGTTTTCTTGAGCTACCTTAGATGTGGTGCCGGAAGATGTTGACGGATGCTGTAGTGCATCATGTAAAATAGTGTTATGATGCTTAGCACATTTTCGACATTTTCGCGTAGAAATGCATCGGTTTCCATTGTGGCTGAATAAGCAGTTTATACAAACTTTCAACTTATTTACCGATTTTAATTTTTGTTCATTTGGCATTTCTAGGAATGTTTTGCAATTATACAGGCCATGTTCGCCGCTGCATGATGGACATTTGATACCGGAGACATGAAAAGATTTCGCAATCGATTTATTTCCGTTGTTTGTTATATTATTGTTATATGTTGAATTATAATATTGGCCGTTTTACATTCGATGTTCCTTGATTATTGTATGAATTTTGTTGAGATGATTTTTGATGCGTATTATCTTGTTTGCGGCGTGAAGACTCGAGATGAGTAAATTTGTTTTCCATGAAGTCAAGAAAGTCTTGTAGTGTGGGCAGCTCTCGGGCATTGCTAAGGGATTCTACGTATTCACTATATGTTTCGGTATCTAATTTTTGCGACAAAAGATGTACCAAAAGTGGATCCCAGGTGCTAATATCCACGCCTAAATTCTTTATGGCATGCAAACATTCTAGAGTTGTATCATGCATTTTCTTAATTTGTGACATTGATTGATGTTGCATATTGGGGATGCTGAGTAATATGTTAATATGAGAGGAAAAAATCAGTTTTTTGTTGTTGTAACGGTGATTGAGCAGCTCCCAACATGCTGCATAATTATCAGTGCTGATGGGTAAATGTTGTATTATGCGCTCTGCCTCTCCCCGAACTTTACTTTTTAGAAACTGCATCTTTTGAGCCTGTGATAACGAAGGGTTGTTATGAATAGTTTCGTTAAACAGGTCTTTAAAAGACACCCACTGATTATAGTAACTGCGGTGTAGATTTATCTCTGTGCGCTACTGCCCACATCTTTTTGTTAATTTCTTTCTTCAATTTGTTATATTCTTTCTCATACTTGTTAAATGCTAGTTCATATTCTAGATCTTCTCCGCATAACTCGCTGTCTAGCTCCCAGTGTAAAGAGTCTATTGCCGTCCAGCGAGTTTGTAATGTTCTGAGGACGTCCCATTTATCAGATATAGTTTCCAACTCTATGTTTTGTGCAGTTCTTCTAAAGGCCTTGAAGTTTGCTGTTTGCTTACGTAAAATCTCGTCCAATTTGCTTGTATTCCCTTGACATCTCGTTAATGTGTAGTCTTTGTCGCGCTGTTTTGAAGAGTCACCAACTTCTGCCTCTCTTTGACTCGTCGTCCCTTGTTCACCTGTTTCACTCTGCATCTCTACTCGTTTCTTTGTTTCTATATCTAGATGTTCCAAAATCCATTGTCTTTTTTCTTCATAATAAGCTTTAGTTTTAGCATACATATCTTCCGAAAAGTATGTATAGTCACGTTCATCGTACTTACTCATTTTGAGATGGTTAAGTTCAAACTCTTGCCAATAACTGTCCAGAGTTTGTATTCTTTGCTTGATATACAGGGCAGTTTTGCGACTTGCCCCATCTTTTTTGATGTTTCTGACGAGCTGCTCCATAGCGGTCATCAGCTGGTTCTGGTTTTCAATAAGGTCTTCCATTGTTGTAGAGAAAAATAAGAAAGATCTTACTTGTTATTTGATGCTGCTCCTGGTGTATGGTGAGAGGCCTGGATATAAATCCAAGCCTGATAATGATTGGTATTCCTGGAACACCACTATATTTCACCGCAATCCAGACGTCAGTGTTCACTAGTTCATTTACACTCACGAAGATATTTAACCGATTCGCGAGGTCACTCGAAGGACCATGTTCCGACTTGCACTAGATAACGGTGAATGTTTGGAGTAAAAGAGGAAGTTCAAATATATTATAATGTTTTATTATGAAGTCCACAATATAGTTCTTTATAAACTACACTAAAATTAACGTTAATGATAATAATGTTTTTACGCGTATGTTGAAAATGTTAATGTTTGATGAATGCACCCGACTCATTCGGTACCAAAAATGCACTGAATCAATTGACGTTAACCTAATTAACGCGGTCTTAGGCTAAATTATGGGTGTTCGATTACAATGCATCGAACACACTCAAATGCCATTTGTCATTCAATGAACAGAGACAAAACATGAAATAAAAAATCCAGGCTTATTCTTCGTTTATTAATAAGGCGGTTAAAGTATGGCTACAGATGAAGAAAATCACAACCGCATTAATACTACTTAAGTATTTGCTACTTACTCATTTCTGGGAGGAATATCGTTCCAGTGTTGACACTTAGGCTGTATTCTTGTTCGAGTTCTTCACACATTTTTTCATAAAGATTTTGTAAATGACGCTGAAAAGATATTAAGGATAATTAGTAATAACTTTAACAATATTTCCTTAATTAAACTAATAAATCTATTATTTAAAAAAAAATGTTTCAAGAAGAACCTTTCTCACGTAGAATTTGTCTGGACTAAAGATATGAGTAATATAAACTTCTTCAATAAATTTTGGTTTATAATCATTGTTGCTGACGAACAATTTCGGCTTTTCGATGACTCCCTGAATTTTCGGATACTGAAACCAATAAAATATAGGTATTTAATTTTACATACGGGACTGTTCTTAGATGTTGTACATTGTTATGCAAATCATTTAATGCTAGAGATAGACTTGTGTGTTGTGTTGCGTGAATCTTTGTGAAAGTCCTCCAGAGTTTTAATACCTATTAATACTATGTACTACCCATACCAAATGTATGAAACCGGTATAGCAAACTTTATGGCAGCTGTGAAGTTAACAGCGAGTGCAACAATGCGAAGGTTTTAGTTCTGTGATTTTCCGGCCGCACCTACCCCCTACATTTACGTCTACTGCGCTGCGTCTTTCATCATAGAAGAGATCGAATAAGATAAGAAGGATGATCCGGCTCGAAGGACTATTTATGTTCCGGTTACATGCGTTGTAACCATAGAGATGGTGTTCGATAACACGAAATGTACCGAACAGTAGCGACATTCTATGATGGTCGTTATAATGTTTGTACGCCCATAAATTGAAAGCGCTCATCACTGATTTTCATCGTCATTAGTGACACGCACACTTAATCATAAAATTTAACGATCCGGTAATTTTAGTGTAAATATAATTAAAATTTTACAAAACTTCATACATAATGGTCTGAATTTATAATATGGTTCTGGAAATATTTCCACATTTCATCAATCATCATCATCAACAGCCCATCTTCGTCCACTGCTGGACATAGACCTCTCCAAATGCACGCCACTCAGATCGATCTTGAGCCACTTGCAGCCAGCTCCTGCCAGCCACCTTGCGCAAATCGTCACTCCATCGCGCCTGAGGACGTCCTACACTACGTTTGCCTAGACGCGGTCACCACTCCAGAACTCATCTAACCCAACGGTTATCGGTTCTTCGGCAAACATGGCCAGCCCACTGCCACTTCATGTCGAAAACTCCGGTTCTCTTTCGGATTACCTCATTTCTCATGCGATCCTTCAGAGAAACGCCGAGCATAGCCCTTTCCATAACGCGCTGAGCGACTTTGAACCTGTGGACCAGCCGTACCGTCAGTGTTCACGTCTCGGCTCCGTATGTCATCACAGGTAGGATGCACTGATTGAAGACTTTCGTCGTTAGGCACAGTGGGATCGATGATGTCAGGACATGACGAAGCTTTCCAAATGCTGCCCAACCTAGCTGAATTCTTCTATTCACCTCGTCCTCAAAGTTGTTTCTACCTAACTGCAATGTCTGCCCGAGGTACACATATTTTTGAACAACTTCGAGACCGGCACCGTGTATTGCAATCGGTTCCGGTAGAACATGTTCATTGAACATGACCTTGGTTTTATCCAAGTTTGAAGGCCGATGCGTATAGAAGACTCAGCCAGGTCATTCAGCATTTTTTGTAGGTCCTGCAGGGTTTCTGCCATGATGACGATGTCGTCTGCAAATCTCAAGTGAGAGATGCGTTCGCCATTTATGTTGATGTCACGTCTTTACCAGTTCCGCGTCTTGAACATATCCTCCATTGCATTAGTGAACAGGAGCTTTACTCTCTTTCTCCGAAACGAAATTTCGGTAACGAACGAATTTTAAACGAAATTTCGGTAACGAACGAATTTTAAACGAAATTTCACCATTGACTCTACTCTATTTCATTTTCGAACAGGCACATTAACTTCGGAACCATAAACAGTTTTCGTGAACGAATGGAATGAGTCATGTTTGTGAGTTCTTTTTATCTCTACTTTTAAGAAAACGTTTTTTTACTTGGAAACAATATAGGCAGTTTACGGCAAATTTTTTGATGACATTGAAAGAACCTTCTTTGACAGTGTTAGCCGACTAATATGTAGAGTCGATACAATCTACTGTATGTCAACCTAAATTTGTCGTTTAATACTTTGAAGTATTGAAATTACAATGAATAATAAAAAAATGGTTTATTTGTTAATTTTACATGCTAAAATGTTTCTCGAGCTAAGCAGCAATTATTATATTAATACTCTTGCAAGTATTTCAGGCTTAATTAAAACAAAAATCTCAAAACGAAAATGAAAAGGTAACACTTTTCATTTCGTCAATTTGAGGTTAAAATTTCGAACAATTATCTGTCAAATTCAACTTTTCCTTCGAAATTTTTGTGAATTAGAGTAGGCTTAGAGAATTTAATTGTCAAACTATTTCGGACGAACGAACTTTCGAAATGAAAAGGAAACAGAGTAAGGAACGTGCGAAATTTCGATCGAAATTTCGTTTTTCGTTGAAATAGAGTAGGCCTCCAGTTTCGGGGAAATAACGTCCCCTTGTCTCACTCCACGATGCAACGGTATAAGACTTGTTTGCTGATTCTGTACTTGGACAGACATGGTGGCTTCGTAGAGGCATCTAATCACTTGGATGTATCGCCAGTCGACTTGGCAACGCTGCAGGGACTCCAGGACAGACCAGATTTCAATCGAGTCAAAGGCCTTCTCATAGTCCACAAATGTTAGGCACAGGGGCTGATTGTATTCTTCAGTCTTCTGTATAATCTGCCGTACTGTGTGGAATGTGGTCTATGGTGCCGTATCCGCCCCGAAATCCAGCCTGTTCCGGTGGTTGAAAGTCATCAAGTCTTTGCGCAATGCTGTTTGCGATCACTCTTGAGAACAGCTTATAGACGTGGCTCAGAAGGGATATGGGTAGATAGTGCTTAAGTAGGGCCTTGTCCCCCTTTTTAAAGAACAAGACGACCACCCTCCTACTCCACACCTCCGGAGTTCTCCCTTCGAACAGGCCAGTGTTAAAAAGCTTTTGGAGCTCCCTCAGTACGGGTTTACCTCCAGCCTTTAAGAGTTCTGTTGTAACACCATCCTCTCCAGGGGCTTTCCCATTTTTAAGCTGCCCAAGAGCAATCTCGATTTCGCCAATACTGACTTCTGGCAGGTCTTCGGTGAAGTGGCGTGTTAGAGCCACATCTCTAGAATCCTCATTTCCGGGATCGGGTCACGATGTATGTGATGCGTACAACTGGCCGTAGAAGTCTTCTACTTCCGAAAGGACTGCTGATTTTGAAGTAACAACTTTCCCACTTGCTGTGGTCAACTTCGTCAGATGGCTTCTTCCAAGAGATTGTGAGAACACTTTGGACCCTCGATTCTGAGGTCGTGTCGTACGTGCTTACTGATCTCTTGGTTTTAAGTCCGCTTTGCCGACGACGAGACGGGTGAATTTTCACGTCGTTTCCTCATAAGCCCTAAAATCTCTTCCGAAAGCTTTGACTTCCTGCCCTTACGCTGCATTGCACATAATTTCGTACCCTCTTTCGTCTGATGTGGTTTCCACGGCAGCAATTCGGTTTTTCAGATTTGACTGGAATGTTTCAGATCCTGTTATAGATTGGAGCAGAGTAAGTCGGAGCCTGGATTTCATCAAACGGACGCGCTCGGCCTTAAAGTTAATATTCAGAGAGTTGGTGATCACTACCGGTATTAAACCTGTTGATCACGGACACGTCTCTGAATATGTACCTCTTGTTCGTTATGATGAAATCGATCTCATTTTTATTTTTAGAAGTGTCGGGGCTTTGCCACGTCCACTTCCTTTGGGGCTGTTTATTGAAGAAAGAATTCATCAAGTAGAGCCCCTCCCGTTCGAGGAAGTTGACGAGCATTTGCCCCCTATGATTTCTGCTTCCAAACCTATGGGATCTTACTACCGATTCGCTGCAATTCTGTACTACCACTTTAGCGTTGAAGTCCCCCATAACAACGTTGTAGTGGGTCTTAGTAGTGGAGTGGAGGGCCCCCGATATATCATCGAACATATCCTCCACTTCGTCGTCCGAGTGTGTCGAGGTCGGTGCGTACACTCTCAGTGTGCTTTATAATAAGGTTCACTATCCTGTTCGACACGCTGGATATTTCCACAACGTTATCGGTAAGGGCCTTATTTACCAAAAACCCAACGCCACCTTGGGACTGTTGGTCTTATTTTTTATTTTTTTAACACTCACACCAATTAGCCTAGCCCCAAAGTAAGCACTATAAGGCTTGTGTTATGGGATACTAGGGTAACGGATAGAATACATAAACTGTACATATATAAGTATATTTTTTTTTTATAGAAATACATATTAAACATCCATGACTGGAGTACAAATGCTCGTATTCATCACACAAACATCTGCCCCCACCGGGATTTGAACCCGGGACCTCTCGAGTCGGCGACACCATGCAACCCGGCGTACAAACCACTCGACCACGGAGGTCTCCTCCGCGGAAGTACATTAGGTGCCCCGATTCAAGGGTTATGGTGTCCTCCCCCTCTCTTCGGAGTTCACTTAATCCTAAAATGTGCCACCCAATCTTTCCAAGTTCCACCTCGAGTTGCGCCAGTGCGAGTCAAGCCGTAGCGCGAGTCCGTTGTACGTTGCCAGGGTCAGTCTATTGTGGTGGCCTCCCGTAGCCCGGAGATTCTTCGCACCCCCCGCCCCGCCGTTACCGTGGTCGTTTTCACATTTAAAACAATTAGCACCGCCATTCCACACCCACGCACAATCTATCACGCCCACAGAATCTTTATAAGAATTAAGTAAATGTATTTAATTTATTGTTATATCATACAAATAATAATATCATTTATTGCCACGTAATTCTTAATATAAAGACATGAAATCAATAATATGATAACTGCATATGGAATCGTTGAGCGTGTGTAAACATTTATGCCTTTGTTTTATGCAATCTTTATAATCAGGTTCCTTTGGCTGATATCATTTCGAACACTTTAAAAACATTTATTTTCGAGAAATTTATTATTAAAAAAAGGAGAAAAAATAATGAATTAATTTGTATTTATTATTAGTAATTATTATGTACTAGTGGCCCGTCCTCGCTTTGCTTCGGTGTAGAGCTATAGTGTAAACTATATTTTTTGTTCAATGGCTTGTATTATACAGGGTGTTACAAAAGTCCGAAATAAAACTTAAGGGTGTGGTTGTGTTCCTTATAAGGAATTACCTATGAAAATTTGACGCCTCTCAGACCACTTTTGCTTTCTGATTAAATTAATAAAAATATTGTTTTACATCTGCCTATGACAACCCTAACTAATGCGTACTATTACTACTACGCAAACAGACGCCCCGCCTACCTAGGCGCGCGCGCGCGCCCCTTCGCCCCTCTCGCTTTATGAATGAAAGTTCAAGAATTATCATAGGTACTTACCGACTCGAGGAATGATGTGTATCAGAATAGGTAGTTATTATCAGAATTCTCCAAAACACGCCACAGTACAAAATAAGTTAAAAATCAAAAATATCACTTTTCACTATCAACACTTAGGTTAAAAAAACAAAGTTACAAAAATGGCTCAAAATGTGCGCCCTCTTTTTCCACACACAAAGTCGCCCGGCGTAAAATTGATGCCCGTGCATTTCTCAACATTTGTGGGGTTATTGTCTGAAATGCAGTTATTATTTTTGCTTCCATTTCGTCCCTAGTGCTGCACTCTATGGAATATACCATATTTTTGACATAACCCCACAAAAAGAAGTCTAAGGGGTGAGATCCGGAGACCGAGCGGGCCAGGGTATCGGACCTCCCCTGCCAATCCACTCGGAAAACCTTTCGTCAAGGTACTCACGGACAGTTCGTGCGTAGTGAGCTGGTGCGCCATCATGTTGGTAGATCGTACCAAGGTATTCTGTGATAGGGCGATCCTCAAGCTCTTCCTCCACATATCCCCTAAGCATTGTCAAGTATGACTCCGCGTTAAGAGATGCAGGCAAGAATTCCGGCCCGATCACTCGGTCGTTCAAGATTCCGGCCCACACGTTAATCCTCCACTGGTGCTGAAAACTGCTTTGGCTAGATGCGTATGGGTTGGTATGGGACCACACGTGTTCATTGTGGAGGTTAAGCACGCCACTTCTTGTGAATGTGGCTTCATCCGACCACAACACTTTGCAGCAAGGACCCATTAATCGGATTAAAAGGTTAACCGGTAAGACCAAAACCCTGTATATTGATTAATCCTTATGCAGTAAACTGTTTATTGTAATATGGATTAATCCTAGGAATATTGCTGATTAACCCGTATGAAAGAGACTGTAGATGTAGACTAGTGTAGAGTACTTTCCATCTACGAGCTCCGCCATTCCGTGGCATTGTAATTCAGAATTTCACCTCGATGGGATAGCGCGTGCGCATAAATTAATATTTGCTTATGATTTTATTTATTTTTTAAGCATTTAACTGCTAGATGTTTAAATCTAAAGAAAGGTTTACTAGAAAAAAAATATTTGCTTAATGAATGATACCATATTTTTATTAAATATAATAAAGATTGTGTAATTAGATTTAATAATAATTGTGATAAAATATCACAAGGAGGGTATAATGCGATATCACGTGTATTTATTTTTCGTTGAATCACTTTCTGAACCAAACAGCGGCGTCTGGCCTTGACTCACCATTGCCAGGCAACGATTTTGAAATAATATTAAAAAAACAATCTATTATGAATTAAAAATACACGTAATTTTGGGGTTGGGGGGGGGGGGGGGGGTTAGGCTCAAACCTCACCACATATCACTAGGGGGAGGGGAGGGGGTTAAAAGTTGCTAAAAGCATCAGGTGATATGGACGACCCCTAATGAAATGATTTTGTCGACGCAAAGAAAAATCGATCGTGTATGGTAAAAGCCGAATAGTTGTACCACTTTTCAATAAAGTAGTGATGACTTACTAGTAGTGATGAATCATGTATACAGGTCCTTTATCTTTCAAAGTAGCCTATTTTTGTAAAGTTAGTTAATTAATATTGGTTTTGAGTAAAACCGGTTTTATTTGACCTCTCAAAAAAAATAGTGCGGGGAGTCCCTCCGCGCGGTAGAAGTGAAACTTCGTAATTCGGCTAATCATTCGTAGTATTAGTATCTCATAACACAATCCGTACAGTGCTTTCTTTGGGGCTAGGCTAATTGTTGTGAATGTTAAAAATATTTATTTATTTATTATTATATGTATTCTATACGTTACCCGAGTATCCCACAACTAGGCTAGGCTAAATGTTGTATGTGTTAAAAAAAAAATTATTATTTAATATAGAGGACAATTTTACGATATTTAACGTTTTAAAAAGGATCTGTGGTATGAAATCTACGGAAAAATGTGAAAAGGCGATTAAAGGCACGAATAATGAAAGAAGTGAAACTAGCATTCACTTTACTAAAATAATAGAAATAGAATTATCTTCAATGCCCAATAACAAAAGACTTGACTGCATGCAAGAGGTGCTTGGCGTAATGAAAAAATACACCAAGAATTAATAATTTTAATCATTTATTCCTGTTGTAGTTCAGTAACAATTATGTCTATTAAGTCGTTACATTATTAATTATATGATTGAATATTTTTTGTTAATTATCAATATATACTTTCAAAAGCGATTATATTTCACAATATTTGAGTGTAGGTACTTCTCCAGAGACGTATTTTGATATAATTTGTTTTTAATTTAAATTAATTATCAATTACAATTGTTACAATTCTAATTACTAATGCTTCCTATTTTTTAATCTCTAGCATTTTGACGTGCTTAAATACATAACACTTACACATTGCTGGATAGATTTAGTAAAAAAATAAGTAAGAATCAGTTAACTGTGATGATAGTACATGCAGGTCAGAATTTAATATAATATGTTAAACTATCAACAATTTCTTTAATTTCAACTACCTACATGTTACTTCAAAATACAAACTACGTGTTTGTATTTTGAAACATTTATAAAATTAATTAATGTTTCAAAATACGAACGTAGTTTTCAATTACATAAATAGATCGTGATTACTTCGTATGACCATAATATTTGCTAAAGTAGTTTGACTTAAGTTGGATCTGAGCGGTGATAAAATATATTTAACCGAGGAGAAAAGCCTTTCAACAGATACTTGCGTAGCAGGAGTAGCAAGAACACAAAGAGCTAATTCTGCCACTTCTGGTGACGATAATTTACTGTTCCAATATTTAATAATATTTTCTTTAATGGGCAATCTTGGGAGATTGCGAATTTCTCTCAACAAAACATTGGTTGAATTGGTTTCTTGTACTATGCCTCTTTGTTGTTCAGTACTTCTTAGTATTTCTTCAGCGTAAGATAATATGTTGGCTTCTTCGACCGCAGAGTTTTAATTTTGTATACCACTACCGCCAGCTATAGGTTCATCAATTGAATTGAATGATGAGACCATAATATTATCCGAGTTCGAGTCACTGTCTTTCAATTTAAGTTTATTAATTTGATTCAAAGTTTCTTTTAAAAGCTGTCGAGCTTTAGCAGCTTCTTGATCCGATAGGATAACATTAAGCCTTGTGTCTAAATAAAGGGCTTCCAACATAACGTTAGTATTTAGAAGATTTACTTCCCGTGTCTTCATACAGTCTAACAAACTCTGGCTTATCGGTGTTCTGCGCTTTTCTAAATTACCTTTGCATGTCAACCACTCTATGAAAAAATCACCCAGTGTCAATTGTTCTTTTTGCAGTTTTAATGTTGCTATAAAACAAGGTTTTAGACAATCAATTAGATCTGTAATTGTTTGCCAATTCGATTCATCTAATCTTGACATGATATTTGCATCATTAAGACATACAGTTTTTAATGACTGCATCCTTAATAACATGTTGTAAGTAGAAGACCATCGTATAGGACAATCAATAATAGGCTTCTTCAAGTTGGCTCTTTTCAAAATATTTCTAATAGTCGGTGTTCTTAACAATTTGACTACTTGTCGCACACGAAATATTAAATTGTCAACATCTGGATTCGATTCAAAAAAATCTTTAATAGCTAACTGAAGCGTATGTGCAGCGCACAGCATTGTTCTCGGTAAAAAATTGGATCTGGAGTAGTTTTCATTTTCATTTAAAGCTGTCATTAGGCTGTCGATTGGAATCTCATGATTTATATCATTTGCATTATCTTCGTCTTCCTCGTCTGTTTCACTGTCTGTATTATATTGTCCAGATTCTTGGTCAATATCAATCTTTCCATTGTCGGTAGTTATACAATAAATTTGTGATGCGTCAATTTGATAATCATTTAAAACATGTAAAAGAGTCTTCTTCAGAAATTCCCCTGTCTGGCGCTCAAATACTTCCTGTGCAGCTAAAGTACGTATTTTAACAATTTCGTTTTGTATGTATTGTACATTAATGCCAAGAAATGATCTGTCTTGGTAGGTCGCAGAATCTAATTTTACACATAATAATTTTCGTCTTAATTCCGTAGCAATCTTTAATTTAATTTCATAACTTTTGTCTGCAATCATCGATTTTATTGATTGGATATTTATAAATTTATTAGTCGGTACGACCATATTAATAATTTTTTGAAACGCTGCATCCTCTAATAATTGAAAGGGTCTACCATGAATAGTGACAAGTTTTACGCAATTTGTTTTAATTTCAGATATTAAGTCGTCGTTTCTTTTTTGCGAGACGTTTTGTTCACGTTGTGTATTATTAATTATTAAAATATCATCAAATTTATTTTTATGTTTGACAGACATGTGATTTTTTATGTTGCCCCTGAAACAAAATATATATAAATTACTAAAAAATGACCCACATAAGTGCATTAAATATTGAAGATAGAATGTTTAACTTTTTTTTTAAACATAAAAGCTATGAATGTAATATTAGTGATTTTCAAAGGATAAAATCAGTCTATCATTAGTGACACCTTGTATTAGATGCACTTATATTAATTATATATGAATCCAACCTCAAATCATCTAAAGTTGCATCTTATTAGGTGTTAAGAACAGTTTGGTTTACACCGCGTATTGACATCGTGAGAGGGGCTTGATAAATATTAAAAAATAAAAATCTGTTTCTGCAATCACATCAATGATATAGCTCTAGAGCTTGCAGGTGTCTAGACATACTTAAATTTATTTTAATATAGCATCCATGGCTCATTTTCCCCTTGCGGGGTTCGAACCCGCAACCACAAGTTATATAATCCGGAGCGGGTTATAAAACTTGTGGTATAAGGGTTCCTTTTTTTCTTTTTTAGGTACGGAACCCTAAAACATAGTAAGTGGTCTATCCCCACGAGAGGCAAGCATCCCTCGAATATTTTTTTTACGTTACGCTGGCTGCTATCCGCTTTAGTAGGCTACTTCTGGAAGGATTCTCTAAACTTAAATCTAAATTTAACATCAGTCCGTCCTTTTCATTCTGTATAGAGAATGACAGGGATACACTGTTGTCAAATTTAAGTTTAGCTTTAGAGAATCCTGCCAGAATCGACACCACTATCCCTTTTTTGAGAGGTCTAATAAAACCGGATTTACTCAAAACCATATTAATGAAGTTACAAAAAGAGGCTACTATGAAAGATCAAGGACCGTTGTTTTGATATACACGATACATCACTTCTAGTAAGTACATATTTTTTAACGATAGAGCTTTATTAAAAAGTGGGGTATCTATCCGGCTTTTACCCTACTATTACAGCTATATGAAGCAAAAAACGGGTCAACCTCGGAATGAGAGGTAATAAGCTGAAAATTTGTAAGAACCTTTGTTTTGGCATTCTTAATGATGTGTCAAAAGTCTCATTTATAATCTCATGACGGCTTCTTCAGATATTGAAGGTCAAAGGTCACAAATCCCTTTTTCGCAAATATCTCGCTTTCTATGCGTTCGATCGTATTTGTACCTATTATAAAAATTGTACAGCATTAAATTCTCTACAATTTGTGTGTCAGTGTCAAGCATTTTGTTTTACGATTAATTGCTTTTGAGAAAGAGTGCGGAGAACGCGCAGCGCTCAGTTATACATAATAGTATGGAGTTCATTTACTCAAAATCAAATCTAACGCGAGCGAAGCCGCGGGCAAAAGCTAGTAATAATATAAAAACATATAAATAAATACTACTATTAAAAAAGCGTTTAAAACTTTTTTTACTGAACTTTTGTTTAATGTACTAAGTACCTAATAGATTGCTGTACCTGTGTACGTACCTACCTATTTATTTTATAAATACCTACACAATGTTCATACCATACCTCACATAATCAAAGCAAAAAAATGGGAACATAGGTACCTACCTTTATTTTACCTTGGCAATGTATGCACTGACTGTAATTCGTCTCTTCTTCATACGTAAAGTGCCTATGAACTGCATCTTTTTTCACTTTTGGCATTATCACAGTTCAATCACACAGAAGCACTTAGTTAGTTTATTATTAAAAATGTAAATGAACTAGATTTTAGATTAGAAGTTTTGCGTTATATAATATAACGCAAAACTTTCGATGATTCAGCTCAGCTTATAAAGAAAGTGATCGAAGTAAATAAACAATAGGTAATACCGGGCAGCAAGCGGCACGTGCTACAATTACAATACAATCAATACAAATTACTCGCAAATAAACTTAAAAAGAAAGCACCAAAGAATCAATTTAGCTTGGTGTAATGACGACGAGGTCATGTCAAGTTATAACTCGTCACTTCACTGAAGGGCCAATCACAGCTAGCTAGCCGTGTGTCTCTTTCTATGTATGAATTTTGAACAAAAAAGGACTCTACGTAAGAACCGGTTTATATAGAGGTTATTAATCAATTATACAGGTTAACCCTTTATGTCGGGTTTTTAACCTAATCGTTAAAATTAAACCGATTAAAACACCTATACGGGTACCCATATCGGTCCTTGCTTTGCAGGCAAAACTGGGTTCAGCTTGGCAGCGATTAATGTACCAAGTACAAAAATTTACCATCGGTTGATAATCCGCCTGAATCAATCCCTGGGTCCTAGTAAAATGATAAGGATGCTGACCATCACTTCGCAATGTCCGCCATACCAACAAATGATTGATATTAAAAACGGCGCCAGCTCGCCTAGTACTCGTTCTCGGGCGTTCTTCGAAATAATCTAATATTCGAGTCTCCAACACGGGGTCCCGAGTACTAGGGCGTCCCGAACGAGCTGGAATGTGGAAGCTCCCTGTGCTCTGGAGCCGCATGCACAAGTTCCGGAAGCAGCTGTAAGACGGAAGCCGCCGCTGTTTAGCAGCCGGCCTATTGTCGATGAACCTCTCCCTATACGAATCACGAGCACGATTGATGTTTCCATAAGCAGCACCAACACATAAAATCATTTCATAAAATTCACTATTAGAATATGAACTCATTTTCGTTAAATGCAATTGCAACGTACGTATAATCAAATCACATTGACGGCACACGCACCACGACTAATAAAAAAAATGTTGGAAAAAATAACAATGCTTAAAAGACGATTTTAGGGTTCCGTTTTAAAAAAGTTGTCTAGAATCCCTTGAAAGCGATCGGTCGGTTAACGTAAAGCGCAGGTTTTCACTCATGTCGCGTCCCGGGACAAAATATTTTTTAAACTATTTTTTTTATTACTGGTCAGATACTAAAATGTATTTCTTAAATATTAAGACAAATAACTTAGTCTGATAATGACTTTTAATAGCACTGGTTTTATGAATAAAGGTTCTACAAACACTAAATTGGATGCAAATAGCTTTTCATTATTATTTCATTATTGAAAATATTAGTTTTGTTAACTCCGATTGCACAGCTAAATAAAGATTAATTGACAATACACACAATTATACACTGCAGAACCCATCGTATTTTATTTTAGCGAGAGGGGGTGAGGCGCGGCATCTTTTAGCGCTGTCGCACGCGCCGACACAGGTGCCAATGCCTAAAATTTCTATTCATATTTACCGCACAGTTCACGTGGCCTCGGATCATACGTCATAGAATAATTAATGCCAGAAGTCAATTGGTAATGTTAGTGTTTGTTATAATTGGAAATGTATTGACAATTTAATTACTACATTATTATCGTAGTTAAGGTCATTGTGTTAAATAAAGTAAGTACCATACTTATTTTATTAAAAGTCTGTATAAAATATTTCAATTCTATCAGATTGTACAGCTATAGGAAAATACAGTAAACTTTCTTTCTTTTTCGGCTTTCAAAATAATCCGTTTCTGTAAGCATATTGTATTATATCGTATGGTGTCGCTATGAGACCTCAATAGGCAGCATGGAAAACTAGACGCCAAATTAACCCAGCGATAGTCACAAAGAAAAAGGGACTATTGGATATTTGTTGTGATTAATAAATGTATAAAACACACACTAGTTAGAGCGCAATTGCTGCCGTCGTGTAATAGGTAGATAGAACATTACAGACCTTTCGATTGGGCGTAATAACCAAGCGATTTTTGCCAAGAACTGTATATTTTTATAGATAGGCATGATTATAAAAAAGGGCAGATGTCAGTTATTTATAATCTTTTTATGATATGACCCATCTGCAACTTTTCATCTATGTTGATTGTATTTTATGGTTGGCACATCTAAGTTTTAGGCAGATAGATACCTACAAATTTTATTGCGGAATTCTGTAACACCCGTATACTATGACTTTCTTCATAATAATTATAAACCTTCCATTCCAAGTAAAAAATTCGTTGCGTAGTTTAGGACCCGTTGTACCGAATGCAACATTGCTCTGCTGTTCCGATTTGAAAAAATCTTTTTGTATTGGACAGTGCATTTATCGAGGAAGGCTATATATTACCAGGCGATGAAAAATGTTACAAAAACGGGTAAAAATATTCCATTTGTAAGATTCCGTTGCTTGCGCTGGGTAAACGGTTAAAGTTACACAAAAATCATGTATGACGGAATTCGAAGGAAGTTCACGACAGCCTTTGTACATATTTTTTTGACTCACTATAAACTTTTTTTTTTTAAATTAACGCGGGTGAAACCGCAGGGGACCTCTCATTGTGACATAACTGTAATAGTTGACACATGGTATCGCGGACTTTTTTGTAGATATTGGTATCCTCTGTAAAATTTTAGTACATCACTTTGCTCTATTATCAATGACTTCCGCAGCGTACGCGATATAAGGCTATTTTTGGTATATTTTACACACGTTGGGTTACATTATCGAAGTTTTCATACGGAACTAACTTTTTAAAAAATACACTAAAGCCTATATTAATCAGTGATAATGTAGCATTCAAATGGTGAAAGAATTTTTAAAATCTGTCCAGCACTTTTTGAGCCAATTCGTTACAAACATACTTACATGCAAACTTTTCCTCTTTATAATATTAGTATAGATTTTATCTATATTAATGTTTATAATTATCAATATCTTTTATTGAAATTATAAAATAAAAATGATTTCCAACCAATTTACTTGTATATAAATATTGAGTCAATTTTATTCTTAGGCTATAACATCGCTTATCTGCTAATAAAGCGTTCGTATATAGTAATAAATAATGCCTTCATATATGATATAATATACATAAAAAATTAAGACATTAGTGTCGATTCTGGCGTGATTCTCTAAACTTAAAACTAAATTTGACATCAGTCTCTCCTTTTCATTCTTTATAGAGAATGACAAGGATACACTTGACAACAGTCAAATTTAGGTTTAGCTTTAGATAATCTTGCCAGAATCGACACCAATGATTCAATTCAAAACTAAATAAAATAGTAAATTTCACTATACCGGTTTTTAACTTTTCTTTCTTTCATTGTCACAAGCAACCTAAATATTTTGAGCAGACTCCCTAGAGCCATTTTCTATATTTTACCAGTGTTTCTGCCTGATTTTTGTTAAAATCTCTGAATATATATCAGTGGTATTGAAGCAGGATCAAATAATATGTATAGTTTCGTTTAATTAAAATCATTTTATTAGGATTAGAAATATTATTAGTGTTTTTGCATTTTCCTTACGATTCCGTATGCTCTTATTTTCCAAATTAAGTGTTAAAATTCCGTATGGATACGAACAAAATCGTATATATGGCAACACTACCATTTAGATTGAATAGCACTATACTCTGTAGTACATGTTTTTATCAAATAAAGTATCTATCGGCAACTTAGGTACAATGATAACGTCGTCCTAGAAGGTGGCGACGTCACCACTGTACCAATGTGTTGCTTTAATTATACCAATTAATGTATGAAATCGATATGTTTATTCTCTATTTTAAAGCTTTTTATCAAAGTCGCGGGTACTACGACTTCATCTGCGTAGAAAAATTGGTTTCCCATACAAATTTCCACACCCTTTTTACTCCTTTAAAAGGCGATTTATAGGATAAAAATATGTCCTTCCCCGCGACTCAACCTATGTCTATACCAAATTTAATGTAAACCGGTTCAGTGGTTTCAGTGTAGAGGTAACAGGCAGACACACTTTGGCATTTACAATATTAGTCATCATCATCAGCCTACAAATGTCCAATGTAAATTTTTGGTCAGCAATCCAATGACCGACCACTGCGAAAGTTGCTTAACTTCAACGATCGCAGAAGAATGCGTTAATCACTTGCGCCATCGAGCTCCTGATAATATTCGTATGGATAAAGAACTTACCGGCAGCTTGGGGTTAGACATTTTTGCTCTTTCATGGAATACGAGAGCGTGCGCGATGCTAACGCCGTCTTCGAAGGTGGTGACGTCACACTCGAATTTCACTGTGAAGTCGCTAGTAGATTGTATGCGGCGAACGTGGATCACAGCCTGCTTACTACACATAAAAGGCTTATTATTATCATTAGTCTCTAAAAGTCCCCACAGCAGAATTCTATAATAAATGATTAGCGGACATTTGACGTAAAACAATATTTCTTAAGAACGGTTTAGTCTTTTTTCTATCTTGTTCTCTTTTGAGCAAATGAAAGTGTCTCTATCGTTTTTTCACAATGAATGAGAACTTCAAAACCGTTTTTCTCATAAATAAATAAAATTTTTCAAAAAAACAGCGCTTCGGACGTCGGTAGATAATTCTATTATTTGCCGACGTACGAATCGATTTTTTTGAATATTTCCACTTATTTATAAGCAAAACCCTTTCAAATTTACCCATCAACAGCTCTCAAATTGACAAATTATAGTAAAAAAGTTATTTTAAAAATTTATATGTTGCAATTTTAAAAAGCTATGAATGTGAATTTAAATAAAAAAATACTTTTTTCATATTATCTAATTTATTTATTATAAAAATTCTGAAAATTATCACGCATTGATGTATTTTTTATAATACGCTTTTATTAGCTTTTGGTGTATCTCTACTTGTAACCGACTTCTTCTTGTTTTGTGTCTGTTCAAAGACAATCGTTTTTAGAGCGGTCGTGCGTCGGAGCTGACACACACAATTTTTTTTCCACCAAAACAACAAAGTAGTATTTTTTTTTAACTAATATCGACGGAAAATATTGGTTATTCGAAATTCGAATAACCTATAACTTTTTTTCGGCGCTGTGGTAGTGAAACGCGTGATGACATGTTCTTTTTTGAAATTCTTACAAATATACCAAAATACCACGCATCAAGGAGTGAGAATGTGTCTGTCTGATGAGTAAACCCTTTCTTTGCACGGAAGGGATTGAAAAAGCGAAGGAGTGTTATTAGGAAATTTAGTACAACATTATAACACCAGTTTGGGTGTTATAAGGTTTTTTTTTTAATTAGGGCATGTTTTAATGTTGGCAATAAGCTAACTGCTTCAGAATCTTTTAGGGAGGTTTTAAAGCATGAGTGTAGATAAATAATTAAATGACACAACTTAAACCACATCAAAATCCTTTGCATGGTTTAGGAGTTGGCGGATATGCAGACAGGCGCGGAAAGAGACTTTATTTTATACTGAAACTTTGTTACTCAATAGGCTATTTGACAGTATGAAAAATAATGTACCAATTGTTGACAACTGTATTTAATATGTAAAGGAGATTGTTCAAATTGGCCTAAATGCACAAAAAATATTGACATACACGGTAATTCTTGGCGTAATTTATAATTTAATTTACAGTCATTAGATTTCAACGAACACCTTTGTATAATATATTTACTTTAAAAAGGACTTTTAATTTTACCGGTTTGGAAAACATACGAATCATTTTTAATGGCTATGGGTGTAGTAACATTCAGCCAAAGACTGATCGAAGTTGTTTATATAACATAAAAACAAATCTATTTTGTAAAGATCGATAAAATAAATATATTTTTTTATTACACTGTGGTATTAATATCCACTACTATATTATCATTTTCACTAGATATAAATGTGCTCAGACAATTATTATAGATGGTAGGCGACATCATAAAGTCTATTGCCATGCATTTTTCGCCAAACACCTCCATAAACACATTATAATCTGTATATATGTTAGACTTTAAGGTATCTATCTATGGGCCTACGTTCCCTGACTATAAATTAATAAATAAATCCTTACTAATATTATAAAGGCGAAAGTTTGTTTGGATGGATGTATGGATGGATGTTTGTTCCTCTTTCACGCAAAAACTACTAAACGGATTTTAATGAAACTTTACAGTAATGTAGCTTATAGATCAGAATAACACATAGGC
The DNA here is from genome assembly GCA_902850365.2 of Chilo suppressalis. NCBI lineage: Eukaryota > Metazoa > Arthropoda > Insecta > Lepidoptera > Crambidae > Chilo > Chilo suppressalis. The sequence goes on along the minus strand of OU963906.1, from coordinate 11,266,424 downwards.
TATAATTTATAAAGATATTGTGTGAATTGTCCAAAATATAACGATAAATGTCATTTAAGTCTGAAAAAATTCTGCAATCTGCGAGCTATTCAGGCGTGTGCTGCAAAAACAGTTAGTGCTACATGTATATAATGTATGGTGAAAATATTTATCTTAAATAGTCCTACAAAAAATTCTGAATCAAAAAATCGCTAAATATAGTTTATAGAAACATACTGCAGTAGCTACCTATAGGCCTATGATTAGGGGTTTGCAGTGCTTAATTACTGTATTTCTTATGTTGACAATATTGTTACGTTATTACAGTGCGAATGTAACATCTCAATATTGTCAGACTGTTATATTTTTCAAATACGACCCAAAAATTATGTATGTTATAATTTTAATGTCATAATGTTAGTTCTTTTCACGCTAATATAAGCTACTCGAAATACTAATACTGCGCACACGAAGTCGCGGGCACCAGTTATTGATACATAAAGACCTTGCTTTTATTCGAATTACACGCAGACGAAGTCGCGGGCAAAAGCTAGTAAAATTATAAGGTGTAATACACTAAAAATCCAAAATATGGTTATCTTAAAAACATAACAAAAATAATGAAGCTGCTGAATATATGGCTATAGAACCTAAATCTCTTAGCTTTCTTTGGTTAACGAGAGTTTAAACAAATTGTATAAAGTTAATCACCTAGGTTGAGAGATAGGATATTTTTTTATCTCGGAATAAGTTCCTGTGGGATTCTTAATAAACAGCACATATTTAAATTAACATAAAAAACATGTGGTCACTTAACGATTAGGTTACCAATTGTATTTTTTAGGGGATCAACGATCGATCATTTACAATTTTTTGAGGATTATTTAAATATTTTGCTTAATAAACTTTAACGAGGGCAAAATCGTGGACGGAAGCGAGTATATTAAATAAAGTAGCTTTTAAAATATCCAGTATATAAAATAAAATATGTAGTAATTAAATGTATAAAATAAAGTAAATAAAAAACACTTACTTATCGATAATATTCTGTATAAGAATGGCGTCGTCACTAGTCCAATTTCCCGTTTTTGGTACACAGTTGGCCAAAGAACAGTTGATAGCCAGTGGGTAAGGAGAATGTAGTCTGGCCGGGGGCAAAAGACGTAACCTAAAAAAAAAAACATCCAATGTATTTTCCTCATATCAAGAGACAAGGAACTCTTATAGTTTCGTCATGGCCGTGTCAGTCTGTCCTCGGTTTTGCTTGGAGACTGTTAGCACTAGGAGTTGTAATTTTGTGGAGATATGTATATCAATTATGCCGACAAAATGGTAGGATAACATTTTTTAGTGTAGGTACCCCTACATGTAACCTAGAGATGGTTTATTTGTTCATCGTCTACCCCATCGATTGGGGTATCGTCGAATAGGTCTTTTAAAATTACTAAGGGGTTCCGAAGAGTTCTGTTTACGAAATATTGAACTTTAAAGTGCTAATTTTTGTTCGTGCATGAGCCCTTTAGTGCATTTTATTTTCATAATACTACGTCATGACGTGGAGGTGTAGACACATTGGCTATGTCTTTTGACAATTTATTTTGCTGCCCTAGAGACAATTTTAGTCGCGGAGCCCCTGTATTGCCTTTTCTCTATTTCAGATCGTATTTAATAATAATGGAAACCCCTATTATTTTTTCTTGTTTAACTTATTACAAAGAAAAAGATGAAATACCAAGATAATGTTTACGGAAACCCCTTGGGCGCACAGTAATGGGAATAACTACCCTAGACATTCGACCCTACATAAAGGGCTCAGGAATAGCGGGACTACTTCCAAAGGTGCAAGATTGTCTCCCCATTAATATTCTGCCGCGTCGCGCGTGAGTAAATCCTATAACCCCAGGTTGGGCTCCTCTACTTTAAGTTAGTATATTTACAATACTTTTGCTTAAAACGGGGTTCCAAACCCTCAGCAAATTAAATTTTACAGTCAATAACTGCATATATTATCTGAATAAATAAATATTTCCAACACTCACACCAATTATCCTAGCCCCAAAGTAAGCACTATAAGGCTTGTTATGGGATACTAGGGTAACGGATAGAATACATATAGTGGACATATATAAGTATATTTATATAGAAAATACATATTGAACATTCATGACTGGAGTACAAATGCTCGTATTCATCACACAGACATATCTGACCCCCCCCCCCCCTCCCCCGGATTTGAACCAGGGACCTCTCGAGTCGGCGACACTATGAAACCCGGCGTACAAACCACTCGGCCACGGAGGTCGTCTGGAGGTATTCTATTTGTAATATTAGGAAATATAAATTATTATTTAAATGCTATTAGTTACATGTTGGGTAGGTGCCTATTTAATCCGTAAACAAAAAGTTTGTATCAACATCAATTGTTGCAAAAACCAATTACTTACTTATCAATATTGACCACTTCTGTACTTCCGAAATCAAAGCAAAAAACGTGAAACAAAGGCTTGTCAATGTTTTTTCGGTCTATACTGATAATACGGCAACGCTGCCACATGTTATCGGTGTTATTGAACACAAGGTACACTTTGCCTGTGAAAAAATTATCAAACATAAACAATTCAATTTGTGATTCCACATAATGCTTACACAGTATTTAAATGTGGGTTTCGTATTACGTTCAACTGTTTTCCGTTGGTTAATGATGTTTGCACTTTTGAAGGTGGCGGTTAGATAGTAAGTAATTAATTATATGAATTAAAGTTTTTTTATACCTTCTGCTACATGACTTATGGAAGGCTTCGGCAAGGAAGTAGCATTACGGAATTCTCGCAACATTTCTTTGACCAACTTTTGGTGACATGCCCGCTGCACGTAAAAGTTGTGAGGGTTGACGATATGCGATATATATATTATTTCTTGAGACCCTAAACATAAAGATAAAATTAGTAAACAATAGTGGAGAACAGTAATCGTGATTTGGTACCAGATTTACTTTTGAAATGTAGATGCCTTTATTGAAATGAGAAACTGGATTATTGGTCAGAATAATATCTCAATGATTTCGATATAATAACAATAGAAATAAAAAATCTATTTTAAACGACTTTCAATATCATAACATAAGGATATGAAAATGTTCTTATATTGCTACTTTGGAAATCAATCAATCGGAATCAAATGGAGTGTCAATATTAGATTAATAAAAATTGCCAAACAACATTACCTTCATGTAGTTGCTTTGGATGCTGACTTTCTTCAAAGGGCATAACTGGCTGTATCATAGGCTTTTGATACCTATCATCTAGAATAATAGTAACTTTATAATTAGAACACAAGAAAATCTTTATTTTATTAATATATATAATATCACTATGGATTAGATTTTCTATAATAATGATCAAAATCATTATTGTAATACTATGATTTCATAAAACACTTACTTTTAAAAGAACTTTTAAATGAACAATCACTTTCTAATGAATTAAGTGATGAAACAGAGTCACTTTTGCTATGATACTTTGGGACAGTTTTATAGAAGCCAGGTTTTGATTCTTCTTTCTTTTCTGTCTTCATTTTAATCTGCTGTCTTACATCTGCAAAGGAAAAGATACAATAGAAGAATAAATAGGTAACTTGTTTATTATAATTTATTATTATTATATTTTATATCTTTCGTTTATGATATTTCGTAGTTATTAAGGAAGCCTTATGGTTTCGCCTGTCCATCTGTTTGCAGCTTAGCTCAGAGTAGGGATACCAACTTTTTTTCTATCAAATATAATATTTTCGTAGCTGTCTCTAAAAATACAGTAAATTGTGAGTTTTTATTTTAAACTGGCTAAGTCTGCTTTAAGCAAAATATAGTAGAATCCTATATTATACTGGCTGTCCTAGCGAACTTCGTACCACCATAAAAAAATAGGGGTTGGTGGTAGAAGGGTGAAAATTTAGGGTTGTACACACATCAAAAAAAGTTTGCGATCACTTTGAAAACTATATTTATTATTATTTTGTGTTACTTAACTTTTTTGTAATTTCTTTTTCTGATAAGCTTTAAAATTTTAAAATTAGAAATAGAACGTAAAGCAATAAAATAAGTCAATTGTTTGTTTTCCCATATAAAAAGACATGCAATCCAAGCACACTCATTCAGAAATCTGACTTATAGTCTGTCCATTATATTATAATCTTTTTGACAGATCGATCGAAGTAAAAATAGTGAACCCCTATCACATAACTCGTTCGATTTAAAGCTATAATCGATTTTATGCTAGAACATCGTTTAATTGATTATAAGTATCGAAATTATTTTAGTTATCAAAACTACTGGTGTTTAATAAATCATTACAAAATCTCATTAGATTTATTATTTTACCTGGTACAAATATTTGTGTGATGAGCACGAGTATTTGTTCTGTATCAGGGTGTGACTTACCATAGGTAATATGTATGTATATACAACAAAAAAAGCAGTATACTTTTTATATGTTTGTTTAGCCTAATACTAATTACTCTGTACAATTAGATTTATTAATTATAATTAATAAAAAGAAACGTCGGCCCCGTCGAGTTACAGCTGTTGACAGCTTTGATACCGATGCAATTTGTCGACATATACGACCCGACCAACCCAACCTTATGAAAAATGGCTGTTACACTGCGAAATAGTGATTTGTTTCGCGGTCAAAAGTCCTCGTTAGCAAAAGTGTTACGTTAAAAAGTAGAATTAGTAAACAATTTAAATGAAAATAAACAAGCAAAACGGTATGTTATTGATGAAATGGCAGCAGAATGTGGACATATTGTGCTCAGACTCCCACCTTACCATTGCCAGTACAATGCTATTGCGCTCATATGGGCACAAGTAAAAGGAAACGCCGCGCCGCTAGAAAGAACACTGCGCCACCGTTAACAACAAACAAGATGATGGAACTTTTAAATAACGCGTGTGGTGATGTTACACCTGAAAATTGGGCGGGTGTCGTTGAACGAACAAAGAAAACTACACTTCTGGATCTATTGGCCCACCTTGTATTTTCAGTTTCGTTTGGTCCTAGCTAAAATTTTATATTAGGTCGAGCAAAAAGTTTTTATGCAGTTTTAAACCTGGCACATTCACAATTTCATTCAATAGTCTTTTTTTGAATTTCGAACACAGAATTTAAAGAAACAAAAGACAATTTGGAGCCTGTTTGTTGAAATCAAACAATCGAATACTAAGAACACTTGGTTTTATTGGTTTACTTGGATTTAATTCTTGAAAAAGTGATTGATATCTTTGGTTTTGCAACAAACATTACTTATTCTTAACATTAATGAGGTGAGGTTCTATCAATAATCTATGGATACTTCACCTGAAGTCGCCGCCCAAGCTGTGGCACTTATTCAGGCCGGACACAGCCAAAGAAACGTGAGTGCTCAACTTAATTTCGGTCTGCGTTCCGAAAGGTTTATCGGAGGTACCTAGAGACTGGCGGCTTTGTTCGTCGCCAAGGAAGGCCACGATCTTGGGTCACAACTGAAAGGCAGGATCGATTCATCGTGACGACCAGCTTGAGAAATCGTCACCTTAACTCCATTGAGATACAAAAACAAATTCGCGACTTCCACGGAGTATCTGTGAGCGCTCGAACTGTTTGGAGAAGGTTAAAAGAACGCGATATGGTACCACACAAGCCAGCTAATGGGCCCAAACTAACGCGAGCCCACCGAACAGCGGCCCTTCATTTCGCACGCAGTCATTTAAATTGGACACAGCAAGATTGGAGCCGTGTATTCTTTTCTGATGAGTCTAAAATTGTGTTACATGGCAATGATGGAAGGAAGAAGGTCTACCGACGTAAGGGAGAGCGTTTCGCACAATGCTGCTTTGAAAAGAGGGTTGCTTATGGCGGTGGCTCATGGACTGTCTGGGGCGGTATATCCGCGAGCGAGAAAACTCAACTTGAGGTTGTTACAGGACCACGGCTGCCAACATTAAATGCTGAAAGGTACATTCGTGAGTGCTTAGAACCTCACGTGATACCATACGCGGACTATGTGGGCCCAAATTTCCTTTTTATGCATGATAATGCAAGAGCCCATGCGGCCAGCATCGTCAGGGAATATCTTCGGGATGTGAACATCACAATTATGGACTGGCCAGCCAGAAGCCCAGACATGAACCCCATTGAGCACATGTGGGACTAGCTAAAAAGACGTGTTAGGGCTCGTCAGCCAGTTGCCCAGACGATGCAGGAGTTGAAAACTGCCATAGAAGAGGAATGGGAGATGATCCCTCAAAATTTCATAGAGCGGTTGATAAACTCTATGCCTAATCCTATGAGAGCTGTGGTAGATGCCCATGGAGGCAACACGCGTTATTAAATTAAACCTTTATTTGATAAACAACAACACAAACAACACAACAACAACATTTTTTATTCAAAAATCAATTGCCTTTAACAAGGCGCATATCCGACTTGTTAAGCGTAGCTCCATGTCGTATGGTATTCTGAATTCAAATTTAAAACAATACGATCGAAAAAGATGGTAAAATGTATCAGGTTTAAAACTGCATCAACAGTTTTTGTTCAATCTAACAATCATATTTAGGTAGGGGCCATCGAAACCTAAACTCTAAGGTGGGCCAATAGATGTGTCCAGAAGTGTATAATGTCTGACTGGGATGGAGATGTTGCCTTTGACAATATACAACAGAATGAACTCATCATTAATACCGAGGACACATCTGATGATGAGTCCAGTCTTTATGAAAAATCTGATACGTCTGAATAAATCTAAAGAAAATATAATTAGAACAAATTCCACGCGGACCAGGCAGCAGACGGGACTCGAACCCGCACCCTTCGCAATCCGGGCGAATGCACTGACCAATTATGCTAACGCGGCCCTCACGGACCGCGTCGAAATTCTTCTAGTAAATAAGTTAAGGTAACAACAATTCCTAAATTAATTACAATGATTAGTCCCTTGAACTCATAAACGCGTTAAGCACGAGCGACTTTTACTCTTCGCCATAGGATATTGCTCATATTTTATTTTGGAAACGTTAATGTTTAAAGCTTCCAACAAAGTGAAGCGCTTTTTTTAGCACATTATTGTTATGAACAACTAGGGAACCTCACATTACTCTACAGTTCTACACGTACTTGAGCTGTCTTTTAATTTTTATGATAATAAGTATGGCTTGCTCATACATACTTTTAAGTAAAATAAAAATGTTTTGTATTTGGAAAAAACCGTCCAAGTGCAAGTCGGACTCGCGCACCGAGGATTCCGTGCAAATTCTACGTGTTCATGAGAAAAGAGGTAGTAACTTTAAAATTTTCAAAATATTTTTTATTATAAGATGTGTCAAAAATTTACGGTTTTCGAAATTTTTCCTTTATCCGTAAGACGTTACTTCGTACCAAAATTCAAGATTCTAAGTTCACGGGAAGTAGCCTGTAGGTTTTGATTCCCGTGAGAGTTTCGAAAGTTTGCGGAAATTTGCGGCATAAACGGCTGTATCCTTTGATTGCTTTGGCTTAGAAGTTTGATTTTTTCACAGCTCCAAGGGACAGTAGACATGAGTATTAGATATGAATTTCTGTTTGATACCTCCATGCGTTCCTGAGAAAAACGATCTTGACAGACGGACGGACGGACAACAAAGTGATCCTATAAGATTCAGTTTTTTCCTTTTGAGGTACGGAATCCTAAAAATTGTGTGTGTGCTTAACTTACCCCTAGGTAAATCAGGTGGGAACACAGGCGCTGCAGGCGGTGGTGGCATTTCAAAATCTTCTCCCAGTTCTGAGGTGGAGCGTAACCGATATATGGATTTCACGTTTCCTTCTAATTGAATATAGTCCGTGACTAAAGCACACAGATCTTCATTGACTGCGACCCTGCATAGGGTAATGAATATGTGTTAAATTGGTGAGTAATCCAATATACTTAGTAATAAACAAAGGAATCATACTTGAGAGGACTGGAGTTGTTTTCATCTCTGCTTAAATACCAAGGTGATTCAAGAACTTGCTTAGCACTTTCCGCAAGTGCTACGAGGTTTAACTGTAACATATATATAATATTAAAGGATATTACGCATTATCTTTAACATTAGCAATTCATAGATTTCATTTATCAATTTTCGGGTTTCATGGTGTCGCCGACTCGAGAGGTCCCGGGTTCGAATCCCGGTGGGGGCAGATGTTTGTGTGATGAATCCGAGCATTTGTACTCCAGTCATGGATGTTTAATATGTATTTCTATATAAATATACTTATATATGTACTGTATATGTATTCTATCCGTTACCCTAGTATCCCAAAACACAAGCCTTACAGTGCTTACTTCGGGGCTAGGCTAATTGGTGTGTGTTGAAAATATTTATTTATTTATAGAAGAATATGTTTGGACATACCTGTTTTGATTTATTTACATCAATGGATTTGATAACATTCAATATTTTCCTGCTAACTTTGATAGAATTCTCGACATCAGTTTTAGCTTTACGTAAAGAATCCTTTTCAGAGCATTTCAATTTTACGATTATACTTATAATTTCGTGTTTATGCCTTTGTATTTGAGACGAGAGTTTCGAAAAATGTTGTTCAATATTGGAAATCATATTTGTGAGTTCTGATGTTGAACCAGTGTCATTTTCAATGTTGTGAAGCAAATTACCAATGTCCTTAAATCAAAACATACAAGTATTTAAGCACAGGGTTAACTTTCATTCAAAACTATAAATGATCTGAATTAAGTGAATATGTAACTAATCTTTATAATGCAGCATTCTATACAGCATTTAGGCAAAATAATGTTGTATTTGCATTGCTTAGGTATTCTAAGTATCAAGTAGGCTGTTGACGGGTTAAATCTAGAAGAACAAATGTACTCAGATGTTAGAAACACGCCACTAAGAAGAACGGGGCTAAGGTCAAGCCCAGCCTACCGAATTTGCCAAGGCAGGAACTGCGCTAATCGATAAGACAAAAGTCGTGGTCGTGTGCAGTTTACGGGAGAACATGACTGCTCAATGCGATGAATATGTTCATAATCGTAATCGGCATGTATTAAATTGATTAGGAATGAATTTACGACTTATTAAAAACTAGCTGTGCCGGCGACTTCGTACGCGTGGATATCGGAAAATAACAACATGTCGTACATATTATGTCCACGATTTTTCTAGTGAAGTGTCTTCACTTTTTAGATCTTTGCCTACATTTATATAAGCAAGTAATTTTTTAAACGCTATTAGATGCGGAATGATCTGTACCTTTCACTTAAATATTGCTTGGACTATTAACACGCAAAAGAGGTACCTACGGGGTATGTGTACTTTTGGCCATTGAAAAACTGACCAATACCAAAGATCCACAATAAAGTCTGACTTTGCAATATTGCAAAACATCTCGAAGGCATGAACAAAGACTGTAAGAATCCCATACACAGAAGCAATGAGTATGTAACGGAACATTAGAGATTGTCTCTAATTTTCAATAGTTAAATAATATATGCCCATAACATTTTTACAGTATCAATTACTGTATTACTACTCAAAGCCAACAAAGTAAAGCTTTTTAAATTATATATAATTCTTTTACTTGTGTCCCTCGAATCCTCGGAAAAGCAAACAAAAAAGCAGCAAAATATATCCCATCGGACATTTTGCCTTATATCAAGGTTCGTTACTTTGTGCTTTACACAGCGCTTTTATTGATTAATGAGACATAGGATATTTTATCCTGGAAAAATTTTAGGTTCCCGTGGGATCCTCATAAACCAAAGTTCACGCGGACGAAGTCGCGGGCGGCCTCTAGTATTATCATATTTAGCTAAAAATAAAAAGCTATGATGGATAAAACAAGCTCTGTCGTTTTCAAAGAACAGAGTATAGTATATTAATTTAAAATAAAGAAAACCGGCCGACGCACTATGGGAACTTGCCTAAGAAAGCCATCTCATAACTGTGATTCGAGGCATGTATTATACATCAAATTATAGGTAAAGAGTTACTTTATTATAATCATTATAATTTAAGTCTCTGACTCTTCGTATTTTATAAAGAAGAACATCTAAAGTCAGGGATGAAAAAAATACAAAAATAATAATGTAATTTCAGTTAGTTTGGTATAATTTTATAGTATCACTAAGCTGACCCAGCGAACTTCGTACCGCCATAAAAAAATAGGGGTTGGTGGTAGAAGGGTGAAAATTTAGGGTTGTATTTATTTCTGGATGATTTATCATAAAAAAATTATCTAAAATTGAAAAAAAAAAATTAGGGGTGGATTACCCTTAACATTCAGGGGGATGAAAAATAGAAGTTGTCCGATTCTCAGACCTACCCAATATGCACACAAAATTTCATGAGAATCGGGAAAGCCGTTTCGGAGGAGTTTAACCACAAACACCGCGACACGAGAATTTTATATATTAGATAACAAAAGAAGTCAAGTAAGTGTCATACCATTTTAGAAAGCTTAGAATGTCTTCTTTTCTATAAAAATATATGCAGTTTTTCATAATATTATTTAATTAAAAAAAATCTATATCATAATGTGGACTATTTTCGTTTCTTAAACTTTCAGTTGGAGTTTTGACAAGTGCCGAAGTTCTGTTTTTTGTGTTATTTCTTAGATAATATAATATTATTTGATCAGTGCTTAGCATTGTCAAATGCCTTAGAATATCAGCGTGTGAAAACATATATTTTTAAGTAGGTACGTTTGATAAGACTTTTCTGATTTCGGGTTTCTCAGCACGGACATTTAAATAAAGGCTCTTGACCCTTTTGTTATATTTTTTCTATACTATGCTATACTAATATCGTGTATTTCACATAATATTTAGATCTCATTCCCATAAGAATCATGGAAAAATCGCAAAACTACAAAATCGTAAAATAGTTTATATCTACTAATTGTACACACGTCTTCCATATTTTTTCGGTATAATAAATCCATAATAGTGCATTTGAATACGAAACATTACAGTTCTTCATTAGTTTTTGTCGTAAATAATTGTTTTTTAAATATCTCGCCGCAATGAGTCAGTTCTCGTGTACCAAACGCAACCTAAGTCTCTTATTGTTTGAAAGTGATACAAATTATGGTGTTTCCATCACTAACTATATACGAAGCAATTTCACCGAACCTCCAGATGCAAATATTGCTAAAATTATCGCAAGTATTCAGAAGTCTTTCATAACTCAGTTTCGTCAACGCTATACTAAAGCTGGTCGATAGAAAGAACAGTTCTTAAGCCAAAACACAAATTGGAGATGGGATTGAAAGTGTCATACGTCATTTTTCGGTATTGCCTCTTGGGCAACTTTTAGAAGATGCTCAAGAGTCACGGAACAAAAACTATAAACAGTTCAGGCTTCATCATGCAAGAAATTATTCGAGGACAACCACCAACGAAGATGTTCTACACACTATTGTATACCTCTGATCCGTACATAACAAGTCTGAGAAAACCTTATAATAAAAAATATTTAGAACTTTTTGATGAAAAAAAATAGCTCTTAAGTGAAATTTGAGCTACTATGATGTTTGTTTCTTTTATTTTAAGCAGTTACATTTAGTAGCTACCTTTATAAACTTATTAAAACATAGATTTAAGATTATCAGAAAAAAAAAACATGGTGATATCTTTATTAACACAGGAGTTATAGATTTTTGAGATGAAAATGAGTCAAAGTTCCCATAGTGCGACGTGTCGTGTCGTGCCACGCGCAGGATTTAGTTGCTCGTCGTCACCACAAAATATTTTAGAAAGTGTATATATTTTGAGAAATTAATTCGTCTAAGTCACCCTTAATGTTTTCTTCCAAGGAATTTTTATTAGGTAAAATATTTTCTAATACTTTCTAGTCGAACGAATATTACTCTTAAAGTAACTAATATATTTTAACCATTATAATTTTCATTAAAAGTTCATGAAAAGCACTATTATCATGAATTTTTTCAGGTATTTCAGGCTAATAGTTTAGCTTTTAGAGAGGGGGGGGACGCCCAGCACAAACAAAAATTAGTACTATAAAGTTTAATATTTTGCAAACAGATCCCATAATCAAAAAATAGACATGTAAACCCCAAGTAATTTTAAAGGACCTATTTAACGATAATCCACACGATGGGGTAGATGATGAAAAAATAAAATCTCTAGGTCACATGTAGAGTAGCTACCAAAAAAAATATTTTAAAATTTTATTCAACCATTTTGTTGGCATGATTGATATAAACATCTCCAAAAAATTAAAGCTCTGTAGTGCTAACAATCTCTAATCAAAAACAGGGACGGACAGACAGATGGACATGACAAAACTATAAGAATTCCTTGTCTGGACTATAGAACCCTAAAAGAAATAGATCTGAAATATTTCTTTATTCCTGAACACCTCCAGGCCTGGCAATACCTAGATTTTTTATAGAATGTCTGAATTACAAACCACTACATTTATATTGAAACACTTACAACTGCAGTTTTAGTCAATCTTTTGAAGGTTTCATCGACTTTTGGTAAAACTTGTGTTAATTCATTCATGAAGTCTGTATTCTGTAATAAATAAAACAAGTCATTTTAAAGTATTAAAGATAAATTTTAATACTTAACACTCAGTACTTACCACTTCCTGCATAGACACAACATTATGATTTTTGCAAGATTTTTCGCCACCAACCATCATACAATCCATACAGATACTTTTAGAGCAGTCCTTACAGTAATAGTCTAATGGTTTTTCTTTGTGCACTTTGCAATAGTTTAGTTCCATCACAGGTTCTACAAGAAATAAATTATGTCAAAATTTACTGTAATAGCAAAAGTTAATGAAGCAATATTTAGAAAGAGATTGATACAAAAACAAAAGCCAGTAATAAGTAATGTAATCTTACCTATATTAGTCAGAATATGGTTTTTGAAGATAACAAAATTTTTATGAGATTTATTGAAGCATGTGTCACACAAAATTGTAGCACATTGTTGACACATTTTAGTTGTTGATTTATGGCACTCTAGGCATTCACCTGTAGACACACATTAGTTATATTTTATTCTATAATTTTACAAAATACTAAAACAATATTTGGTAGTATATTACCTTGGGTGTTGTCACTACTCTTGATTATAGATTGTAAGTCAATATAATAGTCATCAGTTTCGTGAAGTTTCTGCATCTTTTCATTAGACTCCTACAAATATGTATATAAATTTTAAGGGAAGAAAACAATGATAAAATTTATTATGAAATGAGGTGAGCACAGTAAAAATTTACCTCCATAAGCTGTATAGTGAGTTCACCCAGCATAAAAATATTTATAGGGAATATATCATACAATTTCATTTTGTTCTGTGAGAGTAACATTAAATCTGATTGTTTTACTTCCATGTCTCGAGTACATATTTTGCATTCAATAGGTTCCATGAACTTCACAATGTTTCCGATGCATTTTTCACACATTGAATGTCCACATGTCAGCAATAAAGGTATATTTCCTTTTGATGGAGATGTCGTAACTAACAAATAATAAAAAACAATTAAGTTTGTTTTTTTGAAATAATAATAAATTTTAGACAACTTCCAATAATTATTTGTGTCACTAAGGCCTTGTGTCATTGACACGCTACCTACATTACTCAAAATTTTAATCAATGCTAGGAAAGTGGTCGCTTTATAGACTTTTTTTAAAATTTTATATTCATTATTTAGTCTCAAACTAATCACCATGTTTTTTTTTCTGATAATCTAAAATCTATATTTTAAAAAGTTTATAAAGGTAGCTACTAAATGTAACTGCTTAAAATTAAAAAAACAACTTTTAAGGATATATATAGGAATAAAATATTCTTGCTCTTGCATACACCACACAAATAAAATATACTGGGATTTATTTGTCAAATTGGATTATTGGAGTAAAAGACTGCTAAATTGAAAAGGAATGCAGTCTGTTACACTAAGTAGATGTTGAAGTATACCTAAATTTCTGTGTTCTTGCCAGCTTTGTATCACACTCCTATCCTATGAGACAATATAGTGACTGCTTACCATCAGGAAGACTGCGTAAAATTTTAGTTTAAAAAGAAACATGTACATTCATTGAAAACATCTACAGAGATATCAGATTTCAATTCATCAGTTATTATGAGGACACAAATACTGCTTGTTATAGTTGGGTGCTAAATTGAATGAAATATTCTAGTATAATACTTAGGGGCTAGGCTAATTGGTGTGTGTTGGAAATATTTATTTATTTATTATTCAGTTTAAGGTGAAAACCTTAATAAAAGATCATCAAAGCTTAGCCAGGACGAAATTTATGTTAAATTTCAAACTTATCATTAGAAGTGGTTAGTCCAGCGTAAGATACATTTCATGGACATAGTTAGGAGGGGGCAAGAGTGGGCTTGCCCACACTCTAAATTCGAGGGTTGAAAAGGGATCTATGCAGGTTTCACATTTAATAAGAGTTCCAACTGTACGACCGAAAAATGCATAGCTACATGAAGCCTTTTAAAAAAATCGTAGGTTTGTAACTTACGTTTCAGCTGGTAAAATTGACTGCAATTTGGACAACATTTTTTAATTTTCGTGTCCATGGTATTCATCTTGATTGATTGAAATTTAAAACTAGGCGGTACCTACTGATCAAAGCAAGATATTATTCACAAGGCATTAATAACACCATACCAATAAACGAGATTAGTTAGTGAGAAAGTCTTAGCTATAATTTGGTGGTGGAAAATGTGATGAAAAATCACAAAACCGATGAAGAAAAAGTTCTTATTACTTTGGTTTGATTTTTTGTTTTCCAGCGTCCATTTAGCAAAATAAAAAAACGCCGGTCGCCGCGTTCCGAATTTCCACAGATTACGGGTTTGGGAAACGGAACGGAACCAGGGTTGGCAGATTCAATTATGTGATTCCCCCAAACAAATTTTTAAATTTCCCCAAAATGATACGTTTTCTAAATAAACCCCAATAGCGTTGTTACATAAATAAATAAATAAAATGCCTATTATTTGTTAATTTTAGCTTCATTCAAAATATCAAGTAGATACTTTTTCAGTCCTATTTTTCCCAGACACTTCTCACTTTTATGATTTATAGTCTGCTGTTTTAATGAGCCTTGTTTCGCAGTTTATTTTTAACGATATTCATCAACGCAAACGCCCGTTCTACAGCAGCATTAGCAAATAGCAAACTCAAACAAAACATCACCCCAAAACTCGTCAGCTGTTTTTTTGTCATGGTTGAAAATTAAAGACTAAATAGTAAGACCATTTTGATATGGCTCTATATAGTTTCTTGCATACTAGCCAGGATGTCCGTTAAATAAAAAGGACTTTCATCGTTCACTGCCATATATATATATACTTTAGGAGTGCTAGTCCCAAAAATTCTCCATAATATTTTATTATATTCTCCAACAGTTTCCCCAAAGATACGTTTTCCACAAATTTTCCCCGAGATAATTTTTTTCCCCAGAATTCAAACTCAAACTCATTTAATCAGTCTAGGCTGTTACAAGCACTTATGAAGGTCAAGAAGCTAAGCCATCGGTTCACAAAACTACAATGGGAGACCTTGTACTGAGAAGAACCGGCAAGAAACTCAGCAAAGGCTGCTTTTTTCTCCCTGTATTGTTATAACAGAGTCGTCAAGATGAAAAATTACTTCAGAGATACTTCTTTACTTTACCTACCTTTCATTACATCATTTAGCGGTATCAAGTAACAAACCATTAAGCGTTTCGTGAGAGAGCTTATTTCTTTTGTTGGATTTGATCTTGTATTCGCTGCAGTAAGTAATTTAAGATGTTCAATATTCTGAAAGTCTTGAAAAAGTTTTAAGGATTCTGTTTTCTTTGGACACATGTGAAAATATAGGTAGTTTTCCAATTACAGCTCTAGAGCGCATTATGCGGCACAATGCTTAACGTTGAATGTTTCAACTACAACAGCAACGCTTCGCACAATCGAGCACTCTCAAAAGTAAAAGCATCTACTGACTTGCCTGCCGCAGGGACAATCTAGGGTGTAAGAGTGGGGATGACCCTAAATTGCCTCCTGAATTGTGATGTGTGTAGGCAAATTGGGACAATTTTCTAAATCGGGCCTGCGACAGGGCGGCAGGAGCGCGCGACCACCCTTGCTCACTAGATTGTCCCAACCGCCCTGCACGTTGCCGCGTGTGTGGCGCGATTGGGACAATTTCTCAATCAGTCGGTTAGTAGCTGTCACACGCAGCGCACGTATTTCGATCAAGATGGCGGCAGATCATAATGAGCATGAAGTTTGGACACAAGTGATCGAAGTATATAAATACCGGCCCCATATGTGGGATAAAAAAAACAAACATTATTTATATATTTTTTTTATTAATTTTCATTTTTTAAGTATGTGACTGCTCGATGTTTAAATCTAAAGAAAATATTACTAGAAAAATAGAAATAGTTTTTTTATTAATTTTTTCTTGTAATATTTTCTTTAGATTCAAACATTGAGCAGTTTTTTAAATTTTATTAATTCTTACATGCTTAAACAATTAATTTATGACTTTAATTGCTATTTTTGACATTGTGGGTTACATATAATGTGAAGAGATGGCGCTGCCTTGCAGCTTAAGAAAGGCTAGAAAGAATTCGATACGGCTGTCAGGGCCGCGGTAGCATAATTGATCAGTGCATTCGCCCGGATAGCGAAGGGTGTGGGTTCGAGTCCCGTCTGCTGCCAGGTCCGCGTGGATTTTTTTCTAATCATAAACATTACTTATTTACAATACATTTCTTTCTGTTGCCAATTCTTCACCCAGTATTTCCTTTTTTACGGTAACATATTTTTTGATAACACTGGGACTATCATCAACGCGTGTGTTTAGCTCAACATAAGCCCGAACACTGAATAGCAGGCATGTGTGTAGAGACAAGCCGATATTGGGCCGTCCGCCGTGCACCCTAGATTGGCCCTGCGGCAGGCATGTCAGTAGCGCGTTTAATGCTTTCGTATGATGCGTGCAATCGTACCAACTCAGTGACAGAAAATTAACAAGTGTTTTTTCTTTAAGTTGGCATTGATCGAAATGTTTTATTTATATGTTATCGTTAGTAATATTATTTTTTGTTGACAAATTATTAAAGCCTTCTTTTCATTATAGTTTTTTTTAAATAATCAAAGTTAATTCAAACTGTGTTAAAAAAATAAATATAAGTATGGATGAAGGTACAAACATTGACTTTTGCACTCTGCTGGTGCATTTAAAAACTAATTCACGTTCCAATTAAGCATCAGCATAATTCGGCATTGTGCGCCACTGAGTCGCATTATGCTCTGTAATTGGAAAACCATCATATGTTGCGGCACAAATCTTCTAAATTTATAGGTAGTTTACGGGTAGCATAAGACGTGACAAGGTGAATTAAATGGCAGGTGCAGCCTATGACAACAAGATGAGGAATATAGGTTGCTTTCCAATTACAGAGTATAATTCGACTCAGTGCCGCACAATGCCGAATTATGCTGATGCTTAATTGGAACGTGAATTAGTTTTCAAACGCACCAGCAGAGTGCGCTAAGTTCAGTATTGAAAAAAAAAGTCAATTTTTGTACCTTCATCCATAATTATATTTAATTTTTAACACAGTTTGAATTAACTTTGATTATTTAAAAAAAACTATGATGAAACGAAAGTTTTAATAATTTTTCAACAATAAATAATATTACTAACGATAACATTTAAATAAAACATTTCGATCAATGCCAACTTAAAGAAAAAACACTTGTTAATTTTCTGTCTCTGAGTTGGTACGATTGCACGCATCACACGAAAGCATTACTTTTGAGAGTGCGCAATTGTGCAAAGCGTTGCTGTAGTTGGAACACTCAACGTTGAGCATTATGCAGCATAATGCGCTATAATGCTGTAATTGGAAAGCGACCATAATTTTTAGCAGAGCCTGCACAGAATGGTGCTTTCCCAACATTTATTTATTTAATAATTTATTGTACACGAAATAAAAATACATAAAAAATACTTAAATAATTACGTACAAAAGGTGTGGCTTATTTCTCTAAGAAATCTCTTCCAGCCCACCTGCGATAGGAGCTATGCTGGGAGACATAAATGTCGCGTGTACCTACACTAAAACATATTAATCAAAAAATATAAAATAAATGCATGTCAACTATATGAATAAAAATATATAAACAATATATAATAAATACATAAGCATATACAAATAAATATATAAATGAACACACAAGAAGTTTTGATAGGAAAAAAAAACAACTGAGAGAAAGAAAAAATTATGTCAAGGACAGATAATATTCCTTGACTATTTTTTTAAAAAGCGGAAGTGTTGTGATGTCTCTAATTTCTGACGGCAGGGCATTCCACAACTTCACTGAATAAACAGTGAAGGAGTCGCTGTAGAAGTCGGTACGGCAATGGTTGGGTGGTATTTTAAGCAGAGTCCGAACGTGTGATCTGCAGAGCACGCCCGGAGGTCGCACAAACTGGAAGCGGTCACAAAGATACGCTGGGTTATGCAAAATGTTGAATAACAGAAATAGGATACGGGAATTTCTACGAAGACGGATAGGAAGCCATTTAAGTTGTGTTCTGAATTTGGAAACATGGTCATATTTACGCAGGCCAAAAATAAAACGTATGCACAAATTTTGTAGTCGTTCGAGCTTAGTCAAAAGTTCCTCTGTGATGTCCAGATAACAGGCGTCTGCGTAGTCCAGACTGGGGAGAATCAGTGACTGGGCCAAAGAAATTCTGGTTTCAATCGGTAAACAGTATTGAAAAGATTTTAATGTGTGAAAAGAGGAAAATACTTTACGACTGACTTCGTTAATGTGAGCTTTCCAATTCAAGTTGCTGTCAAACGTGATTCCTAAATTTTTGGCAGTAAGGGAGAAAGGAATAATTGAGCCATCAAATACCACGGGTGGCAGCAACTTCAAATCCAACTGTTTCGTCATATAAGCACTTCCTATCATCATAACTTTAGACTTTGAGGGATTTACCTGCAACCCATACCATTTAGCCCAGTTGTGTATGTAATTTAAGTCTTCATTCAGAGCCGATACAGCCTCGTTAACATCGGAAACGGGGAAATGACGATACAACTGCAAGTCGTCGGCGTAGAGATGATAGCTGCGGTTTAAAGATTTAGTCACGGTGTTGATAAGTAGTGAAAAAAGTAGCGGGGATAAGATGCCTCCTTGAGAAACTCCCGTAGATAATGTGCATCTGTCCGAGAGATTGTCATTTTTTTTTTAATCGGCTTCCCCACTCAGTGGCAGGACTTTTTCTTTCTTTTATTTTGTATTTCTGTTTTTTTAGAGTTTTTCTTTTCTCTTTATCATATATTTTTTATGCGAGTTTTTCTTTTCTCTTTTGTTTATTTTAATTTTACTTTTTACATTGAGCTGTTCTTAATATCTATTACATTATATTTTTACTTTTTACATTAAGCTGTTCTTAATATCTATTACATTATATTCTTATTAGTATTATTATTTATCTTATATTTACAGTTCCTGTTGTTTCTTATTCTATACAAATTAGTTTTTCTCTTTCTTTCCTTCTCATTAGCTTTACAATTGTTTCTTATTATACTATATTTTACTTATATTTGTGGATATAAACGTGTGTATATACGGGTGTTGTTTAATAATACATACAGTTTCTTGGTAATCCAATGTATTCGGGAATCCCACAATTTATCACACGTAACAATTATCACGATGTACACAGAAGGCTAATACGGTAACACAATACAACACGTAGAAACAAATATTATAAGCGAACAAACGGAATCGGTAACAACAACTGGTAAACAGATTTGAGCGCATCAACGTCGGACATTGACTGGAGTTCACGCATTCAAAAAGGCGGTGGTTTTCGCACGATACGCGAAACTACCTACGCGCGTAGAACAAACGGCGCGTTTCCACTGCACTATGCGAGTTACGTTTCTCCGGCATATTTATCGTTTGAAGTGAATTAAGTTTATTGATGAATACTTATAAAAGATTTTGACTTATTATTAATGTGTCTGTGTAATGTATCTAGTGTGATGTAAATATTAAAGTTATGTAAATAATTAGTTTTTAGTTTGTGTAAATAAATATATTAAATATATTTTTAGTTTGTGTAAATAAATATATTAAATATTTTAATACTAGTTGTCTAATATTTAGCCAAGACACAAATTGCTTCTTGATAATAATGATTGTATATGTTTCTCAGCTCGGTAGATTTCGTCTTGAGTGAAGAAAACTCCAAAATATTGGAAATTACTTTAATTATAGTTTAAAATTACACAGCTTGTACGTGACAATATTAAAGCAGAGAAAAAAGTGAATGACTGTCAGTTTTCATATTACGACTACCGCCGTCTAAAATGTTAACGCCTGCTGGAAAGCCATAGCAATATCTTGGTTGATTGGGCAAGGCCGCAACATCTTCCCCCCCGTTGAAAGTCCCAGACTTTCAACCTTGCAGGTCTTCCATTGTGAGAAGAGGACACAGACGCACGAAGGGTCGGCGAACGCAGCCCCTGGTAGTTTTGACATCCGCTACTCTAGCAATTCCATCGGGGCCAGGGAACAGGCGAGCTACTCTTCCAAGGCGCCAACAAAGAGGAGGCACGTTATCTTCTTTCAACAAAACTAGGTCTCCAATGTTGAGGTTCTTGGAGTTTGTTTTCCATTTCAGACGCTGTTGAAGCTCGCTTATATACTCTCGTTGCCAGCGTTGCCAAAAATGTTGATGCATTTGTTCGATCCTGGCGTATCTTTGTAGATGTGTTTCCTTCTTATCAGTTAAGTCGGGAGCCGGCAATGCTGTTAATGATCTTCCTACAAGAAAATGCCCTGGAGTTAAGGGTAGGAAATCATCTGGAGAAGAGGATAAAGGGCATAGGGGACGACTGTTCAGAACTGCTTCCACTTGCGCAAACAACGTGGAGATTTCTTCAAAGGTAAGATGACAATTTCCCATTACCCGTTTTATATGAAATTTCGCGGATTTTATACCGGCTTCCCAAATGCCGCCAAAGTGAGGAGCGTAAGTGGGTGTAAAAATAAATTTAATGCCTTCATGAGTTGCAAATTCAGAAAGAGCGTTATTATTTGAATTTAGAAATTTTGAGATGTCTTTAGCTGCTGCTACAAAATTTCGACCGTTGTCGCACAAGATTTCTAAAGGTTTGCCTCGTCGAGAGATAAATCTGCGCAGAGTCATAACAAATGCTTCCTTAGAAAGATCACTCACTGCCTCTAAGTGTACGCATTTAAAACGCAAGCATATAAATAGACAAAGGTAACATTTTACTACCTTGGCCCCTCGACCCTTACGATTTAGTATGTAAAAGGGCCCCGCAAAATCGACTCCCACTGAAGAGAATGAAGGGCCCGGTGTTATGCGTTGAGGTGGTAGATCTCCCATTTTTGGACAGAGTGTATTACTACGCAGCCGTTTACAGCGTACGCAGTCGTGAACTGTACGTCTCGCTAACCGCCTGCCGTTTAGGGGCCACACTGTTTCTCGGACCACGGACAACAACAACTGTGGACCAGCGTGCAGATGACGAAGATGTTCACGTTCAAATAATAATTTGGTTAAATGATGAGAGGAATCCAGCAGAATTGGATGTCTTTTGTTGTAGTTATAGTATGACGCATCTATGCGCCCTCCTACTCTTATCAATTTTGAATGGTCAATAAATGGTGATAATGATAAAATCTTAGATTTTGCAGGTAAGGCTAATCCCCTTTCAAGTGTATGATATTCGTTGGAAAAACATTCCTGCTGTGCTACAAAGCACAAGTAGTGGAATGCTTCTTCGATTTCGATTAAGGATAAGGTACCGACCCTTTTAGCCGTAGGGTTCCGCAAATTATGAATAAATCGCAGTATCATTGCAACTACATTTCGTATATAGGTAAATTTTGAATATCTTTTAATATTTATTATAGGATTAATTATTGAAGCTGCAATGTAAGTATTCAGTTTTGTTTTAGAATTATAATTTTCATCTTTGTATTTTCCTATGAATTTTAAAGATCTTTTGTTTTCAGGTTTGGAATTCGCTGAGGCAGATTTCATACGAAGAGCACTATTCAAGGATTTACCACTCGGTGAGTATTTTAAAGTGTTAATCCCCTTAAATTCTATATTTTCAGTTTCAGATACAGTTAAGGCTGGCCATTCGTGATCTTCTTTAGCCAAGAACTCTGGACCCAACCACCACAGATGTGATTCCTTAAGAACCCGTGCATCGACCCCACGTGAAATCAAATCAGCTGGATTGCTGTCAGTTGGAACATGACGCCAAGTGGTTTGGTGTAAAGTCAACTCTAATATTTCCACTACTCGATTAGCAACAAAGGTTTTAAGTTTAGTAGGATCTGTTTTGAGCCAGCCCAGAACTACTGTAGAATCACACCAGTGTACTACTCGAGAGGGTTTGTATCGCAGTGTTTCAACTACACTAACACAAAGTTTGGATGCTAATAAAGCAGCACAAAGCTCAAGGCGAGGAATAGTCATGGGTTTTATGCGTGCTACCTTAGACTTACCACATAATAGTCTCACGGTGGTTTCACCGCCTTCGTTCTTGCTTTTCACATATATACAAGCTCCGTAGGCAGTTTGAGACGCATCACTAAAAGAGTGGATTTCAATGCTTATCGGCGAATTACACAGTACTCGTCGTGGGATTTCCAAGGTAGAAAGGTAAGAAATGTTTTTTGAAAATTTTAGCCATTTTTCCTTGATTTCTAGAGGGACTGGCTCATCCCAGCCAATCTTTTGAGACCATAATATTTGCAGCATAACCTTTGCTTGAATGATAAATGGACTTAGAAGACCCAAGGGATCAAATATTTTAAAGGAGTTTGACAGTATCAGTCTTTTTGTTATTATTATATTATTTTTATTATCATTTTGAATTGGAAAATTTAAAACATCATCTTTAGGATTCCACCCTAGACCTAGGGTGCTGGAAGCTTCACTTATAGTTAAATTTTGTTGCGTTTGGACGTCAGAATCGTGAAATAAATTTAGCATATTTGTTTTGTACTTTCTTAAGTGAAAGCATGCCTTGCTTAAGGCAGCAGACACAGAATTTTGTATATAACGTATTTCCTGCTCCTCATCTGCTCCCGTAATCATGTCATCAACATAGAAATCTTGCTTTATGATAGTTTTTATGCGTTCATCCTCACATTCATCACCAACTTGTTGCAGACATCGAATGCTCAAATAGCTAGCACTTTTGGTACCATAAGTGAGAGTATTCATTCGCATAGTTTTAAGGGGTAAGGACTCATCTTCTCTCCATAGAATCAGCTGCAGATTTTTTGATGCGTTATCAACTGCTACTTGTCGGTACATCTTTTCGACGTCACCAGTTAGTAAAAATTTGTACTGCCTTGCTCTGATGAGTATGGAAAAAAGTGAATCCTGTATATTGGGTCCCCCTAAAAGGATGTCATTAAGCGAGAGGCCGGTGGATGTAGGTACAGAACCGTCAAAAACAACACGAATCTTAGTTGACTCGCTGCTGTCCTTAAAAACTGCATGATGGCATAGAAAATATGACGGAACAGGTTTAGCAATAGGAGATTCAGACATGTGTCCTAAATCCTTATATTCCTGCATAAATTGCACGTATTGACTCTTTAGGTCAGGATTTTTCTGGAATTTTTTTTCTAAGTTAAAAAATCGTTTTTTTGCAATATTATACGATTCACCAAGTTCTTCCGGCTCATTAGTTAGAGGTAGCTTGACGCAGAATCTGCCATTGCCTAACCGTACCGTGTTTGTGAGAAAATGTTTTTCAATAATTTTATCATTTTCAGATAGTATTACCTTTGGAGGGAGTTCTTCGACCTCCCAAAATTTTGTTAGTAACTGTTCTATTTTTGTAAAATTTTGAATCGAATTGTTATCTTTTAATAAAACATGATTGCACCTTATAAATTTATTGTTACATTGTATAGGCCCGGCTAACAACCATCCAAAACGAGAATCTATGAGTTTCGGATAGGACGGGCCTAATGAAATCTGATTTCTTCCAAGGACATCCCAAAAAAGGTCAGCGCCAATCAAAATCTCAACCTTTGATGGTTGATGGAAATTGGGATCAGCAAGCTCAATACCATTTGGAAGATGTAAGTTACGAATGTCAATTGGATTCCGTGGCAACTGTCCAGTTAAATCATTTAGTACAAGTAAGTTAATATTCACTTGAAATTGTGAATTACGAGATCGAAGCTGTGCTATGCAGCTCTCATTCACAGCTTGCGAACCTTGATTACCAATACCAATAATCTCCAAACATGAAACAGGATTTGATTTGAGAGACAATTTTTCCATCAGAGATTTAACTATAAATGACGACTGGCTGCCACTATCAAGTAACGCACGTGCTCTTTCGTACCTATTTGAAGTGGGATTGAAAACGTCTATTATAGCAGTGGACAAAAGTATTTGTTGCTTAGAAATATCGACTGATGCAGCAATATCGTCACAGACTACATTACTGCTGAGTGATGCATGCTCCTTATGTAATAGTGTGTTGTGTTTTTGTTTGCAATCACGACACGGACCGATACGACATTCACCAGCCGGATGCCCCTGTTTTAAACAGTTAGAACATAACTTATATTTTTCCACATCTGCAAGCTTTTCATCCAATGATTTCGATTTAAAAATTTGGCAATTATATATTTTATGATTAGCGTTGCAAATAACACACATAAATAAATTACGCTTCTGTTGATTTGAAGTTGCAAAGGTTTTTATAACATGGCTCCTATCGTTTTTATTATTAGTAATATGCGGTTGCACGCTTTGATTGGCTCTAGAAAACGTTGGTATATTCCTATGATTTTGTTGATTAATTTGATGATCATATTTGTTTCTATTCAATGCCTCTAAAACATCTGCACGATCGACTAAAAATTTCTTGAAATTGGCTAATGTAGGAACACCATCACAATCATTGCGAAATTCCTCCCATTTTACCAATGTGCGATTGTCTAATTTAGAAGATAAATTAAAAATTATCAGCGTGTCCCAATGTTCAGTTGGCTGTCCGAGGCTAGACAATGCTCTTAAGTTTTTAGTCACGTGGTCCACCAAAAAACGAAGAGATTTTTCAGATTCCTTGTGAAATGGTTGTATATTAAAAAGGGAATTTAAATGATGATTTATGAGCAATCTTTTGTTATCATAATGTTCGCATAATAAATTCCAGGCTTCCTTATAATTTTCAGATGAAACTTCAAGATTTGATATGATTCGCGCAGCATCTCCCTCAAGGTAAGAAATTAAGTAATGGTATTTATGAATAGAAGAAATTTGTTTGTTTCCATCAATTAAATTTAAAAACGTATCCCTAAATTCGAGCCAACGAAAGTACGCGCCATCAAATTTGCCTATTTGGATCTGAGGTAGCTTGACACCAGAGTCTTGAGGTTCGGGAGTCGAATGGTCTACAATTGACTGTCTACGTTGGTTGTAATTAATCAAGATATTTTTTGCAGTGGCAAGAGACGTCACCATTTCCATTTCAATCTTGTCCCGTTCCTCAATCTCAGAGTCTAAATTATCAGAATTCAACACTTCTATCTGACCTTGCAAGTCATCAAATTTGGCCGATAATTGTTCAAATTTACCAATTTTTATCGTTAATTCCGCTATTTCTACGTTTGTGATACTCGAAGTAATTTTTACTTTATCCAAATAAATCTTAAACTTGGTAACTTGACCCTTTATTGAGCTGCGCCGTACAATTAACTCTCTTAATCTTTTATCTATGTCTGGGTTTTGAATATCCGAATCTTGACTACCTGTAGGCATTTTTATTTATTAAAAATATTCCACAGTAAATATGATAGATTGTTTTTGAAATTTAATATAATTATTTTAATTTTTTGTATAAATTGTCTCACTTAATGTACGGTACAACTCAACAAATAAATAAATAAAATCAAAAAGAAACAGAGAAAATTTTGTAGCTCACGTTCCTCAATGCGGCGGCACACGGTAGCAAACCTCGAACATGCACGGCGAGCGGGAACGCACCGCGTGCTAATGTTTCGTTGCGATAGTTCAATCTACCGTTTATAAAATTTATAAACCTGGAATGTACGAAAATATAAATAACAGCGACTAAATAAGTAGTATCACGCTTTATTAGTTAAATCTTTAAAAAAGATTGATACCTATTTAATCTACATAGCACAATTTCTATAATGTGAATATTTCGTAATTTTATCTACTACAACTACCTTTAATCACTTTAAATTTCTCGACACTTGAATAAATGAAGTTAAGTAGAAAATAAATCGTGTTATGCTATAATTAGTAAATTAATTATTATGGTAAGTAGGTACCTTTGACTGAATGACACGTATTGCGCTGTGGAACAAATCTGTTACATTTTATATCTGATAAGGAAATGAAACTTGTAATTATGGAAATAGGCAGGAATTTAGGACTCAAAATTAGTGATTAAGGACGAGCACTTAACTTATAGTGATCACGTCGAAAAGTGTTGATCGCCTTTGTAATAATTATTCCTCTTAGAAGGTCGTTGCTTTAGCTGCTCCGAAGCCCGGAATATAGTATGAATCCTTCCTTGACCTTGATATTATGTTAATTTGCAAATATTCTTGATATCGGCTTACGGACTGCAATCGTATAGTATTTGCGAGCCCGTGTCCTGTCACGGTCGCCACTTTTTATGTCTAATATTTAGCCAAGACACAAATTGCTTCTTGATAATAATGATTGTATATGTTTCTCAGCTCGGTAGATTTCGTCTTGAGTGAAGAAAACTCCAAAATATTGGAAATTACTTTAATTATAGTTTAAAATTACACAGCTTGTACGTGACAATATTAAAGCAGAGAAAAAAGTGAATGACTGTCAGTTTTCATATTACGACTACCGCCGTCTAAAATGTTAACGCCTGCTGGAAAGCCATAGCAATATCTTGGTTGATTGGGCAAGGCCGCAACACTAGTAGTTATATTAAATAAATGAAATAGAAGCCCACATCACTCCCCTCCAGAGACCGTCACTACGGGCGGTAATAATCCGGGAATCTGACGCGTCTACCAGAACGAGTGGTCTTTTTTTCTTTGGGTTTCGGGTTAATATTCTCACTTGTTTCCTTACTTGTTATAATTTTAGGGACTGATTCGGTAAATATATACGCTGGCTTAAGGCGATCTATAGATACAGTGACCGTTTTCCCTTTTATCGAAATTTTAAATACTTTTTCCCCCCGATCTAAGACTTCGAAAGGCCC
The DNA here is from genome assembly GCA_902850365.2 of Chilo suppressalis. Classification (NCBI taxonomy): domain Eukaryota; kingdom Metazoa; phylum Arthropoda; class Insecta; order Lepidoptera; family Crambidae; genus Chilo; species Chilo suppressalis. Next base: position 11,239,107 of record OU963906.1, on the reverse strand, counting down.
GGAATAGGCAGAGCTTAATGCTCCTCTTAGTGAGTCTTCCCTAAGGAATACATGACTAGAAGAGTCCAGGTCTTTGTAAACAAAAATTTTATTGTTGCTATGACGTGAAGCGGGGCATGGTTGTAATTTTTGAGCAAATAATCGGATGCGCGCCGTGAAGTCGCTTATGTCTGTGGTAGTATCTACCTGGTTTTGGAAAAATTCCCCTGGCAGGCGTAAAGGTTCGCCATAAAGTAGCTCGGCGGAAGAGGTTTGCAAATCCTTTTTGAACGCCGAACGGATACCAAGCAACACAAGTGGCAAAGACTCAGTCCAGTTATTGTCTGCGTGACAAACAATGGCGGCTTTTAACTGGCGATGAAATCGTTCAACTAGGCCGTTGCAAGCGGGATGGTAGGCTGTGGTTCTGCGATGCTTAAAACCTGCTATTTTCGCTAAAAATCTGAACAGATGAGATTCAAATTGTCGCCCACGGTCGGTAACTATGTCGGTTGGGCAACCAAATCGTGAAATCCAACCCGATAGAAAGGCACGCCCTACAGTTTCAGCCGTCATATCCATAATTGGAATTACTTCTGGCCATCTAGTGAAGCGGTCTACGGCGGTAAGGCAATAACGGTAGCCTTGGGATGGTGGCAAGGGGCCTACGAGGTCAATGTGCACTTGTGAAAATCTGGCGCGTGGCAAGTCGAACGTACCGATTGGAGCAGACACGTGGCGATTTATTTTTGCACGTTGGCATTCTAGGCAACATCGCGACCATTCTCGACAGTCTTTACGAATGCCTGGCCATACATAACGTTCTGCTACCAACTTGGCTGTTGTGTTTGGACCTGGGTGACTGAGGCTATGCAAGCAATCGAATATTTGCTTTCGCAAAGGCCTTGTCACGAATGGTCGCGGTGATGATGTACTTACGTCACAGTATATTTCGACGTGAGCTCCATCCAATACCATCTTTTTTAACCGAAGTGATGACTGTTCGTTAAGAAGGCTAGCCAATTCGGCGTCTACTGCCTGGGATTTAGCCAACGCTTCGTAATCTATAGTTGGTCGAATTTCCTCAATACGGGATAATGTATCAGCAACCACGTTGTTTTGGCCAGATATATGCCTAATATCAGTCGTGAATTGCGATATGTAGTCGAGGTGACGGTATTGGCGAGGCGAACAGTTGCTTTTTCGGTCACTAAACGCAAAGCAAAGCGGCTTATGGTCAGTGAACACGGTGAAATGTCTAGCCTCTAGCATGTAGCGAAAGTATTTTATACCTTCATATATGGCTAGAAGTTCGCGGTCGTAGGGCGAATACTTTCGCTGTGCTGGGCTTAACTTACGTGAGAAAAATGCCAAGGGTTGCCAGACATTGTCTTTTAACTGCTGTAAGACCGCGCCTAACGCTACGTCGGATGCATCCGTGACCATTGCCAAGTTAGCATCACAGTCAGGGTGCGACAACAATGCAGCATTGCAGAGGTCCTGCTTGCACTGCTCAAATGCTGTCAGAGCTGGCCCTATGATGTCAACAGGGTTTGAGGCTTTTACTGAACCTGTGAGAAGGGCATTAAGAGGAGCTTGGCTCTGAGCGGCGTTAGGTAAAAACCGCCGATAAAAATTCAGCATCCCTAAAAACCTCCTGAGTTCCCTAACTGTTTTGGGGGTTGGACAGTCTTTGATGGCCTGTACCTTGCTATCTAGCGGCTTAGTACCTTCAGCTGATATATGGTATCCAAGGAAAGATACTTCGGTAGCTCCAAAAACACATTTTGCGGTATTGACTAAAATACCGTACTGTTTCATCCGCTCAAACAGCTGCCGGAGGTGCTCCTCGTGCTGCACTGGGTCTCGGGAGAAGACCAGGAAGTCATCAAGGTAGGAAAAGCAGAAGTCCAGCCCTCTAGTCATCTCATCCACAAACCTTTGAAACGTTTGACCTGCGTTCCTTAGACCAAAGGTCATAAAAGGGAACTCATACAGGCCGAACGGTGTAGTGATGGCGGTCTTCTGAATATCCTCCTCGAAGACCGGAATCTGGTTGTAAGCTTTAACCAGATCTATCGTGGAGAACACCTTGCAGCCCGCGATGCTGTGCGCGAAGTCGTGAATATGGCGGATTGGGTACCTGTCAGGGATGGTACGTGCATTCAGTGCACGGTAATCTCCACAAGGTCGCCAGCTGTTGTCCTTCTTTGGCGCTAAATGTAATGCAGATGCCCAAGGACTCTCGGATGGACGCGCGGTGCCGTTAGCTAACATTAGCTGGAACTCATTACGTGCAATCTTAAGTTTATCCGGAGCTAACCTGCGGGGGTTACAAAAAACAGGGGGCCCTGGAGTGGTGCGAATGTGATGCACAGTATTATGATGTGTAGTTTGTGTTGTGCCAGATGGACGTGTAATGGAAGGATATTCATTTAAAATTAAATGGTAACGAGAACTTCCAGTCAAGACCTTTACAGACAACACAGAATTTAAAGCACTATCTACATTAGCTACAGTGGACAATGAAGTGGTATTATCTATTAAGCGGTGGTTACAAACATCTACTAACAAATTATAAAATCTAAGGAAATCTACTCCAATTATAGCTTTGGTTACATTAGCAACTACGAAATTCCAAGCAAAGCTTCGTCTAAGTCCCAAATCTAAGCTTAATTGAATAAAACCATACGTGTCGATGATACTTCCGTTGGCTGCTGACAGTTGGTACGTGGTCTTCGATCGTCGTTCTCGCAGTGCACTCAATGGGAATACGCAGAGATCGCTTCCGGTGTCCACCAAAAACTGAGTTTTTGATCTGCGGTCAGTGACGAATAGGCGACCACTGGAGGAAAGGCAATCGTTTGTCGCCATCACCGATTGCCTCAAGCATTTCCCGCCTTCCCGTAATCGCAGGGCTTCAAACATTTAGCCGCGTTTGATCCAAAATTAAAATGGTACCAACATATGGGAAACTTGCGGTAATTGGAGTTGGATCGAGTTGATGAACGGCCTCTGCTATTATCCCTTGATCTTGACCGGTAGCGTGGCCTGGACTGGCGGTGATTGAGTTGTAAGGTCAAGTTCTTTACAGCTTCCTTCAATTCTGCGATCTCCAGTGCCATAGTTTCCATGGTGCCAGATGCTGGTGCGACTGCAGCGGCGACTTGACGAACAGGTGCGACTATATCCTGTACTCTGTCGGCTAAATCCGCCAATGCTTCCAAATTGGTATGGGGTTGTGAAGCTAGCAGTGTTTGGATGTTGTTAGGTAGGCGGCTGCTCCATATAGTGCGGACGAAATCTTCTGGTACTTCAGGCCCAGCCAAACTTTGCAAATGCCTTAGGAATTGGGAGGGCTTTCTGTCCCCTAGTTCCTCGTGCATGAGTAATTGATGCACCTTTTTCTCTTTGGAGGCGGACAGGCGTTTGATGAGCTCGTATTTCAGCTTCTCGTATTTATTTTCCGCAGGTGGGGACACGATGACATCTTTAACCTCTTTCGAAAATTGAGGATCCAGATGGCCAATAACATAATTAAATTTTGTGGCATCTGATGTAATTCCTGATATGGAAAATTGACCCTCCATCTGCGCAAACCATATTTCCGGTTCTTCCGGCCAGAACGGTGGAACTCGTATTCCGACACGGCAAACGTCGGACGGTGGAATGGAGACGCGCTCTCGGTGATGACGTCGGCCGGTACGGTTGTGTTGGGTGGTTTGCGAGATTGCTGATTTTGCCGAATCACTGCTTTCGGTCATTATTGCGCTCGGTTACCTTTCTTGGCGTCTTCGTACAGGGGTCACCAGTGTGGATATAAACGTGTGTATATACGGGTGTTGTTTAATAATACATACAGTTTCTTGGTAATCCAATGTATTCGGGAATCCCACAATTTATCACACGTAACAATTATCACGATGTACACAGAAGGCTAATACGGTAACACAATACAACACGTAGAAACAAATATTATAAGCGAACAAACGGAATCGGTAACAACAACTGGTAAACAGATTTGAGCGCATCAACGTCGGACATTGACTGGAGTTCACGCATTCAAAAAGGCGGTGGTTTTCGCACGATACGCGAAACTACCTACGCGCGTAGAACAAACGGCGCGTTTCCACTGCACTATGCGAGTTACGTTTCTCCGGCATATTTATCGTTTGAAGTGAATTAAGTTTATTGATGAATACTTATAAAAGATTTTGACTTATTATTAATGTGTCTGTGTAATGTATCTAGTGTGATGTAAATATTAAAGTTATGTAAATAATTAGTTTTTAGTTTGTGTAAATAAATATATTAAATATATTTTTAGTTTGTGTAAATAAATATATTAAATATTTTAATACTAGTAGTTATATTAAATAAATGAAATAGAAGCCCACATATTCTATCACATTTCTTTGTTTCTTACTTCGGTATTTACATGTTTCTTACTTCTATTTGTACACTTTTTATTCACTTATTCTACTAATTACATTATAATATTTCTTTTTAGTTTAATTTTCTTATGCTATTTCTACCTATCTTGCCTATTGTTACTAACTTCTGTTCTTAATTGCTGTCTTTCTATATTTCCTTTTTATTGCTGTTTTACTTCTGAAATCCCCTCCCGGTCACATTAACCTTCCAAGTTTGAGTGGTCTCCTCTGGAGCCCGGTTGGCCTCCACAAGTGGGGTATCAAAATATCAATTTTGCTGCCATCACTTGTTTTGGTCTCGTAGCTTCCTTTGGTTTCCCCTCGCACTTCCTCCATTGTTCCGGGAAGGGGTTTCAGCAGTCTCCTTCCTAAATTTGGTTTCTTACTTTCCTCAGGAAAGTGAAGCCAATGCCAACTTTTTATCATGCTTGCCTTTTTTCCAATCTTTTTCCCTACTCCTAGTGTTGCTTTCTGCTTCTTTTTTCCTCTCCCCATTTTATTTTTGCCCACAACACCTTTAGCAGTACGCCACCTTCGCTCTTGCGATTTTGTCCCAGAGTTTCCTCTGTGGGCAGTCACTGCTAAAAGTGTTGTGTTCGATCTCTTTCAGCTCAGCCCTTATACAGTTAAGGCAATTAGGCGCGGAGTCTTTGTTCGGGCATGTGGCATATAGGTGGTCTCCCCCGCAGTGGCTGCAGCTGTCCAGCGCCTCCGTGCAGACCCATCTGATGTGGCCGTAGCCCAGACAGCGGGAGCACTGGATTACCGGGGACTGATCTTCCACAGCGGAGATTCCCCACTGCAGTTGAAGAGTCCCCGTGTCTGTCAGCTGCCGCCAGATAGTGGGAGCCACTCTGACTACCACGTGCGCCACATGCGGGTTCGCATGTTCGGGTCGCACGCCACAAGTTGCCTTTTCATAGACTACTTCCATATCCTCTTCCTTATATCTTTCTTCCCCATTTATTCTTCTGAGCTTTCTTTTTATTCCTTCTATCACTTCCTCTTTCTTTCTCTCTCCTCTTACATTCCTCACTATCACTAATGGGTTTTTATTTCTCGCTTTTTCCACTTTCAAAATTTTATTCTTCTCTATCTTTTCCTTTAATTTCTCAGCCTCGCTTTCCCTTGCGCATCCTATAATCACCTTTTGCCCTTTTGCCTTTCTTACTCTCCTTACTTCGTTCCACTCCCCTTTCTCGTCGACCGACTTTCTCACCGCGTCAAACACCTGTTCGCTCGTGAGCGTTTCGTCGGTCGACGCCACTATGATGGAGTGTAGTGATTTGTTTTGGGGTGGAACGTTTCTCACTTTCTCCGCATATGTTTCTTCCTTCCTTTCTTCCTCTATCTTAGCTCCCCATTTAGTCAGTTTCTTTTGCTCTTCTTCCATTTGCTTTCCCACTTTTTCTTGCATCTCTTTTATCGCTTCTAGTCTTCCCTTTCCTTCCTCTATCCCTTTATTGTTTTCTATCATTATCTCTTTCAGCTTATCTCGTTCCTCTTTCATTTTCTTACTTTCCTCAACTTGCATACTCATCATACTCTCTATTTTCTCTATCCTATTTTTACTATCTTTCAATTCTTCTTTTTCCGTTGTTATAATTTTATTTATCTTCTTCTGTTCCTCTCTTGTCTCTTTAATATCTGCTAGGACATTACCGTTCCCTCTTGTCTCTTCTTTGTTTTCTAATATCCTTTCATGCATCTTTATCATACTATTCCTTATGTCATTCTCACTCTTACTCTTATCCTCGTCTTTACCTTTCTTACTTTCTTCTTTTTCCTCCTCTTGTATTCTTCTTCTTTCTTTATTATCTTCCGACTCACTTACTCTACTTACTAATTCTTTAATCATCCTTACCATTTCTCTCGTTTCTTCCGTTATCCTAGCTTTCCCTTCTTTAGTAACTGACCTGTTGGTGCCTTTTGGCTCCATTTGCTCCTTTATCTTACTTTGTGCCTCATTCGCTCTTCTTTCATATTCCCTTACATTCTTGTATTTTAGTGGCGATTTTGTTGTGGGCTGGGCTTTATTATTTTCATTATCTATTTCTCCCAGGGGAGAGGAGTATGTACGTTTATTTTCGAAATTGTTTGAACTTAACCTCGCAAAGATAGGTTGGCTGCTGGTATACATTTTACTATTTTACTAATTTGTTTATTATGTTTCTATTTGAGTGGGTTAGCCTACGTCGTTTTGTAAAACAGTTTAAATAAATAATAAATAAAAAATAAATAAAAATAAAATTGGATAAGATTAAATAAATTAATAAATGTGTCAAAAGACGGGTAAAGTTAAAACGTAATTAAATAATTATAAAATTTTTAATGGGTCAATAGACGAAAATAAATAAAATTGAATTGGATTAAATAATTAAAATGAAATTTTAAAAATAAAATATAAAAATAAAATAAAATGGGTCAAAACACGCAATTTAATAAAATAATTATTATCTATAACTAAGCCTGCCCTTAAAAGAGGTGCAGGGTGTCAATATCACAGTCAAAATGTATAAAGTTAAACACAAAAATAATTACTACTACAGCTAAACCTACCCTTAAAACAGGTACAGGTTGTCAATCACAGTTAAAAATTAAAATTGAAATAAAATAAAATTATAATAATAAGTGCAAACTGCAAGTATGTCAATATCTAACCTAAGTCTGCCCTCAATAGAGGCGCAGAGTGTCCTAATACTATATAAAATTCCTAACTAACCAACCTAGATTCAGGCTCAATAGAGACCTGAATTTGTCAAGATTCCTTAATTACTATTCCTGGCCCCCTAGCATGAGTAACAAAACGCGATATGATAAAGCGATTTATCGACACTCAACTGTCAAACTCCATAGTAGTTTGACAGTTAATGTCGATAAATCGCTTTATCATATCGCGTTTTGTTACTCATGCTAGGGGGGCTGATCTCAAAAGAGATACAGGAGGTCAAATTATATTACTAGGGGCCCGTTTAACTTTGAGATTTCCTATATGAAAAACTTAAAATTAATTTTGTTTGACTCTATATACTCTATATAGAGTTCAGTTGGGCTCTATCGGGTTCCTAATATTTTTTGGGACCGGAAGGTCAAAGTCCGGTCAAAATCGGCCCAATAGTTCTCGAGATAGATTATTCCCAAAATGGGGGTGGCTTGGGGTTGGGGGTAGTTTTTTATGTCCCGATGCAGTAGTGTCCGTTGATCTGACACTATTCCTCCAAGGAACCCTATATGGGAAATATCTCCAAGTGTTATTTTTCTGTCTTTGTTTAAAGGGGGCGTGGCCTATTTTCCCTGTCTAAGGGTGGTCCCGGGTGAATTTCGGTTTCGGACTCCTGTAGAGGGGGCTGTCCTGAACCAAAAACCTCCCGGACGTTTTTTCGGGAAATTAATATTTTCCGAAATATTTTAGTTTTAAGCACTTTTTCCCTCTCTTTGATTAATTCCCAATATTATAAAAAGTAGGGGTGGGAAAATTATTTTAAAAAGTTAAGTAGACAGGGGAAGAGTCTGTCTATATGACGATATAAATATTATAATTTTAGGGTAAGAAACCTCAAAGTTATTGCACGCGAAAAAATGTAAACAAAGGGACACAACTAATGAAAAAGCTTAAAGGTTTGCAAAGTTATTTTTGCGGATTTCAGCAAGTTTACGGCAATTTTCCGGTGAGCGGCGCTCGGGGCCGTTTTCGATTTTCAATGTTTTTTAAAAACAGGTGTATAGGGCCTTTCCTAAGCTATCCGTACATATATAAAACACATAAATTAATTAAATATTTATATTTTTAAAAAGCAATATTCGTTAACAAGTCCCTTAAAAATGACCGCAAATAAGTTTGTTTGTCAATTATTTCTTCGGGGTATTAACCCTTATCGTTAAAAACTTGTTTATTATGATCGTCTATGTGAGTTTTACCCCTCCTAAAAAAATTATAATTAAATAGCTATTACATTCGTTTTTATTTCAATTTTTATTTTTGCGTTTGGTAAAAATTTTTATTTTTAAGTGCTTGTATCTTTGGACGGGGCCGGGGTGGTCCAAAAATAAAAATTTATTCGGATACTTTGGGATCGGTCTCGTAGATAGGAATCGAACCAGGAGACAGCACCGACTGAGAAGTTGAGAGAGTCAAGTATGCCTAGGAGAATGTCGAAGTCAACTGCATTGAAAGCATTACTGAAATCAAGCAGCAATAATAATGTGAGGGACTTATTCTCCATAGCAAGCCTGATATCATCAGTCACCTGAATAAGAGCAGTTACGGTGCTATGTCCCGGCCTAAAGCCGGATTGGAATGGGTTTAATAGGTTATTGGACAACAAATGCAGAGAGAGCTGCTTATGAATAAGGTGTTCAAGGACTTTTGAGAGGAATGGTAATATGGAGATAGGACGGTAATCAGAACAGGACAGAGGGTTCGTGATTTTAGGTAAAGGAATAACATGAGCACATTTCCAAGCTTATGGGAACCTATTGCTTGCGATGGAAAAGTTAAAAACATGGGTAAGCACAGGAATGAGATCACCAAGAATAAGGGAAACCATCCTGGAACAGATTCCATCACTACCTTTGGCAGTAGACGAAATTGCCAAAACGGATTTCTGCACAGAATCTTCGGAAACGGGACTGAGGTTAAAAGGATTAGAGGAGACAACATGACGTTTGTGGTATCAGAAGTAAATTCAATCACATTATGTAGTGGAATTTCATATTTTAAGAATACATCTATAATTGCTGTATAGATGCCACTAGCTGTCAAAATTTTCAGTTCCAAAATAGCAAATTTTCAGTTCCATTTCTATAACTTTGTTAGAATGGTTCAGGTGTCCACTTAAGAAAGATATCATATTACCACATTTTGATATAACAGTCATCTGTTTAACGTTTGTTCTTTTTTGATGTCGCAATAATTCAGATATACCACAAATAATATGACAATCGCAGAGCATACAATAGGCTTTGGCTCAGCTTACTTAGTTGTGGTTGAGTAGCGAGCTGAAATTTTTGTCACGTAAAGTATTAATTATTAGAAACACGTACACGAACTCTTTTTTGGCGGAAACGAATAGATTTCGAGAAAAAAATTATTGAAAATTAATATTTTTGTAGGTTAAAGTCAATTTTGACAGCTATTTTTAATCAGTGCAGCCATTTTTGCATGCAAAAATAACATGTTTCTCGTTGTCTATTAACTAAACTTGAGAACTAACATTATGATTTTTATTTGGCAATCATACCCAGCAATCTGTAAGGGTACGGCCAGAGTGCACTCAGATTCAGATTCAGATTCAGATTCCGAAAACAAGCGCGAGAAATAAACAGTGTAGTTAAAGCAGGGTGGCCATAGTGGCCGCAGGCAACCTGCTTAAACTACACTGTATATTTCTCGCGCTTGTTTTCCGAGTCTGAATCTGAATCTGAGTGCACTCTGGCCGCACCCTAAAACGTCAAAGTTTTGTATTGATACGGATTTGTTTGTTGTTGTGATTTCTGGCGGTTTTTTGTTTAATAATGTCTAAAAGCGGTAAAACCTTACAAATATGGTAGAAAACCACTACAGCGCCCTTTAATCTAAATCCCATTCTCTTTCCGCGCAGACTTTATTAAATTGGTACTATTGTCAAAATGACAGATATATATACCGCAATTTTGTGTCTGTTTTGAGACCCGTCGGGCAGTCTGTTCGTCGGTAATAAATATATTTGCTATTATTTACTTGGTAAATAAAAAATAGTCTGGGCTCAACACTAAGAAAAAAAGGAAAATGTGGCTTTATATAATGCGATTCAAATAAGAATAGGAAAGCCAATGATGTCGATTCTAGCGTGAGTCTCTAAACTTAAAACTAAATTTAACATCAGTCTCTCCTTTTCATTCTGTATAGAGAATGACAGGGATGCACTGTTGTCAAATTTAAGTTTAGCTTTAGAGAATTATGCCAGAATCGACATCAATGACTTGTATCTGTCAAATGTCGCTTGAAAAGTACGACTTGCAAAAAAATCTTGGAACCCTTTTTTAGCACTCCGCTAATTCAAGAATAAAAACCAAACATTTGAAAACAAACAATAACAAATATTGATAATTAATATTGTTTGATATTTTTTTCACTTATTGAGCTTTGGCCATGAATGGTTGATAACCTAAATCGCCAACAAAATGTCACTTTAAGTTTCGTTCAGAAACTCGATTTCAAATTTTCGTTTACATAAAGGATGCATGTTCGTATGTGACCTAGTAATAGTGCATGATTATTCATAATATTCCGGCGGTAATGCAGAGATGAGCGGAATAGAAGACCTAGTTTCTGATTAATGTTTTTTCTCACAGTCTCAATAAATAAATATTATTAAAAATCGGTGGTATATTTTTCTAAATCTTAGTAAATGAATGTTATTAAAAAAACTGATGCTTTTTCTCACTTAATCTTAGTAAATAAGTTTAATTAAATAAAAACTTTTTTAAGTTCACTCTACCTATTCGGTTTGAATTGACAGCTATGACATCACAATATGGCGCCCAGTCGGTCCTATTCTAAGTTGAATCGCATTATAAAATCTTTAATTCAGAACCGACTTGGTCAACCCCGACACGCCGTGGTCTTGGTCTGCCCTACCCCTAGAGTGTTTTTAAGACCTCAGACCAAATAAAAAGTAAAGACGGAGTCTGCCGAACAAAAAAGTGAAGCCGATAAAACTACGCCTCGCCGTGTACATACACAGTTACACGCACACACATGCAACGAAACTACGCCTTGGCTTCCCAGTCGAGCTATCCCGGCGCGCGTAGTGTGACGTAACAATAAATAACAATATTTATTATAGAAAATGCCGAATTGTGTAGTGAAAACGTGTAGAAACCAATCTTCCAAGAATAAAAAACAGGATGGAATCACATTTCATACGTAAGTAAAGTTATAAACTAATATTTTCAATTAATCAAAATCAAATTTGAGATTGTCGCTTTGTAAACAAACCCTGAACGAAATGCTGCCATGATTATACGTAACAGTTTTACCCTTTTGTTGGGTAGCGTGAAATATAACGTAACGTTATTTTATTAAATACATTGTGTAGCATACTTTTATATTATTCGAATATTGTAATGCATGGATAAACAATTACACGAAACATCTTTATTATCTTTTTTCTTTATGTATTCGTATAAATTTTTTGGGATGTAATACACTTTATATATTATACGTTTTTTTTACGATTTCCTAATCGAGATTAAAATCTAAAAGAGAAGTGGATTGCAGTCATTCGTAAGAGTAGAAATGAACCATTGTGGCAACCAGCTTCCCGCAGCGTGGTCTGTTCGACTCATTTTTGGAGCGACGATTTGTACTACACAACAAAAGATTACGTCGTGCAAAATAAAATGCATGTCCAAAGGTATTTTTTTTACTTAATATGGTTACTTAGGTTAATTTATATTTTAAAGATTCCAATAATTCTTCAGTCGTGCAGACGGTTGAAAGACAAAATTACACCAATTTTATTTCACAATATTCACTATGAACGAATTAAAGAATAATTAAAATATGACGCTAACCGCACTTCATGAAATACCGCCAAAAACTCCAAAGGTTAAGCATTGTTTTTATTATATATTTTTTAACTAAACTTTTATTAGTGTAACAGTTATTAAACTTATAAATCACAGGAACCCCAGATCTCCAAGCGCATGAGCTTTGGCTCACGAGAGGTTGCATCTAGCGCTAGTGTAAAACTAATCTGGACTAGTTTGGAGAATAAGCCTACGATATTTTTTTCTATGTTATAACGTTATTCATAACGTTATTACATTTTTCTAATATTGGGGTATTATAAATGACTATGGTAACACTGGCTAATGCACTACTTAAATAAAAAACCGGCTTCACTTTTTTGTTCGGCAGAATCCGTCTTTACTTTTTATTTGGTCTGAGTTTAAGACATTCATTAGCACAAGAAATCTATAAACTCATGTATATATAATAATGTGTCAGAAACTTCAGGGAATTCCCGATCATCGATCGAGTTCACCCACGATTGACCACAGACACATAAACTGCGAAGTCTCTGTCAAAATAGTGTTGCTACCTTCATATTAGATTTTACCCTAAATCCTTAAATAAATAAAAAAAAAGGAGTGTGATTATGACCCCACGACTGAAGTGAAAGTTTTTTAGCTCCAATGCTCTGAAAATCATAAACTTAACCTGATGATTTGTTTATAGAAAAAAAAGCACCGATCTGCGCTGGGTCCGTTACCACCCACTAATCCGCACTGGGTCCGTTATCGCCCATCAATCCGCTCTGGGCCCATTGTCACCCACTAATCCACGCTGGGTTCGTTATCACCCACCAATCCGCGCTGGGTCCGTGATCACCCACCAATCCGCACTGGGTCTGTTATCGCCCATCAGTCCGCGCTGGGTACATTGTCACCCATCAATCCGCGCTGGGTCCGTTATGACCCACCAATCCGCGCTGGGTCCGTGATCACCCTCCAATCCGCGCTAGGTCCGTTATCACTCTCCAATCCGTGCTGGGTCCGTAATCACCCACCAATCCGCACTGGGTCAGTTATAACCCACCAATCCGCGCTGGATCTGTTATCATCCACCAATCCACACTGGGTCCATTGCCACCCACCAATCTCCGCTGGGTCCGTTATCACCCACCAATCCGCACTGGGTCCGTTATCGCCCATCAATCCGCTCTGGGCCCATTGTCACCCACTAATCCACGCTGGGTTCGTTATCACCCACCAATCCGCGCTGGGTCCGTGATCACCCACCAATCCGCACTGGGTCTGTTATCGCCCGCAGTCCGCGCTGGGTCCATTGTCACCCATCAATCCGCGCTGGGTCCGTTATCACCCACCAATCCGCGCTGGGTCCGTGATCACCCTCCAATCCGCGCTAGGTCCGATATCACTCTCCAATCCATGCTGGGTCCGTTATCACCCACCAATCCGCCCTGGGTCAGTTATAACCCACCAATCCGCGCTGGATCTGTTATCATCCACCAATCCACACTGGGTCCATTGCCACCCACCAATCTCCGCTGGGTCCATTATCACCCTCCGACCCGCACTGGGTTCATTATCACCCACCAATCCGCGCTGGGTCCGTTTACACCCACCAATCCACAGGGTCCGTTGTCCCCACCAATCCGCGCTAGGTTCATTATTACCTACCAATCCGTACTGGGTCAGTTATCACCCACCAATCTGCGCTGGGTCCATTTGTCACCCACCAATCCGCGCTGGGTCCGTTATCACCCACCAATCCTATATATACCAATCTGCACTCAGAAATCAGAAATCAATATATCTTTATTCAAATTGGATGTATAGTACAACACTTTTGAATCGTCCAAACATTTTTTTTTCCCTACCACTCGTTATTGGACATATTTTTTAGCTGCGGAGAAAAACGAGCGAAAAAAACTCCACAACATTAAAAGCATAATGTAACAACATTTACAAATCATTATGTTGTTACAACGTCAATACAATCATGATTTATTTAATATAGAAAACCTGTTGGAATGATTGGAACAGTTCAAACCCAAGCATTTTTGTCTGTAATATAATCAGACACTTTGTAAAAAGCTTTTTTAATAAGTGCTTTTTTTATACTATCTTTGAATTTATTTATGCTTAACTCTTGGATATTGCTTGGGACTTTATTGTATAAGCGAACACAAAGACCTTTAAATGAATTATTGATTTTGTGAAGCCTAGTAGCAGGTAAAGTTAGTTTATTTTTGTTTCTTGTATTAAGTGTGTGAACATCACTGTTTTTAAGAAACAAATTAATATTTTTTCTTACAAGTAATAAATTTTCGTAAATGTATTGTGATGCGACCGTCATTATACCAAATTCTTTAAACCTATCTCTTAAGGAATCCTTAACTTTAAGATTATAAATTGATCGAATAGCTCTCTTCTGCAGCACAAAAATAGTTTGAATGTCGGCGGCGTTTCCCCACAATAAAATTCCGTACGACATTACACTATGGAAATAACTAAAGTATACTAATCTGGCCGTATCTACACCCGTTAACTGGCGTATCTTCATTACGGCATATGCTGCAGAACTAAGTCTATTTGACAATTTATCAATATGTGGGCCCCATTGAAGCTTAGAATCTAAAGTAATCCCTAAGAATACTGTGGTGTCTACAAGGCCCATATTCCTATCCTTTACATTCACACTGGTTTTTACCTGTTTTACATTAGGTAATACAAATTTAATACATTTCGTTTTTCCTTCATTTAGTAATAAATTATTAACATTAAACCAGTGGACTACCTTAGAGATACAACTGTTCACGTCGTCAATAACTGTTTCCTTACGTTTAAGTTTAAATAAAAGTGATGTATCATCCGCGAACAATACTATCTCATGCTTATCTCTAACGTAGTAAGGTAAGTCATTAATATAAATTAAAAATAAGAAAGGACCAAGGATTGAGCCCTGCGGAACACCCATTTTAACCGGCGAACCCGCAGACTTATTGCCGTTAATGTCAACCCTCTGAATCCTATCCATCAGGTATGACGCAATAAGATCCAGATCAGTATCTCTAAATCCATAGTGGTGGAGTTTCCTGAGTAATGTTTCATGAAAAACGCAATCAAAAGCCTTGGACAAGTCGCAAAACACACCTAGAGCGTCCTGCGAGTTCTCCCAGGCGTCAAAAATTAGTTGTATAAGTTCAACACCGGCATCGGTTGTTGAACGACCCCGTGTAAAATCAAATTGTTTACAGTGAAGTATATTATATTTATTAAAATGTGATTGCATTTGATCTAACATGATTTTTTCGAAAATTTTACTAAAGGTGGGTAGCACAGAAATTGGTCTAAAGTTTGTGGGGTCTGATGTACTTCCCGTTTTATGCAAAGGAGTTATTTTACTGTATTTCATGAGGTCAGGAAAAACACCACAGTCAACACAATCATTAAATATGCAAGCTAGAATAGGAGCTATTGTCTCAATTACCGATTTAGAAACATCAACGGAATTGCCCCACAGATCCGTGGTTTTCTTTTTATTTAATTGGTGAAACGTTTTAATTACATCTTTGAAGTCAACATGTTTAAAATGAAAATGACTAGTACAAGGTTTCACGTTTTCTCTTAAGATTGATTCGGCAGCAATGGGGGAAGAGTTCAAAGATTTAGTAGTTGAAACTGTAATATCAGTAAAGAAATTTTCGAAAGCTGTAGCAACTTCAATATCTGAAGTAACCCTTTTATTATCAATATTTAAGTTATAATTATTATTGCGAGTTTTGGATTTTCCAGTTTCATCGTTTATAATATTCCATGTCGTTTTAATTTTGTCATTACTGTTCTTAATCTTTGAACTTAAGTAATTTGATTTTGCTAAGCGGCATACTTTTTTAAACAATTTAGAATAGTTACGAACATGCTCTTTAAATTTTTCACTACTGTTACAGTTTCTTTCATTATAAAGTTCATAAAGTGTCCTTCTACTTTTATGAATTCCAGGCGTAGCCCACTTAGTAAAAGTTACCGCATCATTAACACAGATTTTTTTGGGTACAAAAACATTATTAAATTCAGTGCAGTATATATTAAAAAAACATTATATAAATCATTTGGACTGTCTTTGTATTTTAGATAACACATTTTTCTATCTAATTGAGTTTTAAAACGTTCCACACGATTAGCAGATTTTGGTACAACAGTGATGTGTTTTTTTGTCACCTGCTTGAGCTGATATGGAAATGTAATCAACTGGCCACAATGATCACTATCTAGTTTATTAATAATTTGTTTTTTCTGTGGTATGATATCTGTATATATATTATCAATACAAGTGGCCGAAGTGGCAGCTATTCTAGTAGGCTCAATGAATAAGTTTTTCAGATTGTATGATTGAAATAATTTTTTTATTTTAGTACTCGAACTAGATTTTTGTAATAAATCAATATTGAAGTCACCACAGACAATCAACCGTTTGCCTGTAGTGTAAGTTTTCTTAAGAGCTTCATCCATGATAGTTTCAAAACAATCATACAATGCTGATGGAGGTCTGTATACGCTCAATACAACAAGCCGGTCCAGTTCCACACAGGCAATTTCTATTGTTCGCTCAACCGAGAGGCTCACAATATCTCTTCGTTCCTTAAATTTTAATTTTTTATTCAATAATATTAAAGAGCCACCGCGAATTGCATTTTCTCGATTGAACAAACTACCAACCTGATGATTATTGAAATTAAATATATTCTGACAACTTTTAAGCCAGTGTTCTGTAATACAAAAAATATCTATATTATTACAATTCATGAATAATTCAATTTCTAAGTCCTTACCCATCATTCCTTGAATATTAAGATGCACCAGGTTGATAAAACTTACATTTTTTGCAATATATTTGGATGGGTTTTTTTATCTATATTAACAAAACAATTATTTTTATTACATTATTATTTAATGTGCAAGAAGAATTATCTTTTGTCTGATTGGTTAATTTAAATATTTATTATGATTTTGGGTGGTTTCAGTAGAATAATTACTGATTGTCATGTCAATAGAATATTGCTCAATAGGAGCAAGTTGTTTAGCCAAATTCTTGGCTGACATAAAAAATAAATATGATAGCGACTTAGCTACCTGTCTTTTATTATAATTTGAAAGATAATATTTATTTTTCGTCAAATAAAAATTTCTAACATAATTGTTAGAGTCAATCAAATGATATTTATTGCTTTTACAAATTGTATACAAAAGCATATTTAATTTGTATCTTAACAAATTTTCCTCCTTTGGCAGACTGTTGCAGTAAGGCAATGTGAACAATACAATTTTTTTCACATTTAATGCATTTAAATCTGTCACATATTTTATTAATAACTTTTTATTCAAATTGCCTCTATTTCCTATCAAAAACAACAAGGTGTGGCATTTACTGTAGCTATGCTTACTTGCCTTTTCTAAAATATCATTATAAGAGGTACCAGGCATACAGTAATTTGTTATTGAATGTCCCATTTTAGATAAAAGAGGGCCCATATTCTTCCCAATTTCATCACTAAACATTATAATATTGTTATTTTTATTACCTAAAGATGCATTTCTTGAGTGAGTTACTTTCACTGGCGTCAAGTATGTACCAATTGGCTGATGTTGGGAATCAACAGATCTAGACTTTTGTTGTAAAGTGGAGGAGTCACAATTGAGCGATGATTGAGTTCCCAACTGTTTACAGTCACAAGTGTGATTGTTAGTTAACGAATTAAATCTTTCATTATTGTAATTACATAAATCAATTAACTCATTCATGGCCTGCATGTGTTCCTTCATTTCACATTGCACTGGGTCCATTATCACCCACCAAGCACTAGATTCATGTATTTTGTGACGGGTATTGTTCATTGTTTACCGATAAGTCACCGGTGACCTCATGTAATGTAACGCAAACATCGTCACGGATTCGCCAGTTTACCCCCCAAGTCAAGCGTGCCTGTGTGCCTTAAGAAGTTTCATTTCAAAAATCCACAAGCAAAACTTTAAATCTATAGTTTCGCCCTAAAAAAGGTCGCAATCCCTAAAGGTGGAAACACTGCCGCCATGATTCAGTCGGCCATAGTTCATTCGCGCCATCACACATCCGGTTTTAATTAATTATGACTGGTCTCGCTGTGCAGCGATTTTTTTTCATTTATTGAGCTTTGGCTATTATTAATGGTTGATAACCTAAATCGTCACCCAAATGTCACTTTAAGTTGCGTTCAGAAACTCGATTTAAAACTTTCGTTTACATAAATGATGCATGTTTGTATGTGGCCTAGTAATATCACCCAGCTCAAGAGCTCGATGAAATGAGGACCCTACCCAGTAAAAACCAGAAAATACTCCTGTACCGGTCAGCCGACATGCACTGTGAGTACTGCGATCCCCCTAGTGCGTGCCTGGAGTGCGGGTGTGGTCGCGGCAAGCGTTTGCGACACGGCCGCGCACCCGCAAGGTCCTACGGATTTAAATTTAAATATTGACATGACAGTACACAAATAACTAAATATGTTAATATGGTAATATATATAATGAAGACCGAGAGGGGAACCCATCAGGGCCTATGGACTCTTGCAACCTCTTCATAGGTCCTGTTAAAACAGTATTGTAAAATTATTTCATGCTTCGTGTCATAGAAAAATAATTTATTAATAAACTCGCTGGAATCTAATTGAATTTCATATAAAGACTTACGTACGTCTTTGTATCACGCATCACGGTCTTGGTGAGTATGGTAAAATAATTGTTAGGACAATAGAGGTCAGTTAGCAGCCTCACCTCTTAGTTAAGAGGCTTTTATGTTAGGCGCGAGTGAACATTGCGCGCGCAGCTGTCTCCGAAAGCGCACGCGACCGACCGTCTTACGCAATCGTAGCCGCGGCCGGCGCGCGGTGACTTATCAAACCGAGCCATAAGCCACCAATTACGAAATTCGTCAATCCTTTTTCTGAGACCTTCAGTCGACTTCAATGCCGGAGCGAGCCTTTATGATTGTGACACGATCGGGTTGAGTATGTGTTATGGTGATTGAATTTGAATGGTAACGGGTACAGACTATACAAAATGAAAAGGCACGGAACTTTGGGATTTTTCTCGTTGGCAGTACTGCTTTCACTACTAGCGGATACCGGTAAGAATTTGATATATATTTTTGTATCCTATGCCCTTAACTAGGAATGTAGTGTACAGCGGCCAAAGTTAATAATATTTTAAGACTTGTCGGTGTCTACTTTTACATATATTTTAATTAACTGCATTGCTATCTAAGGCGACAGAAATTATACTCATGTTTTGGCAAGAAGACAGGAGGAATATGATATATATAGTACACAGTTTTTATTTCGACATGACATACATAAATCTTAATTTTCTGTTGCATTTGATTTTGGGTTTCCGAAAATCAAAACTACTCTTGATTTGCCAGTAAGTCATAAGAGTCGACTAAGGGATTGTCTGTGTTTGGAGAATATTGGGCAAAGACCTGGAAACTAATAAATTAACCCCTTTTGAATATGCTAAAGCAACCATCATTTAGTGACCACACGGCTCCGTTCTCTTCCTCGGGGAATAAGGACGTGAATTTTCCTTGTAACATACAAATTTTTACTGCCTTTTTTGCGTCGCTTGCGTCAAAATCGACACGGAATACCTAATTTTCTTATTATTCTAAGTTGGTATCGGTAGAACTCTGAAGAGATCTTTAATATCATTGAGTTTGGCCACTGATCATGAGAAATTTGACATTGGAGTAGCAGTTGCTTCTTCCGGAATAACGGCTATATTGTGAGAATGAAATTGTAGAAAGATAGATTAGGGTGTTTCGGGGGTGGAATAAATTATTCCAAGATCGACTACTGCCAATGAAATTGGGGCTTGCTATTAATCAGTTTGTAGCCATCTAATGAATTTTCAGCTGGGAGTAAATATGAGGGTAACATTGCTGAACGATCAATCTGCAGAATATTGCTCATTTCTCATTACTAACCTTAGATTAAAACAAAAAGGGTAGATATGGTACGCTCATACTAGCATCAAATAAAATATGATCCGACTCAAGTATATAAGCAACTCTCACACACGCACACGTCTGTATAAAAACATCAATCGAGCGAGCGAGATAGAACTATACGCTTCAACGCAGCATATTGTTGTCCTTTTCTTGCTTACAAAATGGCTATTACGTAAATAATATTCAGAACAAACCGTAATTTTTGAGAAAAAAATGTTTTCACAATTTTACGAATGAAAAGCGTTGCCGGGGCATTTGATTTTTAACTAAGTATTTTTGTTCTTTATAAAAGCATCGAAGGCATTGTTTTATCTTCATAACACAGAATATACGCAATATTGTTATATTGAGTGTACATGCAGCGTGTTTGAATGTCAAATTGTGACTAAAGCGAATTATGGTCGTGGACCACAATTTAATCGGATCACTTTTGAACCGCGAATGCCGTATCTTCCCTTTTTGTTTTAATCTAAGTTACTAACTAGTAAAATCTGTGTTCCATTCGAACGGCTTCCTTGTAACGGCGGAGCTTTCATTTCTTCCAAATTTCTGTAAGTGGTAGGTACGAAATTAGCCGGGTCTGCTAGTTGACGATAAAGAATAGTTAGCAATACAAACTTACTTAAACGAAACTTCTCTAGCGGCCTTCCGTACAAACAAGCTAAAATAGTAATAAATAAAATAATGCGCTATCAGAGATTATTATGTAATGGCATGTCACTTGCGTAAAATTTATTTTTAATCACAACCAAACGATTCTCGATCATTTAACGTTCTTCGACTCCACCACTGACTACCTATTGAAATTTGCTTTCTTACCTAATTATGAAAAACTTAAATGAACTCTTAACCATCAATAACTATAAATAGATACTGAAAGTTACAATAAAAAAAACATAATATTACATTTGAATTTAGAATCTATCAGTCTAATATGAATAGGTATATGATTCTCATTTTCATGCCAATCGTTGTAAAATATTTTCGTGATAAATGGAGTGGGGAGATAAAGAGAACCGAATTGCTGTTATATTATAATTAGCTGACCCGGCGAACTGCGTACTGCCTTTATAACAGTCGATAAATGTGGCAATTTTAAATATCTAGCTTAATTATATTTAGGACTTTACAAGCGAAATAAAACAAAAATAAAAAAGTTCAATAGTTTACTCGGATAATCTACATATAAAACAAAGTTATGTTAGTGTTAGTTGGAATACTTATAACTCAAGAATGGCTGCTTTCTTGTACCTACTGCAAATCTGTTATAGACTACAGGCCCGTGGCAAAAATTGATGGGTCATTTGAACCAGCAGAAGACCTATTTAGAAAAACAGAAGGGCATTAAATAATAAGATTCAGCACAATGCCGTCACTGGTAAGATGTCCTACTGAGTACAGATGAGAATTCAAAAGTACGGATACAGGGAGTACATGTTGGTCATATATTTTTGTACGGCATTCTTACCATCGATAGATCCATGAAAAATAATAAGAAAACACGTAATGCCGTACAAAAATAGTGCACCACAAAGTTGTGAAAACTTTTGATTTTCCGATGAATTTCAAGCTAAAGGTCATTTGATTCTGTATGGCATCGGTTTCGTACAGTTTTAATACCTCTTCTAATTCGTTATTTTTCACTGCCGTACAAAAATCATGCAACAAGGGGGAAAAATCGAGAGTAACAACTCCCTCTAAAACAAACAACAAAAATCATGCAACAAGGGGGAAAAATCGAGAGTAACAACTCCCGAAGTTTATGATGAAATGAAGATAATTATTGCTATACATTCAGTAGATCAATATTTTTTTGATGGCATTATTTTTAATAGCACTTTGGAGTGCTACATAATGTTTTGGAACCGGTGCCGTACTTTTTCAAATCACCCCCCCGGACCATGGAAGGGGAGGAAGTTGCAACCCTCGATTTTCCCCCTTGTCGCATGATTTTGTACGGCATTGCGAAATAATGAATTAGAAGAGGTATTGAAACAGTGCGAAACCGATGCCGTACAGAATAAAATGACCAAAAGCCTGATAATCATCGAAAAATTAAAAGGTTTCACGACTTTGCGGTGCACTATTTTTGTACGGCACTACGTGTTTTCTTATTATTTTTCATGGATCTATCGATGAATGCCGTACAAAAACATATGACCAAAATGTACTCCCTCTATCTGTACTTTTGAATTCTCATCTACACTCAGTTGGACAGCTTACCAGTGACGGCATAGTGCCGAATTTTATTATTTAATGTCCTTCTATCTTTCTTAATAGGTTTTCTGGTGGTTCAAATGACCCACCAAATTTTGAAGAAAATAAATTTAATAAACAATGAAATCTAAAAACTTACGAGTGAAATATTACACCATTAGCTTTATTTGTATTTCTCAAATTGTTAGTGCACTTTCGGAAGGCACACGACGGCATTTTAATACACTTTTCTCGCAAAAATGCCTGCGGTATTTTATTCACCAACGTCAAACGTCCAACAAATATAGTGGCATATATTCAGATGAACACTGATTAGACAAGCCATGATGATACACTACTTAGCCTATTCGAGTGCTGTCAGCTTTCAGAGCGGTTAAACTATGGTAAGGGCAAATCTAACGTTTGAAATCTTTGGATGATACAAATAAATTGAATACTAATAGAGTAAGATCCCAGGGCCGTCAGACCTTACAATAAGTAAGGATCTTCTGATGCACAAAATATGTACAATCAAGTAGGTAGTATTTATTACTGTCGATAATTAACGTAATAATGAACGATTACAAAAAAAATATTTCAAACCACACCGCTTAAAACAGAATAGCACGGCAGTTCTGCTTCACTTGATACTTTCGAGAGTAAATAAATAAGTTACCAATCAAAAATATCTAAAACCTATGTGCCTATAACTTTGAAGAGTTCCCTCGATTTCTTCAATATCTCATCATCAGATCCTGATCTGATGACCAATGGACACTTTCAAACTAAAAAAAGAGTTTTTAAAATTGGTCCAGTTTGTCTTCGAGTGAACATCAATAAAATTCAATCAATCAAAATCGGAACAATTCAAAACGTCTACCATTTTATGGAGGAGGGCGGTGGGTGGTGGATTACTAAGCTCGATTACCAAGCTATTATAAACCTTAACAAAATCAGACCGATAGCAAGTTAGCCAGCATTTGGGATCCCTTTAAGCTTGATTCTATGATTGTTGCAGGGGGTTCAGAAGAGCGTGGTCGCGTGAAGCGGCTGCGCGCTGACAATACGCCGGTGGCGCGCGAGCCTGCGCAGGCGCTGGATGCGCCGGACCCTGAACCGGCGGCAGCGCCCGCGCCGTCGGCCTTCCTCAGCCCGTCGGTCAAGGAGTATCTGGAGCTGGGCATGGCTATACCTGGTGAGTAAAAATAAGCGAATAATATCACGAGTTCTTTGTTCGGTACATATTTTTTTCTAAACTATGGATCAATAATAAAATCGTTAATTATTAAGGCCGAAACAGACTTTTGAAACGCGACGCGTGTTAAGTCAAATTAAATGTATGTATGTAATTATTTTCTATGATCAGAATCACAATAGGAACATCCGACGCGACGCGCTGTGCACACACTGATCATAGAAAATACGCATCGCGTTGCTTGGCCAATAATCTGTTTCGGCCTTTATTACTTAAATTATATCTCTTTGATCAATAATAATAACATAGCGTTAAGATAGACAAATTATTCAAAATGAAATAAATTAAGGATTTGGAACAATAAAGACGATTAAGTAAATACAATCATACCACTAAAAATTAAAATGTAGATATTAATACCACGGCTACCTCACACGGAGGGAAAGTATATTTAATATTGAAGATAGGACATTTTACTGAACGAAGACATCATTTTGGGAATACAAATGGGAATTAAACTCGTGAAATTTCTAAAAAAATAACACGGCATATTTTATGATAACCATCGAAAAAGGTTAATCAAAAGGATTATTTTACATAACATAGCATTTTAAATGAAAGGAATGTGAATTACGTGATAAAAATAATAAAGTGATATACAAACTGTAGTACGCATTTTTGAACTCACAGTTACTTTACGACTGGCAGAAATTTGTAATAATAATAATTCGAAAATAAAACACATAAAGGACAATGGGCAAAATTGCATGGACACTGCACCCACGTCCGCCACGGCTTAAACTACATTTGTTTGAAAGGTATCATAGTCATGATCATTTGTGCCAAAGCGCATCAAATTCCATCCCGGGAGTCTTTAGTTATTTTAAGTTAAATAGGTACAATTCCATAGGTAAAAGTAACTATAACGAACATAATATTTAAAGATACAAGGACGAGTATATAGAACGGATATATTAATTGACGACCACGGAGGTCGTCAATTAATATATCCGAGTCGAGTGGTTTGTACGCCGGGTTTCATGGTGTCGCTGGCTCGAGAGGTCCCGGGTTCGAATCCTGGTGGGGGCAGATGTTTGTGTGCTGAGTACGAGCATTTAAATTGATCCATAGATTTTTTATTAGCTCGTACGATTATAATGACGTACGCGATGATAATCGTGTTCCTATTTCTAAAGCGTGTTAGTTAAATATCAATGAAATAACAGGGAGCGCACAAAATGTAAGACATAGGACTGCATACGAGTAGACTAGTAGCAACGGCAACTGCAATATCACATCCTTCAACCCCCATACCCTGTTAGACGTTTTGAGGAGTCTCAGTAAGTGCAAGCAGCAAGCAAGCAGGATAGTCGGTAGGCTTTGTTGTTTAGTATTTTGTATCTGGTTGTACAGTAAGATATGATTCACTCACTTATTATTGCTAATATTATAAAACGAAAGTACTATTGATATTGAATGAATTTCTTTAGCTATTTAAATATCATCATCATCAGCCTATTAATGTCCCCACTGCTGGGGCACAGGCCTTCCCTATGGATGAAATAGGGAGATTGGGCCATGACCCACCACGCGGGCCCAGTGCGGATTGGCGGGTGCTAACGACTGCAGATGCAGCCGGGACCAACGGCTTAACGTGCCTTCCGAAGCACGGAGGAACTCGAGATAGATGTTTTTGGTCACCCATCCAATGACCGACCACTGCGGAAGTTGCTTAACTTCAACGATCGCAACCGAACGCGCTAACCACCTGCGCCATCGAGCTTCTCTATAAGGAGCTATTTAAATATGCCCGTGTGTAACCGGTCCCCATGACTTACACACAAAGGTCGTCTATAAGGACTATGTGCGGAAACCTTAACCCCTAATATAGAACATACCCAGGTGTATATCTTTTGACCCCCAGGTTATTTTTTTTGGTGCCATAATAAAAAAGGCTAGTTTTTCATAGATCTATCGATTCATACTAATTACATTGTTGGCGGAGCTGGTGCGTTTTGCCCATTGTCCTTTTCAAGTTTTTTTTTAATTTTACCATGGCTTATCAAAAATCTTTCTCTATCTCTATCTTTCTTTCATTATTATTATTATTTTTTCTTATGTTTATTTGCAATCAGCTCCAAGTTTTAAGCAAATGCGTTGGAAATAGTGTATTTATTTATACGAGTGTGCCCTCCATTGAGAACATTTACTCTTTGCTCGTTGTCCTTAGAGAGACAAGATATCTTTTCGCTTAAGGCGTTTAAAATAGCTGCGGTTTGTTAAGTTGGCTGCCAGTTCGTTCGGATGACTTTTCAGCCTTACTTGGTACTTCATTGTGGTGTTTTGGATTTCATCCTTCATCGTGTTCATTTCTAAATACTTGTGGATCTCGCTGTTAGTTATTAGCCACGGAGCATTTGACAGAGACCGTAATATAATGTTTTGCATCCGCTGGATAATTTGGATGTTTGAGTTACTTGCGCTTCCCCGTAGTTGAATGCCATACATTCAGACAGGCTTCAAGATCACTTTATAGATCAGGAGTTTATTATCAACTGATAGCTTGCTGTTTCGTCCCATTAAACAAAACAGCCCTCTGGATTTAAGATTAAGTTCTTGCCTTTTGGTTTTAATATGTTGATTCCATGTAAGGCGACGGTCGAGATGCAAACCTAGGTAGCGCACGCAATCCTTGTGAGGTAATGTCACATTATTCAGTAAAACTGGTGGGCAATTTCCTTTTCTCAGTGTAAAGGTGACTTGCACTGATTTGGAGGCACTGGCCTTTATTTTCCCTTTCTCCAGCCATTCAGACACTTTGTTTAAACCTCTCTGCAGCTTCTCTGTTGCAATGCTAGCACTCTTATCGCTTGCAAGTACAGGAGTATCGTCAGCAAAAGTAGCAGTGGTGATTTCATCTGATACGGGCAAATCAGCAGTGTACATAGTGTACAGTATGGGTCCCAATACGGAGCCTTGAGGAACACCCGCCTTTATTTCAGAAAAGGAAACGGTTGACTCGCCTTCTTTAACTTGAAAGAGTCTGTCTGTTAAGTACGACTTGAATAACATAAAAAAGCTGTGAGGTAGGCTGTTTTACCTTAGCTTGCTGGATGTCGAGGAAAACTGATGAGCACTACTCTTTCTCTTCAAGTGTTTTTCTTACACTGTCAACCACTCTGTGAACCTGTTCAACTGTGGAGTGTTGCTGCCTAAAGCCAAATTGATGGTCTGGTATGATGTTATCATTTTTCAAGAATGGTGTTATTCTGTGTAACAATAGCTTTTCAAATACTTTTGACAGCATCGGTAATAGGCTAACAGGTCTTTAAGATGTTGCTTCATGGGCCAGTTTTCCCGGTTTGTGTATCATGATGATCTGTGACACTTTCCATAAACTAGGGAAGTATTGAACTTTGAGGATACCATTGAATAACACCGTTAGAAACAATACTGCCTTCTTTGGAAGTCCAGGAACTTTTTTAGCCTTTAAACTTTTATTAATAGTTCTCCAAACTTCTCGCACTGTCACTGGGACTGGTGGGGGAGACATTTGAAGATCCTGGTCCAGGACATCGCTCACTTCATCATCTGACCGCACGTCATTTGTATGATTTGTACGGAATACGCTTGCCAGGTGTTCGGCAAAAACATTCACTTTTTTCTTGAGTAGTCCGAGCCCATTCATTGCGTACTTTAAGTGGTGGCTTTGCCACCTGTGGTCTATCATAACTTTTAGTAAACTTCCATAGGGAGTAGTCATTGGAAGCAGTGGCTGATAATTACTCTATTTGAGTAGCCAGTGTGTCATTTTTCCATCTGTTAAGCATTTCTTTTAAATTAGAAAGCTGCTTTTCCAAACCTTCTCTTATCGGCGTCCAACCTGCTTTGGTGCCGACTCTTCTAAGTCTCCTCTTTTCCAGGACTGCTTTCCTAACGTCTAAAGGATAGTTAGTGTGCGTTTTGCGTGAGTCGATAAATGGAGTAGAGATCCAACAAGCCTCCTGGATGAGACTTGTTATGTTTTTAGTTGCCTGTTCGATATCTTCGGGCGTTTTCAAGGCAATACTTAATGTAACCCTTTCCTCAAGAAACTCTCGCAAAGAGTCCCAGTCAGTGTACTTATTATACATTTTATTTGGATTGGTAAACTCCACCATCATAGTGCTTACGGTGAGTAGAACAGGAGTGTGGTCAGATAAACTATCCCAGCAAACCTCTGATTTTAGATAGTATTTAGAGAATCCCTTTATAATAAAGAAATCTATAACATCTGGCACTTTATTTGAATCGGCTGGCCAATATGTGGGTTCACCAGATGATATAGTAACGAGGTTGGGGGTGTCAACACATTTTTTTAATTGCCTTCCTCTAGTGCTTGTCTGTCTCAAACCCCAGTACGTGTTTTTGGAATTCCAATCTCCACCAGCAATAAAACGGTTTCCAAGAATTAGGAAAAAATTCGCAAACGTTATTTCGTTGATTTTATGTTTGGGTGGGCAGTATACAGACGAAAGATTGAATATTCCGTATTTGTCCTCAACTGCTATTGTTGTTGCTTGTATTTCTTCAGTTTGAAACTCTGGCATAACATGGTGTTTCACAGACTTTTTTATAATAATTGTTGTCCCAGCATGTCCAGTTCCGTCAGGATATGCAGTGACATAGTATTCATAATTTTTAGACTTAAGACATGATAATGTGGTACAGTGAGCTTCGGAAATCAGTAATACATCTAAGTCATGCTGCGACATCAGTAGTTCCACCTCATTCTTTCATTATTTATACACATATCGAGAAGGTCAGGATATATTTTGCGGTACCACCGCTAAGCTAATGATATATCTTTATGGTTCATAAAGAAAGCTTACATTAAATCTATTTTATTTTGATGCGCCATGGTAAGTAAATTAACAAAAAATTGCAAATAAACGAACATCAAACTCACGAAAAACAAAAGAACACAGGCTTGAAAATTTATGTGTTCCATTTTCGAATTATTATTACTTTCAGCCAATCGCATTGTAACTGAATTCAAAAAGAAATGCATATACTACAATTTGTATATAACTTTATTATGTTTATTACGTAATAAGACATTCCTTTCATTTAAAATGCTATGTTATTAAGCAAAACATAATCCTTATGATTAACCCTTTCGATGGTTACCATAAAATATGTCGTGTTTTTTTTCGAAATTTCATGAGTTTCATTCCAAGTTGTAACAGACAATTTAAAAAAAAATCTGTGAATGCAGTTCTAGTTATTATTAAAAATAAAATGATGTCTTCTTTTAGTAGAATATCCTATCTTCAATATTTAATATACTTTCCCTCCGTGTGAGGTAGCCCTGTATATAGCGTGGTTCAGGGAAACTACTGACGCTGACTGCTGGTTGTACGTAGGTCACGTTAGTGGTGCTTCCAGAACTAAGGACAGATATAGACACCCAACTATTAAATACTTAAGACTACAATAAAATTAAAATTAAAACGAAAGTTAATGTTACTTGCGTGATATAATTTCAAAATCATTTTCAATTAAAGACATTGATAGAGCCACAGCACTTATTATGTCTAAAGTTAATTTTATTAGGATTATGTTTTTTTATTAATTGCCGAAAACTGGTCAAAGAGACGTCTATGAATAATTACATATATTTCTGTATATATTGGGGCTATCAAATTATTGTAATCACTAATATCATTTGATATTTTAATGTAATAAATATAATAATAAAATAAATATTTTTAATGAGTCTTAATAGGCATCTTTTCTTTGTATAGCATCTCAAACTTGTGATACACCTACTCAGACGTCATTAAAAAAGTAATTGAATGTTGTTTTAAATACTTAGAAGTGTAATTATTCGTAATTTATATATTTTGTTATGATTTTTTAATTTGATTATTAATTGTTTTTCTACTTCTGTATGTAATGTGGGTACTACGCCAGAAATAAATGTTTATTATTATTATTATTAAATACATATAAATTAAGGTATTTAAGTGTAGGTTCAACAATGTAGGAGATCTCTATTAGTCGTGTTCACGTCGTGTTAGATCTTACGTCTTTATTAGATACATAAGTCGAAAGTTTTCTATTTCTTTCATTTCTCCTGGTTGATTGGTTGGTGAGTGTAATTTTGGTAAATTTTTATTTCAATTCTGAAATAGAGAAGCTTGCTCCACTGAAAAGAGAGAAAACTTAGGTTTATAAAAGATACTTAATAAAACCTTTTTTCGTTATTCTGTAGTTTTAGTTTATTAACTTTATTATGCTGATAAATATAATGATACAGATCCATCTAAATGTTCAAGGCGATTCTATGGTGGGTGCGCACGGGCAGCCTTGCTCTCGGGTGCTTTGTCTTAAACAGATAGTCTTAATTGTGCCAACATTCGTGCTCAGACAAGGTCGTGAATGTGCGCGTGAGTGTACGCTTAGCTAGCGAATTTTCATTATGAGAAGACTCCCATAGGGCAGAGAGCGAAAGTAAAAGATGGAATGTCCTATATAGTTCTTAATATTCCCACGCGAATATACTCATCAAAAAAATCTAAGCAACATGTTTTACGGTTTGGAACGATTTTTACTATTGTAGTGTATTTATACTTTATTTCTATAAAAATAATCGAATAGTTTCTATTTCTAAAATCAGCTCATTAAATTTCCGAGAACAAAAAAGATCTTAAACCAATCTATTTTGCTAAGAAAAAAAATTAACATCAATTAATAAAACACACAGTTTCTGTAAATATTGCGTGGTGCTTAGACTTTTTGGATGTGTGTAGTTTAAATCTCAACAGTGAATTGGGTTTGCCACTTATCCCTATTGTTTTTGATCAATTTAACAACTTTGACCAAACCAAGTAAGGTTTAGGGAAAATCTCTGTTTACTGCGAACGTATTTCGAAAGCGGGCTCTAAAACTTATCGTATGAATCGTTATAGTGTAGATAGTTCAATATTTCATAGAATGTGTTTCTATTGCCGAATTGAATTGGTGAAGTCCAAATACTCTACGCCCTTCAGGAGTACAATGTTTGTCTCCTAAAATGTGCAATTCTCAAAATATGTGCTTTATTACCACAACATGAGTTTTCGTTTCCTATAATTATTGCTTCCTAGAATGCCTGCTTTTTAAATTGGTTGTTGTCTTAAATGTTTGCTTCCTAAAATGGTTTTTTTCCTAAATTGTTTGCTAAATAATTGATTCACCTATGAAGTCATTATCAGTAGTGCTACCACATGATGGTTTCAATGGGACTTGAAACTCCTTGATAAATAACTCTTCTAGCCAGATTGCATACAATATCATTGGTCATGACAATGGATTTTATTCTCCTAGGATATTCGGGCAAACTCGCTCAGGAGATTCAACAATCCTTGACGACATTTTAAGAAAGTAAGCATTGTAGGGTTACAAACATTATAAGGAAGCATACATTTTCAGAAAATTACAGGAAAGATACCTATATTCTAGAAATGGGGGCATTATAGGAATGTAGACATAATTAGAAAGCACACAATTTGAGAATAGGACATATTAGGTAACAGATATTGTACTCTTGAGCGCTCTAAGCTACGGCAATAAAAATTAAGTAATTTAGGATAGGGGACAATGAAGACCACATCGTAAGTCAACTTTAAGATGAGGGCCCATGATTAGCCTCCATTAATCACTGCTCTTTCTTACGATGACGCGAGTAGAGTAGTAAGTAGAAGAAACGTTGGTCAACTGTTTTTCTTAGCTGTGGGTAGGAACTTTATTATAATACCAGCTGTGCCCCGCGGTATTACCCGCGGATCTCAGGGATATTTTCCCGTAGTAAAGCGTAGCCTATGTGTTAATGCAGGGTGTCAGCTAACTTCATACTAAATTTTATTTAAATCGCTCCAGCCGTTTAAACATGAAGAAGTAACAAATATACACACTCAGAAACTATCGCCATTATAATATTCGTGTGACTTATCGTACAAATAATATGGATAGTTCTTCAAGGGCCCTTTTTTGGCGGTCATGTGCTTGTTATTCCTAACTTATTGTAAATGTAGCCTAAGAATCCATACCAAATTATTCTTTAAATGAGTGATATTTATTATATCAGATTTTAAAATAATTCTTAAAGGTCGGAATCGGAAGTAAAAACTCTGTTCTTCGGGTGTCACACTCTACATGTGCTTTGTAAGACCTTTAATAACTTCAAAGCTTTACGTATGTTTTGGATGTCAAAATAATGGTATTTAATGGACTTGCAACGAATAGTTTATTCGGCAGTATACCGAATACCGAATATTGGGCGAGGCCCCTGACCGAATAGCCGAATATTAGGCAAAAGTATTCGGCTGAATTTTAGCGCCAAAAACTTGTACAGACGTGATTGTTTCGCGCTCCTTTGTTTTGTTCTAATGTACTCATCGCCCGCGCGCCCGCTGTTGTTCTGATCTTTTCTTAAATACATATTAGTAATATATCACGTCATGACAACCCGTATACATGGTGACAAGCAAGGAAATTTGAATTTCCGTGTTTGATTAAGATTGCAGGAAAATATTTGTCGGCGCCAGGAAGTAGTGTTTATTCAGAGCGCCTTTTATCTGAAGCTGGGATGGTCTACGAGAAAAAAAGAAGTAAACTACTTCCTAAAAATGCAAAAAAAAGTTAGTCTTTCTGCACCATAACCTTCGCCTTCTAAATTTTGATTATGAAAATAATTCAAATGCATAGAAAAATTCTTAACTTGTTTAATACAGAAAATGATTAAATTATGTACCTATTTTATGTACCAATGACCACTTAATAAATGATTATAAAAGAAATGAGAACCTTACCCTTCTAAATTTTGATTACCACAATAATTCAAATACATGGAATCCTCCATTTTTCCAATTCAGAAGATGATATTATGTACCTATGTTATGTACCAATGACTACTTAAATGATTATATATAGGGCTGCCATCCATCCGGGTTTCCCCGGATTTGTCCTAGTTTACGGGGCATCTGGGGAGCGTCCGGGCGGGGTTTCATTTGTA
Organism: Chilo suppressalis; assembly: GCA_902850365.2. Lineage (NCBI taxonomy): Eukaryota > Metazoa > Arthropoda > Insecta > Lepidoptera > Crambidae > Chilo > Chilo suppressalis. The sequence goes on along the minus strand of OU963906.1, from coordinate 11,206,714 downwards.
GTCCGGGTTTATAAATTTTCTGTTTTTGATCGCCAATTGATCCGTCAATATGTCTTTGAAAATAAATAAATCTATTCTAACACTGTAACCGTAAATGCTGACTTCCTACAAAGATCAGTACCCCTAGCACGAACCAATATCGAATTCGTATCGTTTGCGAGCACGAAATGTCATTGTCAAATGTGTACTGATTCTTAGTTCTCGTTACGTCCGTTATGGTGCCGCTGCGCTGATCAAATTTTCATACAAAATTTGACAATGACATTTCGGACTCGCTAACTATTCGAATTCGATAATTTTTACACTGGTCGGTCAAACATCCCTCGGCTGGAAGTAAAAGGGTGTAAAGACAGACTTGTGTCCGAGATTGAGATGTTCCTGGATCAAGTCTCAAATTGGAGCCAACAAAATTTGATTGGATTAACCCAGCAAAGACACATGTGTGTGTGAAAAAGCTTGGGTGCTCAATAGATATAGTAAGTACCTCAAGCCTAAATATCGGGTGTTATTATACAAAGTACTGGTCCTCTGGGCTGGAGCACCCCAATACCAGCTCCTTCCTCTTGACCGGATGCAAAAGCGGGCAGTTTGACTTATCGATGATCCTAAGCTCACTTACGCGTTGCAACCCTTTAACTACGCAGACGGTACAACACGCACAAGGACGCAACTCCTTGTACGTGTTGTACCGTCTATACAATGGAGAGTGTTCCGAGGAATTATTCAACCGGATGTGTGTGTTCCTTTCTTTTGCGTACCAGCAAGATCTGGAACGCACTTCCCTTAGTATTTTTTTCTTATAGCTATGATATGGTAATCTTAAAAAGGCAGATGAACCTTTTTATTCAGAGCCGGCAACGCATGATTGGCCCTTGGTGCTGCAAGTGTCCATGGGCAGCAGTGACCACATATTATCAGGTGGATAGCTAGCTCTTTTGCCTACATTAACATAAAAAAGACGACCTCCGTGGCCGAGTGGTTTGTACGCCGGGTTTCATGGTGTCACCGACTCGAGAGGTCCCGGGTTCGAATCCCGGTGGGGGCAGATGTTTGTGTGATGAATACGAGCATTTGAACTCCAGGTCATGGATGATTAAGTATATACAGGATGGTCTAACTAGTGACGTCAACCATTTTTTTAGATTCCTCGCACCTTGGGTATCCGAAAATACCCCATGTATGTTCCGCGATTTTTCTTAGTTTTCGAGTTATAATTTTTTTTGTGTATTATTAATGATTTCTGCCAGCGAGGTTTCAAAAATTCTTATCTTTTTTCGTAGTAGGTATTTTGCAGTCTTTTTTTTGTGACGTAAATGTCTTGAATGTTGTTTTAATAAAAAAATAACTCAGCTTCCTACAATTACTTAAAGTTACTCAAAAAAGGCTTGAAAGTTGGAACTTTAGTTTTTAGTAGGAGTTACTCAAACATTCAACTTCAATTTAGAAGTACAAAAAGGTGTTTCCATGGGTTCTCGCTAAAATTAAAAACTCCGCATGCTTCTAATCTACCAAAAATCATTAAAAAAAAAGTACATAATCACCCTATTTTTGTTGTAATTGGCTTTTGAAGGCGGATAGGCTTAAAATCATTGAAACATGATTAAAGCATTAAAAAATATTTTATCTACTTTTCATCATTGTTATGGTAAATTTAACTTAAAAATGTAATTTCAAATTAAATTTAATTGAAATTCCTGTAAAATAACTTTAGCATGTGTAATTTTACAATAATTTCGGTTTCACCACTAAGATTTAAAATGCGAACAAGAATTGAGACAAAAACTTACAGAAGCGGAAAGAAAAATAAAGCAAGAATATTCAAGTAGCTTCAGACAATTAAAAAATGGATGCGTGTAACTTATGTACGCGCGTGAGAAGTTATACTTCTTTAGCATCATTAAAAATATTTTTTAATTGCATGCAAATAATTAATAATTACAAAACACATACTTCATATATGTATAAAAATTGATTGTTTTTCCTCACTTAGTCTTAGTAACTTTTTATTAAAAAATCTGATGGTTTGATTTGATGATTGATGATGGTTAGTGACCATGAAAGTTTAAAACAATATACTGATGGTTTTTCTCATTTAATCTAAGTAAATAAGTTTTGTAACACCATAGTATTAAATATCATCACGCCGCCCGTTACTAGATGGCGCTGTACGCATGTGAATCGCGCTATCCTATACCGACATGGATTGTATGGCACATCATAGGATCAAATATCATCACGCCGACCGCTACTAGATGGCGCTGTACGCATGTGAATCGTGCTATACTATACTGACACCACTTGTATAAGGTGTTCTTGGGAAATTGACCAAGTCATCGCTTCGTAGGTAGGGCCTATTGTCTTGCACGCTATACGCTTCCACCACGTGGGACGTCTTAGTGTCTTGATAATAGTATACATGTACTTCCACCCTTGTGGGATACAGTTATACCATTTCTCCTACAAATATTGAATAGTAATCACAATATAAGTATTTTCTACCTACGCCTATCTTTATTTGACGTCAGTCTTCTCACACTCCCCCTTCGCCCTCCCGCACATCTTACAGTTTTATTAAATAATAAATATTATAAATATGAAAACAGTGATCAGAGGCGACGAGCGTCCCAACATGTGCGACTAAGAGATCCTATTACTATTTTGTTGGAAGCTTTTTTTCGAGACTTACGAGTAATGTGCGGTTTAGCGGCCGACTTCATGGTGTTACTTTTCTGTTACAGTGTTGCGCGCGCATCTTAAAATTTCACTCTCATCATTTTTTCATAACGCGCCCGCGGCTAACTTCATTATGTTACTTTTGTGTTACAGTGATGCGCGCGCATCTTAAAATTTCACTCTCATAATTTTTTCATAACGCGGCTAAAGAAGTATAACTTCAAAAAATAACTTTTTAAGGCATTGTCAATTGTGTATTCTAGTTGGAGGAAGGAGTTTTGAAAATTTACGCCAATAAATAGTAATTTTTCACTAATTTGTGGTTTTTATTTGTATCAAAAAACAGGAAATTTCCCAAGTAGCCATTTTGATCTTTACTCTTGCTCACATTTTAAATCTTAGTAGTGAAACCGAAATTATTATAAAATTCAATATGCTAAAGTTATTTTACAGAAATTTCAATTAAATTTAATTTGAAATTACATTTTTAGGTTTAATTTACCATAACAATGAAAAAAGTAGATAAAATAATGTCTAATGCTTTATTCGTGTTTCAATGATTTTTATCCTATCCGCCTTCAAAAGCCAATTACAACAAAAATAGGCTGATTAAGTACATTTTTTTTTATGATTTTTGGTAGTTTAGAAGCATGCGGAGTTTTAAATTTTAGCCAGAAGCTATGGAAACTCCTTTTTGTATTTAAGTTGAACGTTTGAGTAAATCCTATCAAAAACTAAAGATTCAACTTTCAAGCCTTTTTTGAGTAACTTTAAGTAATTGCAGGAAGTTGAGTTATTTTTTATTAAAACAACATTCAAGACAATTATGGCACAAAAAAAAAAGACTGCAAAATACCTACTACGGAAAAAGATAAGAATTTTTGAAACCTCGCTGGCAGAAATCATTAAAAATACACAGAAAAATGTATAACTCGAAAACTAAGAAAAATCGCGGAACATACATGGGGTTTCACAAATCTTTGAGCCTCCATGGAGAGGATTTATGAGACAGCAGTACTTTAAGTACCTACCAAGAATATGTACAACCTATATTTCAAAATTGATAGGCAAGATTACAAATTGTTCCAGTTTTAATTAAGCCGTGAACGAATCAGAATGGAACTAAGCTTGGTAACGTAACACACACCTATGAAATATAATATGCCTATTAAAAGACTGCAATAGGAATGATGTTAATAACATTGAAGTGTCAAAGCTTTGTGAAATGCTAACATAAACTATAGCGAACATCCAAATTGACGGTGATTAATTATTTTTTTTGTTGCATGAAATGATACACATGTATCAGGATTTGCAAAACGTTAATGGTTTTTAGTAGAAGATTTATTTAAAGAGCTTCAAATATTCAATACAATTAATTATATTTTAAATCAAGAGTGGCTAATTACATTGTTTTTTAAATGATGTAGCCGTGGTCACTAAACGAAAAGAATTTATTTTATTATCAAGTGTTATTGACATTTCGGTTCCAAGACATTAAAATTATTTAAATCATTTTGTTTCGGATACATTTCAAGGATATTGTTTGTCTCCCTAATACCTCTATTTTGTTGAATAACCTTACGTCTAACAATACTTTTTATCATTTAAAGTATCTATTACAATTATATTGGTTTAATTAAAGTTACTTCTATACATTACTTAATCTTAACTAGTTTCCAATTGAAAGACTTGTTTCAATTTAGGTGAAAGGAATGAAATTAGTATAAAGAGTCTACACTCTATATACCACAGTTATAAATCAATTTCTGTGAAATTAACCAATTTATAATAATTACTAAGCTTTAATTAATAGAGCTTTTATATAGATATTGGGACTCTCAAGTAGATTTTAACATGTAGTAATGTTCTGTACAGTAGGTAACATGATTAGGTTTATCAGTGGAATACCCGGTTTAAATATAGTGTCAAGTTAACTGTTTTGCAATATTTCACGACTTAAAAAATAAACTACATTCGACCAAACATTATATTAAACATTAAACCAAATATTTTATAACGTACATTTAAAAAATATGGAAGATAGTCATGTAGAGTTGACCACAATAACAATATTGCATATTTCACGTTAAATATAAATAATTAAATATAAATATAATTTTTATTATTTTAAAGCATGTAACTGCTTGATGTTTAAATCTAAAGAAAATATAACTAGAAAAAAATCCACGCGTTATTTGCGCGTTATTGCGCCATTAAACATCAAGCAGTTACATGCTTTAAAATAATAAAAAATATAACTATAATTGCTATTTCTTCTTTCAAATGTTTAATACTTCTAAAAGTATTCATTTGACATTGTGGGTTACCTGTAATGCGAAGAGATGGCGCTGCCTTGCAGCTTAAGAATGGCTAGAAACATTTAGACGCGGTCCGTGAGGGCCGCGGTAGCATAATTGGATTGCGAAGGGTGCGGGTTGGAGTCCCGTCTGTTGCCTGGTCCGCGTGGATTTAAATATAAATTGTTAATAAATACAAAATTCGCTTTAACCGACAAATTATTATATTATGAAAGGTCACCCGGGGCAATTGTAGCTACCAAAAATTTATGTCAAACCTGTGACTTTAATTTTTTTACATTGTTAATACAATTTACCAAATACAATTAATTCTTTATATTACACATGTATTAATGATAACGTAGACAAGTTCAGATTGAACATGCATTGAATTAATTTTAAACTGAAGATATTCCACTTAATGCCGCCAATAGTTACTTTTGCCCCTGAGCTGGGGTAAATGTAGCTAACCATCCAAACTAACAGTAAACGTCAGGCCCAACTTAATGTTACTAAAATGTTGTACTTCAATGCTTTGTATTAGAGTTCAATTCAATTAAAAATTTAATTATGGAAGAAGAGACATGTAGAGTCGACGACAATAACAATATGGGGTATAATAAATGTAGGCGAATGATGATTTAGTTGAAATGAGTGATAGTTAATTCAGGGAAAAATATAAAAATACTTGTATATTTTTTAAAGTTTGTAAAAAAATATTAACTTTATCTTCTTACTATTGCTGGCTGCAGGTATTGAGTACAGATATAAGTGTTAATACGTTGTGTTAATAACTGTATTTACGTGTAAGTGTCGACAATATGCTTCGTATAATTTACTGCATTTGCGTGCACTGAAGTGATTAGGAAATCGGTGGTTTATTGGTGGGCAAGGTACACACTATGTCTCTGGTAACAGCGAAACGGGTCACTCGTCTATGCAATATTGGCACATTTATTAATCGTTTGGCTGTGGAAAATTGCAATTATCACACTTTAACATTAGAATTAAAGGTCGCGCACTCACAATGAGACCAAAGTCGCACGCGGCACGCGTAGTATACGCAAAAACTACAAAGCAAACCACATCGTCAATCACCTCCTATTCCAGACATTTTCCAATTTTGAACGTATTACAATTAAGTTCGAGAGTATAAACAGCTGCATTTGTTTTTAGTGTTGAAGTTAAGAGACGGATATATGTATAGATATTATGTTTGATACAAGAACAAAGAAATGTACAACATTGAGCGTGTGTTATGTTTATTTTATTAATTTAAAGTATTTCTAAACCCTACCTGACTTCTCTCCGTATGCTTATGCTTATCCTTAATCACTAAGGCATACTAATACTCACGATCGATTTGCTTGTTTTAACAATATTAAATTACTTTGGCTGCCCTGCGTCTGCCGCGCAATGCAATTTACCATGACATTCTGTACCTGTTTAAGGTCATATGAAGGCAGTCATAGGTGAGCTTATTATCAGTTTTCTAATTAACAGTTCTTTTTGAATTTTTAAGATATTTCGTTGACAATCGATGGGGAATTTAATAGGTAACCAACGCAATTATATATTTTATTATAATTATTAAAGTTAATGCTAAATGTAGAGTTTGATACAAATGAAAGATCTTAATTCCATTGAAATCAATTTTCTCTTATTAATCTCTTAATTAAGCAACCATATATATAGGAGTAAATTATAACTATTTTTATGTCTACCTACTACTACTACTAAGTCAAAAAACAGAGCTGAGTTACATTATAATTCGACGCAAAAGACAAATTATTATCTCGGTCACATAACAGGAAATGCAACGCCCTTAGAGAACACGAGGTTTTACTCTCTGGGTCAGGGCAGTCGCATTTTTTTCACTTTGTTTGTGGTGAAGGTATTGATATGAGTATATAATTATATGCTATATGTATAAAGTTGAGAAACACAGATTGATATTAATTGGTTTTTCTAATTTCCGATATAGGAAATAAAGACTTCTGCTCAAATATATTGTGGTAACTACAGGCAGCTACGGAACCCTACACTGCGTGTGGCACGACACGCACTTTTTTTTCATTTTAATAGATGTACTTTTATACAAAGCAAGTATGAATGATTATGTTAATATAAAATATTATTAATTGTATAACTTATATCCTATAAACCCTTGAGGGTGTTGTGAAGATTTAAGAAAATTATTTTAAAACAATATATCCATTAAAAAAACAATGTTGTCACATTTTAGGAATAAAGTACCTACTATGGAACACGGGTTATTTAACACCCAGAACATGTAGGTACAGTGCATTCCTATACACTGGGTCGAAACAAGACTTGAATAATTTGATAACGACCCATGACGAATTTATAAGAGAAGTTTTATAAGGTATTTTTCTTTTTTTTGGTTACGTTACCATTCAAGATTGATATTCTAAATAAAAAAAAATGAATATAGCAAAGTGAAGTATGTGGGGCCCTCCCTAGAAACCAGAGCGCTTGAATGCGTAATGAAATGAAAATAAACTATGCTTGTATTGACTTAGTTAAAACTCTAACTATAAATGTTGTCTTAGTTTAAAAATACAAAGAAATATACAAGAGAGATAATACTTCATGAACAATAAGTATATATAATAATTTCTTACGTTATATAACAAGATTTATACGAAGAAAATCATCGACGGCTAGTTTGTTTAGCTTCCGAAAATAATACCCAATAAACGTCTGTAGAAATATTCTCTGAGGTCTGCTTGATTTCATAAATGGCTTGTTTGTGGTTTCATTCTATTCTGCGGTAGTTTTATAGAATGCATCGTGCTTCCCTGCAAACAGGTTTCGATGTTTCTTGTGGATATTCCAAATGTTTTGCGAGATGTAAATTATCAAGACTATTATAGGTAGTGAACAGATTAACACTTTCACAATTAAAAGATTATTTAATCAACGTCTAATCACTACTATTATGTAAAATACAAATGAAACATAAAAGTTCTTATTATAATGAACACTTTGGGTACAAGATGATTCTATTTGATATAAAGTTCATCATTCATCTTATAATAAAAGTAATAATTGGCTTGGTAGTGTTTTCAGTTCTACTGTTGTGCAAACAGATTGTAGATTTAAAGGTCCACGTTACATAGCAATCTATCATAATGTTTATGGTACGATATATATTACATTATGATAAGTGTTGCGAAAAATTCATGTTCTTTTATTTATTAGTCTTGGACGTGGCAGCGTGCAGGACTCTGCACTCAATAGACTTATTGACATTTTATTCGTGACAACAATAATTGTTTGCTACGATCACGTAATTTCTTGAACTATAGAACAATGAGCTTTGGTGGCTAATTGCTGAGGTAGGCCTACGGGTGGATGGCCGAGGGGGCGAGTGGGCGTACAATGGACAATGCGACACACATTTGTCAGCTTACATGTGAAATATTTGACTGTGATACACAGTGACACTATGTCGAAGTATAAGATAAAAATAATAATAAAGGTGCTTATTCATATATTACGGACACGCCAAGAGCTAGAATTACTACGCACTTAAATGTATATTAATTTGTATGACCTTGCAAATCATCACATTTTGATTTCACTTAATATTTGGAGTGCGCATGGAAGTAAATGAAATAGTTAAAACATTTCTTAAACATTATAGTTATAATAGCCATGAAGTAATATTCTGGCATCTTTCTCTATGACTGAATATTGTTTGGTTACATGAATCACAAACAATTACGATATAACCACTGGAGTTGAATGACAACAATACTATTACGAAAAGTGTGTTTGCGTAGGGATGGCACTCTGGTCTAACAAGTGCCAGAGATCACAATGTAGGCACATTTTTTCTATAGCTAGGTAGGCAAATGACTCTATCCCATCTGATTTTAAATGGTGGCAAAGTTCAGATACGCAGATAGAAGAAGATAGTGTAGCAGTTATAAACTGCCACACCAACCACCTTCAGTAATGCTTCTTTACGCCCTTTTTAAAGGACCCCAGATTGTAGGAAGGAGGGAACACGTGTGCGGGCAAAGAATTCCACCTGCGAATAGTAGGACAAAGAAATTAGTCACCAAATTTCTTTGTTCTTGTGGGAATGTTAAATTAATGTTGGTGATGGATTATTTCAAGACGCAAGCTTACTGCAATTATCGTATCGCCAGTGCAGTTCAACTCCTTGCGCCACACGCATGACTTCACGCATGCATCTTGCTTGCGCCACGCATAGCATAAGTACTTGTCTGTACGTACGCGTACGTGTTGTTATTCATTGATGTATGGATTTAATAGATGAATAAGTGTATTTGTTGGGTTCTGTGGACGGATTAACGAGTGAAGCGGCTTTTTGATCAAAAATCATGACTGGTGATTAATACTACTATTATAATCATCATAACAGCCGTACGACGCCCACTGTTGAGCATATGACTACTTGTACATAATATAAAAAAAACTTTTGCTGTAAACGTTCATTGAGTTCCCACTATGTTCAATAATCATAGAAATGGTGTATTGGGTATATATCTTCTTACATATATTGCAGTATTTGTTCATCACATTCAAGGTTGGTACCTTCGTTACATAATTATTGCAGCGTTTTCTATTAGCATAATCATAATATCTAATGTTGGGCTCGAAAGAAAAACAAGCATTTAACTTTTATTTCCCCATCATTTTATGTACTACTAAAACATGTAACTTCTCTGACGTTAACTTTAAAATTAAAAATATAATACATATAGGGAGCATAAAAGCCTCGAAAAATCTACAATTAGGTCATATGGTCATACAAGTATTTTATATGCTGGTATTTAGACTTTTCAAAGTAGGAGTCAGTCATGGTGTGTTACGTAATGATACTCGTAATATTTAAGTTTTACAAGTAACGGTACGTAACACTAATAATTAGTTTAAAGCTACAAGTCCCGATTTAATCAATATTAATTCCTGAAAAATCTTTTATCGATTTCCTGAGTATGGAACTTTCCAGCGAAGATGAAGATAACATCAATCTGTTTTACATATTATAACACAAAATGAAGTCATTACTAAATATAATGAGTGTTTACGATAAAACCTCTTGGTGGCGGAGCCGGTCAAGCCGGTTCGGTAGCAAGGCGCTTCTTCTGTATTTTGTCTATTTGTGAATTATGTGTCTAGTATAGCTAGCGTCTTCTCATTTTGAATGTCATATCATGCTAATCGTCGCGTCGTATGTGCGGGCGCAACAAAGTTAATTGCACACGTTTTGCATGCCATCAAAAGTGATTTGGCTGTATGTTGTGATGCCCTTGAGCTCTATAAAGAGACTATTTCAATTATATTCATGTTTTATATGTTTTTATACGATTACGATTACTATTTATATTTCGTTATTTTGTTAATTATAATTTCAATAACGTAGTTCAATTAGCAATGTAAATAAAATTGATTTTTAATTGAAAGGTAGAAGCTTTTGTAAGAATTTAATTAAATTACTGAGGCGGTATTGAGTGCGAGATATATTCTGCTAATTGCAGACGACATAATTAGGTGATAATGGCACGTGAATGGCTGGCTTTAATTTATATATAGTATTATATATATTATCGTTTCGAAGTCTCTCGTAAAAAAATCATTGGAGAAGTCGAAAAGCTTCCTTTTTCTAACAAATATTTATTCAGCGGCTGGTGATTATTATTGAATGAGAAACTGATGAAATTATATTGCTCAGATGAAGTTTCGAATCCCTTCTAGTAACTGAAATGTTGTAATTTATAAATCAATATTCCTACTAAAGTAATATAGGCTAGACAATATATTGATATACATAAACACTGAAATTAAAGTAGCGTTATCATACTGTATAAGACACTATACTAAGTACGTATACGTGAGGAAGGTACTTGCCTGAACATAACTCTTATTTTGTCACACATTTACTATGCCGTTCGAGGTTTCTCAGATTTGAGCGCCTATAAGTAATGTCTGTGGCAAAAAGTTGAATTTCCTAAAACGATTTCTGTTTGGTTTCCGTATATTTATTTATTTATTTCAGGAAATCTACAGCATTGTCTTATTTCTAGTTACATTTATAATATTTTCTCAAACTAATGCCAATTACAGTTTTCCTGGTAATTTTCAAAGATGTTTGCAACAATAATTTCATATCTGTCAATATGTTAATTAATTATATCACACAACATGTTTATAAAACAACATGACTACAATATATATCATATAACGAAGCAATAAAATATACATACAATCCCCAAACTTGTCTTATTATTTATCCAAATATGCTTAATCAATACAATGCTCTTTTTCCGGTCATTCATTAGTTACGAGCTTTACAATGGATTGCTTAAAGTACGTTTTGTCCCTATGAAAGGATCAGCAGTACTAAAATGTTTATTATAGTCATTGGATAATCGTGTGAGTGGCGCATTTTGAGCATAATTAGTGGAGTGAGAGGGAGTGTGGAAAAGAGAAGTGTGCCTGGTGCGATGCGATGGCACTCGAAGTGTCACCTTTTCCAAAAGTTCAGGATAGTCAATTTGCCCGCTTTAGTAGTAGTCAATACTAAAGAAAGTGGGTATTATTCAATAGTTTCAGTCTAGAAAACCTCGTACTTTTTCAATCTGATGATAGTGCCTTCGATACGGTCATGCGTTACATGAAGATAAAAGTATTATCTCTCTCTTTACCATCCGTTAGAAAAAGTTATTGTAATCGTTACGTGACAGATGCTGGGTGATTATGCCTGAGCACTAATCGCTTAGGCAATACGAATAATCGATTCGGCCACAACCTATATATATATATATAGGTATACTGTTTACCAATTAGTATTTCAAATTGTAAATTATTATTTAAATCAATCACAGAATTGGGCAACATTTAAATCAAGCACAGAATTGATTTTCTTGTTTATGTAATTTCCACTCTTAGCATAGTTTTATGATGATGGGTCAGTAATTCATTGAATTTTATTGTTCACATACACCGTATCTTTTGCATTCCGTCCGTCTTCTATTAGTAGTATGCAAAATTACTAGTTAGATAGAATCAGGTAAAAATTTCTTTGTTTCAATTGAAAGCATGATACAACTCTTTTTTCGAATTATCATTTTTCTCCCTATCACCTGTTATGAATTTTTTTTTGCTTTGGAGAAAAACAGGCGAAAAATATTGAAGAATTTTAAGAGAGTATGACTAAACATAACCACCTTTATTAAGCTGCAACCTAGATACTTAAAATGAAGGTAATTTATCTGTAGGACACTGCAAACAATTACAAAAATAACAGGATACGGCTAAAAACATAGGTGACGGCTAGCTTGATCAATCATCGCTGGCCAGTCAACTAAAAAGGTTGCTTAACCTTCTCAATAAAAGATTTTCTCCAGAAATAGCAATACAAAGCGTTGTTGGCCATGTTCTTTCATCAGTACATTTGCGTTACACAGGTTACATAACAAACGTTGCATCATACTGTTTATCTTCATTGTCAATGTTAAATTTGATACAACTAAAAGCCTTGTTATTATCACTTCACTTCCCAGTTGCTATAGTAAATAGAATCGACCTTCTGCTTATAATTGTATGCGTCATTAGATGTTCTCTGATTCTTCCTTCAACACAAATATGAAGAGCACCAAATGTTGGCGTTTTTGTGTTAATATTTGTGATTTTTTTCGATTTTCTTATGTCTTTTTGTAGGATTCAACAGTACAATTGAAATTTTTCATAAAAAAACTTGTAATCGCTAAACCCTCGCAGGCAGTATAAGTAAGTTTATCGACAGATAGTAATAACACATTCGGACGCATATCATATGTTATAAACTTTCATAATTGTCCACAGGTATACTCACCTACTTAGGTAGTTAATCATTAGCAGTAGATCCAGTTGAGATATATAAGAAACTGGTAAATTTTGATAGAGTTGTAATAGCAGGGGAGCCCAAGCAGCCTCCAGTAGCTCCTATATAAAAGACTGACAATTTGGACGCGAACAAAAGTCATAGCCGATTGTTTAAATTTTATTTTGCTGCCGTTCGGTCCTATATTAGTCTAAGATCTACTGAACCATCTGACTAACCAGTTTCCCACATATCAAGTTTTTTTAATTGATGTTTAATTATCTGTTTATAAAGGAAATACCGTTCTGGCAGGCATCTCGCAGTTGCGTCATCATCCCTTAAAATGTTGAAAATGCTAAACAATATCTGTTTTTAACCTGCTGACACAAGCCTACAATTGAATATGAATTAATTTTTATATGATTAAGCGAAAAAAAATTGCCGACCTATTCTGAGGGTTACAAGTATGTACCAGACGATAGCAAAGTTGTCATCGGGATAGTGATTGAAATCGTGCTCCCATTCATACTATCAGACAATTTGCAAATTCTTCACAGGAATTCTGGGAACAACGAGATGGCTACGTTATGTTTTATATTAGAGTTTATGCAAGCTCTTGGCGATTACATAAAAATTTTGCCTGCGATGGTCTAATCGACACACTTCACGCCCACGCGCACTTGCAGTTAAAATTATGAGAGTTGGCACAGAAGCGTAGTGTCGATATGTATTGTATTTTCTTTGGCACTTACAAAGGGTTATGAATGTGTAAGTCTGTCCCAATTTGAGTTTGTATTCCAATTTTTATATATAAATAACTGAGAATTAAAACAAACGTGCAAATCGCCACCATTTTGATTTAATACGAGCACAGTAGGTACATCTTCAATATTTTTAATTCTGCCGTTACCTCAACATTCACTTTTTTGTCTTTATAAGTATCGTTTTTGGGAAATGCCATTAAAAAAATCTTTATTAATAGGTATAAAAATCCCTTTATTCTCATTTGTTCGATTCATTAGTTCGATCGTCGAACTACTGAGATTTTATTGTTCTCATTTGTTCGACCGTCGTCAATATTGCATCCATAAACATTTATAAAAATCACTATTTAGAAAAAAAAGTACCAGGAAACCATACATAACTAAGAGGTTCTGGTAATGAAAATGGATGAATAAAGAAAATAAGTTCGACGACGGTCGAACAAATGAGAACAATAAAATCTCAGTAGTTCTACGATCGAACTAATGAGAAAAAAAAATCTCACTAGTTCGACGATCGAACTAATGAATCGAACAAATGAGAATAAAGGTAAAAATCAAGCAGTTTATTAATAGAAATATAATAAAACCTTTTTGTATGTTTATCGCCCTTGTGATATGTTTTCGACGAGTAGATTGGACAATAAGTCTGTGGTCTGCGTCGGCCCTTACAGTGGTTGCGCAAGAGTGAGCCGCCGCGCCGCCGTGATGCTAGCCTTTGACTTTTGCACTGTACTCAAACTTTATTATACCTGGACAATTTCTGATCTTCGAATCAGTGTGCTGGGTCCAATTCCACATTTCATTTGTCATCAAAACATGTAAAAATGATTCTGTCTGATACGTTTTGAGCGTATACAACTGAACTAATTTTAATGCGTATATACTTTACGCGTGTATACTTTAAAGTCAAAAATACTTTAGTCATATATATTATACCTCGCACTGACCTTGGAGAAGGATATAGGAAGGGATACTTTTTCACTCAGAGGCATTTTATTATGTTAAAATTAATAATAATTGAAATATTCGGAGATTGTGGTAAACCAATTAATACGTGCTTTGTGTATTTGTTATCTAGACACTTTTGCTATTCCTATCCATTGATGTATCTAATATGTCACACAATAGTGTTACAATTGATTTCATAGTGAGACTATATCAGTTCTCTCCTTCAACTGCAGAATTAATAATGGGTCAGAGCTCAGTGAAAGTGGTTATTGCAAGCGAACTTTCGTTATCTTTACAACTACCGGGAGCGCCCTATTATGCGCCAGCGCCGATCGTGCAATCGTGCCCATTCAATAGTGATGTTAATGATAACATTAAGCCGGGTCTCTAGCAAAAGTTTTTTGAAAACATTCAACAAAAGCACATACACAAAATTTCACTGCTCACGTAGCTGTCGTACACAAAATACTAAGGGCTGCGTTCCACACCTACGATACTTTGTTGATTAATCACGCCAAGCTGCGAATTTTTCCATTTCAATTTAAGTTGTATCTATGTGAGTTAGTACAATAGTAAGAAACATAGCATTAACATTATTCTAATTAAATTAATTTTAATTTCTTTCTTAAACACAAGTATTTAATGCGACACATGACTGCCTGTAATTAACATTTTTTTTGTATTAGTATTATTCTTAAACTGGTTAGATAATTGATACAAAATTAAATATCCATTAGTATAACAAAAAAGAAAACAATGTTTTGATATTACTATTGTTACGTTCATTTCGGCAAAATTTAGTATTACCACCTGTAACGCTTTCAGAATTTAGTACGTGAGAGCCAGATGTCTAAATTAACACTTTAATATAATATAACATGCTTCCATTTGCACGCGTGTGTGGTGTTTCAGTTCTGGTAAGCCCACTTATTATGAGGCGTGTAATAAATTTAACACCGAATCGATCGAAGGCGCGGCACTCGGTAATTATTGTGGGAACCACACACAATCGCCATTTCCCATTATACCTACCTATATATAAAGCAATGTTATTACCGTCATACTTAATTATTATATTCATTTTAAAAGTGGTTTTTTCAATGTTAAATATTTGTTTTTGAGGAGAATAACACAAACTTTATCTGGAGTTGGAGTTCGATGCTCATCTTGAGAAATTACTATGTGTATATACTAATGCTTAAGTTTGAATTAGAGGCATTTCCAATTATAAACTATTCTTAGTTAGGTAATTTCCAAGAACAGATTAAAGATGCGAAATTTTGAATCTTCTGTAAGGAGATTACTTCCGCAGACGGGCGCTCAAATTCGAGCGGGAAATTCGTTGTGCCCTACCTCTCTTAGTTAAACTATTTTTGATACGTTCGGTAATGGATACGAAATGATTTCGCATTATCTGATAGCTATAGATACAAATATCGAAGGTCAACTTTAAGATTAAATAGTATCGGCAACGGTTTAGAGGCTCCAAAATATTCCCAGGATAATGGCAAAACTTTTGTACGTTGCTATAAGAAACATAGTTGAAGTGCAAATATAATGGACTTACCAAATAAGTACATATCAAATTTATAGCATTAATGACCTTGACTATACATTTATCAGCTATTTTATCATTGCGATAAATGCTTTAGATGCTTTATTTGGAATGAATAACTGGCACTAAGATGTATTATTAAAATTTAAGATTCTTATCTCAACGTCCATTTAGATGCCATTTCTAAAAATCTTTTGTTATTAATCAAAGTTAACAAATCGTATAAAAAAGCAACGCGTATTCAAACCCAGTTGTTAAATTCATTTTTATATTCTTTTACCCTGGTAGTATGGTATACATCAGTAAAACAGTATTAATAGTTGCTCTTCACTTAAATTTAATATATCTACAGCAGATATAATAAAAACGAAATACATCATTGCATAATATAGTCGCAACCGTCAGGTACTTCATACAAAAGACATCAACGAGTCAGACACTGGATGCAAGAAATCACCCTACTACTATTTTGTTACTAATTTACATATTATTGAAGGAAGTTAGAGACTTGGAAATATAGGCTACTTTTTTGTTATATTATTTTTTTTATTATAAAAGCCGTATTAATAAATTTGTTTCTTAGGTTTTCACGTACATCACTCATTAAATAAAACTAGTTTTTTACGGGTTAATGCACGAAACTTTATTTATTTATTGACGTTTCGCATCCTTTACAGGCTACGTCGTCAGAATCAAATTTTATTTAATTTTGTCGAGCTACCTTCGAAAGACTTTTTATTGAGCGTTCGGTTATTTCATTGTTCGATTTTTAAAATTTTTATTGTCTATGTATGAATTTATTACTTAATTCAGTTAATAAAGTACTTTATTTAAAATTCCTTTTGTAATTTTGAGTTTATTTATTTGACCCTAACTACCGTCAACTACCACCGGATCCAAAATTGGGAGACCTTCCTGAGAAGAACCGGCGAAACAAACTCAAGAGAGGCTTTCTATCTCCTTCTTATGTTAAATTATGCAAACAAAAAGAACTAATAGTATCTGTTGGTCTTGCAGTGTGTGCTCGGGGTTGGGATGTTATCTGCTGTATAATGGGTTCCCAAGCTGGTGGTATATACCAACCATCTTCCCTATTGAAATTTGGATATTTTTTAATCTCAATAGCCTTGCGTATCATTCTAGGAACGAAACGTTGCTCAGTTGCAAGGATCTGTTAAATCAAATATTTACTATACAAAACGCACGTTTAAGCACGGCTAACTGCATAAAAAAAACAATTCAGACCGTTGGTTTATCAAATATAATGTAATGGTTTGGTCCCCCTAATGCATGTTCACACACTGCAGACTTATTTTCGCGCCTATGATTCATATCTGCGATATGTTCTTTTACCCGAGTCCCTATACTCCTCTTTGTTTGCCCGATGTAGGAGAGCCCACAGTCGCATTCAAGTTTGTAGACACCAGCAACTTGAAAGGGTATATTGCACTTGACTGGTCGTAGAAACTGGTTGATCTTCTTTGGCGGCTTGAAGTAAGTATTGATTGAAGCATGCTTCAGAATTCTCCCAATCTTGTCAGTGGCTCCTTTCATGTAAGGTAGTATAGAAGGTTGTCGGTCGACTGTGCTGGGTTTGGCGCGACACCCCGTGCTCTGCACAGCACGGGGTGTCTGTGACAAACAACACCTGGCAGCTGAACTTCAGCGTGTCGAACGAGTACTGAAGGATAATAACCTGAATGTACCACGTCGCCGTCACAGTCGCGCCAAACCCAGCACAGTCGACCGACAACCTGCTATACTACCTTACATGAAAGGAGTCACTGACAAGATTGGGAGAATTCTGAAGCGTGCTTCAACAATACTTACTTCAAGCCGCCAAAGAAGATCAACCAGTTTCTACGACCAGTCAAGTGCAATATACCCTTTCAAGTTGCTGGTGTCTACAAACTTGAATGCGACTGTGGGCTCTCCTACATCGGGCAAACAAAGAGGAGTATAGGGACTCGGGTAAAAGAACATATCGCAGATATGAAACATAGGCGCGAAAATAAGTCAAACCATTACATTAGATTTGATAAACCACAGATCCTTGCAACTGAGCAACGTTTCGTTCCTAGAATGATACGCGAGGCTATTGAGATTAAAAAATATCCAAATTTCAATAAGGAAGATGGTTGGTATGTACCACCAGCTTGGGAACCCATTATACAGCAGATAAAATCCCAACCCCGAGCACACACTGCAAGACCAACAGATACTATTAGTTCTTTTTGTTTGCATAATTTAACATAAGAAGGAGATAGAAAGCCTCTCTTGAGTTTGTTTCGCCGGTTCTTCTCAGGAAGGTCTCCCAATTTTGGAACCGGTGGTAGTTGACGGTAGTTAGGGTCAAATAAATAAACTTAAAATTACAAAAGGAATTTTAAATAAAGTACTTTATTCACTAAATTAAGTAATAAATTCATACATAGACAATAAAAATTTTAAAAATCGAACAATGAAATAACCGAACGCTCAATAAAAAGTCTTTCGAAGGTAGCTCGACAAAATTAAATAAAATTTGATTCTGACGACGTAGCCTGTAAAGGATGCGAAACGTCAATAAATAAATAAAGTTTCGTGCATTAACCCGTAAAAAACTAGCCGTATTAATAATTCATTGTTCAGAAACGTTCAGTTCAGTTACAGGAGATTGGATTCAATTGGAACATTTTTCTGTCACATAAGCTTACTTTTTTAACTAGAATCCACTCACATAACATTGAGCTGGGTGTGAGGGTGTGTAAATTTATTGAATTTAAAAAAAACAATTGCATTTATAATCTTGGTATTCAATTTTGTAACGAGCACAAACATTTGTCTTTGAATGCTTGTTATTTATTTTTGAATTAATCACATCCGTTTTTAAGTATTATAATACCTACTTAATACAATTTTTATTTCGTAATAGAGAATTATATAATTCGGAATTAATTATGATTTATCCCAGTTTGTTTTCTCATTCGTTATTTTTAACGTGTTCCAGGCAAACCCGGCACGGACTATCCTGTTTTGGGCGCAGTTCCATACACAAACTTTTACTGTGATGACCAACCTTATCCAGGCTTCTTCGCTGACATGGAAACTAGATGTCAAGGTAATTTGATATTTTTCGAAAACCCATACGATTTTCAATAAATAGTAAAGATTTTGAATAGTCTTATATTTAATGTATTTAAATATTTTAAAATAAATCGTAAAACTAAGTCCTAACTGGAATAAAAATTGTAATATATATTTAAAAACTATTATGACAATGGTTAGTATGTTTAAAGAAAGTAATTGTTAGTTTTGTTTTGCTGCGTACAATATTTATTCACGTAAATAAATCGAAGTCAGAATTCGTTCTGGATTGAGATCTCAGTTGATTATTTTAACCAACAAAGGAAGAATAAACAAGCGAACAAAAAGTAAAAGTATCAATTTCACGCTATAGTTTAGAGATCACGATCGATCTATGACAGTTGCGTCTGTAAATCTTTTGGGTATTCTAAAAACTACGGGCGAATCGTGCACAGTTAAGAAAAAATAAACAGTTTTCATACATTGCACAATTCATTACATATAACATATTCCAATCAAAATACTGACTTATTTTAGGTTTTTTAAGCGTTACTGTTGTCAGTTTGAAATTAATTTA
Source organism: Chilo suppressalis (assembly GCA_902850365.2). Classification (NCBI taxonomy): domain Eukaryota; kingdom Metazoa; phylum Arthropoda; class Insecta; order Lepidoptera; family Crambidae; genus Chilo; species Chilo suppressalis. The sequence continues at coordinate 11,186,970 of OU963906.1, read as the reverse complement.
ATATATGAATTTGATATAAGGACTTTTTGACTATTTTTCTAAGATTTATCAAAAAACCCAACAGATCAGTTGTTAAGGTTCTCCTTTTATTTCTTTCGTTCGAAACCGTAAGAGACGGTAGTAAGCTTGCAGGCCTCTACGGTATAGAAGACTAACTAGGCTCAAGCCGGCAAGATGAGGATGACTGAGGACCGCCTTGCATAAAAAATGCAAAATATCCGCCGTGACAAATAAACACTTCCCACACGATCTTAAACACAAGATAAACAATCTCGGAATGCACTCTCTCATGAACTTTTAGACTTAAAATGATTTTGATGACGTACTTTTGAGTAAATGGTAAAATTGATCATCCATACTTCACAATGTATGATATTGATAGGATAATATAAATTGTATTATTTTATAAACACAAATTAGCTTAGCCCTAAAAGTAAGCAGCAGAAGGCTTGTATAATGGAATACTAGGGTAACGGATAGAATACATAATTATACTGATACCTTTATAATATACAAATACAATAGATTATATATCTCGATTTACATATAAACATCCATGACTTAGGTACAAATGCTAGTACTCAACATCTCATTATACAAACAATTGCCCTACCAGGATTCAAACCATCTCGAGTAGGCGACACCTTGTAACCCGGTACATACCACTCGGCCACGGAGGTCGTCAAAGGATAAGATCACCATGAAATCTCGATTAACAAAAAACGTGTGGGCAGTACGTAATGAGTCCATTGTCTGTTTCAATATGGAGATCCTAAACTAAAATAGAATTGCGTTAATAGGATAGCTAATAGCTTACATTAATTCGTAGATATAACCTAATAGATATTAGAACCGATCTATTCGCTTGAATCATCATTCTGTTCTATGCAATAGTGGCTGTCTGGCCGAAAAATATAATCCTTTTTGGTTATTCAACCTTGGCCATGTCGAGATGATGAACGGTGCCGGCCTTATGGTACCAGAGGTCGACTAATTATGGCAAAAAGCTACACGGAAGATGGTCTGACATGAAATGTTAGGTCAAAAACGTGAGATCCGCTATTGAATTAGATTATCTTTGCTGGTCTTTATTAGGCAGTCTCTGATTTATTATCTATTATACTGTATCAAATAGATTTCCGATTTTGTTTCTGTTTGTTCCGATTTTTACACAATGAATAATGCTAATAAGTTTTAACTGAGTCATACTGTTCTGTAAAGATTGAACGAACTAAACGTGCATTTTGTTGAGAAAATTAAGGAGTTTTTTTTATGAATTTTGTAGAATAAGTATATTAAAAGTTTTTATTTCACATGGACATAAGCAAATATATAGTATATAAATACATATATGAATATACATTTTTAATTTAAATTCCAATGTAAGTAATACCTAGTTAAAAATACGTAACTCTCTAAATTATAAGTAATGTAAACAAATCATTCATAAAAATAACCAAAACTGTAAGTTCCTAATAAATCTGGACAAAATGTAATTCCTGGTGCTATTGGAGTAGGAGCCAGTTCCGCAAAAAAGTTAAACTTTTTCGTATCCGATATGTCATAATCATATGATTATGATATATCGGATACGGAAAAGCTTTACGTACTTACTAGGCAAAGTTTTGTAACGTTAGATGATGTAGGTACTGGAGCCTTAATTGGTTGCATGGGACGTGCTTTATACTAATATGAAATTGTCGACTTCTTACTTTATGAGCGTTACTTACCTCAAAAGAAAAAAACGGAACCGTTCTAAGATCACTTTGTTGTCCCTCCGTCTGCCTGTCAAGATTCTTTATCTCGGAAACGCGTAGAGGTATCGAGTTTAAATTTAAAGCATGTACTCAAGTCTCCGGTTTCTTGAAGATGTGTAAAATTGAACTTCTAAGTTAACGTAAAAAAGATATGTTGCGTACCAACAAATTTGTATGGAACCCTCGGTGGACGAGTCTGACTCGCACTTGTTCTTATTTAATTCTTCATTGTCATACCATCTTCAGTATGTCACCGATTTTATAGTGTCTAAAGAAACTCATTATTTATTTGGAACCTTTATTTGATTACTTAGTAGTCAATAACATATAATTCACTTGATTACGCAACTCAACAAGATCATTCTAATTGGCCATTGTGTCTTACTTACGTGAGCCATCCTATGTTGTGCTATAACACTTAACGAAAATGTGACCTGAGTTGTGTTGTCGACAACCCAACGATTATTGGGATGAGGTCAATGTGAGAACCATCATCGCCACGCTATCGAGACATATTAATGTCATTAGTCATTACTGCTGTGGCACAAACCTTCCCAATAGATAGAATAGGAAGATGATCCACACCACACGAGCCTAGACGAAGAAAATTGATAATTTTTAATCTAAGCTATTTTCGAAAACAGAAATATTTTTCTTATTTCGCAACCAGTTTCAAAAAAGAGCATTTAATTTTGGAACGAAGTTCCTTTTCGGACCGAACGGTTCGAACTTGGCGGATGTTTGTTTTCTCACGAAACTATTTTCGAAAACGGCCGAAGGGGTTCTTTGATTTCTAACGACTATAATAAATAATGTATGCCGCCGCGACCAAAACGGCTTAACGTGCACTTTCGAAGCTCGGAGAAGAGATATAGAAAGACGAGATAATGCAAATTTTGATCACCCATTCTATGATCGTACATTGCGTAAGTTGCTTTACTTCCACTATCGCAGATCGAACGCGGTAACCACTATGCCATCGAGCTCTCACGTTTGTATTTAAGTAATTTTAACACTGTGTTGATATGTATCATGGTGTTATATCTTCGACGGTCTGCTATTTTACAAGGTACTAGTATAATAATTAAAAATAAAATACAATATTTGAATTGAAAAAGTAATCAAAGCTTGAGATGCGAAACTAACTGTGTAGTAACAGTTAACTGTCGAGTTCACTTTGATCAACTCACAGAACAGAACCACAGTTTTCATTTAAATTCTAAACTGACACTGGGGACTTCGACGGGCGGTAGGCTTTCTTCCTGTGCCCAACGAGATAGTCTTCTCGCAAGGGGTCGTGTCCTGTGACTGGTTGTTCAACGTGCTGTGCGCGCTGTCACCCGCGCTGTGTACTATTCAATTAATTAAACGCAGAAATGAAATCGGAAAATGTTTGCTATCATTACAGCGTGGCACTACTGCGACATCGACGGGCGGCAGGCCTCCTTCCTTTGCCCCAATGGGACAGTGTTCTCGCAAGGGGTCGCGTCCTGCGACTGGTGGTTCAACGTGCGATGCGCTCTCTCGCCAGCTTTGTACCCGCTCAACGCGCGTCTCTACCGCCGTCGCAAACTATCTGCGTCGGCGCGTCCGAAACCACACCGAGTAATTGACAAACAATTAGTCGACGAGATATTTTTATAAACATTATTTATTCTTTAATACCACAAAAATGTTAAACATGCGTTCAATATGAGTAAAAAAAATGTTATACAGTCTTTGCCTAAACAAGGTTTGACATCGTGTCAAGTTTTTTGGAGTAAGACCGTGTAAATATCGCAGTTACTACCCTACTAAGCTAGTGAGTTAACCGCAAGCCACATTGGGAGCGATGCGATACGAATAGAAGTTTGGTAATTCAAACTATGAGAGTGAATTCGCACTGAAAATGAAAAGATGGATGACATAATCTAAAGTCAAAGCCCTTTCTTCCAAACCACGCAAGAGATCATATCGGGATCACTAACCCGCATAGCTAGTTGTGTATAGCTTTGTAATTCGTAGTTTGAATCCAAGTGTGAAAAAATTATGGGGCGAAATGATGCAAAGTTCGATCCGCTTCGCTCTCAATATGGACTACGCTTTAGTTCGGAAGTTGATTTAGCAAGCGCCTAGGACCCACGAAGGGTAATTCAGATTTTATTGGAACTCATCAAAATTTAATACAGAAATACTTTAGTATAAGTACCAGCTTCATTAATTGACACATTTTTTTGGAACTAACGTGCCATAATAAAATAGACGATCATACAAAGCGCCATATCATAGTATTTTAGAGTAAAACATTATATTTTTTTGTCTTCTCATTGAGGGAGGCACTACAGTAGACATTTTAAAAAATTCAGAGCCTCTTTCTGGGCACCTGAGTGCTTGCTTTATCAATTCTGTGTTGTACTCACACAGTAGCGATGAGACGTTTTTTTAAGCATAACAGATTAACATATTGTAACCATGCCATTTCTTGTTTTAAAATAATAAGTAACAATTCATAAGCATCACAATTAACGTGTTTAGCCGCTGTGTAGGAGCACTACAATATTTTATGTGGCTACTTCACTTGGATATTCATTTGTTCTATTTGTAAACTTGGCAACAGTCTGTTCTTATCGTGCTTTAAAAAGGAATGAAAAGGACAGACTAATTTCAACTTTACAAATAGCCAACACGAATAGCCAAGTGAAGTCCGACATTACGGTCGCAGGTGATGTTACGGAGCTGTCAAAAATTCTTGCTTGGGCCTCTGTCCTGCACACTCTTTGATTATGGCAGCAGTCTATGTACTTGGGAAAACGAATGTTAAACATATTTAGTTACTATAAGTTTATTATGCGTGTGAACTGAGGAACTAGATGGAGTTCTCAAAATAAATTAGTAGTCTTAAAACAATTGTAGAACAAAAATGGGTAATTTTTTTAAAATATTTTGAAAAAACAGGCCTATAAGTGTGGTCCCTCAGTCCTCACAGACCATCAGCCATAGCTCGGAAATCACTCTAATATTATAAAGGCGAAAGTTTGTGAGTGTGTATGTTTGTTACTTCTTCACGTCTGGACGGCTGGAGCGATTTTAATAAAATTTGTTATGGAGTAAGCTGCCACTCTGGATTAATACATAGGCTACGTTTAACTGCGGGAAAATATCCCTAATAAACCGCGGGGCACAGCTAGTTATCTATAAATTAAGGCAATGTATCTCTGTAGATACAGACATTTAGTAGTGAATTTGTACGGTATTTTCTGAATATCAGACCACAATGCAAAGACAAAGTCAATACTGTTGTCCGCCAGAATAAATAATATTTTAGTGAATATTATCAATTATCCACTAGGGTCGATGAGTAGATAGATACTTCGATGCCTTTTGTTATGTGAATTTCGTAGGGGTATCGTACGATTAGTTGATAAAGTAATTGTAGTTTGCTTCTCAATTATTCAGATGATGGTGGTCGTTAGCAAGATTACGAGTGCCCATGGAATTCGGGTAAACGACTAAGTGTAAATGAACGGAGTCGAGTACGCCCGTATTCGTGTAGAAAACCTTTTGTTTACCTGACACCTTTTTCCAGTCCGTATTCCAATGTAAGTATTGCTTCGGTCGCCTGAATTCGAATAATGTCTTTCATGCACCCGAATACGGGCTAACGACCAAATGTAGTTGCGCATTAGTCCAGTCACCGTAGACAAAAGTTAAGTAAGTTGTTAGGATACTTACTAATAACGTAGTAACAAAGCAGCTTCGAAAGTACCGTGCTACCCGTAGTGCCCCAAAAACCTAGAAATTTTCGGAACTCGCAAAGCAATAATTTAACTTTAAAAATATTTCACTTATTTTATTTTATAGGGATTTTTTACAGTTTTCTTGATTTCATGAAACGATTGAAAAACTGGAGCGCAGGTTTGAGGAAGTAATTTCCGCAGGTAGCACAGGTCTTTCGAAGCTGCAAATTTGTTTTCACAATTGCCAATAAGGCAACTATCCTAACAAACAACATACCAAAAAATTAAAAATCATCGGCAAAGTGCAATTTATTTCAAACTGCAACTGGCCTATTTGAGGCAATGTCAGATTTATGAGTCTTATGCATTTGCAACTTTATTTTGATTTCTTTTACTTCCGCTCAAGTTAATTAAACTAAATCATTTCGGTTGATCGGTGATAGCGGTTATCTGAGTCCTGCATTGTATCATATTCTTTATCGTACAGACAATAAATGTTTTTACTACTTTAAGGCCGTTTTATAAAGTACTAGCTGACCCAGCGAACTTCGTACCGCCCTAAAAAAATAGGGGGGGGGGACAAAATTGTGAATCTAAACCATTCTCAGATCCCCTTGAACACACACAAAAAATTTCATCAAAATCGGTCCAGTCGTTTAAGAGAAGTTCAGTGACATACACACTCACAGAAGAATTATATATATAAAGATGTATATAAATAATACATATTTTAAGTTTAACATGGAAATATAGCCTTGTATTCTTATTACACTAACTTCAAGGAAGTAGTTTCCAAAATATTCTCGTTTGTGAAATGTCTTTTGTTATGTTTAGTTATCACTGTCTGTGAAATTTGTACTTTTACAAATTATAGTGTTAGTGATAATTTTGAATATCAAGTATTTAGCGATAAGAGTAGATGCATACCTATCTGCGTTAACACAACATACGTACTTTATCTATTAAAATAAAGCATTTGGCACTAGAGTTAAAGCTTTAGATGATGTTTTGATGATTCAATAATACTTATTTACTACAAATTATCTGTGTGTGTGGATGGAATTATTGATTAGATTGATGGTCAATGGAACAAAATATGTTAGGAAGATAGTTGTAAGTAAAACAAATAGTACTAAAAAAAATTGTGTGCATGGACCACATATCTGAAGTGAAACTTCTTTTCTTAATAGCCTAACATTAGGCGGTGCATAAGGTATACGGGAATGGAGCAGCGCACATCACTCATATATTGATATATATAATTGTATATATATATTGTCGCATGTGACGCTCGTAGCGTTTCAGCCTTCGCTGAGTTACCCTCCAACTTTCATGCTCGTCGGAAAGAGCTGCGCACGCATCCCACACATACACATATATATATATGATAGTCGTGTGACGCTCGTGACTCATTTACGTTTCATCTTTGCCATTGGATTTTTCCATTTACACCCCGTCCTAAAAGAAGTTTCACTTCAAATATAAGGCTTATCGACAATTTTTCACGGCCGAACCTGCTTAACTTTAAGTTAGGGTAAACATTTACAGCATTGTAGAAATTAGTATTTTTCGTTACGTACTGTTCCGATAAATCCATATTGTTTGATTGCATTTAGTAGACCTTATTTTAGTTAAGCAGCTCTAAAAATATGTGACGTTTTAATTTTCGGCTTCTAGATGTAAATACATGTAAAATATAGCACTTAAGTTTCTTTGTTATTGTGAAATTGAAGGTTGATAAAAGTAACATTTCTTTTTATTTCTGGTCATATTGAAGTGGACAGTAAAACTAATAAAGTAAATGTCGATTATGACCAAACAAGGTATCATGTGAAGAAGGCGAGTAAAACATTAATTTTAAGGAAGAGTTTTTTTTTAACCCTATGTTTCCAGAGATTAAAATTTTCCTTTAGTAAATCTGTTTTTTTAAACAAATAATTCAAGGTATCCTAAATGCCACTTTATGATTATTAAGAAATTTCGCGAGCCTTAATTTATCCAATTTAAGAAAATTTTTACATCAAGCTTTATAGGACCAGGGACGATAATTTGAGGTCAAAAAATCTGAAAAGGATGAAACCCGCACCAAGTGGAAGAGAACATATTAAAAAGAAAAAGAAAAATAAATTACGGTCGATTTAGAATCACCTTTTAATGGGGAAACGGTTTATCGTGAACTTGGGAACACGCTTTTATTAAGCAAAATGGGATATAAATTACCTTTAAAATTTTAATTTGTTATCAGACATATTATTTTTAACCTTGTATTTCTTTTTATTAACAAGCAATAAAATATTGTTTAAGAAAAATTATATGTTGTTTTATAACGGAGTTCCTATGGCAACCTTCCTGCTCCGGCAGCAGACCCCGGATACCATCTAAAGACAAAATTGTCCTCAAGACGAATCACACGAGCCCAAACTTTACGGAGTCTTTCATTGTTGTGGAGGGGGCATTTTAAAAGGACGTGAAAGATGTCCTTTCAGCTCCTGGATCGCATATGCAAATGCATCTAGGGGTGTTCTTACACTTAAACCTATGAACGAAGTAAACCTGTCAATTATCATCTGAATATGACGTTATTACACATATATCCCTTAAATTAGACGTTATTATGTCACAAAGAACTATTCGAGCGCGTAATTTGAAATCTCAGAGTAATAAAAATTGGTATAACGACTTTTAACAAACCTATTTTCATTGTTCTTGAGTGTATTTTAAAAATGTAAAAGTTGAAAAGTATAATAATTATATTAAAGTAATTTTAGCGGACAGTTTATTTCCACCATATTTCTGCAAAATCTGAATAGTTAGTAGATGTAGGTAGGTATAGCATGCCAATATTTCGGCTGTTTTTTTTGAGATAAAAATTCTAAAGTTCATGCAAACTGTGATTATCTGTCGTTAAATAGGTAAATAATACACTTATAATAGTAGGAACAAAGTAGGAATATCAACAATAATTGGAACTTAGAAATTTAACGATTTCACTAGAAATTCAGATTTGAGTCCGTATATTTGATATCTCAAAAAAACAGCCGAAATATTGGCATGCTATACCTACCTACATCTACTAACTATTCAGATTTTGCAGAAAATTGGTGGAAATAAACTGTCCGCTAAAATTACTTTAATATAATTACTATACTTTTCAACTTTTACTGTTTTAAAATACACTCAAGAACAATGAAAACTTACCTATTTTCCTGTATCAGGGAAATTACAGTAGAAACCAAAACAAAGAAAACAAGACCTGTAGATGTTTGGGTAAAATTTTGTGTTGCTTTTCGCAGAAAATTGTAAAGGTAGTTTAAGTAATAGTTTTCTTTCTGTTGGTCACTGCCATCATAAGTGATGATTTTTATGGTGATTTGTATTCTCAAGGTGAGGATGATAAATTATTCTTAATATCGTTGTTATCTGATTTATGAAATAAAGTCATGATTGATATATACTAAATTACTGTTTCATTTATCTTCCAAATCGTCCTTGATCATACATCCTTTCTTTTATTCTTTCGAAGTTTTTACAAATACGCCGTTAGACGAAAGTGATCTCTAAACAGTCAATATTCTTCTTGCTAGTTTGGCTTTACGCATTCTTGTAGGCGTTTTTCCCCATCATTTATCTTTACATATAAATGAGCAAAGTGTGTCTATCTGTCTGTTACCTCTTAAATTTGGTATAGAGATGGTGGAAAATTCATATTTTTTATGAAAAAGCCAAAATTAATTTGAACGTTATGGTCGAGTTTATTAAGCAGATTTGTAGTGATGAAAAAATACTTTGATAGTGTGCCAAAAGTTCACAAACATCACTTATCACGTGATATTATTGGAACTATAAAAGCTACTGTAATCAACAGTGTAGTGATTTTGCTGCTTTTTGTTTGCCATACGAAATTAGTTTACAAAACGATAGTACAACTTCTCAGTAGAAACGATGAACAGTTACCTAAGTTATCCTCAAACTTGATCTAAATCTAGGTAGATGATCTGCTGGGCCACTCAAGTGGCAAACTATCTAGTCGTTCAAAATTAAATGCTACTGTAAACATATAAATAAAAATTCAGTTTTAGCTAATTAATTTAACATAAAATTTCTAGTCGAAAGCTTACCTTACTTTGACGACATCCGTGGCCGAGTGGAATGTACGCCGGGTTTCATGGTGTTGCCTATTCGAGAGGGTTCGAATCCCGGTGGGAACAGATGTTTGTTTGATGTATACGAACATTTGAACTACAGTCATGGATGTTAAATATGAATTTCTATATAAATACACTTATATTCGAAATTCGAATTGTCCATGAAAATAAAAATGTATACTTTTTAGAATTTTACTCTTTTTTAAATATGGAGTGGACGCTTAAAGAAGACCGTGTTGCAGTTATTGCGTTGCATCATTGCGGTTACGCGTCAATTCAAATTTTTGACATACTGATAAATTTTAATATAACCAAAAGATTCGATTATCGTACCATCAAACGATATAATGAAGACTCTAGTGTAGATGGCAGGTCAAGAAGTGGTCGCCCTCGGTCTGTTAGGACTCCAGCAGTGATAAAAGCTGTGAAGGCGCGAATTCAAAGAAATCCCAAACGTAAGCAGAAACTGTTGGCCCTTCAGATGGGGTTAAGCAGAACCACGGTGAAAAGGGTGTTAAATGAAGACTTAGGGCTTCGGGCATATCGAAGAAAAACAGGACATCGTTTGATTGCTCGTCTAATGGACCTAAGACTGAAGAGATGCCGCGCTTTGTTGAAGCGGTACGCGGGAAAAAAATATCAGGAAATTCTGTTTTCGGATGAAAAAAATTTTACCGTAGAAGAGATCTACAAAAAACAAAATGGTAAGGTGTACGCACACAGTAGTGAAGAAGCGAGCAACCGTATTCCGCGTGTCCAACGAGGTCATTTTCCATCCTTGCTCATGGTATGGTTGGGAGTTTCTTATTGGGGCTTAACAGAGGTACATTTTTGTGAGAAAGGTCTAAAAACGAATGCAGTTATGTATCAAAATACAGTCCTGACGAACCTTGTGGAACCTGTTTCTCATACCATGTTCAATAACAGGCACTGGGTATTCCAACAAGATTCGGCGCCAGCTCATAGAGCGAAGAGCACACAAGACTGGCTGGCGGCGCGTGAAATCGACTTCATCCGGCACGAAGACTAGCCCTACTCCAGTCCAGATTTCAGTCCGTTAGAATACAAGATATGGCAACTCCAAGGAAAAGGCGTGCTCAAAGCCTCATCCCAATTTATAGTCACTCAAGACATCCTTGATTAAGGCAGCCGCCGATATTGACATGGACCTCGTTCGTGCTGCGATAGACGACTGGCCGCGCAGATTGACGGCCTGTATTCAAAATCACGGAGGTCATTTTGAATAAACTTTATTGTCATAAGAATCTATGTTTTGGTAAGTTCATTTTGGTATATAAATGTTTACATAATGAATAAACTTGTTTCAATTATTTTATATTAAACATGTGACAGAATTTATGACCTGACTAGGTATATTCTATCCGTTACCTTAGTACCTATTTACATAACACAAACCTACAGCGCATACTTTGGGGCTAGACTAATTGGTGTGAGTGTTGAAAATATTTGTTATTATATTAAATACAACAAATTATGCAATCGTATTTGTTACAAAAACAAAATACAAAACCACGACATGTAAAGAGTAAAATCAAGGAGCGCTGGCGTTTCAAATATTTAATGTAGTGAAAGTAAAATTGTTTTCATTTAATTTCATATACATATTATCTGGTGTCAATTCTGACACGATTCTCTAAACCTAAACTTAAATTTGACAACAGTGTATCCTTGTCATTCTCTATACGGAATGAAAAGGAGAGATTGATGTTAAATTTAGTTTTAAGTTTAGAGAATCACGCCAGAATCGACACCTCTATCTGACTTTAATAAAAATGTATACTTTCATTCATAAGCATAAGCACACACAACGCCAAGGTAATGTCAGTAACAATGCCAATTCATTATCCAAGGGCCGTCGATATGAATTGCCTACTGTATGTTAAGTATTACCACGTACACGACCGCGAGTGTTAAGTGTGCCAAGCGTGGGAATCCTGTAAACCACACTAAAAATACCTTCTGTATTATTTTTCTACATACTTACATTGTACGCAATTGTATGTACGTAAAGATACGTAGTCGGTACTCCTGAGAGCCGGACAGCTTTTTCCCGCCCAAAATTGGTCGTGCGCTACGACCACTGCGAGCAGTCATTTCTTTCGCGAGACTTTATCAAGCGCACGCGTGGTCGTAAAATTGCACCGGCGCCAAACGCACGGCTTATTCGACGTGTTTACGTGACCGATGAAAATTACGTTACCGTACTTACAGCGTTAAAAATAAGATCGATTTTTGGATATTATACAAGAAATTGATTTTTTGTGCAAAATGGAGCTTTGGATGATTATATTGTGCGGTGAGTAATTGATTAAAATTAAGATAATTCACAATATAAGTACCTGCTTAAATGTTATCATTCCGTATTTTAACAGATTCACAATTTCCTAGTTAATTTTTTGTTTAGAATAAGTACCAAATGAATAAATCTTGTAAGTAATCGCATGTGTGTAGGTATAGGTTTCTAAGAAATAAAGAGGTCATATTATTAAAATCTTCTTAAAAGTTCCTTGAGAATAAAAGTAATAATGCATTTTCTTCCAATCTTGTTAGCGTTGTTACGTATTTCTTTTTAATAATGACCTCGATAAATATTTAAAAGGCTCTTGAAAAAAATGATTGTTCTCAATGCCAATGTTTACGAGTAAAAAACCGCAGTGGAGGTAAATACCTGCCGCCTGTGTTGTATGTGACTCTCGGTGTCGTATAAAGATAATGGCATAGCTCAAAGTACTGCTGTCAACGATTTTGATCGAGTACCTTAACGTTTTATAGCAAGATTTTGTCATTGACATACACTTGGTAGTAAGTAGTCAAGTAACACAAGTGTAAACTAAACGATTAAATTCTGTAAAAAATAATTTAAAATTTTGGCGTTCGTTTTATTGAGAACTGAATACTATGACGAAAATGTGGCATTTTACCACAAGGTCCTCCGGATGGCGGATCCAACATTACCACCATTTTGTTGATGAGATTTTGTTATTTGTCGGTAGTCTGTTGATCACATAAAATCACGGGGGCATCCAGTCGATTCCTGAACATCTGGCAACCATATTGCGATATCAGAATATCATTCGCGCATTGCCTACCCTAACCCCAATCCCTACCCTTTGGATCCGTGGAAACTTTACTTACCGATACAAACGCACCACCCCCATAACGTAGTATTGTTTCACTGTAGTTTTCTGTACGGTGGAGGATGCAGTTGGACCACGGTATCTCTGTAGTGGACTGGCAATGACAGTACTGATTATAGTTTAATTAACTATCCCTGACGCTTCATTTTTACCCGTCTTAAAAAAGGAGGAGGTTCAAAAAATTATATATATATATATATGTGTATAACTGGACTATGATGTATCACATGTATATATATATATATATATATATATATAAATATATATTTATTCATTTCATATACATTTATTATAACTAATCGACGAAATATTTTACATTAAACTTTTTACAATAGTCAATTTCAGAATTATTATCAGACTATTATCATTTTTTTAAATATTAATTAAATCAACATTGTCTGCATTATTAATTACAGTGACAAGTGGTTTATGGTAACTAAAATAAGACACATGGACGTTCGTAGATACGTGGTTCACGAATCTTGAAAATACCGCATCAATGGTTGTACCATACCTCGTTGTCCCCATTGCTCTATCAGAAACAATATCTAAATTCAGTTCAGATTTTAAAAAAAATATTAATGTCAATCCGTCATCTTTGTTTGTCAAAGTTGCGCGACATAGGATGCGCACCAAAAACGTAACGAGGTATTTCATCGATAGATTTTACTCCTCACATTTTTCTCATACCGGGCCCCTTATATATGCAAATCGATTCTTAAGGAGTAAAATCCAAAATCTAACCTATTGAAAATTCCTTAGAAAAAAATATATATAGTGACATAAATGAAGTTATTTTAGCGTAAAACCTTGCACTGCAATAAAATAAAACTATTTAAAACCACAATAAAATATCATTAGTTCCACAACGCTACCGCGAGTACCAACTGCAACGGCTTCTGAGTCGCGCTAACGTTACGTTTTTATAAAAAGTATATCAGCACTTGAGAAGATCGGCGGTTATACCGCATTATCCCCTTCTCATGGGATGCTCGCTGCAGATGAAGCTTTTAGTCAGTAAGAGTCTGACATAACCTTGCAGTCGACTGTAGGGTATCCATGAGGATTTCACACCCAGCCGAAAATCAGCGGTTATCATTTGTATTTAAAAAAAGTTAATATCGAATTGATTTTGAGTTTGAGACGCAGTTTGACTTTGATTTAGGTATTTTAATTGAGATACATAGATTGATATTAATTGCATTTTCTTGTTTCCGATATCGAAAATAAAGACTGAATATATTGTGGTAACGACACGCACTTGGCCGGTTTTTTATGTTAACTTATGTAGAAAATATGATAGCTACAGTAACATCAAAAATCAAGTTACCACAATGTGGATTTTCTACAGTCAATTGCGGATCAAGATAAAGCTCAAAAGATAGTTGTAATGTGCGAGTTTCAATAACTAGGCCTGTTCCTTAGTGTACCAATGTGCTTACATATTGTCAAGGCCACTACTTCTGATTTTACTTGCACTGCAAGTATTTGTATCATTAAGGTTCTTATTACTATGTAATAAAGGCCTCTTATATGTGTTGACTTGGCTGTGACTGTATTTCTTGAGGATATTAAGGAAACAAGGAAGCATTTAGTAACAAGTGCTAAAAATGAGCTTTTTCCGGAAAAGATTTTAGCTGTAAAACATTTACTGTTAAGTCATTCATACACATATTGCTTTATTTACGTTAGGTGTGTAATGTTTTTATGTAGGATTAATGAATAGAGAAAATTAAGATGAATTTCAAACAAAATATGTAGAGTATTATGATGCCACTATGTTTATTGACACACAGATAATAATTACTTACGTTTTTTCGATATTAAAGAATATACGATTTCTATCCTTTTCCTAGTTAAGTAAAGCTTGCGCATAGGTATGTACTATTTTTGTTGAGTTATGTAGAGAAACATCCACTAACAAAGTCCTTTATTGCATGTTAATAAACATTTCAATTTTTCATACAAGAAGTTCTTAAACAAATTGTAATAAGTAGTGAAAATTACGGGGGCCCAAGTTTATTGTATTGTATGTATTACACACATTGTGGTACCTATTATATCACAATTTTCAAGAATCAAGATGTTCAACGCAGTCCGGTCAACCAACACGCATAGATTACGTTCTTAGATAGGAAATGATCTGAATCACGCACATTACATCTGTTTTGTTTCACAAAAACAAAAACTTTTTCATGTTTAACTACAGTTATTTCAGAACACAGCAGCAAGTCGTGTCAGTGCCGCATATTTTAAAAGAAATTTCATACCTACCTTCTGCCTTATTGAGTTAATATTTTTTTCAATCATCGCATGACTCGCACAAATAATCTGCTGTTAATAATCAGCTTCAAGTTGGTTTATAGGTCAGCGTGTTCATAAAATTTGTTGGAAAAATTTCATACTTTCACATGTACCGTAAATCTGCAATTTATCATGTTCTGCATTATTAAACTGGCGATGCAAACAATATAATTTAATTAAGGTTAATACAGAACAAGAGTTAGAGTATTAACAGGATAATTTTTAAAAAAATATTAACACACTAGATTTCTTTAAAAAAACAGCTCAAATTTTATATAAAACATACATAATTTTTTGCCACATTTCAAAGTAAGTATAATGCTAATAAAATGGTGTAATATGCCATTTACATCCCAAGATGCAACCACAGTTAAACCTCGACAGCAAATTTTGCAATTAGGATCTTCACACACCGTGTTGCATATCACTAGTACTTGTGTTTCATGAAGAAAAAAGACAGTCATATTTTAATAAAGTAAAATAACTTTTTATTGTTATTCTGCAACAAATACCTCGAGGTGAGTGTGTTTGGCAACTGCTAGTGCGGTGGCGACTTGTTTAATTTAAGGGAGCACACGAGCATGACTGCTAATAAAATAACACACAATGCACAATTATAATTAATGCTTGTCCTTCTATTCGAGACATTGTTTAATCTACTACATTCTAGAGCGATTTTGAGGTGAATTGTTTAGGAGGATATAAAAAAATAAATTTTCAAAGAATAACGTAGGTCTGTAAATGGGACATCAATATGTATTGAATTTGATATTGATGTTAAATACGTTCTAAGATACATCTAATGTTTATTAAATCTTGCTTTTCCTTTTCCAAAATCAAATGAACTTAATCAGTAGTTATTATCTTATATA
Organism: Chilo suppressalis; assembly: GCA_902850365.2. Taxonomy (NCBI): domain Eukaryota; kingdom Metazoa; phylum Arthropoda; class Insecta; order Lepidoptera; family Crambidae; genus Chilo; species Chilo suppressalis. Next base: position 11,171,018 of record OU963906.1, on the reverse strand, counting down.
CCTTCGTATAAAAATAACCACTATTGATCGTACCTTGAACTAAGCGGATGCTCGACAGAAAGCGGTTCATAACATGTCATTATAAACCGTCCATATGTTGACACGCGACGACTCCTGCTAATTAAAGTTTGTTTCCGATTTCTTCAATTAACGATCGGAAATTCTGTGGCTTCTTACGTTGCTGGACGCTTTCACCGAGGCGAGCACTGACCGTTGACCTTCGTTGCCGCAACCGATATTGGTGACATAACGAAAAGAAGTGAGACCGAGCTATATTTAGTCGAATAAATTGGTCATTACTTGGACTACTTATAGTACAGTCAAAGTCAAAGTAAGTCTTGTTTTTTCTGTTGCCAAATGACGTCAGTAAGCCACGATGGCGATGGGCATGTTCAACTCGTAGGCGTTTTTTGAAAAACTCAAAAAAACCCTCAAAAATTTTTGAAACGCATTTTTCTTGTTTTGTATGCATTTTAGAAACTTTTTTTTTCGACCATAATTGTAGAGGGCGTTGAGTTTTATGTCATGCGCATTGTAGGTGGCGCTAAAGTCTCAAAAAAAGTTTATTTTCACTTATTTTCACCCTGAAAATAACATTTTAATAGAAAACTTTAAATGGAAAAGTTGTTCCGTACATAATTACCAACAATGTTGTTCATTAAAATTTCCGAAATTGCCTTTAGCACCTAACACTCGGGTAATGATAATTCATTTTTATTATTTTCTGAACAATTTGTTACTCTTTCTTTATTTGGTTCGGGAACAGTGATAATGATTTTGACAATAATTAACGATATTACAAAGCCAATAACAAATTGACTAGCGGTCAGTATCTAATGATTTTATTATATATTTACATAGAGTGCATGCAATTTCTCATTGATCGTTGTTGTTTTTGCTTCCGTGTTCTATCTCAATAGGTCTGTGAGGTAATGTTTCTGTGCAGTTTATATTTTGATGACGCATCCAGAGCAAACCGGCCTGGCTAGGCACCTATTACTCTTGGCTATTTCAAAGTATAGCGACCACTCGCTCTGATTTATTTGCTTTAATATTTTTGATTATTATTTAAATAGTTAGTTATTTGTTAATCATATTAGCTCCATTAATATTCTTCCCACGATGCTAATAAAAATAATAATAAAATCGATTAATTTGAAGAACTGGGTTATTACGTGAGCAATCGAAGCGGTTTAGTTGGTTTTATCATTCTTACTTTGATGATTTTCATATTAAGATATGTACAGTTTGATACATCTTGTGTCTGTGGTCTAGTAGTGGTCCGGTCTGTCAATAACTATAATAAAACGCTTGAGAATATTACGAACGACTGACTTTTATCTATATACTTATAATAAATCTGTAGAGAGGTCAATTCTGTACATGAAATATATTTTCAAAATAACTATCAGGGGGTGATTAGTGATCGATACTGATGCCAAAAATGCAATCAGTAAAAATTTTGTCTGTCTGTCTGTCTGTGTGTATGTTCCTTATAGAAACAAAAGCTACTCGACGGATTTTAACGAAACTTGGTACAATTATTCTTCATACTCCTGGGCAGGTTATAGTATACTTTTCATCACGCTACAATCAATAGGAGCAGAGTAGTGAAGGGAAATGTTGGGAAAACGGGAGAAGTTACTCCATTTTTTCAGCTTCCGTCGCGTCTGCAGCCTTAATGGTTAAAGTTACATAGAAATTATGTATGACGGAAATATTCCACATAAAATTGTCTAAAAAATATCCCGCAACAGCATATGTCTATCTTTTATGGTTGACTCACAATAACACGTGTAACTCCTGATAGCTTAGCAGTTCGGAGCATTCCGATTATATAACGTAAATATGAGAATTTTAGTTTAATTATAAATACAGGTAATAAAAATGACCGTTTTTATCTATATATGTATATAAAAGTCAAAGGAGACTGACTGACATACTGATCTATCAACGCACAACCCAAACCACTGGACGGATCGGGCTGAAATTTGGCATGCAGGTAGATGTTATGACGTAGGCATCCGCTAAGAAAGATTTGATTTGATCAATTCTGTCCCCAAGGGGATAAAATAGGGAATGAAAGTTTGTATGAAACTTTGTCAATTTTAAACCAATCGGGCTGAGACTTTGCATGCAGGTATAAGAAGAATCATAGATGAATGTGTTTAATACAAGCCTGAGAAAAAAAAATATAGTGTACACTTCAGCTCTACACCGAAGCGAAGCGAGGGCGGGCCGCTAGTTTTACAATAAGAAAAAAACATTCAAACAAACCATAGTATATAAAACCTATTTTGATATTCTCTCTATTTATTTATTATTTATTTATTATTATGAAAAAAAAATATCTAATAAGTCCACTTTTGCACAATGCTTAGTACTTTCATAAACTTATAATGCTTAAGTCCTGATAATACTTTAGTTAATAAGTCAGCGGGGATACTATCAGTTGGCAAATACTCAATTTTTATTTTACAATAAGAAAAAAACATTCAAACAAATCATAGTATATAAAACCTATTTTGATATTCTCTCTATTTATTTATTATTATTTATTTCATATAGTGTGTGTGTGTTACACACACTATATGAAATAAAAAATATCTAATAAGTCTACTTTTGCACAATGCTTAGTACTTTCATAAACTTATAATGCTTAAGTCCTGATAATACTTTAGTTAATAAGTCAGCGGGGATACTATCAGTTGGCAAATACTCAATTCTTACTTTCTCATTACATCCCTAATGAAATTGAATTGAACGTAAGTTTATGTAAATGATGATTATATGCCAGATTATCGTTGTACAATACTACAATACAATACAATAACACTTTATTGCATACCACACTAAAAAAAATTAAACATTAAATACAAACCCATCTAGAGCACGTGATGCAATGGGCGGCCTTATCGCTTAAAGCGATCTCTTCCAGGCAACCTTTGGATGGAGAGGATTAGAAGGAAGTGGGAGAGACGGCGGTGTAAATCGCTAGTAAAATATATAATATATTAGTATATACATACATACACCATACATATATAAGATATATACAATAAGTATAAATACAAATACATACATAGATCTAGTACAGTTAGGAAGCAGTTGTAGGGACATCAGATATTAAAAGAAAAGTATTACAATGTGCGAAAATAGGAATTCAGACGGTTTTTAAATGTATAAATAGTTTCCGCACGTCTTATCGAAACCGGGAGAGAATTCCATAGATGTACAGCTTGCACTACAAACGAACGGTGAAAAAAAGTTGTGCCGTGTACGGGAGTCATAAGAGCAAGATTTTTCTGATGACCTTATAGAAAACGTGTTAGAATTATGCAGGAAATTAAAACTTTCCTTAAGATAGCGCGGGGACTTGGGATTGAACAATATCTTCTAAAGAAGAGAAAGGATTTGAGTACTTCGTTCACTTGAGCTATGAACGAAATTGAAAAACATGATCATATTTGCGCAAGCCAAATATGAAGCGGATACAAAAACAGTCGCTCAAGTTTATTAAGCTGGTCCTCCGTGAGATCTACATAGCAGACATCGGCATAATCAAGTATAGGAAACAATAAAGACTATGCTAAGGCAATTTTGGTGGTGACGGGTAGAAAATTCCGGAGTCTCCAAGTGACGCTGCTGAAGCATACAATTTGCGACTGACCACTTGCATCTGCGGGCCTCAACTCATACAGTTGTCAAACGTTAATCCTAAGTTTTTTACCGATGTGCTAAAAGGGATAAGATTTCCAGCAATTTCGATGTTGGGTAGTGACTGCCAGTCCACTCTATCTAACATTCTAGAACTACCAATTACTATGCTAGTTGTTTTGGAGGGATTTATTTCCAACCCAAAAGATTTGCTCCACTCAGAAATCACATGTAGATCACTGTTTGTAGCCCGCACTGCATCACGAAGTTGACCAAGAGGAGCTTGGCGATAGATTTGTAAGTCATCTGCATATAGGTGGTAGGAAGAAGAAATATTGTTTGAAACGGAGTTAATTAATACAGTTGGAAGGAGGGGAGGTAAGACGCCGCCTTGGGGAACGCCAGCAGTCGTGTCGCTCCATGAAGAAAATTTCTCCTCGAGGCGAACGCGCTGCTTGCGCCCATGCAGGTAACTGCTAAACCACTCAATCACTGATGGAAATACGATAAGTGAGCGCAGCAATGCCAAAACAAGCTCAATGTCGACAGTGTTTAAAGCATTGCTTTATTTATTAACAATGTTAATACCGTGAGGAGACCATTATCCATTCCAAAGCATATATCATCAATTACTTTTACTTTTCTTTAATACTTTTTTATTATAAACACCTGTCATTACACATTCAAAATCTTGTAAATAAATTGCTTGGCGACATGCCTCTTAAAAGCCATGTAATCTGCTTCACAATTACTCAAGAAATTTTTGCTCTCCCAAGAAATGGCAGATCCAGACTTGACAAAGCAAAAACCTGTATTGTATCTTCTATCAATGGTATCACTGACCCTTACTGCATCTACAAATCTTACAAATTCTGCTTTTCTTTGAAATATCTTAAACAATACTTTTTAGCTTTCAACAAATAACTTAAAATTAGTTTTGTATAGTTGCAGTGAATGTCTGAGTAACAATTATTAAATTGGTTCAAAAATAGCTGACAGAATATAGGATATCTGGTCGCGACAGCTTAACACATACTAACTCCCTGTAAACTTTTGTTAAGGTAAATTCTCTTTACAAACATTATCTTCGCTTACATTTTACTTGCACTCTATTTGAGTATCAGCTGTATTACAATTAGACATTAGTTTGATACTAATGCAACAACTGTTCAATATAATGTGCCTTATCTAAGTTACATTTGAATAATTTTATCTATGTCAACTCTTATCCCTAAATATTGCTTGACCTGACCCAGATCTTTGATTTTAAAATGTTTGCTAAAAATCAAATTATTACTTTCAGACTTTTTATTTGAAAAAATAATGAAGTTATAAACACACGTAAAATTGTTTTCATATTGTCACTGTGATTCATTTTAAACTTTAGTTTACTTGTCTTAAAATCTTAAACTGGAAATCCCTCTGGCCGATGCATAAATATGTTTTCATTTAAATAACCATTAAGAAAAACTGTTTTGACATCAAGATGAGTAATTTCCATGTGAAACAGGACACTCAAAGTGAACAATAAACGTAAGGTAGAATGTCTGATTATCGGAGAAAAGGTTTTCTGATAGTCCACACCAGCCCTTTGTGTAAAGGATTTGGCAACAAGTCTAGCACGATATCTTACTTTGTTGTACAACTCACACTTTTTTTTAAACCCATTTACATTCCACTTCACCCACATTACTAATCTCCCATGCCTACTTTGTATGTACTATGTCTATTTACTCGGACGATTGCATCATCTGCTATGTTCTGCAACCACTTCTGCTTCTCAGGTCCACTGCTGACCTTTGCATAAGTCAGTTCGTTTTCTCCTGTGGATGTACGATACATATTAGTCGTAACCATATCTTATAAATCTTTTTTTTTCTTTGATCTCATGGACTGCTGGTTCTTCTCTTTTCTGTTGTAGCTTTTGGTCAGCTTTCATATTGCCTTGCTATCTCACCATTTTCTTCCATCTGTGTATTCTGATATTTATTTCTACCTTAAAATTGGGTTCAATCAAGCTTGACTGCTGTAAAGATTCAAGCTTCTCAACAGAATCCTCTAATTAATTCCCCCACTAAATGTGGACTTTCTACAGGAACAGTAATTGTATCTTGTCCTTAAGTATTTTCATATATGACTACATCTCTACTGGTTGTAACAATATTCATCCTATAACTTAATCGGATCGGATACTCTACATATTTCATGAATGTTTTTATTTTATATAGCTATTAACTAAGTAATATAAAACTATTGTAAATTTTTACGCTGTATTTATTCAACGCTGTCGATTATACCAATATAGTTTGATGATAAATCAAGGTACCTATTTAAATATTTCTATGCAAAAAGAACCTAATTCTTTTTTGCATTGTTATGATTTCTTTTTACAAATTTATAGTATGCTTTTGCATATTGTTTAAAGATTTGAGATATTATTTTTAACGAACCTCCTCCTTTATAAAGTCCGTTAAAACTCTTCAAGGATCTTTCAAAATAATGTGAGTTGTATTATAATTAAAAAAACTTGTAATGTAATGCAAAAAAAATCCATGTAAATCATTAAAATTTATTGGTAAATATCACACGAACGTTTTTTGTCTGATTGACGTTATTTAATAATAGTTTGCAGTTAGCATGATAATTCGACTTGTTACCACATCTAGCTAAACAAGTTCTTGCGTAAATTAATCAATCGAGACAAGGAGACACACCGCTTTTAATTGATTTTTTGAGTCACGGTCCTACTGTAAGTTATTAAGGAAGTACATATTTCCCTTCACTGTTTACGAGAAGGGTAGGCTCAAAAGTGCTATTCTGAAAAAAGCTACTCACTTTTTACCTCGGAATTCTCGCGGTGGGATTTAAAATTAGAACACGAATTTAATATTAATTTTAAATCACACCGGTGAGTTCTGCGGTGAAAAATGAGTTTGTTCTTACAGAATAGCACTGCAGAGTAGTAATTCGTTTATTTAGATTGTTTGCTTGATATATTGCTATCGATATTTTTGTGTAAGCGTATGAGCACAGATGAAACATTGTTTATGCGAACTATTGTTAAATTTTGCCTGCAATGTTCAATTCAATATCAATATACGATATTTTAACCTTTACCTAACCTTCTAATGCGATTCACACTTGGTTCGTTTTTTTCTAATATTCTTAAATATTTTTGCGTTCATTTATTTCTTTATTTTTATTGCCATTGTAATTTATTTGAACACAAGGTAAACGTACTTGTTGATTTTTTTACCTTATAAGCTTACGTAAATTTTATCATAACAAGCGCAGCACTGCTGTTCATAAAATAAACTGCTTAGCTACCATTTCTTTATTTCATATTTTTACACTTTTAATGGTTAAAAAATTGAGATCTAAAATTTTGGGTAAATCAGTCGCGTTTAAATGAGTATCAAGGCAGTGTATGAGAAAGGAGATTGCTTAAATTGGCCCAAATGCACAAAAAATATTGACATACAAGGTAATTCTTGGCGTAATTTATAATTTAATTTACAGTTATTAGATTTCAACGGACACCTTTGTATAATATATTCACTTTAAAAAGGACTTTTCATTTTACCGGTTTGGAAAACATACGAATTATTTTTAATGTCTATGGATGTAGTAACATTCAGCCAAAGACTGATCGAAGTTGTTTATATAACATAAAAACAAATCTATTTTGTACAGATCGATAAGATAAATCATTTTTTATTACACTGTGGTATTAATATTCACAACTATATTATCATTTTCACTACATGCAAATGTGCTCAGACAATTATTATAGATGGTAAGCGACATTATAAAGTCTATTGCCATACATTTTTCGCCAAACACCTCCATAAACACATTATAATCTGTTTAGACTTTAAGGTATCTATCTATGGGCCTACGTTACCTGACTATAAATAAAAAAAATTAAAAGGTGTGATACACTAAAAATCTAAAATATGGTTATATTAAAAACATAACAAAAATAATGAAGCTACTGAATATATGGCTATATAACCTAAATCTCTGAGCTTTCTTTGGTTAACGGGAGTTTAAAAATTCTCTCTAATCTGTGGCTCATTCACAATCATCACACAGTTTCTGTCACAGAGTACCTAATTATAACCGGAAACGCATAGATGACACCTGATTTTAAAAGTTACTCTTATGCATTAACTTTAAAAACAGGAAACTATCTGTTAATCTGCATGCTCTATTTAACTGAATCTAATCCATAATTTCGGTACTTGGCTTGATTTCCCTAGTTTACTATATAACTTATTTGTTTTTTATTATTTTAATATGTTTAGTGTATATGGTTTATAGAAGTTCTCAGGGGTGTCCGTCAATAATATTCGTTTCTACAGTAATTTATATATAATTTCGAATCTAGGAAACAATTTTTCATGATTATTGGTCTTTAGGCCAAACATGTATGGAAGCTGAGCAATCTCCTTTTCTTTCTCTTTAAATCATAAATATCTACTTTGTTAAGATAAATGACTAATTAAAACTATGAAGAAAGGTAATCAAGTTTTATAGAATTCTTGATATTTCGATCACAAAATTTTCAATTAAAAGGATTTAATTAAGATCTAAAATATCAAAAATGGTTTAAGCTTACTTTATATTATATTAATACAAATTAATTAGAAATGATGTGCATACAAATATAAAATACGCGACAGCAAGTTAAATGTCGCTAAAAAAAGTGTTAGTCAAAGAAGCACGACATTTCTTATTTGCAGAATTTTAGATTGGCTAAAACATCTAATTGCGTAATAGGTAAGTATTCATAGTCATGACTGGAATCTTACATAATTTTTCACACCACATTGCGTAGCGTATTCTACACATCTCATGTATCGTAATAAGTATAGAAACTTTTTCGTAAACAAATATGACATTGAACCATGCGCATGCGCGTAAAACTGTAACACAGTAATTAGCTAAGCTATTAAGTGTGTCAGAATGTGCTAACTATCCTGGAATGCACCTTTTACAATCTACATGGAGATTGTTAAGCCACTTGGTTCGCACGCAACGTGGTCAAATGTCAACAACTCAGAATACCGTGATTCCTGATTCTTGCGGCGATTAACTCCATTCAAAGAGACATACTGAAAATATGCAAAATACGTCTTATTTCGCTCTTAATCTTGTGATTTCGCCCGAGCGATGTTGCTAAGCTTGACCTTTTATGTAATGGATGTTTATATAACCATATGATCAATTTCTCATTTAAGTAGAGATTCTCATGCTTATGTTTATCTAATTAACCTTCACATTGAAATTGAGATATATTTATCTTTTTAGAAGTAGCATTGTTTCTTTGTACATTACTTGATTACTACTATTATTAGCTATAAATTCACTCATATAATACGTCTTAATATATATGTGTGTGTGTATGGGGGGGGGGGGGGGGGGGGGCATGCGTTCGCGAGCTGCGCATTCCAGACTTGCATCAACGTCTGAGGGTAACTCGGCGAAGGCTGAAACGCTACGAGCGTCACACGCGAAAAAAGATATATACGTACATATATATATATATATATATGAGTGATGCGTGCGCTGCACCATTTCCCTATGCCTTATGCACCGCCTGACATTAGGTTATTTAAGAAGTTTCACTTCAGATGTGTGGTCCGTGCACACAAACTTTTTGGATACAATTAATAGTATAAGTAATAGTAGAAACTAGAGCTTAAATTTAGTTAGATACATTACTACTTTCTTCTAATTAGATATCTACTTGATATTTTAAATTAATAGTTTGTAATATCGTATCTATCTCATATTTTGTAATATGTCCATTCGAATTTGTGAAGGTTTATGGGAAAATATTTTATTTTATGCCAAAGACGATTGTAAGAATAATGATCTTATTTGATTTTATTTCGAGACTTATTTTAGAAGTATATTAAGGTTTACGATGGCCCACTGTACAATTTATTATCAAAACAAAGATTACTAGGCTGTTACCAAAGAATATAATATGTTCGGTTTTTCACTTAGATACATATATTTTGTTTTGGTAGAGTTTATTATAACAGCATTGATGGGTATCGGTATGTTCCTAAAAGGGCCCTTTTAGATGTATTCTCAAAATTATGATTTGGTAAGAAAAGTATATCAAATATGTTGATTTTATTTACAAATAAACGAATAATATTTTGATGTAGTTTGTTTTGAACGTTTCCTTAAATTTATTCCAATAATGTCAAAAGCTAGACCTTACAGGCTCACGCACCTTACTTAAATGTGAGTGTCTAGCAAATTTGTTCACCTGTTACGGGGCGATTGTGTTCAGTAAACAAATAAAGTTAATGTTTATTTTCAAATTTGTTATGCATAGTAAGATACTGTAACTCAACTATTCGTCCATATCGGTTGTTAATCATACAGTCAGTAAGGCAATATCCGTCTCAACATGATTACTGCGCAGGACTCTATGTACAAATAGAAAAAACCTTATAAAACCTGTTTTTAATTTCTAATCTTCTTTTGAGACTTCTGGTACTAATCAGTGTATTAAATCCTTAATGAAATGTCTGTTGGCCCATAAGTCCTCTCTGCGCACTTCATCAACAGGGAGAAAGCTAATTAATCTTTTACATGCGGGTCCAACGACGACGGTACGGATTGGTGGATGTAAGTATACGACTACTAATGTAACCGGAACTAACCGTTACATGCTTTCCGAAGCGCGAAAAAGTTGGAGATAATAACATTTTTAGTCACCCATCCGATGAACAACTACTTAAATGAAACTCGCTTAACCTCTTTATCCACTATGTCTATGATATATAAAGTATTTTTTAGAGAACAGGAATGTTGTATAACTTTAATGTTGAGTATGTAATAAATTACAACGCTTCGGACAGAAATGTAGAAATGACAGACTTGTGTATCGGCTTAAGATAAATGTGCTACTTATTGCGAGTGAATTACATTATTATTAATGGTCAAAAAATTTTGGCACATAAATAGCTATCATATATTAAGAAGTAATTGATGGCGATATATTTTTTGCTCGATAATACTTTGGTCATTAGGCTTGAGTATTGAATCTTGTAAAAGACAACTATTGCGTTGATTTATTGATCATACTTTTTGAACAATATACAGCAGAGTTAAGAAGGTTATTTCTTATTGTGATACTCTTCTGCCGTATCAGATATGTATTACCAGTGACGTATAGGAAATCTTTCTACATACACTCAACATCAGATGAGGTAGAGTAAAAAGTAAGCACTCATTTTATTTTTATTTTTTCATTTAAGCCGTAACAATTTTTCTGTAAAATTTGATTAAAACAAAAGTCTATCTATCTACATCTAGAAATGGGTGTAAAGAGGTTGTGTAGCCAATTCGATGCATTGTCACATATTTAAGAAGTCGTACCTACTGTAACTGGCAGCTGGCACACTTATCGCCCGCAGCTCGGGAGTTGCAACAGCCATTCGACAGATCGCCCCCCTGCCATTTATTTAGGTACACAGTATGTACATATCATGCTCGTATTAATTTAAAAGTATGTATTTACAATTAAGGACTACAAAATAATATTTTCCTCGCTAACTAAAGTGTGGGAAAACAAATGTAACATACACACACAAGGAACACAAAACTTTTCCTTTTGAGTTTGAAGTCGGTTTAAAATATTCTTTAACAAAGTAGCTATCCGTCTCAACGAAACGTATTGTAACGTAACGTATGCAAGAATTTTTATGAAAAAATAAGAAAGTACGTACCAAATGAAAACAGCCAAATCAGTTGAGACATTCTCAAGTTGTTTTAGTCTAAGTTCTCAAGTAATAATCTTTCGTTCGTACATGCGTAAGTAACAAATTTTTAGGGTTCCGTTTTTACCCTATGGGTACGGAACCCTAAAAATTTGTTGCTGTCACTCTGTCGTTTGTCTGTCTATCTGTCCGTATGTCAGTAACAGAACTAAAATTTTGGTATTTTATGTAGAATGCTTGCTCAAAGCCGAATGTTTAGTTAAAAAATCAATTAAATATATTTTTCATGGGAGCTTTTTTTTAACCCCAATATGTGGTCACTGTATAGAGATCGTTGAGTATGATATCAATACATATTATTTTTTATTTTCGATAACAAAAAAATGGGGGGCCGTCAAAGTTGTAACTTTAGACCTTTTTTGTTACGGGATCTATCTCAGAATCGAAACTAGTTCAGAATGTAACATTTTGGTATTATTAAGTCCCATAATTAAGCTGTATTTAAACAACAAATACGAAAAATGCCAATTTATAGTGTACTTTGTAAGTTGTGATGAAAACAAACCAATGAATAAAATCATTGGTTTACCCTAATAGAGAGAGGACTCGCACTTGGCCAGTTTTGTTTTATTCGTTGATTATGATATAACTTTATTTTAAGTAAATTATTATACATATGAGTTCGTTTAACTAAATATACTAAGCGAAAAGTTTTTATAACAAATTTTTGACTTTGAAATTACGTATTTTTCCCGCGTTGTGTGACAAAAAATTGTTATCCCTAGTACGCTTGAACTTTTGATTTTTTTAAATTAAACGTAATGTTGTACCGGAGGTACCTTACCATAAATATTGAATATGCTATAAACTGCTATGGCATGAACGAACGGCCAACTGTAGATTACTATTACTGAGAAAATTGTTGATTGTGTAAGGAAACATGTTTCCAGTAAATGTGGAATATTGTTTTCGAAATTTATAAGGCAGTGCGCGCGGACGAGAATGAACCTAAGTACTCCAGATTTACATAAAAGGAATTTTATGAGTTTTCTCAGTGACATCATTTGTGTGACCTGGATATTAACGAGAAATCGGGTAAATATACTCATATTTGCGTAAATATTTTGACATCCAGTGAGTTAAATGATAATGTTGTTATGGCGCCATGCACTGTATTTAGTTGATACGATTTGTTTTAATAGTATTACTGCTTTGTTTAAATAGATTTTATTGATATAAACCTATGATTCAAAAAATATTAAAATAAAAAATATTATATATAATTATTATGTAAGGTATATTTCCATGTTAATTAAAAGTATTTTACAAAGAATTCAAATATTTCTTTCGTTAATCTTGGCTTGGCATGTTACATAAACGATAATAGAAATATGAATAAGATGCTATAATAACAGCGAAAGTAAACACATACAGTACTCAAAGAATTCATTGTCTCGCTATGGTCCACTGTAGCTAAGTGTAAGAGCAGTGACTTAGAAAGTGAAAGATTGCAAGATCCCCTCTCGGCATCGATGGAAACATATTGTGTTTCTTTAAGACGGAAAACTCACTAAAAGGATTCCCCCTCAAAGGCGTCGCCACCCGAAGACCTAGGGCAAGTTCATAACGGCTTCTCCATTTCGCACCTTCTTCAGACTTGCGACTGGCAAGGTGTGAGGACCGTTCGTTGGTGTGCCCCTCAAGGGCGCCAACGTCTGTAAATAAAGGTTTTGCCTGCGTAGTAAAAAAAAAGGGCAAACAAGTTAGTGGATTAAGGACTGGTTTCTTTAGTTAGATTATTTGGCTACATTTTGCCCCTTGATCCTCCTCGATTAGTGCCAATGGCTAAATTAATCCTTTAGCCGCTTCTTATATTAAAGAGACCTATAGGTCTCCTAGGTGAGATATATCTCACCTGTACTATTATGTATTCTATGGTAGCATACGAGTATAACTAGAGACGCGCCAGTTATTTAAGTAACAGGATTAGCTCTTAGCTCTAAGTTGGCACCTGTTGTGTGTTCTCAGTATTAGTTTTGCAATAGTCGTGAATAGTAGAACATATCGAAGGTCGTATATTATCATATTACTTACTACCATTAATAGGGAAGTGTAACTGATACGCAGATCTAAATGTATGAATAGAAAAGTTTCACCATATGGTAATAACAATGGAACGAACAGAATTAAGAAACATATTTGGCCTATATGTTGTCGGATTTCTACCTATCAATTAAATGCTATTAAGGTATGCACACAAACGGCCGTTTGGTCTCGTGGAAATGGAAGTTCTCATGGACGTTATCTGATGGCCTTGAGAATGATAGCCCAATAGGTATGTGACTTAACTTATCGTTGTGATCGCACCACATCATGAATGCACCACATTCCTAATTTGCACAGATAATATTGTATTCATTTAATATGAAGTATGCTTTTGAATCGCGGAGTTATAACGATAGAAGTCAATGATCTGTTACTTTTATGTGATGACTCGATGCGTTGATTCTCACACTATCAAGGTCAAGTTTAAGAGATTACCATAGACAGCTAAATTGTTTAGTTTCCCAAAATATCTGCATGCATTTCGCTACATTGAATATATTTCAAAGTAATTATATCGCAGCTTATTATAAACTTTTATTTACGCAAAAAAATCTTTGCTGAAATCTGTAATTAAGCCCCTTGACCTAGATTTCTGTTACGATACAGTAACTGAGAAGGTGGAAGGCTGCAGGTAGGTCTATGATTGCGGACATGTTTACTAACATACATAGATTGGTTTCTCATTTCGTGGCTCTATTTGCATATCGAAGTGGTGTAAGCGCTATGTCAAATCATGCTGGTGTTGTAGGTAATTGTTTTTCTTTGATTTGAATGACATTTTCCAGTCAAATCACGCTTGTGTTGTAGGTAATTGTTTCTTTGATTTGAATGACATTTTCCAGTAAAACCAAAAAAGCGAGAGACAAGTTTCAAGACAACGAAAAACACAGTGTTCCTTTGGCAGCTTGGGTGCGTTCCAAATCTACGCTCCAGGTACAGCAAAAGTCAAATTCGATAGAAGTTTCATACATTTATCTCAAAATTGAAATGACAGAATGAAAAGTTGCACTTGGAGCGTAGGTTTGGAACACACCCAAGCTGTCAAAAGAACACTGCGTTTTTCGTTTTAGACATTTGGTAATATGCATGTAACGTCATACGTCGTATTGCGCAATAAAAAAAATTCGCGACATATTTAAAGAATAGATGTTTATTTTTGATTTTATTTAATAGTGGAACAGTAAATGTATCCACCTAGTATCTAGACATCGTATTGGTAATATAATGACTTCGAATATTATAGATAGTTGCATTAAATACTTATTTGTGCTTAAATTGTATTAAAGGATACTGATACAAAATTATAATGATTCAAAGGTTCTGGGTAGTTTAAGCTTCTTGCATTGTATAGTTTTACTTGTTAAAATGTCTGTCCATGTTAAGCCATTCTTATACAAAGTGGGCATTTTCCTTTACTTTGATGATGATGCGTAAGTACAACGTTTTGTAAAATGTGATCGGTTTTTAAAGAGCATACTTATAATAAATATTGCACTATATATATACCGCCTATAAGTACTTAGATAACTTTGTGTATCGCATTAAAATTCGCAGTTGCAAATTATGCCGGCAGCTATATTTACCAGCTTAGAAGTAGGCATTTCAACTTTTTATTTTATTTATTTATATCATTTAGTACATATGACAGGTTATTTTGTGACGTTACTTAATACAAAACTATGTGATTCACTGCTATAGTATTATGCACTTAAAACCTTGAAAAAGTTATTTAGCGTGGCATTTCAATGGCTCTTGTAGCAACCAACGTATAGAAACAATACAAAGTAACAGTTGTTTTAGCAGCACCAAAGACGTAAGCGCAGATATAACACCACATAATAACAAATTGCGTGCATATTCACTTCATTAACAGGTTAAGAATTCCACTCGAACAGATTTATCATATACCTAGTTACCCATCATTGTTTTTTTTATTGCCAATACCCTATAACAATATGCATTATTGTTAGTGATGATGTAAGTAGATAACTAGTAAAAGTAGGTACCAACACCCACCTATATAATTATTAGCTCTTTCGTACTTGTACTCTAAACCTAAAGGACAATGTTAAAATTGGCCTAAGAACCAACACCAATTTGGAAT
Organism: Chilo suppressalis; assembly: GCA_902850365.2. Lineage (NCBI taxonomy): Eukaryota > Metazoa > Arthropoda > Insecta > Lepidoptera > Crambidae > Chilo > Chilo suppressalis. Next base: position 11,155,406 of record OU963906.1, on the reverse strand, counting down.
TTATGATAATTCTTAGTATATTTTTTGGGATAATTCTCAGTATTTAGATTGTGACGGACACTTCCAGTTAAGTAAGCTAAATTAAAAAATAATATGAGACAATAAATACCATTTTATGTGTATAATCTATGGCAGCGCTGCAAACAAAACATTCTTTTTTCCTAATGCCGGCACTTCACTTGGCTATTCGTATTTGCTATTTTAAAACATGACATCAGTCTGTCCTTTTCATTCCTTATTAAGCATGACAAGGACAAACTGCTGTTAAGTGAAGGGCCGGCATAAAACTCGTTACTCTGTGGTTGTGGTGCATGCAGTTTGCATTCTTAGGCCCGTATTACAGAATGACAACTAAGTGTTGATCTTTACTTGAGTACAATTAGAAAGGGATGCCGCTATGTGATATAATAGCGACATCCCTTTCTAACTATGCTCAAGACTAGATCAGTCACTGAGAATCTTTCTATAATAAGGGCCTTAGTAATCTGTGACATTCGTGCATTCCAAAGAGTAGTTTAATTTACTGGAAAGTGCATTCTCGTTTCGGATTACCTGTTGTGTGTGTTTATTTGCGATTGTTTTTCCTTTAATTCAACTATTTCGGCTATCCGATATGCCATCGATGTTACCAAAGAGCAGAGCCCTTATTACCAAGTGCTAGTGAACGTGTGCCACAACATCCTGAGAGGATCATACTGCCAAATTATTCAAAAACACCCGATACACCTTCACGCTGCATATTTACACAATATACATGTGATACACAAATAAATACAATATAAAATGAATTAGTTGTAATATTAATTCACTTCATAGTGAGTTCATACTAAATTCATAGGTTGACCTATGTTTCATTGAATATTAAACATAACCTCAAAAAAAAATGTAGTTTTCCTAATAATTTAAGCTCTCAGAAGTGTCCGTCAATAATCTTTGTTTGTACAGTCATTTACTTACGATTTTGAACCAAGAAAATAATATTTCATGATTGTTGATTCTTAGGCTAACTATGTATGGACGCTGAACAATGTCCTTTGACAATAGTGTATCCTTGTCATTCTCTATACAGAATGAAAAGGGGAGATTGATGTTAAAATTTTTGTTAAATTAGAGAATTCTCTAAACTTAAAACTAAATTTAACATCAGTCTCTCCTTTTCATTCTGTATCGATAATGACAAGGATACACTGTTGTCAAATTTAAATTTAGATTTAGAGAATCACGCCAGAATTGACACCATTATCATGTAACTAAACTAAAAACCTAGTTGCAATATACTTATTGCAAAATTTTGTTCACCAATGTACCTACATATTTTAATTTGTAATACTTCATACCTAACCTACGGAGCTCACTTTTTTGAAACAAGTTAACAAGTGTTTGACGTTTGTGTGTTCCGTGGTTCTTAACATTTTAGGGATAAGGGGGCATTTGTCGAAATATCCGTCTTGCCACGAACCACCAAGATATGCCAATCTCCCATCCAACAAGAATAAGCAAATGATCTATATTTCAATTCATTTCATGCGGCATTTGGCTCCTGCCACACTTGGCCCTTTTGCCCCAGGTTAAATGCGCCGATTGTTTGCAGGAAATATTACGCGTGCGTTCTTATTTATGTTTTTAATGGTTTCACCGGACCATAGCTTAAGAACCACTGGGTTGATGCAACGGCAGCGCTGCCTTCTGTTCTAAAGATCTTCGGTTCGTATCCTTGTAGGAGCATTTCTTTGTGTGATGAGCAAAAATAATGGTTACCGATCAAGCAGATTATGGTTGTTTATACACTTCCAAATGTTTTATAAGGATTTGTAGTTTCTATAGAGTCAGCACTGCTTCGTTTAAGACAAAATAACTATTGTGAGCTGTCCTATAAGTAAAATAAATCCGAAAAAGATTTTCCTGTGATTCGATGACAAACGTAGAAAAGCTAAGAAGCAAGCTCATTGCATAATACATAGGTACTTAAAAGCGAATATCGTATTATTTTGCATTGTCATTCATGACAGCCGGTCAACAAACTCGCACCTTGCGAGTCCACAGGTATGCGTACACGCACCATCTCACGGCTCACCTGGCCGACATGATACCATTTACGTAATGGGTTTTGGTGACGAGACGGCCTGACCGCCCGTCTGTGGTCATCGCGGACGAGTTTCGCTTTCACCGTAATAGCTCGCTTTCTCGAACTTTGGCGCACTTATTGTACAACCACGACCATGACAATGTGATGCACTTGATCTATGAATAAAGTACTTATTGTAACGCTAAAAAGACGTGTCGAATAGGGATGATGTTTGGGTAAATGAAACGAACTTAAATTTAGTCTGAAGGTAAAATTTTGAATGTAGATTATCAAAAAATAATGGACACCTATTATTTCTTTTGTCAATCAACAAAAAATGGCAAAGCTAAAGCGCGTCAAAGTTTGAGAGTGGGGGCTAGTGGTGTTACGTCGCTTCTAAGTAAAAATTGTAGCAAGACGTGACGTCATGCGACATTTCCAATCATTATATCTCTGTAATGTTTTGATTATGTGAATAAAGAAAAAATACTCTTTGATAATCTACCTGATAAACAAAGAAAAAAGTAACTCAATATCCCTATTGTATCAACAAACGTATGGCCTCGATTGTACTTTAGAGGTGACTCCTCGCTCGACTGGCCGCGTGAATTACCTCTGCTGCAGCCTACACAGGTTCACAACAATTACCTTCCGGAGGTAGTTAACATTAGTTAGGAAATTACCCTACGCTACGCATCCGGAACCGAAAGTACTTTTATTACAATCGTAAGAGATTAAAAGAACAGATCAAAAATGTCATATTGTCTCCGTCTTGCCCAGTGATTTTCATGTAACATGAAGTACTTATTCATAAGTATTTACATATAAATTGGTACTTTAAACTTTCACGGTTATCTCTTAGTTTGTTTAATTAACTCCTATTGCGGAAAATGTTCTAGAGTAATTATTGGAAGAAATAAAGATCTAATATAAAATTTGTTTGTAGTCATTGGCTTACCTATTACTCATAAAACCTGCCCAGGTGCACTTATAGCCAGGGCCGGATTTAGAGGTCCAGAGGCCTCGGGGCAACAGAGAAGCGGAGGCCCCCTCACCCCAAATTATTTTCCAAATAAAATAAACAATTTTTTTTCAGTCGAGTTTTCCCTTAGCATTGAACAAACACGTATAAATATAAACGGAAACAAGAATTATCTGAAATTAAATCTTAGAGTTAACGAACGGAACCTTTCGAGCTTTTGTCGCCGAAAAATCGTTGATGATGCTGCAGTTGCTGCATAAAGAAATATGAAAAAAATTACCAATTAGTCAATAATAATTGATTTGTTTAAGAATTGAAGAACACCGATAGTTCATATACTGCAATTAATTCATATGTACATATATATATATATATATATATATATAAGAAAACAAAAAAATGTCGAGACACGGAATCGAATGCCCAACCTCCGAGGTTGCGGGCAAGTAAGTACCACCCCACTCAGCCATTAAGCGATTAGGGTACTCCCTCAAGATGGGTAGTAAATTGGAAGTGCTTATCAGGGCCATTTGAGATTTTGATAAATATAGATCAATGATTTCTGTTATTTAAGATTAAAATCAAATAATCATGTATGTTAGATGTACAAAGTACTGTAGGCTGTAGGTAAAGGTAAAAGAGCAAAAAAAAATATCAAAGGAAAAGATGTTTACTAGTGTTTACTAGTTGGAATTTGAAAGTTTTTTTTTCCGAAGTCTCTATTGTGTGGGCCCCCCGTTTGTGGAGGCCCCGGGGCTTTCGCCCCGGTTGCCCTCCCCTAAATCCGGCAGTGCTTATAGCTGCATTGAATAATGTACACGGCGGATTAAAAGTATCGCGTAAAAAAAGTCCCCCGAAAAATCGAGGACCGAGACCACCGGACTGGATAAAAGAACGCGAATGTCCCTGAAAATAAAACAAATATATGCGCAACAACGCACACATCTAACTTTAGTCCGCGATGCGCGCTCGATCCAATTTGAAGATGAACCCAGTATTCTCTTTTAAAACGGCTGTTCTTTTTCTTCATGTTAACTACAATAAAAGTAATCTGAAAATATTCTTCCATAGCGAGGGCTCTTCTGAATTTTCGAGCAACAAATGGTCGAACACCGTTTGCATTGAGTCGGTGACAAGTTATCAGTGGACATTTTTCTCACGATTGAGGGGCAAAAATGATTATAACATATTATGTGATATTCTAATCTTTTTTCCTATTATCAAAACATAAGTAGCTATCCTACCCATATTATAATCTAGTTTAGTTGCATAATTAAATGTTTCGTAGCGTAGGTAGGTATGCGAAGATATTAAAAATAATAAACATCATCCGTGAGAGTGCCTGCTCAATTTGAAATTAAAACTCTACATCCGTCATATAAGAAATTAATAACAATATTTAAAAGGAACTCTTGTAATAAAATGTAAATATGTCGTACGTTCAACTTCCTATAAGATAACTATCGTCTCATTGTCTAGTCCCTTAAACTTGATTCTGTATTTTACATTGCTTTTTATTTTCCTGATAATATCGTCCACATAAAAAAATACGTAAAGATAATCAGAGGATTAATAAAACAATGTGTGTTTATGCCACCAATCCGAAAATGATTATAATATTTCTTGCATAATTTTCTCATACGCATGGAGCGTGCGCATTGCGCCGTGACGTCACGCGTTGCATGTCCGCATCTGGCTACTTGAAGCTTGTGCACATCATGTGACACAATTACTTTCACTTAATAATACACGATTCGTTTTCACGAAGTAGGTCGTCTTTTTGGGAATTGAAATTAAAGTACATTCTATCATTAATTTTATTCACAATGTAGATATAGGTTTACATTGAGTTACTTGAAAGGTAAAATGCACGATTATAACTTAATTTAAAGTTTAATACAATATCAGAACACGCAACTTTGACAAGCGTCATATTTAATTGACGTCTCTGAGTTAGACCGTTAGACTTGACTAGTTAAGTTTTCTAGCTTCATACCGGAAAAGGTAATTAAAGGATACGAATTATTTCTAATTAAAATTACCGATAATTATCGGTGATAAAAGAAGAGCAAATAATCATGATTATTAAGTAATTACTATTATATAAAAATAAATTCTTTATTAAATAAAATAAAAGTTAATCACTAGCTACGAAACGATACGGAAGTGGCAAAATTATACACAGCCTGTTTTCTGGTTTAAGAGAAACGACTAGTATTAAATCCAAGGCAACTAAATGTTTATAATGTTCAATGTAATGGTATCATAAAATCGGATATATTTATGGCGAGTTTCTTTGCAACTATTCGTAAAGAAACATAAATAAATTGTTAAATAGATTGTGATCTGTGACATGAAATTTGAGCTTCTGATCCAACTTTTCAAATCCGTGACTGACTGACTCGCCTATGTTGAGATATAAGATGACAGTATTGAATTATGTAGATCTTATGGGTTCGTGATCACGATTAGCTGGGAATCATAAGTAACGTGGTAGATCATTATAACATTGTAATGGTATAGATGTCACAACAATTATTTTATATTAAACGCCAGGACTAGTAAATTGAAAACTTATACATATAACTACCTAGGTACATTTTCGGTAATACGAAACTATTAAGCCATAAATGAAATGTACTTAATTATTCGGGCGTGGGTCCCAGCAATAGTTTCGTTAACGGAGAATTAAGTATACTAACTCTCTGTCTCTTACTACTACAACTTTCGTCCCATGTTTTAAACCTTAAAAGGCATAAACTTCCAAAGTTTTCTGGATAATGTTTTCTTCTTTAAATTACGCTTTTATAAATGACGCTTTATTATATGGCAATTTCAAGCGGTCACTTTTTTTTCTAGTAAAGAAATTACGTTTTTCTTTACAAACGTTTATCTATTTTAACTTTTTACAGAATGTTCCAAAAAAATGGTATACGGCAGATAAGTTGTAATCCAGCCATACTACGTGTTCCCATGAGTACATTGAGTAAGATTGTAAGCTTTCATTGCTATTCTACCCCTTCAAGAATATGTCTTTGTAGCGTTACTAAAATTCTTTCTGTGTTGACATTTCCTACTCATGATATACCTCCGTGTCTTATAAACTTTATCCTCATATGTCAAGAAATTTTGCACATTTCGTATGAATTTTCTTTAAATGTACCTCCCTAGGTAAGTGCCTCAGTGCGACCACGAATACATAAAAACTTATCAGGAACTACACGATAGCAGGTGTATGATCGAAAAACAAAAGGCTTCAGAATGTACCCATATTCCTTTCCATTTGAATATTTTTTTATAAAAATAATATCTGTCGGACCTTGGCCGAGCGTTTAATGAGCAATTGGTTTAAATTCCGCCATTCACGAGGCAAAAATTGCACTCACATTTGCGGTAACCGCCTGTCCTGTGATCTACAATCTAAGTACCTACAAAAAATCATGTTAGATTGTTCATAGTCGCAAACACCAATAGTTTTAACAATTTTTTATAACTTTGTAGGTATTTATTACATTATGCCTGTGTTTTTAATAAATGCTGGGACTCAATAGCCTTACATTAACACGAAAATACTAGTAAAGAAAGCTGCACTAAGGATGTTGTTTTAATGTTTCATTGACATGTTTTTTGAAGTGAAAACTTCTGTAGCACCATTGTGATTTGAGATTCTATGAAACGGAAGTAGAGTATTAGACACAAGATAGCTATCCATAATTTTCTCAAATGCTATATGAGACTTATTAGTGGTTCGATCCTGAGCACGGCTTTTTTTCCTTTATTAAGCTATTATTTATTTTTCGAAGCAATTTAAGTATAGAATATTTAAATTTACGGTAAATCTTGAGGAACATGTGGTGTTAGTCCCACTTTAAGATTAAATAATGAGCTAATAGTTTTCTACATAATTGGGGTCATTTCGGTTGAAACATCCACGACGTCTACCTACATTTTTCGCAGAGCGCGTACTTCAAACTGATGAAAAAAAATCTGGACTTCATATTTATTTATTCTTACGTGTATTTTTATATTTAAATTTATTTATACAGTTCCCATATTTATGAGTATTTCACGTGTATGGTGTAATCAGGTGTAAATAACGAATGCCTTTTTCTAATACTTACACTTTCTTACTACTGGCCTGCTGGGAGAAATAACAGATTAAAATAATCTGTGCCCTTGTACTTATCTTATTTTCTATCTTTAATTAAGTTAGCATCTATATTTGTGTTTACAGATAAATAAAATTAATTAAATGAAAATCATATCGTATCAAAATAAGATCTGCAAGGATCTGTCGAAGTTTTATTTTGCTACTACTTTAATCAAACTTATAAAATAAAACATTGAGGCGAATTTTCTTTTGGTACGTAATAATGAACTGCCTACGACAAAAACAAATTATAGACTTCGTTGAGAAAACGCATCTTTTGACCTTTTTCTCAACCCAACGAACTTGAGGGCAAAGGTTGTATCGGATTACACTTATCTCGTTAAAAGTGCTGCCGATCTCACGGTGAATTATGCCGAGGCCACAATGATATTGGCATTGTATTGATTGCCAAGCGAGTTGTATCCTGGTTGTTGTTATCTCTTTTCTATAAGAATATACTCACAGCTACTTTTTACATAAGGGGGCGTCCATAAATTACGTGAGGTGTTTTTTTGAATTTTCTGTCCCTCCCTCCCCCCCTGGTGAGATGTTGTGAGATTTTTTTCAACCCCCTCCCCCATCCCCCAATCTCACGTGAGATTTTTCAAAATGTGGGTTTCTTACTTAAATGCGTTGGATTGTTATTGTTAAAAGAAAGAAAAAAATGCTTCGTGCTTTTATTTACGACTAGTTAAGACTAGTAATCAATATTGCTGAGAGTTATTTCTTTCGAACGAAATAGTGAATGATCTTAATCGTATTACGATTACGCTTAAGAATAAATTTTAAGCATGTACAATCTGGATTAAATGGACCAAAATAGTATATTTTTTTTTGTTTCAATCAGAAAAAAAATTGCGTGATATTTGACTCGACCCCCTCTCTCCAACGTAAAATTAGATGAGATTTGACTCGACCCCCTCCCCCCCTTAAACATCTCACATAATTTATGGACGCCCCCTAAATAAGTACCTACGTAGCGTAGTTAGGTCGGCGTGAAATTAAAACGACCTTCGCTAATATCGATGGACATTCACAAGTGCTTTATGTAGATTTAACACTGTAAAATTTAGGGTTTCGTACCTTACAAGGACAAAATAAATCATCAAAGGATGGAAAGGATCACTTCACTTGGTTAACAAACGTTTCCCTGTGTAGATTCCGTTTCTAAAGAATGCCTGGAGAAAGAGGTAATTAACATGAATTAAAAAGATATTCATGTCTTCCGTTCTTTAGAACTGTGAAAAATTAAACTCCTAAGTTAAATCAACGTAATCAAAAAGTCATTTGTGTTGTATTTATGGACATATTTCGGAATCAAAATGAATGAGCTATTGTATTTCCCGTTGAATTTGGCAAGAAGCACGGCAATCAATATGAACCAAAAATAATTTTTAGGCATCAATTGTTTATAGGGGAAATGTAAAGTATCTCAATGTCGACTACTTCAGGAAAATGACTAAACTTGTTAGTAAAAAAGCTGTTCCGAGGAAAAAGCATTACTTAATTACAGATTGTTTGTCACATCAATCACGAATTAATTTTATATAAACCAGGAACGTTTCGATACATAAATATTTCAATGGTCTGGAATTTTTGAAATGTAATGAGCTTACAAAATTAATTTTGTTGTCCTAAGTGCCGTGGCTCAGGGCAGGACCTGCATTTAAAGTCACTTAGATAAGCAGCGTCTAGTACCTAATTGAACTTTGTGGTCGTGTGTTGAGCTACCTACTACGGTTAAGGGCAGTGTAGTCATTCCAATGTTCAGTTATTGTTGCAGGCATTTAGATTGATCACAATTCACAAGCTCGTGAGTCAGAGGTTATCGCTTAGTTTAATTCAGTATTGATAATGGACTATACTATTATAGCCAGTAACCTTTAGGCATTATTACAATGCCAAACATAGAATGATCAATGATCGTGAGTACTATTTCTTTGCTATAGTTTTATGTGTTACTGCTAATCATTGTAAGGTTCTATTGTTTTACAAAACAAAATGCAAGATGAAAAAAAACCGAGCAACTGACGATATCGACATTGATTGAGTACCTTAGTTAGAGAGTGAGGATACTTTCGATAGCTCCGTATTAAAGCGGCTTAAAATTGTATCAAGCAAGTAGAGACTATAACAACCTAGAACGTTTATTAGTGATATTGATAGGGGAAAAGTCCACCCCAATGCATTGAACATTACGTATGCACATCCAACAACCAACGGAGTTTTCTCTCCGTTTTTTTCTAATTCGTCCCGAATTTCCGTTACATTAGAATTCTTACTCTGGAAGATATGGTGAACCTTCTTGTCCTGGCCTATGGATATGTGTAAATATTTGCTGTAAATTGTGTTATTAGTAAGTTGACGAGCTTATCCCTCCGTAATTATAGCGATGATGGAAATTAAGAAGCCATCTGCAGTACGTCACCAAATCCTGGTATAATAAAAAATCTAACTTTTTCGAATGGAGTCAATCAAGATCCTTAATAATGAACGGAACGAAGTGATGAGTCCATCTCATTTAAACTCTTCTTAAATAAATTGTTGGCCACCCATCCAATGACCAATCACTGCAAAAGTTGCTAACCACTTCCGCTATCGAGCTCCTCGAGCGGATTGAGTGATACCACTCTATATTCCAAACTTATGAATATCTTAATGTGTTTTTATATCTTGTCGTTTTCAGATCTGATATTTTTTTGATTGAAATTTCATAAACCTCCCAAGTGTCAACGAGTGTGTACCGACTAAGATATTAATACCTTTTAATAATAAGTTACAAGTATGTTATCATAATGATCATTGTGCGAGTGCAGCCAGGATGCGGATCTCGCTTAGCCAGTCACTTCTCCAAGGTTCGCCCGTATTCGACACACGAACGATCCAGCCTTTCTAAAATACTTTATTTTGTGTCCGTTTCTCGACAGTGGTCCATTCGCATGAGTATTAGCCATAGCATAAATGTGCGTATCTATAGTCAACGTTTGTAATGGCTAATGAAATTTGCAGGCTATTTAAATTAAAACCATGAAATGTATGATATTTTCATCGTAATCTTTTTGAAAGCCCAACTTTTTTATGGTAAGGCCACCAGTGCGTATCGATGACTTAGTCCCTACGTGTCTCTTTTTGGCTTTCATAGCAATCTTCTTAGTTATCGTATCACAAATAGGCGCTAAGTCTACAACTTAAGTCTATGGGCGACGGTGATCACTAACCATCAGGATCAGGAGAGCAGTCTGCTCGTATGCCGCTAATAATACAAAATATATAACAAAAAAGATTTAGAAACAGGTTAAGGGTGTACTTAGGAGTTTATTTGAGATTTAAATAAAAAGAGATCTTTCAATTAGTTTAAAAATACCTTATGGATATTGACGATATAATGTAATGACTGGGTGCCTTATCGTTGCCAAAAGGTACCCTGTACCAGAACATAACAGAATAGTGAATGTGTGCTCCAGATATAAATACCACGTTGCGTTGCGAAGTGGACCTACATTAATCACACGCATTTAAAAAAAAAAAAGATGTCTAACATCTCAATGCAATGTTATGTTAAGCTTTTAAGCAAGATGAGGCAAGTCTTAGGTATGCGGATTTATTATGCTCCACTTCACTAATTACGTTTAAAACCAAATCAAGTAACCGTCAAAATAAAATATCGCTTGATAGGTTCGTTATGTGTTTTTAGGTATGCCATTGGAAATGTAATAAATCTACAGGGAATAATCTACTTGAAAATACTATATTTTAAGCAATTATTTCGTCTAAGTCGCTTTTAATGCTTTCTTTTAAGGAATTTTTATAAGGTCAGAAATTTTCAAGTTGAAGGACTATTACTCTTAGGCCCGTATTATAGAAAGATTCTCAGTAATTAATCTAGTCTTGAGCATAGATAGAAAGGGATATATAGCACATACCGACATCCCTTTCTAACTGTACTCAAGTAAAGATCAACACTTATAGTTGCCATTCTGTAATACGAGCCTTTAAACCAAAAAAATCTCCCTTAACCGCTATAATTTTCCTTAAAAGTTCGTGAAAAGCACAATAATCATGACTTTTTTCAGATTTTCAAGCTACTAGTTTAGCTTTTAGAGGGGGGGGGGGGGGGAACTCCTCTTAGGTATTCGTTAATTATCGATTATTATATATGATATTATCGATTATTATTATGATATCGAGCATTATTTATCGATCCTACTGCGTCATTTGAAAATAGCGTTATAAATAAACAACTAAGCTCTACTGCTCCACTAGGCAGTGGTGGTCTTTACTGTGTCGTGATCAAAGTACTCTACCATTTTGTAGGCCAGCAATGGCCATTTAAATGATCTCATTTCTCATCATAAGGACAAGACGTTACGTATTAAAATGCGTTACACGCATGCACGTCGCAATATTGGTCGCAGAGAATCATTTTAAGCTAGAGATAAGCAACCAATGAAATAAACCAACAGATTGTAAGATAATGTGAACAGATTCATTAATTAGTTTGGCTAACGAATATAATTTTGATACGGTTTTTCGGGGCGATTAAAAGCACAATTATCGTAAATGTCCATAAATTATATTAAAATCTAAGTAAATACATATTAGGTTTGGTAAGGAATGCATTGTTTGACTGACTAAGACTTGCTTAAAGCTAAACGTAATAGACAACAATTTACCTATGTTTAGATTTCTAAATGATAAACATTCGCCGAGTTTCGAAGCGATTGAGATTTATGCAGCCATTATAGTAAAAGGAACGCGAGCGTGAAAGTTGCCTAAGCTCAATATTCTTAGCCCTACTATCGAAGTTACTAAACCGATTAATGTTCTTGTAATTAGATTCATACTTACTCTGACAATGCAAAGGTTTATCATTAGTAAAAAGCCTAATGGACGGCAGGTGTTCGTTTGCTTTGATTGTAATTGCCAGCAATGTACATACCAAATAAAGACTTCACGAACCACATGTTGACCTTACATTTTCGTAATGTCCTACATAAGTTTAATAAGTTCGTTAATAATGAGTTGACATTACGTTTACCCCTAAAGATGCATCTTAATTATACTTATACCTACCATATTTGTAATAACCAGCCATAGGTATTTACTTAAAAGCTATAGGTACTTACTTACTTTTCCAAAAGGCACCATCTACCTATACTAAGTGGCTCAACCTATACGATTTAGTTTTAACTTTATGATGACGTCATTTTCTCATTATTTAGACTCGAGGTAAGAGCAGCAATTAATTTGGAGCAAATATTATTGAAGGTTGTTGCATGCTACCTCATTAAGTTTTCACCGTTACCTAAGTATTATAATAGTGACCTAACCATAATTAATAAGTATTATGAATAAATAGGTATTTAAACATATTAATTAAGAAGTAACAAATGAATCAAAAATATTTATGTTACATTATTAAATAATTAATTTAATTTAATTAATTGTAAATCACATAAAAGTAAAAAAGTAGTTGTTAAAGCATTTTCTTAGTACATAGTCTTAAGTATGCCAGGCCCACTGCATAATGCATAGGATAAAGGATGAAATTCTAAACAATCTTTCTTATTGTTTCAGTTATTCCGACAGTTACATCGATTACAGTGTCATCTAATGGCAATAGTCCCGAAATTAAAATGATCGGGGGAATGATGGTAGATGTTCAAAAAGGATTTACTCCCATTGTGCCGAAAATAGAAGGCAATACAAAAGTGAATTTGAGAAAAAAGAAACTAAACAGTAACTCCACCAAGTTATCTATTAACGAAAGATATAGAAGGTTAATACCTTACATGACGTTTTACTACGCCAATGATATGGTATCATCGACCACCGAAAGCGCTAAAAATGTAGAAGTTGAAAAGGCAGAAATCATTGAAGCAAAAACTATACAGCACCAATCAGAAGAACGCCAGCCTAAGAAGATATTCTACAATTCTAATAGAAATATACCACTTTACCAGGGAAATAGACTGACGCAATACAATATCGCATCCGCAAATCCTACAAAGTATTTTTATAAAGGTATTGCGCCAACGCCGCAAACATATAAGAGCCCCAATTACAGCCCTTTGTTAACAGATCTTCGAGGGTTGCCAAATAACGATTTCGAATATGAAAGGATAGTCCATAAACCAATACTTAAGGCGCCAAGCGTACCATTTTCACCACCAACAAGAAAACCGTATTTAAATCTTTATCAAAACGAAGACTCGGGGACTATTCAATATTACATTCCCGAAAAAGATAATACGCCAAAGTATAAGTTGGTGCCATATCAACAAACGCCTCCTGTGAAAGTCACACTCCAAGCAGAAAATATTTATCATGTGGCCAAGCCTCCTCCATCAGTTCCTGTCCAAATACCAAAGGAACAAATCTTCATAAAGCCAAGACCTGCCCGACCTATTTATTTTTATGATAATATTAATGTTCCTCAGGCACCAGCTGGCAGAAAGCAACCCTCGATTGTATCAGAAAGTTACTACGAGAAGCAGCGTCCACACAACTCAATAGTTCAACCAGTTATTGAGAGCGGATTCAGGCCAATTGTCAGGATGCCTATTCACCCCACCGAATCCTCACTTTACGAATCGTCTTTGTCGGTTACAGCAATACCCCAATTTGAGTCTGAAAAGCAACAGAAAGTTGCTGTACTTGGGAACCCCACAGACAGACCTGAAGAAGGAGTCTTGAATCCGAATTATTTTGAGTACCTTGCTGATCAACCTACTCACAAACCCCCATATGCGCAATCAAACACTGTCACTCTAGCAGATCTACTAAATTCATTACAAATAAATAAATCCATTCCAAAACCGATAACTAGAGAGAATGTGGGAGCGTCTATAAGGACATTATTGCAAGTTTTAAATACTTTGAAAGCATTGCCTCAAGAAGGCGAAGAAGAAACCCCAGTATTGAGTACACCTAAACCGTTCATAGGGAGTAAAGCGGCAGAAGTAACAACAAAACCGGAAGTTTCGACTCCAATATCAGTTGTAACTGAGGATCCATATTTTCACGATGAACCATATCTTGCTCCAGTAAATACTCCTTCACAACATATTGATGGTAAGTAGGCGCATTTAGAAAACGGCAAATTTTTTGTGTTTTGCATCCATAGAGTGCTGGGATAACCCATTAACATGCCACTGTTGTTGCGCCCGTTCGTCAATGGGCTGCATTTTCATTACCGTCACTTTATCTTCTCTTAATTAATATCCCCATTGCTGTAGTACAACAACGCGGGCATTCACTATTAGGTATTTAATAAATGAGAAACCTATAAAAGTATTTTGTCGATGATCAAATTTAAAATGTTAATTCTAAATACTGAACTTAGGTAAAGATATTATTTTAAGATCTTAACGATTTTTGACGTGACAACGTCTTAAATTAGGTTGCGGCTGGGAGTCACTTATGAAAAAGTGTAACGCTCGGTAACGTTACGATGAGTCTCTCGTGTTAAGTTTAAGTTTACATGTACAATGTTTTAGTAAACAAAATATATTTCTATAGTTAAAATTTGTGCAATTCTTATTTTCATTCAATTCCTTGTTCCTATTGTGCAATTTAATTATATTCATATCAATAAATATTCTACCGAGAAAAAGACGTTGTCACGTAAAATCTTCGCCCGTAAAACCGACTTTACAGGCAACCATTTTTTCCCCCTAGATTTCCCAACAAGTATAACTTCCAGTCAGCGTTTCCCATTGCCAATAACATCTGATGATGAAGGCGGTACACCAGGGCAACCAGGCGTCGACTATCCCATCCTCACCACTATCCCACAGACGGCTTTCAACTGTAAAACTCAACGTTATAAAGGATTCTTTGCTGATCCGGAAACCAGATGTCAGGTGAGTTACAAGTATTCTGCTTAACTTAACAATTGAGATTTCGGAATCATTTGCGTGCAATGTAATGTAACAAAGACTTGAATATTATTTTCTTTTAGATTTTGAACTTATAAAATAACAATATAAATTTCATAGGTATATACAGATATACCTATGAAGTAATAAAATACTATTAATATCATTTTCAAATCTAAAGTTTGAAATACAAATCACAAACTTACCTTGAGACATTTTGTCACGATAACAGAGGCGAAAGCGTTCGCAGTGACCGTTATTTTTTATTTATTAGCACGTGCTTTAGGTCCTTATTCAGTGATTAATGTAGTACCTATATCTATTTTTCCCTTCCTATTCCAGGTGTGGCACTACTGCGATCTGAACGGCGGCCAGGCGTCGTTCCTATGCCCCAACGGCACCATCTTCTCGCAGGCAGGACTTACGTGCGACTGGTGGTTTAACGTGCGCTGCGCGTCAACTGCACAGCTGTACGTTCTCAACGAGAGCCTCTACAAGTACATATTGCCCCACTCGCCCAAGTTCCCAGAAGACTACAGTGGACCGTTGGTAGACAAGTGAGTATTGCATTAGTAAATATGTAGTAGGTAGTGTTTAATACCTGAGGCCGAAGCACGAGTTTTGGACAGCTCCGTAAAGTATTGTAATCGTGTATGGAAAAAGCTAGTTTGTTCTTACGTCCGACAGGAGAGCAGCTTAGTTTTCATAGAAACTTTGACGATGCGGAACGTTACGGAACTATTTTGAAAACTCGTGATTGGGCCCTGTACTTGGGTGAACTACATGGTATTGACTGGCTGGGCAATTATTCGCACAACACATACGAAAATTTTGTATCTCTCTTCAGATATCTCACGCTGAAGTTCAAAGAAATGGAAGAACAATTTAAGAAAAACAAAAACAAGCAAAGTGCTTCCGAAAAGATGGATTCAGACGAAACGGAGAGTTCCACTGAAGATTCGAGTGAAGTAGAAACGTCGAGCGAGCAGGCGCCGGTGGATAAGAATGCAGTCAGCGAAGCGAGCGTTATAGTTGGAACACCCGGGACCAGCGGCAATGTAGAAAGATTGCAGGATTAGAATATAAGTAGACAGGGGCGCTTTAAATTTTTAAGTTCAAGCAAGTTTTCACGCGGTGTAGTAGTTGGATTGTGGCGAGGGTTGCAATATTGTTGCAGACCGTTTCTCCTAAATGAGGGCCAGTGAGCACCGCCACCGCCGCCGCAGTGCGAATGTCGTAATTCGCAACAGTTAATATAGCCATGGACCAATAAGACTATGATTAGTGCGTTTCCATATAAATGAAGCCGCAAGCTCATCAGCTTGGAGGTTCTCTTATCTTCTTGATTAGATGTAGCTTGACCTATACCATGTTAAGAGAACTTTCACACTTTCACCTGTTCTTTTATTGTTTGTATTGAGAAAACATTCAGAACCGGTACCCACCATATCTATCGCACCACTGCTATAAAACTGGTAATTTTTTTAAGTTTTAGTGGTATAAAGCTAGAGTATTCAACGTGTTAAGTGAGTCTTAAAATTGACCGCAAATATATCGCAATAGGAACAACAGTTGCTCTTTAGTGTTTGGTTGGTCAAGTTAGTAAAAAATCGGACTCGCATACACGTGCATATTTCAGCGCGTTCGCTCGAACCGGTAGTGTTCTCCAGCGGCTCACGATTATACGAGCTTACAAGCGCGTCAACGCTCGTACCAGTTGCGCGTGTGGCAAAAGTTGCGCCTATCCGCGCTTCCAAAATAGAACTTATACGCGCGTATAAAACGCTGGTCTGAAACCATCCTCATAGTGCGCTCCTTTTTTCATTACATGAGTAGGTAGGTAATCCTTAAGCCCGATTTACACTTGGTCGTTAGCCTGTATTCGAGTGTACGAAAGACATTACTCGAATTCGGGCACCCTATGCAATATTTACATTGTTTTTACCCGAACACAGTCTGAAAGACGGCGTCGGGTAAACAAGACGAAAACTGTTCGAATACTTGATTTGTCCAAATTCGATAGGCAATCGTATTCGGGTTAACGAACAAGTCTAATTGCGACATAGTTACACAAGTTCCCAGTAATTTAAAACTCGAATTGAGTACACAAATTCATTCATCATTACTGGATCAATATATTTAGATATAAACTTTTATACTGTTAATACCTACATAGGTACCTATTATTTTTGATATTCTTAAGCTTCTTATGTTTTTGGTTAGGTACTAGCTTTTTACATTTTGTTTTGTGTTACAAATTTTAGTTTAAGTTACTTCTAGGCTTATTTTAATAGATATATTAAACGATTAAAAACATGATGTGTAGATCTGTGATAGCTATTTACTGCTGCAGTTGTGTTCAAAATCAAGGTGTATCTGCTTCAATAATAGAAAATAATGAGTGTTACTAGTTTTAACTACTATGTCGGTAAACGGATTTTTTTATAAAACAAAGTCCCACACAGAAATAATGCGCTTACCACACGCACAAGCTTCACCACAGTTTGGCCTGCGCAAGCATCTCGCACGAAAAAACTGTACACTTTGTGCGTTACCACACGGCACAGTTAAGTACGCGCAAGCCACATTCGTATCGAAATCATTGGCGTGGAAACAATGTTTCCTAATGAAGAAACATTTCTTATGCTACTATTTTTCAAATGTATGCTATTAAAAAAACATGTAAAAACAATAGGATATGTACATAATATGTGCAAGTAGGTAGGTAGTAGGTATTAGGCATAGGTATTTAGTTGCAAAAATTATGTTCTTACCTCTTTCATTTTATTTATCATTCTTTCGTAGGCGTCGTTCTTTTTATTTCGGTCTGAATAATCGTTACATTTAATTTTCCAGAGTGCAGGCAGAGATTTGTATAAACTAATAAATTCAGACGTGAATTCGCGATTGTACGTACGCAAATCTGCCATTTTGGAGTGACGATGACGAACGACCTCATGAAACGACGAGCGAGCCTCGACACAAAGTACACTCGACTGTGGCTTGAACACTGAACGCCCAACCACACGCACAGACAAGTACACGCAGGCCGGGCTTGCGCAGGCAAAATTTCAAGTAAGTCGAAAAATGCGCAGGCCGCGCTGTGGGGTTGGCGCGTGATACAGTTTTACCAACTACACGCACCGTGTTCCGTGTACAAACCGGCCTGCGCAGGCAAAACTGTGGTGAAGCTCGTGCGTGTGGTAGGCCCATAATAGAAATCTACGTAAAAACATTATCGTTTATATTGCTAGTTGACAAAAATATCCCACTCGTTGCCAGTGTTAAAGAATTTGATAAGTTTGTTCTATTTAAAAATCTAGCAGTTACAAAACAACTCTGTCCTATATGTGTACTGAAATGAAAGTGGTACTTAGATTATTGTTAAGACTGGTGACGATTCTGTAAATCTTATCCTAAATTAGACAACAGTGTATCCTTGTCATTTTTTATTCAGAATGAAAAGGAGAGACTGACGTTAAATTTAGTTTTAACTCTAGAGAATCAAGTCAGAATCAACACTATTGTTTTGATAAAGCGTCTGCGCTTATGTATTGTATGTACCTTTAAGTACATTGTAATTTAGAAACTGCTTTTGCGAATGTATGATTTTGATTAAATAAGTAAGGAATTAAACTTGCCATATGTTGCCATGTTTAATTCAATAATTACGTATGTTTTGGAACATAATTTAGATACTGAATTAATTTATAATAGAATTTATGATATGATACAATACTCATAGTGATATTCGTGCAATGTGTAAATATAGTTACTCTCTCTGCCATTAAAATTATGAAATTAAGGAATGTGCAATAAATTATTCCATTTAATGTGTTGCATTGTTTTATTTAGCGAATATCATGTGGCCATAAAAGAAACACTTATATCCATTGATTAACCTTAAGTATTGAATTATATACAGTATGAAAAACATCTCGTTTCCTACATGAACGTTTTGGTTTGAAATATAAGTATGTATTAGTATTAGACTTTCAAATGTCATTTATACAGTTACAGAATTTATCTCATACCATAAAAATGAATGTTAAATAAAAGAAACACACGTATTTTATTATAAATATATGTAAGTATAGAAATAAATAAACGGATAAAACTATCTGACTAAAGATCTACGGGTAGTTGTGGTTACAGTGTGTGGTAACAGTTAACGGTCCAATATCGTTTGTCGCACATTCTGAGATTGGGACTCATAAACACCAATAATTTAACTACACAAATATTATCAATTGTTGACATCAATAATATTCATACTTACTTATTTATAGTATACATGACTGAGATTTGGATGTTTTGTAAGATTTATCATAAACTATTTGAATGGATAAGCAATTTCAAAATTATTATACAAACTTGAACCATTAAGCTAAAATGGTACCTAAATTACTTGGTACAATGCAATTTTGCAGATAATACTTATACAAAAATATAATTTTGGGATGAAGAGATTCTTAGATTTAGATAAATTTTACTTTAAAAGTACGTGTTAATGGTTTGTGAACACGCCGTTGTTTCCACGATTACACCTATCTATTTTTATTTACAAATATTTACAGTCAGACACGTCTGCTTTAATTATCGTCGATCACAAGTTGTTGCCATTTCAGTCTTAAGATCACATTCCTTTAATTAAATAGTGATAAATATATTAACACTGTTCATACTTACAGTCGCAAGCGTATACCGTATAATACAGCAATTATAATAGTACTTTTACAGGCATTTTATTAATTATTTTGCCGATAGCATTAAACATTCTTTAATAGTTTATTCAAAACTGAATCGATTCAAAATCGTCCAAAGGGAAAAATCCGATAAAATAACTTGCAAATCAACGACTGAAACACAATTCGAAAATATAGCTTATCTTAAAGTAAAAGTTTGAAGCTTATATTTACTACGAGCGAATTTCCAATGAGTATAATAGCCTACGAGTTCTTCTAAATTACCCTGTTAGTCGAAACAGCAACGTTCAATCACCATAATTTTTATATACTCACCAACGTGGAACTATAAACAAAGGCACAAAAACGTGCGAATAAAACGTATACGTAATACGACATCAAAAATGCAATTTTGTAGTGTGTGGTTTAACGACAGAGCCGAGTCGCGTGGGCAGGGGTCGGGCGGCGTCGGAAGTCGTCGGGCGGTGTCAGGCGGCGTTCGGCCGCCTAGTGTTTGAGCAGAAGGGCCGCGTGCTTGAGCCGCAGATGGGAGCGCAGCGTGTCGATGCGGCTGTAGGTGGCGGGGCAGTAGGGGCACAGCGAGCGCTGCGCCGTGTGCGAGTGGAAATGGTGCCAGCGGTTGGACACCTCCTTGCCGCACGACTTGCAGCGCCACAGCGCCGCGCTCTCCGCCGCCGCCACGAACATGCTGTGGTACGAATACTGCGCGCCCACTCCCACGGGCGCCGCCCTGCGCTCTGCAACCAACCGACACGGCCCACCTGCCTTCAATCGCCACGCGACAATGACCCTTCCCACTTTCACAGTAAAGTCGGGATTTGAATCCGATGCTGAGTCGTATGCGTTCTAGGAATGGAGGTGAACGACTGGAGCTCCTGCCGTGCGACATGATCATATATATAATTATATAGTATGCGACATTGTGAGGTGCGGGGCGTGTGACGCGCACAACTGAAACTACACAGATTTGTAACATACCACAATTTAATGTAAAAATTAGTAATAAATACAACAGATAAATGCAGGAGTTTGCAACATGTTAAAATTGCATTACATAACATCAAACAATGTGAAAAATAAAATTGCATCAACTGCTTGCATAAAACAAAATTATTTAAATTAAACTTTAAAACGGAGGCATCAAACCAAGATAAACAAATATTCATAAACAACATATCGTTCATAAAATTTCATGTATAATAAGTATAACAAGACTAATAAGTCGGCTGTTAGGTATACGATTTGACACCCCCTTCCTATTAGTATTACACTATTGTGATATACGACACTATAACAAATTTGCTAATGTTATAAAGATGAAACAAAATAAACATAACTATTAGACCATTGCTATCCTGAATATAACCATATAGCTAATCCTGCACTCCATTGATTCGAATTGATAAGATCACATCTTTTGTGATACCCTTGTAAATTTTAATATACAATAAATTGGAATATTCATTAGATTGGCCAAATAAGTGACTAGGTCCGCAAGACCCCAATTTCATAAGACTAAATTTAGTAATTCGTTAACCTTATGTATAAATTCCATATGGCATAAAGTTAGCTTTCATTAAGTCCAATTACGTGGTCACCATACAATTATTAAGTTGCACACTTTCTGAAAGCCGAAAAGAGATCAAAGGAAGATATTTTCTGAGCCAAACGATGTGATACTCCAAAATATTCTGGCCAGACACTATCAAGTATCCTAACCTAAAATATCTAAAATAATATTCTATGTTTACTAAACAATTGATTTGCTATAGCAAATTCCATAATTTAAAATTGGTCTCGAGTGATTGTAATATAAAAATGAATTCACACAGTTATGAATTAAGCGTTCGACAGCGGCAGACGAGCGACTGATCTATTCACACTGGACGTGGGCAATGGAACCCTCACTGGATAGCTATGATCTATTCCAACAATAGACTTCAACTTGCGCGACAATAAATTATTAAATAGTACATAACTATTACGATTGGCAGAGGTAAACAAGCTAATCTTAATATTACCAGCTATATAACCTGTACATCGCCGTAACCCAAACTGTTTCACTAGGTAGAAATAGAAATTAGGAGTTCACTTATGTAAATACAAATAGGTAGTTACTCTCATCAAAGACATAATAATATACTTTCTTTTAAAATATCCTTTAGTTTGGTTACGTAATTAAATAACTAGTAATATTGCACTGAGTATGAAATGCTATCAAATAATAAGTGCCCACGTTACAATGAACAATATAAAAATCTTTGACATTCTTAAAATAAATATAAAATCTTTGTGGAATTAGTATAATTATCATTATTATAATAATTATTAGGTGATTTTAAAAATGTTTAAAATTTACAGAGATGCTGAGCTTAGTGCTTACATTATCGAGTGGGCCCCTATATTCAATAGACAATTGTAAAATCTATCTATGAGTTATGACTATTTCAAAAAATTGCACATGTGAAATTGCATGTTCACAGCTACTTAACAGCACTAACGCCATTACATAGTTATGGGACGATCGCGGTATTTGCTATTAGGATGCGTTTGTTTCTAAAACACCATACACGAATCTTTTATATTTGGTAGACAATGATCGGCTTTATTAAAACATTCTTATCGTCCTATAAGTTTTCCTTTTTTTTAATATTATTTACGTTATTAGTAAATTTTGAAGATCTCCGAAGAAAAACATAATAATAATTAAGATAAAATCTCGAGTGATACTGTAATCTCTAGGCGTTTAACGACCCTTGCGTTATGCTACCCGTTGACCAGACAGATGCGACCTTAACTGGATGCTAGATGCCTTACATTTATAATGCAACATAACTAATCATTAAAACATTAATCATATTATAATAGGAGTCGAATCGTAGCGTGTTAACACTCTTGGTTCTAGCACCATTCCATTTTATCACATTTCAGTTACCGTACCACTCTAAAGTGTTTAGCTAAAAATGTAACAATCTTAAATATTAATTGAAAAATACATACATAAACGCTAGGTTAGTCCCAATCGTAGAATGCAAATATTAGTTACTAAATGCGCAACCTCGAAACATCGTTCCATCCTATCTTATAGTAATTGAAAGAGGTCTTTGACCCCAAAGCACCGATCACACGACGAGGGCGGACGCGCGCCCTAACACAAATAAACAACGATAAAATAATAAAACATGTTAACAGTTCAATGTCCATTACTATAAAGGTACGCTTCACTTTTCATGAAAGCCACCAATGATACTACAATTATGATGAATCAATAAAAACAAACAACACTAATAAAATCAAAATATTATAAGTATATAAATATATTAAAAGTATATTAAATCAGACAATAGAATATATCTAAGTATAAAAAAAACAATCTCCGTAAATAGATCCACTACTCTAGTATAAAAATCTTTTCGTATGTTTCCTTAGGCGCTACCCTTTTATTACATCACAAATCCTTAATAAAATTATCCATCGTGCAAAGGCCTCATGGAGTTACAAATGCATCTACTGTGAGATTCAGTCAATATTTATATGTCGTTGACCAACGACAGATCACAATCTCTAGCCAGTCCTCAAATTCATTCCTGATGTAGTTCTGCTTCACCCGTACGATGTACATAATAACATAAATATAATTAGCTACAGGAAACTTATAATTTCCTATCTAATGAATAAATATAACAAGAAAATGTGGGCCCGTATCGGAAGCCACCGTTATAAACAGCATCACTTCGCGGTCGCACCGCTACTCAAATATAATGTATATCATTTAAATAGCTTAAGATTCCTATCGATATAATATAAAAAATAATATGGTAATAAAATTAACATCATATTATTGCTTTTGCCCGTTCCCGTATAGCGATTGGTATAGAAAAAATTTGCTTACCTACTCTCTTAAACGCTTTCGAGTCATCACACACAACATCGACAATAACAGTTCCTGACGCGAGACCGGTCACACTGGGGCAAGTCAACAACGCACAACCGAGACAATACTAAACGAGTCGCCCGCGAGGCGAGCTACTTAAAGATAGGCCCGTTAAGTAATAGCACTTCAGCTTAATCCTAAATAGGAAGCGGTTTCGACGCGAGACGGTCCGTTGCGAAACATTTGACACATGAACATGGGGAGTGAGTGAGTGTTCGCTGGCGTCGGGCGCGGATCGCTCACAGAGCGTCGAGGCCGAGCCAGTACATGGACAATCAGTCGAAGCCCGCGTCCAGGTGGTTGGCGAAGAGCGGCGCGTGCGGCGGCGCCGGCGCCGGCGGCGGGGGCGGCTCGAACTTGCGCGTGTCCGGATTGTACGCGGGGTGTTTGAACTTGCAGTGCGTGCGCAGGTTGTCCGAGCGCGTGTACGTGGCGCGGCACAGGGGGCACTCGAACCGCCCAGGGAAATGCACGTGATAGTGGTTCCGGATGTGTGTCACCACCTTGCCGCACAGCTTGCAGCGGTGCAGGTTGAGCGCGCCCGCCACGCGCTCGAACGTCAGCCGCATGTGCCAGCCCTTCGAGCCTGCAACCAGCCAGCGGTCACTCGCGCGCCACACACCCTCTACCCGACCCCACTATCCACTATCACCCCCCCACCCCCTACCCTCCAACCGAGACGCACTCACTCAATGCCACAGCGCCAACCTACTAATCACTGCATAGAGTGCGATTCAAATTTAATGACGTCTGTGAAGTCGGCGCAAGTCGCAGCCACCGAGCACCCCCACTAGAGACCGCATACAAAGGCACCAACTTGTGCCAAGTGCATTTAGTGTTACTGAATAAGCGTGTAATGAGCCCCCAAACGTAGCGTTACAAGTTTGCACCTAATTTGTAATCTGACCGTGACGTCATACAGACGTGGCCAATCAAAACGGGGCTTAACCCTCCCGCACACTACCGACTTGGCGATTTCGACTTTAATTAAAAAATGGTAGTGCAGACTCTAGTGTTGGTGCTTTGTAGTCGCAGCGCAGTAAAACGAAACGTAAGATGATAAAGACACACTCGGCGTGTCACTGAACTGAACTGCGCGTAGTTTCACTCGCTGTTAACTTCACAACCGACATAAAGTTTGAATCGCACTATACAACTCTACTAGCGCTACCGGCGGCTATGTCGTCTATCAACGACCGGAGGTGGACACGGTTTTGCGTAGTGTTGATGCAGTAATTCCATCAGGAGTTACGCGATATCAAATACTTTTTTATATTCAGAGCACGGTTCTGAGATAACTTTGTTACTACTCCGTTGGTTCTGCAGCATTTGTTATGAAGTGCGAGATCGAAAGGAATATAATTATAAATGTTCTGGCTAAAGAATGTGGATACAACTATTTTATAAATTATTTAGCAAACAAGGCTGGACTCAGACAATATTCAGTTTAGCACTATTCAAAGCGTTCATATTATTAACGCTGTACTATTATGCCTCTCCTAGTACTATTAGATAAAGCATTATAAATCAATATACAAAAGTTTATATAGAAACACAAATTCGAAAAATATTATTAAAAATCAAAATATTTATGGTAGATCCATGCAGAAATGAATCGATGATACTTTGAAGAAATGGTGTTGTTATTTTTGAGTGTTATATTCGCATGACTTTCGTTAAATACTGTCACCAAGCCTGCATAGAGAAGGCGAATCGTAAAGACGAGGTCTGCTATACATAAAGAGAAAAGCATGGAAAGAAGGATGAAAATGAAAAGATAAGTGGTATAAATAAAGGAATATATTTGCAACAAACACACAGTAACGATAAATTTACAATAAAAATAATCGTAATGTTAAAGAAGAAGTAAATGAGAAATAAATTAAAATTATGTTCCTTAATTACAAAAGCGAAATCAGTCTTGACGCTAGTCTGCAACTAGTATCATTTATATATCTACAAGGAACAACAAGAGATCATAGATTAGGCTTTTATAACAACATGTTAGTCGGCTTATCAACATACTGTCGACTAATCAGCGTCTATACATAAAATTTTCACGATTCTAACTATAATAATTCAAATAGAGTGAAGCTTTAAAATATAACATGGTTTGTATTATATTCAATAACACTATCTCTTAGTTAATTGATATTTGAATAATTTGAGATTGATTGATGCTTAGAGTAAAAACCTACACAAGGAGAATATTAATGATGGTACAATATATTTTATATTTGATCCAACTTTTACCATAAAGAGTTAAGTATTTTCATAGCCTTTTAAAAGTACAGAGTACTATTAAAGGCCTCTCTTAGTACTTATTTTAAAATCGATATTAAGTTTGTAGCCGCGAATGAGTTTGCAGAAGTAACAATTGTATGAAACTGTAATTTAACAAAACAAGTGATATGAAGAACTGCAAATATACTAACTACTCAAGATCGGTTGTTTGTTTCATAATATTCCGTTGCTAGACAGGAAAAAAGGTCAGTTAATTTGATATAATAGCATTTATGAAAGTTTTTTTATGTATATACCCATTCTTTTTTTAAAAAATAAAACTGTTCTTATTTGGTGATGTGAATAAGACGCTGATTAATCGATTTAATTTATTTACTTAGCTAATACGAATACCACTTCGTCGGAAGATAGGTACATTTTTAATAAATTTTTAGAATAGGGTAGTAGCCTAAGTTTAAATTTGCATTTAAATTTTTATGCAACAGAATTTTACATGGATATCTATCTGTCTCTGAAATTTATTAAAATTTGTAATAAAATAAAAAGAAGCATTTTTAAATTGATAAATTTAAATATGAAATGGAGGGGGAGTGTGGCGGGAGCAGTTTGCTATCTTCCTCCCACTCGTGGGTGCTTATGGCGACTACGTCACGGCCCCCTAGTATGGCCCTGCTTATTTTTTGTCGTTAACCTTTTATAATTCTATTTGTGAAGACTAAACTTTTTTTATAAAATATTTTAATCGTAGAATTAAGATCTTGTAACCAATAAAAGTGATAAAAAACAAGTCTACTACCCTACTGTATCAATAGCATAATAGTGCCTAGATTTACCATAACTATAGGAAGTAAATACATAATTAACAGTTTCAGGTAAAATTGTGTTGATATGAAAGCGAATATCTAATCTCAGTGAACTCATCAAAAAAACCGATCGTTTGGCAAACATCTATATTAAATACTGTTAGATCACTCGCTTTCATAATATTTGAGTATTCCATTAACACTACTTTGTTATTAAATAATCAAAACTAAATCACACCACACCTTAAATTCTAGTTACAAAATTACTTGTTAGAACCAATGAATAAGCGCACTTCGTTAGATTGCAATATAGTATAAGGAGTTAATATGTTACAAGTTGTTTGGCGTTATTGTTAACAAGCTTAATTAGATTACACACATTTCAAGTTAGTTACGACTTTTGTCATCTAAAATTATGAACGCGGCTATCAATTCATAGTCTGATTTACTTAAGTTACACGAACAATTTTGTCTTTGAAGCCAATAAAATAGCTAACGGTTCTTATTCCCTATTTAACTATAGTATTTGCTAACACTGTGTTTGAATATTTGATAAATTGTTAGATTTTAAAACTGAACAGTGTTTCATACGGAGGTGCCTTTTAAGATTGTCGGCGCGAGTCAGAATAATAGGACACAATGGACATTTATGCTGCTCTGGATTGTGCGATTTCATATGTTTTTTTAGATTATTAACTAATTTGCCACAGACATGGCAAGACTCGGGTATAGTGTATGGTTTTTGATTCAGAGCCATTTTAAACGATTGAACTATGTTATCGATATTCAATACTTTATTTTTCAAGGGGCCTTGGGGTACGCAATTTTCATCAACGCCGTTATTGTCACCTGAAAGACATGTAACTTCGTAATTGATGCCACAGTATTGATCTGGCATGCTTTCTCTGTTAACTGTACTTTCAAACGGATGCAGAACACAAAAAACCTTAAAACCTCTATCACGAACCCTAATAACGTAAACCCACACCTTCCAGTACATGCAAATTTCACTTTGTAATGTTCATTAAAATAACACACACTGGAATCTGAAAGATTTATATTTCTTAAGCTTTTTAGAATTTTTTAAAGTTAAAGAAATAATATATCATAAGGTCGCTCTGGGGGCGCCAAATCATCGTTTGAGCTAGATTACACCAATTTCTTCATAAACTATTAAAATCAAACATAAGACATTTAGAAGCGTTGTGGGGCATGTAAAATGCTAATATTAACGTGAAATAAAAAGCAATGTTAATAGCATGCTGCAGGGTGCTATACATGCAGTATGGTGTAATGAAAATGAAGAATGCTCTGTAACACAAATAACTGAACAATTAACAATTTGCTACAATAAAGCCCAATAATATATCAAAACATGTGATGTTAGTGAACATTCTTCACAACAATTTTTGAAGACTACATGAAAAGAAAATGGGCGTAGAAAATCACTTATTTTGTAATTTTATAGCATGAATTTCTTTAATAAATCAGTCCCATTTTCTTCTAAATTATGCCACTCCAATAGTTTAATCAGTGTGGAGATTGTAAGTAGCTAGTTAATTGGTAGAGACACCACGAAATGTATAAATTTTCACAACTGTGGACTTTGATTTGATATTATAAATAGTTTTAAAAAAATCTTTGAATGCATTTACGTATTATACAAGTAGACTCCCAATCGCCTAACAAAAGTGCATCAAAAAAGTCCGACCCGGTTTGTGTTATACACATACATCAACGTATACAGATAGCATTAACACATTTGTTTAAATTGATGCGTTATGTTTCGTGGCAGTAAGATTCAACGTCAATTAATCAATTGCATACGAGAGAGAAAGAGAGTTTGATGACCATAGAGGTATAAGAATAGAGTAGGGGAGATATAGACTCCACTACAAGTGGAAGTGTCCTCTAATAGAAAGAGAAAGAAGATGAGAGACCGCTAGCTCTCTCTCTCTCTAATCGCGCATGCGCATTGGCAACCGTAAGCATCTTACATGGTGACATCTAACATATTTCGATGTGATGCCATTGGATGCCATGCACCACAAGAGAGAGATCGCTAGCGGTCTCCCATCTTATTTCTCTTTCTACTAGATGGACACTTTTAAAACCGCCTTCCACACTCTATTCTTATACTTCTATGTTGATGACCAGAGGCGGCGTAAGGCGTGGGCGACGTGGGCCACCGCCTACAAGGGTACAAGGGTACGCGGTACAAGGGGCCTCGCGCCTCAAAAATTATTATGCATTGCTTAAAAGCGAATTTCTTTTTTTTTTATTATTTTATAAAATCCGTCTTCATGCCGCCATAGAACAGGGCCTCACAAAATCTGTCTTGTCCACATCAAATTTAGATCTTGCCCCGCCACTGTTGATGACGGTGCGAAAGAGACATACACGAACTCGGAACGCGGGGGACGCAAACGGGGAATTATATTTTCCCACTAAAACGCCAAGATAGTTGCGTAATTTTATTACTTAATGCGTAATTCTATTAAAGGGGCACTTAGCTGAAATACGATACTCCACGTTTCTTATGTGTGAGCACAGTTTTTAACCAAACACGATTGCGTGGTGATGCAATTAAAGCGCGGTAGAAACAACACTGTTTGAAAATTACGATCAATAGATGCGCGTGCGCGTAATTTTGCTTTCTACACTTTTTGAGCGCGATTGTGAGTCTACTTGTTTTTATTCGGTAATGTGTTTATCAGATTTTTTTGTGATATATTTAAATAAAGTTCACAGTTTCTAAAGGATCAAAGCAGTCACTCACCATCGATGGTGTCTGTCTGGTCTGGGTGTGGTTGTAGCATTGGTTCATTCTCGTTGCACTCGTTGCTGAGGTTACTCTGAGTCAACATCGATGCCATATCTGCCACCCCCATACCCTGGAAGTTATGAAGAATTAAAATGTACAATACAACTACTATTAATAAACGAAAAATAAGCTTGGATTAGTTACTCCATGTTTTGCTTCTGTTCATTGAATGACAAATGGCATCTGAGTGATAAGATGTCTTGGGCAATGATATTAAATACCCTCGATAGAACAACACATACACAATCGTGGTCGAAACCTGTCCAAAAGGTACTTTGGACGATTCCGATGTTTTCGGCCACGATTTTGTTCTCCACGGAGCTCCGTAAGGTGATCGCGTTGTCAAAAACAATATAAGACATAATTTAAACATTGAAAGTCGCCTTTAATACATACTGTGTAGGGTCTTAATTAAAACGCATGCGTCAAGTAATGATTGTTCGAAATGCAACCTCGTAATTTTTTACGACTTATTGCTATATGCGGAAGAATAAAGACCTTATTTATTTACTCTACGTGCAATTTTGAATGCGCTGTTAACAATATAGCAGGTACGGATCGCGAGGAAAAGAGACGGCTATATAACCCGCATGCATTTAAATATTACAAATATTTTTTATTAAATAAGTTTATAGTAACTATTTTGACTAGATACCTGTCGAAAAAACGATACTTCCTATAAGTATTTATTTGTATTTTTTCACGGAGCTCTGGGGCATCTCGACTTTACAACGATTCGCGTGTGACTGTGAACCAAGAACTATTTGAGTGCAGTTCAAGCACTTCTTGATTGGGATACATTTTGTGCGTACGTGGTATATCTAGGGTGCGTGCCGCGACCTGTATCTTGAGAATCGGCTGAAGTAGCTAACCATCTAAATTACACATGTCTGGCAGATAAAGGTGCATAATTATAATATTTATATAGTTCGTCTCGTCTAAGTGCGACAACGGTTGCAAATCGGGTTTTGAATTTTACGGAAGCGGCTACGCGCATTGGGCAAGCTGCGTATCTGTTATTATGACAGCAGTGCGACCAACGCTGTTGTGGGTCTGGTCGAAGTGTGTTCGAGCAGTGGCGGCGTCAAACCGCCAGGCTTAAGTTCTCCTACGTACGCATGCGCGAGCAGTCTGCGTATCTAATATTATCACCGTACGAGTCCGGCTCCTGCTTCACGTGTGGTGTGTTTCATCCTTATCTCACACCTGCGTGACGAAGCGTCGGGTGGCTCTGGTACTTATAACCGCTAAAATTAGCGTTCGAATTAGGTGCGCTCCTTCAGCTGCATATTCAATTTTTTAAGTTTTCCACAACCTCTTTGTGCGTGTCAGTAACCAGTCAAGCTCAAAAGATAAGTTAAATTTTTTTTATTAAGTACTAAAGGCTCCCGAAGCTTCGTTGAGCAGGTGCGGGACAAGCAACAGTGACCGTGAGGTGCGTCTGGTCGAAGTGTGGCGGCGGCGCGTACGCGCCCAGCTCCTACTTTACGTGCGGCGTGCGAGTGTGCGTGTAATTGTGTATGTGAGGGGGGAGAGGGGGGTGGCGACGACACTAACCGTGAGGTGAGTCTGGTCAAAGTGGGGTGGCGGATGGTGCGGCGGCGGCGGGGGCGGGTGCGCGAGCGGCGGCGGGGGCGGCGCGTACGCGTCCGGTTCCTGCTTTACGTGCGGCGTGTGCGCGGGCGAGCGCGGCGTGAGGCGCTGCGGAGTGTGCGCCGGAGGCGGCGTCGACGGCTCCGACCCGGACCCCGTTGACCCGCCCTTCACTGACTTTAGGTGACCCTGTTGCGTACCAATTATTTATCACCATAACTATAACACAATATTAAATACGAGTTGAATCAACTACATCTTTATAAGTATTTATTTAGCCCGCCTTAAGATTTAAGAATAATAATTACCAATTATTTTAAAATACATATTAGTCATAAACAATGAAATTTCTAAAATAGATCTCATCACTCAAAAAAGAGCAAGTTTGTAAACAATATCTTAAAAAACAAATTAATGAATGTGCAATTACAATGCAGAATAAAACTTTATATAAGTTGTTAATCTTACATCCTACTGACCTAAAAATGTAACACAACAAATATAGTTTTTTAACCACATACTTAAAACAACTTCTGTAGATGTTATCTTGTGTAATAACCATCTAATTTTGGCGGTATACATTATTTATTACACAGAATAAAATAAAGCCATCAAATGTTAAGTCTGGGCAAGGAGGAGATTTTTCTGCGCCTCTTGTCCGGTGGCAAACTATGCCCAGTGTGATGCGCGCGAGCATTGCGCAGTGCGACACATCAAATAGAACCTAGCTTACCTCATAATGCCTGTAGGTTAAGTCGAGGTCGTCCCTGGGCACGGCGGAGTTTTTTCTGCGCCTCTTCTCCGGTGGCAAGCTGTGGGGCACGTGTTGGGGAAGCGCGGGCACGGCGGGCAACGGCGTGAGGGGGGCGGGCGGGGCGCAGTGCGCCGCCGGGGGAGTCGCGAACGATTCCGCGCGCGACGATAAATTCTCCGCGCTCACTGACGGAGTCGAACGCTCTTCCACCTGCGAACGATGATGGGAGATCTTCCAATAACTTTTTTTTGTGTCGTGTATAATAGCGGCACGTGACGTACTTTATTAAGGAACAATCCTCATATTCACGCTGTAGTAAAAAGTGATTAATATATAATTTATACAAAAATTAACATTAATTTTATGATTACTAATTAGAGACCGTTTTGATTACTACGATAACTTAAACATTTCTTGAACTAAAAATACTGTTGAAATGGTAACAATTCTTACCTTAGGATTCAATGTATTGTTTTCTGTCAAACCTCTTACTTGTAAACTTTCAGCAGTTTTTAGGAACATCGGAAGCATATTTTGGCCAACATTCACCTCACCCTAAAAATAAATAAAACGTTATTTCCTATACACTACATATATATAAAATCCACGTCGGTTGGCAGTGCAAAGACGCTACAAAGAATATCACTATACAAGCACTATACAATCCCGAATTAGAGCTTACGCAGCGTTAAGCGCGGCAAGGAGCGGGCGTCCTTCGGCGTAGGTATTTGTTTCATAGACCCGCCTCACGCGGCGCAGGAGGCAGGGCACGCTCGATTGGATTACTTCTGTGCTTTCGTCCGCGTTCTCTTTTAACTTGGTAGTATTATCAACAAAAATAATCCATAATTGACTGTTCACCCGCGCAATCGAAATTGTACTGCACTGCGAGAGGTACCCGCCTCTCGAGGGTCCCGTGACGGGGCACGGAGCATTTCTCCGGGACGGACGTGCGCTCCGTGTTGTCGCTTAAGGCAGCGCACGCCGTTATAGTTAAGGACTAATTAAAAATGGGTCATGTTCAATAAAGATGGGGTGCCATTCATTAACTTATTTATTGATAGACTTTTTCTTTCTGTATTATGGAAAAGCTGGTGTATTCTATATTCCTCTATCGCTTCTAGTAAGCATTCAAGCAAGTTTAATATTATTTACTAATAATTCCTTAAAAATAATTATTATGTACCTTTACTTTTATTTTTTGAAATATTGAAGACTTATCTGGCATTGCTTATTAATTTAATGAAAAAGATAATTACGGATTGGATTAAAGTATTACTTTACCTTATACATGAAGTCTAATAATGACTTCATCTCTGAATATCGTACATCCTTGAGGAATATTATCGGGTGTGGATGTGAGTTTTGTAGGAATATACTTTCAAAATATGGAGAGCATGCTGATAATATTGTTTGATGAGCCTAAAAATAAAAAATACAATAATAAAAAAATTATATCGAAATTTTAAATAAATCATTTGTACACAAATTTCAATTTACTTTAATCACAGGCAACAAAATAAGGTGTTAAAGATGGAAAATCTACTTTAATTTTTTGCCGTTATTGTAGCAGGGTTAGTTATTGTATTCTGACGCATTTAAATATGAGCTATTCTAATTTTATAAAAGCCACCAGGATATTATTTTTACCGATAAAAAATATATTATTTGAATAATTAAAAGGATTTTTTTTATGTTGTAGCCTTTTGAATGAAATTGAATGAAACAGTGTATTCGTGAAGGTCTCGCCAAATATGTTATCATTACATTGTAAAATAGCCTAGCTACTATTTCAAGTAGACTTATTGTCATTGTAATTAGTAGGTAAGTTGTAGTTTTTCCTAAATAGGTTTGAAATATTGTATTGGCATCTACACAACGGCGACATAACCGAGCAGTAAAATATTATTTCTTATGTATAATGATTTATTATAGGAAACTTATATTTGCAGTGGCTAGCGTATTTCGTAGGTTATTTATAATTCGGTCTATCTAAATTAATCATTCACAGATTATTGAAAACAAAACAAAAGCTACAATAAAAAAAAGCCTAAATACTCAGTATCTTTTGTTAATCACTTCCTATGAAAAGTATAAATATATTAAACAATAATAACTCCTACTACTGGTCCTGATAAATGATGAACAAAACAATATTTTTTGCAGTGATTCTTCTCTTTAACAATAAATAAATAATGACGATATGACAACGATACCTACAAATTTATTTACTTAGGATTTTTGTCACATAATATTTATTTTTTATAGCAAATAAAATAGTTTTAGCACTTTGACACTTTGGAACTTTTGGATAACAAAAATGGACTAATATCGAACTAAGTATGAATCCACGCTGAATCATCATTAAGGTCGTGGTCGTAATATTCAATTACCATATGCTGTTGTACACTTTCTCCTAAGGTCTACGGTGCAATTATCACGGACAATAGCAAAAGCAATGGCTATACCTAAATATTGGTACTCACACTTAAAATAACGATGTCATACCTACTTTAACAGCCGTAATCGCATCATCTTAAAATTACACGATAATTATGTCCGAGGGGCTGATTATAAAACGTTATTAAGGAATCTAGTGCCAAAATTTCAATAACAGTTGGTTCCTTTCTACACAAACGAAAGCCATCGGTTACAAAAAAAGAACTGCGAAAGTACTCATTTTAAAGATTAAAAGGAAATGCACAAGTGTAAGTGAAAACGGGTACGACGATTGAAGAAAAAATGATATTGCAACATTCTTTAATAATTTTGCCTAAATTGTGTCAACATTAAAACTTTACTAAGCTATCAATATATTGTGTTAAAGACGTAGATACTTCTCATGTATAATAAAATCTAGGTAAAAAAGTGATCATTCCTGTTCTTCTATGTTTTAAATATGCATTTATTTATGACCGACTGCTCTAAAGGTTCATAATCTAAATATAAAAGTATAGGTCTAAGGTCTTCTTAAATTTATTCGAGGTCAGACAGTCGTCATTTAATTTCGACAGATTCTGCAAACATAAAGACCTAATTATCTTATTCATTAAATTTGGAACTTTGTTTTCTACTTGTAAGGTCGCTTGCGAGTGATTGAGACGCTGCCAATGCGAAAAAAATATTAACAGCGAAAAATGAAATAAATAATGAAATCTTGCAAACTGCTAAATATACAGTACTAATGTTTATAAATAACGTTGAAATCGAAATATTTTGTAATCCCGTGACCGATATGGTTTTACTAACTGGATTAAGTTCAACTGTTTCTGTGCGCCTTAAATAATCCCTACTAATATTTTAAATGCAAAAGGGTGTCTTCCTGTCTGTCTGTTACCTCTTCACACTTAAATAACTGAACCAATTTTGATGATTTTTTTTGATAATTTCGGGTCTTGGGGAAGCCATGAGAACAATTCTGTTGTTATCTCAGAAATCATCCTTTAAAAAGGAGATAAAGATCGTTTTAGCAAGAGTCTGGTGCCTAGGTCGAATTTTAATTGTTTAGGAGTCATTATGATGAAACTTGGTAACTACATTTCAGAATGGGTAGGTAAGCTAGTGACAATTTATTGTAATCACACTTATTACCGGGATTAAGGCTAAAATATTTACATTACAATAACTAAAAATGCTCTTCCGCGCGTCTAAGTTACCTAAGGAACCATTTAAAATATTTACAATATCAAGTTTCAATGTGTTTTATGTAGACGGAAATATAAAATTTGTTTTTTTAAGATTCCACACCACAATTTATTCAATGGTCTAGTCTAGACCCTAAAACCTGCCAAACTACTGCCATAAAAATTAGAAAGTTAGACAACATGCAGCTCATCTGTAGACTCCTTTCAACCTACAAAACAAATTGCATTTTATTAGCATAAGAGTTTAACTTTCATAATTGTTGAATTTAAATGCCAAAGGAAATGGCCAGAGGTGTTATTGACCTTTAAATTTTATAACTGTACATCGTACGGTCCTAACGTATAAATACGATAAGGGACAATATTCAATCTCGTTCACTCGAACTTGCTATGGCAAGGATCGAACGTTAAATCTCTAACTAATAACTTAATGAACATACTTGGTAGCTAGGTATGTTGTTCCGTTACAAAACATTATTCGCAGTATAAACGCCGCATTTTATGCCGTTGTCTGTAAACTCGGTTATCATTAAACTATATACACAAGGAATCTAACGAATTTTATACATTTCTCCACAAATAGTTTTGAGGTAATATATAGAAAAATTGGTACTAAAAGAATAAAATCGAAAACTGACCGAATTCTCTTTCTAGGATTGGAAAAGTGTTTTCGGGCACTGGACATTGGCTAAATCTTGCAGGAGACATCACAGAAGAAATATTATATTATGTGTTGATAATACATATAGAACACATATAATATGCTTTATATGAGGATATCTAACCCGAAAATCTAATGCACAAGTTAAAAATGTATACTAGCTTTCGGCTCGCGGCCTCGTACCCATGGTCAGAATTTCCGCAATTTTGTTTTTTTCCTATTCTCGTGGGGTATTATAAATTAGTATACATTAATCAATATTACAAACTTTTAATGCTACTTGATTATTCTCGGGTTTAATAAATAGACCCCGTGTGTATTGTTTTTAAAACCAGCAATGAAAGGACTGCCGTGTATTGGCCACCTACGTGATTCTAGCAGAATTTGAGGCAGTCACAATATTGCCAAAGGAGACGAGTTTCTCTATAAACTTTCAGCCCCATTTTAGCCTCAACACAGGAGATTTGTGTATGTTATATTTGACGTCTTTTACTCATAATCGGGTAGATTCATCATATAAAAATTATTACTTTTTTTTACTTTTACTTAATGTTTATTTATAATATTACGAAGAAAAACTTTAGTACCCTCTTTTAAGCACATTTTCCTCATGGAGAAGTGTGAAATTTTGCATAATAAAAGTTTATGGAGAAGTACA
This sequence comes from Chilo suppressalis, assembly GCA_902850365.2. NCBI lineage: Eukaryota > Metazoa > Arthropoda > Insecta > Lepidoptera > Crambidae > Chilo > Chilo suppressalis. Next base: position 11,118,508 of record OU963906.1, on the reverse strand, counting down.
GTAAGCTAATATTTTTATATACATACATATACTTTACGCATACAATGACTATTTTATCAAAGTCAAGAACTCCTTGACAGAAGAGCTAAAATGGACGAATTGCGGCCAGTTTTCGACCACTAGTAAGTACCATTTGAAGGTGGTTTTTGGTAACAAAGTATACTAACACCAGATTGAAATTCAGTGATCTCGGATCCATCAGCTTTATTTCCTAATACTTTATCAATTGTTATTCTTGTCTCTACTCTTTCCATAAAGATTGATAAACTCAAAAACAATCAAGCAACCGTGTCAGCGCATAGTACATTTTGTATACCTTATTTCACATTTTTTTTTATTTTTACATTGCCATAACATGTTTAAAATTTTATATTTATTCATATTTGTTTTGTATTGAAATTAATGTAATTATCAAAATTTTATAAGATTTAATTGCTAGTTAAGTGTGAATTGCATGTCGTAATCGCCTATAATTAAAGTTTCACTAATAAAGTGTCGTACTATAAATGTGTAACTAATAAATGTCAAGTGTAACTTTGTTGGTGATCAAATAAATACATAAATAGATAAATTAACCAATTTATTCAGTTTCTTTTACTACATGATGATTTATCAACAATCAAGCAAATGTGTGCAGTAATTTAATTAATATAACTTTAATTGATATTTGTATGTACATGGAGATAATTTAAACTAATTTGTAAAAAATATTAAAAATTAAATTTTCTATTTGCATATAATTTTATAGTAGTTTGGTTAGCTATCTTTTTTATTTTATCTAGTTTAAAAATATTTATTAGTTTAATATATTTAGCTTGAAATGATATACCACAAATTAAGGATAGAGCCACTATTTGCAATATTTATTTTGTTGAATCGTTTTAATATTTTCAAATGTAATTGTTTGATTTAATATGCAAAAACTGACAATTACATCAACTATAATAATAATGAAACAATGCAGAAATTTTTTTTTATCATATGTAATCTGATTACTACTACTCTCTACAATTTGTTTATCACAATAATTAAACAATTGAATGGTTGCACCACTTATAACATTAATGTTTACAAACATTGCACCTAAAGAGTAGTAAATGCAACAGGTGACAAGAACTTTTTGCTATATAATTGTTTCACTATATACTTTGCCACTTTATATTACACAACCAGGAAAGTTGTTATATTACAGGACCACAAATTGATATACTTAAAGTGGTCTGCCCCCTAAAGAAAGATAAATTTATGTGATAACATCAAGCTAGCACAGACAACAATAATACCAAATATTTTAGAAAACATAAATGAGACTTTTCTGTGTTTTCCAATAAAATAAATAAAGGTTTATTTGATAATTGGGTTTTAATTAAAATAGCAGTCTGTAATCATTTACAAACTTTGAGTATTGTTAGACTGCTCTGCTGATTAACCACAATAATTAATAAATATTTAATGAGCTTGCTGACCTAGTGATATAAAATATACTTAGTTTAAAAGAGCAAGCTATATCAAATTAAAGTAAAAATGTTTATTCCAAATACATATATTAGAAAATATGAATTATTTAATATTTGAACCCAACTATAAAATCCGTGAATCTAGCAAACTCGCAGGTAAATTTAAAACTATGCATACATAAATATACTTTTGTTACAAAATAGTGATATTATATATAGTATCTGTGGCACTATTAGCCACACATCCAAACAGTAAAAAAAGTATAATAATACTCAATTACTGAGATTTATTATCCTACAGATTGACATACCACACTTATTATATAATAAGTGTGATAACAATTAGCATGCACACTGTTCTCATCTTTAGGAAAATATTTCTTTAATGCTGGAGAAGTGAGCATAAACAATGCAATTTAGGCTATGTACCTTTTTAATTTGGTTTTGTATGTCTTAAAAGATTTAAAATTTGTTTCTGTGTGCATCTAAATGTAGGACTATATATATTAATTTTTTAATCAATACTGTGAATATATTACTGTTTATATCAAACATTGTACTAAAATGTCGTCATCATATTGTGTAGTTAAGTATTAAGCAATACAGACAAAAATTGCAATAGGTACCTTCACTGTCTCTCCATCACAGGCCAGTGTTACATCGCACAAGGCCTCTCTTTGTAGCAGGCTCGCAAGCACATCAGTCAGGTTGTTTGGGTGGTTGTTCCAGCGCAAGCAGAATTGCTGGTCCATTGTTGGTGCTAGTGTCAGTGACCGTGCTGCAAATAACATGTCCCTTAACTTGTGCATTTTAACATAGGTAATAATGAGGCTATGCTAGTTTCCATTATATTAATAAAAATATAATTATGTCAATAAACATTGAAAACATACTGATGCACATTGGCATCACCGAGTATTTAAACAAGCGGTAAAAAGAGACGTGCGCTGGTTATCAAATTTACATTAAGATAGAATGTGCAAAAAATTGGCGGCCATAGGGCCTAGATAGGAGAGCGCAGAGATAAGTGACATCAGCGGCTCGAATTAATGGGGGCCGCGGGCAGTGAGCTTACTGTACTCCACATTGACAGTTAGCCCGCCGACACATATCTACTTGTTGCATGGTCCAAACGAGACCCATACATTATGTAATTTAAATCCAGAAGACGCTTGGCGGGGCCACCGACCCTACGGGGCGCGGAAACCTCTAGCCGCTTCTATAAACGAGTTTAAAAAAGTAGTACCGCTCGCCAAAAAAATCGCAACATGCTGACACCGTTATAATCGCCAAGCTGGATGTCCCAGTTGCTAAGTCCACACGCGCGATATCAGGAATCTAAAGATGCACCACTATTTGTTGTTATCACAGACCACGCCGCGTGTCTAGAAATTGGAGACCGAAGATGTACGAAGCATCTAAACGCGTAGTTGTGTCAACTTTGGCTATTCGTAGCGCCATTTGCCGATCCCGTATCACAAAATCTAAGAATTTTATCATCAATCAACTCCAAATTTTCTCCAAGCACAACAATTAATCCACTAACACCATTCGAAATTAACTTTGAAACACTGTATGTCATTATTATCCTAACTCACCATTTGCAAAAATTTTGCCATCACAAACGCCACCCGACCCCTACCTTGCACTGTCTTTTTGACCACACACACATCTCGATTTCCGTGTTCACTCACGGCCTTCGGAATATCTTTCACATCATAATTCGGCCAGTATTCGCAACGCGAACTTCACACGTTTCTCGCTTTACCGCGCTAATTCAAATTTTGCATTCTTCTCCTAGATTGCGTACTAACTTCATTTGTTTTTGTTAACTTCATTAATGCAGGCAAGTAATAAATTCAAATGGAAAAGAAAGGTTTATTCTGCTGTTTTTCAACATTTTGCTAAGAAGTTATCGTATAAATATCAATAAATGTTTTACGAATAGCTAAATTTAGTCGTGAGATACGAAAATGTATTTAAATTTAAAATAATTTTTCAAAAACTAGTTTATTAACAGCTCAGATAAAACATCGTATTTACCTTTTTATTTTCTATTCTATTGTTAATATATATTATTTTTGAACGTTGGCATGGCCTTGACATTATTATCAATTTTTGCACATGGACACACCTGTGTTGTCAGATAACAATGTACAATTTGCCATAATAATAACAGTGGTATCGATTCTGACATGATTCTCTAAACCTAAAAGTGAATTTGACAGTGGCGTATCCTTGTCATTATCTATATAGAATGAAAATAAGAAACTGATGTTAAATTGGGTTTTATGTTTAGAGAATCATGCCAGAATCAACACCACTGGTCGGGATCATACGATCTATGACATTAATTCAAAATAAGGCACATTGGTATCGATTCTGACACGATTCTAACCTAAAGCTAAAGGACAATGGGCAAAAATGTATGGACGCTGCACCCACGTCCGCCACGGCTTAAACTACATTTGTTTTAAAGTTATTATAGTCATGTACATCTGTACCAAAGCGCATCAAATTCCATCTCGGGGGTCTTTAGTTATTTTAAGTTAAATAGGTAGAAGTACTACAACGAACGAACATTAATGAAACAAAGGGAATTAAGACTCTGGTATTATGGGAATACTTCACAAGGTGCAAGGGTGTCCCCTTATGTTATTCTGCCGCGCTAGAGCCCACAAATCACACAAACTTGTCCACGCTTCGGAGAAAACATGATTCCAGTTCTTCCATACTAATTGACAAAACCGATAATCATGTTCCAATGTCCAAAGCGAGTTAGATAAAAATCAATCAAGTGACAGGAAGCGTACAATCACAACGAAGTAAGACATGTCGACTATTTGCAACTGCAAGTCCTTCAACCCCCGTAAATTGTTTTGAGATGCCTCATTAAGTTCAAGCGCAGGATGGTCGGCAGGCTTTGTCGTATATCTGGTTGTATAGTACGATATGGCATATTATTATGGTTACTAATAATATAAAATGAAGATACTATAAAATGAATTTAATTAGCTACTTAAATATGCCCATGTGTCATATCTTTTGTCTACCAGGATATTTATTTACGGTGTCATATCTTTTGACTACCGGGATATTTTTTTTCGGTGTCATAATAAAAAAGGCTAGCTTTTCATAGATCTATCGATCCATACTAATTACATTGTTGGCGGAGCTAGGTGTGTTTTGCCCATTGTCCTTTAACATCAGTCTCTCCGTTTGATTCTGTATAGAGAATTACAATGGATACATTGTTGTCAAATTTAAGTTTAGGTTTTGAGAATCATGCCAGCTTCGGTCCCAGCGTTTATGTTATCCTGTAAAGTAGATTCGAATAAAAGGGGTCATTCACGTTGAAACGGTCGCACTAACATTGTGACACGAGAATTTCATATAAAAGATTTATGCCAATGATACAGATACAATACCAGGTGAACAGCGGTGTACTTATGAGTATTTAGTATCAAATACAAAAATAACGCTTTTCTGTAGCGGTATCACTGCAATGAGTAGGTAATAAGTACTTAAGGCTGCATGAAATATGAAAATACCACAGAAATACTGCGATTGTTAAAGCTATGGCAACATTACTATTTAACTCCTACCAGTGCGCGACGATGCGCTGTTTTGTGCGAATATGGATGCGACTCACTCACACAGATTATGCCACTATGCCACACGTGTGTGTGTGGCACAAGAGACGCATAAGTTGCGCAAAGCGCCATCTGAGAAAATTAGAAGTACTAACCGACCGTCCGTCTGCCAGTTCTTGGTTGCATCAGCTCTCATCAGTCAAGTTGCTAATAATTTCAAATAGATGGCGTTTCCAGTGTAAACAACCGATAGTTAACAGTAGACTGGATGGTAAATTCAATGAACTCCGTAAACTACGCTACGCACGCTAAATAAATGAACTCATTTTCAACGTTATGGTAAGTTTAAAGTATAGTTAACAAATAACCTTACTTCTTTCTAAGCTTTATTTTCGTCATTTATATAATTATTTTTATGATTAATTTATATGATTAATAGATAATTAATTTATATTTTTTGCCAATATTGCAAGAAATTGCTGATTATAAAGATTGAATTAAACGAAAACATAAATATTTACACACGTTCAGGGATCCTATTAGCGATCTTATTAATAAAATCTGTTGAAATTTTAGATTTCAAAAATATAAATGCCGTGTTATGTAGCAATAAGTACATTAATACACTATAATTGTATTGTTAATACTTTTTGTAAACAGTTCGTAATGATAATAACAATTAACAAAATTAATCAATTTACTTTATCTGTTTCTAGATTCTGTTGTTTTTTTACTTGAAAAGTTTTCGTAATTAAAAATATATAAATATATGAATATTTCCAATTCCAACAGCCTAAAGTGCTTACTTTGGGGTTAGCCTGATGCTCACATCAGGCTAACCCCAAAGTAAGCACTTTAGGCTTATGTTGATACTAGGGTAACGGAAAGAATACGTATACTGGTGTACATTTATAAGTGCTACTGTATACAGGACGTCCCACAGCATTGCCACACAGAGGGAAAGTATATTAAATATTGAAGATAGGATATTTAACTGAAAGAAGACATCATTTTATTTATAATAATAAGTATTTAGTTCGTTCAGATTATTTAAAAATAGTCTGCCACAACCGGGAAAAAATGGGTGCGTGTACTTATGTAGGCGCGTGAGAAGTTATCCTTCTTTGGCATCGTTTAAAATTAGTTTTTAATTGCATGCAAATAATTAATTACAATAAATTAATAAAAAGTCTGGAAAAGGACGAAGTCAATAAAGTTCAGTTTTAATTTGAAAAAATAAATAAATAATCAAAATATTCAATTAAAATCGCTACTGAATATAATTTATTAGAACATATGTGATTTGCACTTGTATGAAACTCAAACACGTATTCCGAATATACAAACTAGAAACATGTGGATAAATATTATAAATATGAATACCTATAACTGTTACTTTATTACAAAAAATAAAGATGTGGTTTTTGGTTCTACTACACCAATGGTCAAGAGATGGCGCTGTAGTCTCCTGAATCGCGCTTTGGTTCCGTTGTTCCAGATTAATAAATACTTTTTGTTACTTTATTACAAAAAATAAAGATGTGGTTTTTGGTTCTACTACACCAATGGTCAAGAGATGGCGCTGTAGTCTCCTGAATCGCGCTTTGGTTCCGTTGTTCCAGATTAATAAATACTTTTGATAGGCCTTCACAATGCAGTCGTTAGCACCCACTAAATAGAGATTCTATTTCTATTTTGTTGGTAGATTTTCTTAATGTGCGGTAAACACAAAAGTAACGCATGAAGTTGGTCGCTAAAGCGACCAACTTCATTATGTTAAAATTTTGTGTTACAGTGATGCGCGCGCATCTTAAAATTTCACTCTCATCATTTTTTCATAACGCGCCTAAAGAAGTATAACTTCAATAAAACCTGCGAAATGTAAAAAAAATACACATCACGTATTTTATGATAACCATCGAAAGGGTTAGGTAATCATAAGAATTATTTTTTCCTAAATAACATTATGAATGAGAAAAAGATCATGAAATTAAAATTTTGTTCAGGATATTTCCTCTGACTTTTCTGTGCTTTCAAGAGCTAACATTATCATTTTAAAGTATTTACCATCTAGGAGCTACTTAGTTAATAATACAAGATTTCGTTTTCAAGTTAAATTGAAAAATAAAAATAAAGCAGTACTTATACAAAATGTAGTAGCTACTTGTATGCATTTCTTTGTGAGGTCACAATTAGGTACAATACAATGCGGCTGACTTTTTTGTGGGCTATGAAAAAAATATAGTTTAAGAACCGGCACTACTGTGTATAGAGTTACAAAATGAACTTTGACGTGTTATTTTTTACATTCACCATCCAAAGTTAAGTTTATCGACAGGGAGAGAAATTATTAAAATCGTAAGAATTTGTATACTACAGAACGAAACACATTTTTACCACCTATCTACCAACCTGAAACTGAGTATTATTTCATGACTTAGTTTCCTTTTAAGCTTGGTATTTTATTTTTGGGGTGTCAGGTTTTAAATTCCGCCTGTGTTTGCCCTACCTTACCACCTATTTGCCAACCTGAAGACAAATTGTAAATAATTGAATAAAAATACTATTAAAAAAAACTGAGTATTATTTCATGACTTTCATATAAAGCTAGGTATTGTATTACCTACCAACCTATCTATAAAGAAATTTAAAAGAAATTTATTTTGCCTTAATATGATTAAGTTTACATAGTATGAAAAGAGAAATAAAGGTTTTTTTTTCTTCTTGATGTAAATTCCACCCCGTTTCATGTAGTGGTGGTAACTAAGTTAAGCCCAGACACGAAGGTAGGTAGCTGGTGCAGCAGTTATGAAATACCACACCAGTCTTTCTTACCTTGCCAGCCTGCACAAATGCTTTTTCACGCCTTTTTCTAAAGACCTCGGATCGTAGGAACGGTGGCAAGTGTGCTTGGTTAAAGAATTCCTCTTGCGAATAAGTAGTACGACAAAGAAATCGAAGCGAGGAGAAGGGACCTCCAGTCGCTCCAGCAACCACTTTCTCTACTGTTTGGAAAATGCAGCAGTGGTTTTTTTTACAGAATAGTTTTCATATTTCATGCAGCAGTACAGTCTAGCTTAGGTTTTTTGAGAATACTAGCATACTAGATTATCTAAGTAGGTAGTACAAGACGTTGCTTATCATGCTGCTGCCACTGATAAGGACAATAAGGCATGCAGCACCGCATTCCTTCCCTCTTCCGAGGAATAAATGAAACTTGGTAGTCTTATCATACTAGAAATTGTTTTTTTTTGTATAGAGTTGCCAGGGTTTTCCGTTGCAGCATCACCATTTCGTGTACCCACCGGTGTACTCAATATTATAAAGAGGTAAATTTTGTGAGGTTGTTAGGGAGTCCTTAATTGGATCTACTGAACCGATATTGACCGAAATTTCTTTTGCCAATAGAAAACCTGGTTATTTGTAAGCAATAAAATAGAATACTATGTACCTACAATATTCCTACTTGAGTCTGAATAAATAAATCAAAGGAATAAATAATAAATATTTTAATAGAATTATTATGATATTTAATTTTCAATAAAAAGACTCCACGACATTGTATTTAGCTTGGCTAATGTGTGTGTAGGTAATCGAAAACAAAAGTTTCAAAGCAGACCTTCATTAGAAATTCGCCGGTTGTTGACTAAAACAGTGGCCGTGAACGGGTCGTTGAACTCCGCAATAAATAGGTATGCGAATTTGACCTTCTGCTCTATCATCTGGTGATGATTCGAATTGGGACAAACGTCTGTCTTCCACTTATGAGAGTCTCGTAGGTACTTACTATGTCCTAAATAATTTGTTATTTTATAGGTTCCTTAACTGATGAGATACCTACCTAGACATACATTATACCATTATACCCATTGAAGTAGTAACCGCTAGTTGCTAGCACAAAACAAAATTTACTATACTCCTTTTCGGCATTTATGTAATACTATATGTACTACAAATAATAGGTACATATTAGACCAGGGCCTATAATATTTCTGAGCAAAAAAAATCGGAACAAGAGCAGAAAGACATAACCTAAAATAACTGCGATATATCAAAATAATCGTCTTTTTGGATTTTTATTATTCTCTCATACGAAATTCAGTGAAAACATACCATCTTATGTCCTAAACACGCTCTAATTATTTCGATTCAAAATATTTCATTTTTCCTCAAAATTGCTAGCGTATATAAAAAAGTAACCTTATTTTCAATCGATCTCTCTGAAAACTCTCATCAAATGATTGATTTATAAATAAGTTTGGTGCTCTTTTTGTTCTCTGGAATTACAGAAAATCCTTTTTCTTCTTCTGGATGGATCTGGCTTATATTGTCCATCACTTTCAATTATTAGTATCTGCTCTATCTCTTATTTTTTGAAGTGGAAGCTAAAAACTAACTTCGAAACCAGTTAGATAATATGCACGGAAAGGCACGGTTGGTACTTAGTCGTTGCCTCACCAAACAAAGACACAGCACTCAAATAGGCTAGTTGACCCTTTTTGGAAAAAGGTTTTAAATGGTTAATAAATGTTCTGTTAGACCGAAAAAAAATGTATTGAATTTTTTTGAGACCTGGAAAGCTACAAATCTTTAATTTTAAAATAGACTTTTCTTGGACATACAAAAACCCTGTCGGCCATTTTAGTCTATAGATTGTCTATGCTTTGACGTCAACTGCAGTAAACAAAAACTCGTAAGCACGTAGAAAATAACTTATCTGAGTTTATAATAAAAAAAACAATATTTGTAATAAATACCACGAAAAATTAAGTAATTATCATTATTGTATTGTACGAGAATATAAAAACACATCCTTGAAGACTCCAGGAAAGAAATTAACCTACGCAACTTTATTACACTTATTCATATGTTGTATTAGTTTTATGTTTATTACTACATTGTAATACTAAATTCACTGTACTTACATAGATGCCTTGTCGTTTCTCTGCTACGCAGAGCAGAAATCAGGGTTTGGTGCAAAAAAATTCACCAACCATCAATGCGTCAATTCTTGGCAAATTTGTACTTTCTGTTTTCACAAAGCCGGCATCCATAATTAGTTTTGTCAAAAAACGTAAACGGAAACTTTGCTAAAGTTAAAAGTGTTTTAAGATAAATTTAGCCAGACGAAAGAATCCACCCACAATAACACGCGAATGACATTTAGTTGTTTACTAAAAGAGACGTCACAATCATGGCAGATGCGGCGAACAGCGTTTTTAGTGTTTAAAAAATATAGACTAAAAAATATTTTTTTAAATTAAATTTCTACAGCAATCTTCTGCTTTTATGAAGTGAAATCGATATATTTAGGTTCCTTAGACCAAATACTTTAAGAAATAGACATTTATTTAATACAATTTGACATGAGTCAACTAGCCTATTACGAGCATTTTCCGTTCCGCTGTATTAGTCCTATGTAGAAAAACATTTTCGAAAATAATTCTGATTTTAGCTGTATCCAAAATAACGTTAAAGCTTTATCTACAACTTATTATTAGAATGTTGTGTTTGTGTGAAATATGAAAAAAAAAACTTTTTATTTTAGCATTCGTAGTTAAATTGTAACTTGTTCAACTCCTAATCATGTCTTACCGGTCAAGCCCCTTGCCTAGCATTCATTTTCTTGTTAGAAAAGGAGTTTGGCCGATTCAACTTCATCTCTTTCACTCTTCTTACTCTCGTCCTATACACCTTTTATTTATTTTCTATTTCGTTTCCTCTCGTTTTCCTTTCGCTTCTTATTATTAGTGAACCGACCTCTCCACATTCTCTCTTTCCCAGCCATACGACCTTCCTACGCATCTCGGCGCGGCCTTAGATTCTTATGGGCCTATTCTTCTATAGAGTTCACTACATACACAAAACAACACAACATTTTATCAAGTTTTAATGATGATGATAACGGAATGTTCTTTAGTTTGACACATTTTAATACTAGAGCTGTTTACGTTAGTTTGAACAGGAATTAATTCATCAAAATTTACAAAGGTTTATCTTATTTCCCTAAAAGTATGCATTCTATATAAAGGACTATTGTCCCGAGCGCATGGAGCCGCCAATCGGTTCATTTCGTTTGCGATGATGAGAGTGGCCGATCGTGTCCGTCGGTAATGTAATGCAGTGCAAATGAGTCAATCTCCACGGGCCGGACACTGCCATTAGGAAATCGATTCGTATACTCAACTTCGACATCTACAAATCGCTTGTGATTGGAAAATAATAGACTTGCCACACTTATTAACCATATGAGTACCTCTAAAACCATCCCATTTACAGGTAGGTAATAACTACTGCAAGTAACAAACAGCAAAATTATTTATTATTATACTTGTATTTGTAGGAATACTAGGTATTATGAGTATGATATTATGACGGCAAATAAAGAAACAGATAAGGTAAAAAGATGACCTTGTAGAGAAAATAGCCGAATACGTAGTTGTATCATGACCTAATTATCATTAAAAGGTCTGTTACCTATAATTTTATAAATTGCTCGTCTCAGACGTTATGTTGCTATCCATTAGTAACTGTCTTAGACATCTTTCGTGTAATCTCATAGAGATGAAAAGGGATTGTAATGATATAAGGTCGTAAAGTATCTACTTATTCACTTGATTTTTTATGGTAGGGACTCAATTTTGTAATGAAGAAGCGATTAATACGTAGAAACAGCACAGAAAGTTAGAAAAGGACATAATACTTAAGGATTATACCTTTGACAAACAACGACATGGCCTAATTAATTAGGGTATTAGAAAACTCTTTAAGCTTGGGTAACAAATGTACAATAATTTTATCGGAAGAACTTTTTATTTTAGATTACACACTAAGGCCACGATGTTTGAAACATAGTTAAAATATTAAGGATAAAAAAAAGTCAAATTTTACTATGTTTCAAACTACGTGGCCTTATTGTGTAATCTAAAATAAAAAGATTTAATCATAACGTATATACTTTCTAGCACATTATTGGAGTTAATGGGATTCCATTCCACAACTCGAATGAAATGACGCGGAATGAAAATCTCCTACCTGCGCACTTAGTTTTCCAATCTAAACAATAGGAATTCAACGGGTGCGCGGCCCACGGGACACTGATCTATCTCTATGTAAATTATGCGGCAAATAACACCGACTTGCGTTCATCAGGCGAGGCACGTGGGGCGCCAACCGAGGCGACCGACACAATTCCATAAGTGTTACAACCTCATGCTTCTCTCACATCTGCGCGACGAAGATTCGAGTGGCTTTGGTACTAAATGCGCTAAAATTAACATTCGAAATAGTTATTTATTATACAAGAGTGGAAAGTTCCTTTTTAACCGCGTGCTCGATTTGGATGACCGAGCAAGCGAAGGATTCTAAAGTTGAATCACGAGCGCAGCGAGTGATTCTAAATTAGAATCCTGAGCGTCAGCGAGGGAAACAAACGAGCACAAGGTGAAAAATCTTTCCACTCGAGTGCAATACGTAACTTTTCATCCCACCTCAGCGAGGAAATGACAAAATGAAAAAGAAAACAATTTATAATGACAAAATATTTAAGCAATAAAACGTGAAAAACTAGAATGGCGCGAAGCACGCAAATAAAACAAAGAAACCAAGAAGGTTCCAAATTTAAATTTTTTCACAATTTAAAAAGTTCTAATCATAAATTTGGCACCATAGAGGTTACATTAAATAGGTTTAATGACGTTTTGAATTTACAATTATATTGAGTACTCATTATATGTGATGTTCTAAATTCAAATCTACTTTGCCGCTCAAGCGAATAAAATAGAATTTTCCAGCCAGATTTCGAAGCGCAAAATTACACTTTCCGAGGTGGTGGGATGAAAATTAAATTGCTTTTGCCGTAATGAATTAGCAGGCTGCGTAGATACGCATATAGATATAGACGCTAGACGATAGCTTGATCGGCAATATTTGGACACGCTAAAAGAGGTTGTACAAAACGATAAAATTAGTATGTGCAGCTGAAAGAGTGTACCTATTTAATTCAAAGTTCAAACGCTAGTTTTAGCGTATTTTAATACCAAAGCCAGCCAAAGGTTCGTCGCGCAGTTGTGGGAGAAGCATCATACATAGATCGAGATAGTAACTCTAGTGTTTAGCTATAGTTCACGCGCAAAACAGGCCAAACGCTATTTTATTGCTGCGCGTCACCGTTCTTCATAAGTAGTGCAAATTTCATTTTTAAAATGTCAAATTGTGCCATAATAAGCTGTGAAAACGTTTTTATGCCTCTCCATCACTTGTGAGTAACTATTTAAATTATAACATATATAATTTGTTTAATGCGTCCTCCACTTAAAATAGGCTGTGGTTACAACCAATGAGGCCACGAATAAATTATGTCTTACACATGAAAACCATTCTTATTTTATTTTCCCATCCTTCTAATTTAGACTTACCTAATTAGATAATTCATCTTTATTCGAATGAAGGACCCCGAAATTGCTTCCAGACAAAACCCGTGTATTACACTAAAATAGCATGTTTCCAATCCAGAATTTTATACTTTTTATTTAATTACTCGTTGGTTAACTAAGAAATATTTGCTAAGTGATAAGATATAATGTATAGAGACAGTACAAATGGAATGGGCCAATTGGACTCAGAGGCCGCGTAGAGATACAGCCAGGGAGGTCGCATGGGTGGGGAAGGAGAGAAAGTGTAGAGGACTGATCAGGAACAGTTACAGTGAGAGAAGAAAAGAAGAAATTAAAAGAGGACGCGATATAGGAAATGAATGAATGATAGATAGAGTGAAAAGGATAAAGCCAGTCAAACACCTTTTACTAACGAGAGAATTAATGCTCGTTCAAGAGATCTGGCCCGTTAGTAGTAAACATTACATAAGTAGCTCTTAACTTTTTAAATTATGCGGCGCGGATACTTTTTATGAAGTCTTAAACGTAGTTATCAAATGTACAACAAAGGAATACTCACCGGAATCGTGATGAAGTTATACAGTCGCGTTTGCTGCCGTATTGGTGATGTGTGATGTCGCAGAGCATAAAGACATCGGACATCTTGAATGCTATTTCACCTTGAGTTGCTTTGTAAATTTTCATTTTGAAATCGCTGAGCTTATTTTACACAAAAAGTTGATTTGTTTAAAGTTGTGTACCTTTACTATGGTTTTGTAAGTCTCTATTTGAAATGAAGTGTAAAAAAGAAACTAGGTTATTACTGAAAATAATAAAAGTCTTGTGGATATTTCTTTTATTAACCAGGACATAAAATGGTTTTAGTGATTTAGCTACAGTATAAAAAGTTTGTTTATAAATTACGTTGTACTTTGGGTGCCAGTAGAGTCTAATGTTTTTTGGTGACATTTCACATGGATATTCCAGTTTGCTATTTGTCATTTTGAAAGCAGGTTTGTCATATTGTCCATGAAAGGAAAAGGAGAGACTGTTATCAAATTTATAAATAGCAAACACGAATAGCCACGTGAAATACCGGTATCCCATTAAATTATTTGTCAAATTGTCGTTTCTCAAGCAACATGCCCTTTTTTTTCCCTGGACGACAGGATCAACATCAGTCATTCATACCTAGTCTTAGTAGGTACGTTTACAAATAATTTTGTAAATGTTACATTTCATTCTTTTTAATATACAAAGTTACTTTACATAAATTATTTTTGTAAATTTGCTAAACACTTTTAAATAATAAGAAAAGTTTAGGACTTTCGACTTATAATTATGATATTATGATTTCTAATCGTGATAAGGTGTTGATGGTAAATCATATTTTTGCATTTAGGAACCTTTGGGTCAGTAAAGTTCGTGAGTAGTATGACGTTGTCGTTTTTGGTGTAGGTGTTTATGGTAATATATTCGCATAGCAAAATGTCCCTTCGCAAAGCACGGTGAATCCTGCAAATATAAATAAATAAGAATTAGAAATAACACAAAAAAAACAAAATACGTAATAACAACATTAGTAACAAAAAAAAACGGGCTAAAGAAATGCGAAAAGAGATAAGATTTAGGATTGATTTTCCTGGTAATTTGCATAGTATATCCATTTTACGAATGGGTACCTACCACATGAATATCCTTTATTCATTTCCAAATCTTAAGCTGACTATATCAGTTTATTTGAACCGTTTCTCCAATAGGACACATTTCAAATTCAACTCGTCAGAGCTAAGAGAATATGCAAGTTCGATGTTTTAGTTGAATGGACATTGTCTAAATAGCCTACGGCACAACGCGATTATTCAAAACAGGCGCAGTAACTCGAATTAGTAACGTATGCAGATGTATCTACCCCGTGCTAAGCTTTAGATTAGTTACGGTTTGTTTACAATCTACGTGGTCGAGTCACCTGATTGATAAAATTAGACCAATCCCATTTCATTTATTTA
Organism: Chilo suppressalis; assembly: GCA_902850365.2. Lineage (NCBI taxonomy): Eukaryota > Metazoa > Arthropoda > Insecta > Lepidoptera > Crambidae > Chilo > Chilo suppressalis. The sequence continues at coordinate 11,103,074 of OU963906.1, read as the reverse complement.
ATTTCCGATACAATTAAGAGTTTTCTTTTGTGCATTATGTTATATATTATAATGTACATTTAACAATAAGAACCTACTTATATTATACATATATTTTTTCAATAACGACCTTAATTTTGGTATAAACTAGTTTCCATAGTTTTCAATGAAATTTAATCAGTTACATACCAGTTTATTGGATGAGAAGGAAAAACAATATGAAGGGAGATTATAGTGATTCTTAAAACTCATTTTTACGTTAGATGGACGCATAATGAGTTAATAATATAATTTATTGACGGTCTACCTATCGATGTGGTCTTATTATTAGTAAAACTTGTTAGCCATTGCATTAGTAGAATAGGAAAAATGACGGGGTAAAGCCAACAAATTTATAGTTAGTCCGTCAGATTATCAAAACATAATGGACATTTATTTTTTCTTTTGTCAATCAAAAAAAAAATCACAAAGATGTTGATGATGTGAAAGTTTGTAAGTGGGGTCTCGTGGCGTCACTTCTTAGTATTTTTTTAGGAAAACACATATATAAAGAATATGTGAAAAAATGTGTCCAATACTCTTTGATAATCTACCTGAGAGATGAAGAAAAAAAGTTATTTGCAGTTTCAGGTGAGTAGAACCACGTGATACCGGGACACGTGAAAGCCGATTTATCTTTTTTATTAGCAAGAGAAGGTCATTGTCAGCAACAAATGATTAATCAATATAGCATAGTGCAATTTCCGTAATATTTGCTTAAAACGCTTCATTACGTCCTAGGCTAACACATGGATTAACCTCTCGTTGCATTAATCTATAAAGCCTAAGCTAAACGGCGAATATAATGTTACTTTATTAGCAACTTTAGTATAAAGTGATAAATACGATTTTTCAAATGCAAGTGTTACCAATGTGTTTAGGTCGACTGTACGTGCAAAGTAGGCCTGTAAACATAATTTTCAAGCAAGGGTGGCAGCCGCTGTGCCATCCCCATCTCACAGAATGGATATTGTTTATTGACGTGTAAGTACTCTTTTGTACTGATGATTGGCTCTTCAAGCCTATTAAAAGATTAGTAGAGCATGAATTACTTTTATTTTTATAGTAGTTTTTTACCGTGTGCATTGATCTAATTAGCGTTTCATCAAAATATTGAATGTTTTTTTTTTATATGTAAGGTGGTTTATAATATATTAATTGTAAAATCAATGTTAAATGAAACATAAATTGTAAAAAAATAACAGTGAAAAATAAAAGAACTCATGTTATTGAAATTCGCAAAGTAGCCCCAGTAATAAACGAAAGTAGCCACATCAACTCACCTTTAGTAGTTAAATTCATCCGTGCCTCTTCACCGCTTGCACCCAATCAGCACCGATTTATGCTGGCTGCGGGCTTATTAATTTTGGTATGCCGGCTAATTACCCTGCGAATTTGCGAAGTACTCACTCAAGTGTCAAGAGTTATACTTGTGTGTGCGTTTGTAGAGTTCAACGTAACCTAGACAGTGGATTCAAGTGCCACTCGATTCGATTGAGCCACCTCTTCGTTACATCGAATACTAGGAGAGCATAAAGCTCGAGTAGGGCCCCACGCTACTCATACATACATAGAACGAGTATGCCGTGTGAACAGGTTGGGCTGTGTCGGTGTAAGTTTGTTAGTGTGAATCTCCCTTCAGTGACGTAACATCCGCGCTCAAGTTAGCGTTTGTTTGCCATGTTTCCGCATAGTTTGAATGAAAAGTAGTTTGTGCGCTTCTCAACCGTTTTGTAAAGCTAACAAAATGTAGGTGATGATAGTATTGCAAGTGTATGTAAATTGTTGTACTGTTGCTCTCCGTACGTTTGTTCTATGTAGGTGGCCGGTCGTTATCTGAAAAGAGGAAAAATATCATATTAAAATTATTTTTTCACGTTTTATAGAGTTATTTCGTTTGGTTCAAAATTGTCAATAACTTGTTTCGAGCATATTTAAGAAGACTTAAGTTGTTCTTATTAAAATTGCTTAATTTAAAATGTACAGTTGGACCGAAGTAATACATCTATAATATAAAAATGAATCGCTGAATGTGTTGCTAAACGCAAATCTGGAGAACAGCTGAACCGATTTCGATAATTCTTTTTTTAGAATATTCCTTGAACTACTAGGATGGTTCTTACGCAGAGATAAATAATAATTTAATAATTGCCTGAAAAAGTTCAAAAGCAACACTTTTCTATACTCCCATACAAACGATTCGTAATAGGTAATACTTAAAAGTCAATTTGAACTTTCCATAAATTACCACTTACTTACTTACCATAAATTTCAAATATTAGTGAAGAGGTTGCGGGAAGGCAAAACAATTGAGTGACGTGATGTCAATAGAAGTTTAGAAAAGGCAAATATACCATTTTCAGTTTTTTTTAATCATATGAAGAGTCATTTTAGTCTACGCTACAGCTCTACACTGAAGCGAAGCGAGGACGGGCCACTAGTAATAAAGTAAAAGTATGTAGTTTATACGCAAACCATTTTACAATACAAAATAGTTTACGTCAATAATTTAGACTAATAAAAACATAATATGGTTGAACCTTCATTTTAATCAGGACATTGCTTGTACTGGGATGGGAGGGTCTTCCGTAGTATGGTTACATAAAGGTCACTTGATTAAATGTTTCGGGTTGACTTTCTTTCCTTAATATTAATAATAAATAATAATAGAAACGTTTATTTGGCACAAATTACAAAAATAACTTATTGTGTTACATATAGGTGATTGTATACCAAACAGGCCACTGCTCAGTATATGTCGAGGCAAGATGTGCCACGACTCTGATTTTCAGCAGCAGCCTACTTAAATTAAATGACATTTAAGGTCATCGGTAATAATTTTTATTAAATGACATTTAAGGTTACAACTTTTGCACATCCAATAAATATTTCCTGTATTTAACTTCCTTCCTTTCTATTGTAGATGTTTTTTTAACCGACTTCAAAAAAGAGTATCAAAAAGGAGTATATTGTTGTTCGTGCCTTTCTCCGAAGTAAGTGAATCAATTTTGATAAATCTTTTTTTGTTATAAAGAATTTCTTAGCGAGATGGTCCTATATTAATTTGGTGAAGATTTGATGAGTACTTTTGGAGATACACGGAACTCCTCATAAAAAAACTGTACACGTGTTTGGTTATTTTACGAAATATAAAAGAGAGATTGCAGCCCAGGCACCTATACTTAGTAAGTTCATGTTTTGTAAAAAGTGAAAATTAAAATACAACTTTATAAAAACAAAACCATTAAAAAATCAAGAGTAATAAATACATTTTCTTTAGTCAAATTTAATGTTTGGAGTCTGTGCCATGCTTGTCTGATATATATGAGTTCCATTTTACTACTTGGGTTACAATAGCACCGACACCAAATCCAATTTTTTCTTAAGAAAATGTATAATTTTTAAAGTTTTAGTGTTTTTTTTATAAAGTTGGTTTTTATTTTTCTCAAACTGGTTCTTACAGCTTTTGTTTGCTATGCTTTTACAACTTTTTTAAAGAACCTTCTTATAACGATTTCTGTCAATTTCCTTTCCCTTAACGTTCTTTAAAGGTCATTAATTAATTTAAAAAAAATATATATTATAGCAAAGAATATTAATTTTAGAAACTGAATTCTACTAACCGAAGTCAAACAAACTGTTTGACTTCGCTTAGTAGTGTAAGCGAGGTTACATTTTTAGAAGTTTAGCGAGGAAGAATTGGTTGGACTGAAGTACCTTACATAATTCAGAAGTTAGAAACTACTCCACGTTCATAAAATTATTGAAATTTTCATATCACATGTAATGTAATACTATCTAATATTTTAGATCTATTCAATAGAACAGCCAATTCAAAGTCTAACCTAAAAGCTAAATACAGCTTCCATTAACAACATCGCTTCTTAGTTTCTTTGTTGTGAAGTGTCACCTCTACAACGTACGCTACACAATATTGACTAAGCTTATCACGTGTGGGACAATAAACCTCTTTGGATATTGTTTTTTCTTTTGTATCAGCAAGGTAATTTGTGGACGTGTGGGTTTAATTGATAAGTATCAAATATCGAAGATGTACCTAGATTGTTACTTATAAATTATATTATTAATTCAAAGAAACAAATTTTTGGGGGAATTATTAAATTTTGTAATTAACAATGTTTAGTTAAATTATTATTTTGAAATTGAATGGAATACGATGGGCTAAAGAAATAAGCCTATGGATTATTTAGCCCATCGTATTCCATTCAATTTCAAGACTACATTAATAAACTCCTTATAGTGCTCCCACACATAACTGCGAATTCGCATCGCATCGCCAATATCAGCGAGCTCGCACGAATGCTTCCGATCAGTAATGCTATTCTGTGAAGACACACAAATTTTTCACGCGGGGATCCATAGCGATTCCAATATAGATTCGCGCGTGAAAATGTTGTGAGCCTTTACAGAATAGCATTGCTGATTCGCAACGCACATTTCTGAGATATCACCTCACACTTGGTGACACCATTATAGTCCGCTTGGAAACTTTTACGATAATTTTTGTACACATGGTGAACTGTAAACTCAAAAGTTCTTCAAATGAAGATATGCTCATTCTTAAATAATACAAAAAACCTTTTCTGTTCTCAAACCATAGTATTTCCGAGTAAAATAGTTTCCATCAGCGTTTACAATCGTAATAAATGGACGAACCCAAAATATTATTTTTCATCTATATCTCTTTAACAATAAAAGCAGTGCAACGATCTTTTTGCGATCCATGTCGCTATTACTAAAACATGTCCAATACGACTGAGTACCCTTGAACTGATGGTCACCCTAACAAAGCTTTGTCGCCCGAATTCGCATCGCGAGTTCCTGCGATGCGACGTTTATAATAATCATACGTGGAAAAACTATTGTATACTTTTTTATTTTGTTTTAATCTAAGTATATATATAATTGGCCTAGCATAAAATATATCAGTATCCTTTCAGCCATTATTGACAAGGGATTTTGACCAAATCCCATACATAATCTTCTTTTGCACTCGCAAACATGTCTACATAGATAGCATCAAACAAAGATAGCATCCCTATTTAAAAACAAAGATTTTAGCTTGAAATTTGAAAATAGTCCTAACTATTCCCCAACTTTAGACGATTAGAAACTTTTGATTAATGTTTAAATTTAAAAAATGTTTACACCAATTTTTCCCAAACAATTGTAGGTATACCTAATAGGGAGCGGAAAATTCGATTTGTCAACGCAATCAGCACAGACAGACAAAGCTTTATTATCGATTTAACGATGTTGAGATGACCGCTGCACAATTTTAGTAATGCTTCACACGTTCATGTACTGTTACAAAGTACTAACTATAACAACGCAAAGTGCGACATAATCCGTAAAATTTTAGTGTAATCATAGAGACTTAGGTAAAATGGATTATCATAAAGTATATCTTTCTTTTTATTTTATTAATTTGTTCGATGATACACGGTAGCAATCCCCTTGAAATGAAATAAATTACTATTACATTAAGTTTGATTATACATATATATTCATATTTTTTAAATTTGCGTTTTCTAACGCCTTTGGTCAATGTTAACACCACAAAATTTTTCATGCTAATTCTGCAACATAATTATACATTGTAATATTACCTTGAATGTTGGTCAACAAGATACAATACATAAATCTTATAGATCAATATTAACTACGCAAGGATGGCAATTATTGCTAAATCTGGTAACCCTAACTCTCGTCCCTGCCCGATTTAATACTATCGACAAGATTTGCATGTCACAGGACACAGGGGCCCGCGGCAAATGCCATTGTGTTACGTAAAGAAGATTGTATTGTATGCAAATATGCTCGGATTAATTAATTTTCAAGGCATTTACATAAGCAACGCAATAATTATATTGCTAGATGTGATTTTGAAACGTGATTTGATCAAAACACAGTATATTGAGTGAAGTTAGAAATTAGCAAGAGTATTGTGCACTGAATAGTTCCAATTGGAACTTTAAAATCAACGTTGGAAAACACTGGCAACGTTGACAAGAAGACCGACACAGTGATACGATGCTGAGAGAAGTGGCAAGGTTTTTACTTCTCAGCGATAGAACAAAGTGTCCAAACTTTCCTTCGAGACTCTTGAGCTCATGAAGGAAAGGCGAAAGATGCCATCTAAAGAGTCGTCTTCGTCAGATAAGTTGACCATAAACCTAAAATCAGGAAACTGATGCGACACGACTTCCGTTGCTCCAATATCCGTGCCATCGAAGTTGCAATCCAGCAAAACAGTCATCTACTCAACGCGGACGGTGAAACTAACGGGGCCAAGCAGCGATGACCATAGAGCTTGCCTTGGAATGGAGACCGCTTTACCGATAAGCGTGGTGTAAGACGCCCCCCAGCTAGATGGATTGACGATTTGAAGATTTTTGGGCGGCTGAGTCAGATTAGATGCGGGAGACGGAGAACCGGGTGTAGTGGCGCAAATTGGTAGAGCTATGTCCAGCAGTGGACTGCGATAGGCTGAGTTAATGTGAATGATTGATTGTGCACTTAGTGTTAATTTTGTACTTAAATAGGATATCTAACTAAATCTTTAAAGTCTTTATTTCTCGATAAGTTTTAAATGTGAATTTAATTTATTACCTAAACATATGTTTTTATGGTTAGCAATATAAAAAATTACCGCTTCTACATTATTGAACAAGAGTTATCGGCCGGTTTAATTCTTGATCATCATCTCAGCCATTTCTTATCCAACTCTGGACATAGGCCTCCTCCAGTTCCCTCCCTGTTCTTCGGGGTTATGCTTTAAGCATCCAGTTTTGACCCAAATATCTTCTGATATCATCTTTTCATCTGTGAGGTGAGCGTCCATAAGATCTGCTTTTATTACGGAGCCTGCACTCCAACAAACGCCTGTTCCACCTTTCTGTGTCCATCTGAGCTATGTGTCCTGCCTATGTCCAAATTTTAATTATCTAAGTAATGTTACAAGCCTATATAAAATTTTAAATGGATAAATTTTATCTCTCGCAACAAAAGAAGTACTTGCTTAATAGATGTGGAACCAACCTTAAATAAAAGAGAAAATTATATCTATAAAAAGAAACTTTAATTTAATTTTCTAAATGGCGGGGTGCTATGTAAGAATGTTAGCATTGTGCTGCCTATGCATCGTTAACCATTAATCAAGTGATACCTTCAAATTCGATGTGAATTTCGTTGAGCCTTTGTGTTGGATGGCTCCATAATTGACCATTTAGCTTGTACAGTTACTGGTAACCGGTCTGTATCCTTCAGGGGTACAAGGTACGTTTGGACGAATCTATCTGTATACATATATTCACGTATTTGCATAACAAAGAAACATATGTATGTGTTGACATTTACGCTCTGTTTGTGACAACGGATTTAGCTCTGACAACAAACCAACCGAATATAATTTTTAGTTTTTTTTAAGTATTCTATTACTACAAAAAACATATTTTTATTTTATTAAAATTACTACGTTTAAATAGCCATCTATAATGGCTGGTAAGCTAAATCAAAAACTGGAAGTATTTTTCGTTGAAAAATAATCCAAAAAGTAAATCGTGGGTGTCTTGCCAAATCTCAAGTCAACGTAACTTCATGTAACAAAACGGAAGTGTAAACATGGGAGGAATAAGTACAAAGAAAAGAACAAAGTTTTGCCAGCTTGTGTGTTTCCAATATTTATACCTACGTATGTAGTAACTATAAATCTTACTGAAGAAGTGTATTAGTATATTTCTTCAGTAAGAAGGACACTTATCCATAATTAAATATCGATTGATTTTAATTGAGCTACAAACAATCATATAAAATTCTTATATTAATGTGTTGCCCGTTGCTTACTTATTTTAAGTAAGCAATATAGTATAGATAGATTGCGTTATGTAAGTAAGTAGTATGTATATGAAATATGTATTTCAATAACTCACTAAAAACGTGAAGTATTCAGTGTTTGATCAAAGTTTAGTTAAATTCTATTATAAACTTTAGAGAATCGAATGACTTTCATACGAATTGCAATAAGATCGCACATGTAGTGTAGTCAATTAAAGCTGTGCGCTCATATTGTAGGCAGGTAACGTAAAATTGTTATGTTCGCCACGTGACAATGCAATAATAGGGAAAGCCACACTTGCATCGCACCCCGCGTACGAGTTCCGATTCATTACACTTTACACGTTGTTCGTCTGTTTTTTTTATTTATGAAGCGACGCTGTTGCACACAAAATAGTAGCGTGGGACGTGCTTCAGACTGATTACGGTTTTAATTCAATGTATTTTCATATAATATGAATGTTTATGTATGGATATTTACAGTCCCAATATGGTATTGATTCCCATATCATATTCCCAAATTACTAGATAATATCTGAAGTACCTAGCTGAAATAAATAATAATAAATTTAAAAATTTGGTATTTTTAAACAAGTTAATTTTCTTTTACTAAAACTTTTTGTTTGCTTTCGGTTGAAGTTGTTTACTACACTGTCCAGTTAATGAAGTTCAACTTTTCTTCATTTGACGTTTACCATTAGGAATATAAAATAAAAGCTTGTAATATAAAATACTTAATTTAAACATCAAACAGCACTGAAAGCAATATACAAACAAATTTGTATATAATAACACTCCGGCATTTTGGCTAGTAAATCATTAACTACAACATTTTTACGACAGTCAACCATTCAATGTGTCGATCACCCAATTTCAATGGTGTGTTCGTATTGTAACAATAGAACAAATTGACTGCCGACATACAGTCCGATGAAACAATAGCCACAATCATGAATCTAGTTTGTCCCGCAGCGCACCAAACAAAATACATTTATTCAAATTAAGATCGGCTTAGGAATTTAGAGTGCATCTATCGGTTATTTTGGCGATTGCACCTGTTTGAATATGACAGATTTAAATTTTGTTGTTGTAAGATTCTCTCACTTCTATTTCTCTGGGTCACACCATAACTTGAGAACGAATTTACGGATGATATCGATCTTTTTTAAAGTTCTCTAATATTTAATTTTATATATGTCGGCGGATGGCGTCTCACTCGCTCCTACGAAACGCAAAACCGACAACAAATGTCATCAGTCATTGTACCATTGCTTTGTGAAACGTCAAGTAATGACAGTGACAGCTGTCATTACTTGGGAGTGATCTATGCTAAGGGTAGTATTTAAGGGGGTAACGCGTCATTGGAAGGGGCATTCGGCATTCGGCATTCAGACGTGAGCCGCGATAGTGAACGGACGTTAGCACAGAACTCTCCGCGCTTCACAAAGCAATCCATTTGTATCCATGTAATCTTATCATATTTTGTAAAGTGATTTAAAGATTTAAATTAAACATTAGCTATGTTATTAGACTACAGTTTCATTTTCGGAAAATAACATTGAATAACCAAGATGGCGGATCAAGATGAACCACGTGGCCAACCGCCTATCCCGCTCGCCCATCCGACATATATTTTATTCATTTTCTTCAAAATAAAGTTTATACGGCGAAATGTCGTAATGTCCAATGAATTGATGTTAAAACAGTCAGTAACAGGCATTGGACAATTGTCAAAAACTCGAATTCATGTAAAGCGAAATTAAGATGGCACGTTACAGAATCGACGTTCGTCTCGAGCATAGGTTTCGAAATATTAAGTTTTTTTTAAGAAGAACTAACAGAGAGAAAATTTTTACATACTTTTTCCCTCTCTCTGGTCTTCCTCGACACATATTTCTGCGGTACATTTACGACGCAATAATGTAGCCAAGATTACAAAAAACAAAAAATGTCACTAAGGTACAATCGCTGCGAAATTTAACTGTACAAACATTCGAACAGAATTTAACACCAAATCTACAAAAAACCTTACAGTCCGGGTTGAATAGTAGTTTCTATACCAAAACTATGCCACTACATTTAATATTATGACTAAAATCGTTTAATAAGAGCAATGGTAATAATCAAACTATGACGTATATGTTTAAACAAATTATAGACTGCATATTATGTAGGTATTGAACATATTAACTGGGATTAAAAAAATATTGTTTTAACAAAAGTTCACACAAGAAGAGTTTCGTACTTAACATTGTTTAAGTTGTAACCCTTGATAGATAGGGATAAAAATACATTTATTTGTATCCCTCACAAGGAAAGTGATTTTCCAATGTTTTTTTTGTTTTAATTTTATTATTATGGTAACAATAAAAATACGCATTTTGTGAAAATTCGACTGTCTCCTTATGACGATTCATAGGATATAGCACGTTGACAGACGGATGAACAGCGAGGTTTAATAAAGATTCCATTGTCACAAATGGTTTCATATACCTATTAAAACGATACCACGTCAGGATGTTGTACCTATGATGTGTGTGACAAAGTATTTCGAATTTTACCAATAAGTATTGGTAGAGTGTAGATAGAATAAACGATATTTAGTTTAACTGTTAGCTTACCTACTTGATCATAATAATAAAGTGCTCTTGCAAGTGAGTTTGGTTTGAGAAAATAGTTCAGTAACAAAAATGTAAACAACTTGGAGCTTAAATAGTTTGACCATTGAAATATCAGTGTTACCAGAAAGCCATTTCGCCTTCCCCCCAAAACTTTCGTAAAAATAAATCTTTCATGAAATTGATTAGTGTCGTTTCAAGATTATTTTAAAATTCTGCGTATTTTAAGAAAATTTATTAGACAATAATAACTTTACGGTAAAGCTTAAAACAGGTTTATGTAATTATATAATTTCACTTAGTAGAATTTTTAATCTTAGGGATTTTCAGATTAGGATATATAAATATAGACTGTAAGAGCTTTGAGGTTTAAACTGGAATTAGTTATTTAATATTTTGTTTGTAAAATTAAACTTAAAATGTAATTTAAATGATGTTTACTCTAAAAAGTTCTCTTTTTAGCGTTAATGAGTAACAAACATAGAAACTGTTACATTTTTAAATATTTGAATATACACATGGGCACTATTGAATATTGCTTAAAATCAATTCTCTAGTGGCATATATTCATATCGAGCGTTGTAAAATGTAAGCCAGCATGGTATTCTGGCAACATTTCAAGAAATCAGCGGGGTTTCAAAGCTTCAATTGGCAGGAGTCTACGACAATCAGAAAATTACATTGTCTTTTCAAAAAAGATCTACTACAACCGAATTTCATCATTATATAATCGACTTCGTCGTATTTTTGTCTTTATTATATTCCTAACTAGGTACTTACAATCATTATTAGTTTTATATGAAACACGGAAAATTATCCCAGCCCATCTAATTTTATGTTTAAGTGGACTCTTGTCAAGGAGTTATGTATACGTTACAAAACGATACTTAAAAAATAAGTTGATAATTGGTAAGTGCATCCGCCTGGATTACGCAGGGTGTATGTTCAAATCCCGTCTTTTCAAATTGTTCTGCGTGGATTTTTTTCTAGTAAAATTTCCTTTAGATTCAACTATGTTGATAGTTCTATAAAGCAAAATTTCAGTGTGCTTAATTAATGTTAAGCTTATAATTAACTAGATCACAATGTCATTATCAGTGCGAATTAATTTAATTAATAATGAATATTTGTCATAAAAGTTAAAATATTGAAGGTCATATAATTTTTTTATGTTTTTTTCAACAGAATAGAGTCCTGTTTAAAAGAACTTAAATGCACTGAATTCCGAATTAAGTCGTAAATTACATAGTTGACCGTTTTATTATCATGACCAAAGAAAAGATAATTACGAATTTGAAATCAGAACTAAGTAATATAATCTAACGAAATAGTTTACGTAAGAAATAATTCTGTAATTTTAACTAAATCTTTTCAATATGTTTTTCCACTTACACAAATACCTAATAAAATATGCATGATTCGACTGAACGCTTAGTATGCGTACAATGTTGCTTTGAGCGTTGAGCGCCGGCGGTACGAGTTACGCAGATTTTAAATAATGTGGACAATTATATATTATACTATTTTTTTAATATGTGTGAAATGAAAAAGTATGTGTGATAAATGTGCTGAGGGCCTATATATTCAAGTTAAAGTTAGTCTCCTGTGGTGCGAGCCGACTACGAACTGTAGTAGTCCGTAGCAGGTTTACGTAGCTAGTGTAACAACTACGGTTAGGCGTCTTCCTTACCGGCTCAAAGCTGTCTGTTTTTGTTTCTGCACTGAATCTGTACAGATACTTTACCGAGAACCAGTCCTTGACCGGCTCGGTTTTAGTGTGGTATCGTTTCGTTTCATTTGCTTCGGTTTTATTAGCAGGAGCGATGGGACGGGTGAGTCGAATGGTTCGGTAGCATTCGGAAACACTCAGTACAGAGAGCTGTCAATCTGTCCGGTGAATAATCTATATCGTAACGACTCTGTGAAGAAGCGAAGTATTTAAATACATACATGAAGTGTTATTGGGTAATAATAAATATACGATACCTCCCACGCACGGAGCACCCCCACTAGAGTCCGCATCACACAAATTTTGTTTGGAATCAAAATCGCCAAAGTCGGCGGCGTGCAGGGAGGTCAGCCCCGTTGTGATTGGACGCGTCAAGGTCAGATCATATACTCAGTCCAGCGAAGTGATGAGGGTAAGATCGATTTTAGAAAATGTCGATATTTCCTATCGATAAACAATTTAGTATAGAGGTGCGTTTGGTGCACTTTGGTGCGTTCTAATTACATGAGGCGACCAGTAACTACAAACTAAATAATATATAAGCAACACAAAAAAACACGTGACAAATATATAGATAGACAATAATATGATGTTTATGATAATTTTTAAAACTTAAAGCGCCTTACTCATCGTGTCAGTACGGATTCATTTCGTTTTGTTTGCAGGAGTGACAGCATGGGCGAGTCGAATGAATCGGTAGCATTCGGAAGCACTCGGCACAGCGAGCTAAGTATCCGCTCGGTAAAGATCTGTACGGGAAACACTTAGTGGGAAAGCTCTCACTTAATTATATGCACTCGGAAAGAATCTGTTCAGATTCGGTACAGAATCGAAAACAAAACAAACTCACACCGACCCGAAGATAAAGGCCCCTTAATTATTATTTTCTGGTACTTATGACAATAAAGAAATTTAGTAAAACCCATTTTTACAAAGATGTACTATTTATATTTAAATACATTATATTTTTGTTTATACAAAAATAAAACATAATTTTCTGTACTTATGTACAGAAAATTATAACAATTCACCTTAAATTAAGTCAAAATGGGAAGATATCAAAAAGAGACACACGGATACGCGTCTCAAAAATGAGCCTTTTAAATTAGCTGCATGCACACAGTCGCAATTTGTCAAATAATATTGCGGATATTTTTTATTTGTTTTAAAAGATAAAATAATGCCTTCGACGATTTTAGAAAGTGCACAAATAGTTCACATAAGTTCACAAATAGCACAAATAGTTCGATTTATATATTTAAGTTATTAATTTATTTTAGCTTAGCAGCATATTGACTTTTCAGCGGTCCGCGCGTGACTGTGAACCAAGAAGTACTTGAGAGGAGCTCAAGTACTTCTTGATTGGGACACATTTTGAGCGCTCATGGTGTATCTAGTCTATTTAATATCTTTAATTATATGTTTTTATCTAGGTCGAGAACTATGCGCATTTAATTTCATACAAATCTGTGTAACCGTTTTAGCGTGAAAGACTAACAAATATCCATACAAATTTTCGCGTTTTCAAATTTTAGTAGGATATGTTTGAAATCAAATAAAAACTGTTGGTTGTATACTCATGACATCTGTTATTGTATACGATGAAATAAATAGTTTTTATTTATTTTTTCCATTTCCATAGCTGACAAACTTATCGATAAACTTACGGGTTGAGACATGAGCTGCGTCTGCGTCACTAGCAATACACGTGCCGGTGTGAGACCGGGATAGCATATATGATGTAGCGCATGCGAGAAAGGGACAATGTACAAAGACATCAACGCGTTCACCAAAAAATAAATACAATTAACAGCAATTTAATATAAGAGTATTTTTGTCTTTTTGTAATGTATTTAAACTTCCCGGTGAAAAGTAATACTATATTTTTGAAGACTGGAAGTTTTACTCTACTTCCCACACAATTGAATTGCATAGTAAGGCATTTTTTACAGTTTTTTAACACGAAAATGAGAGAAGCAGTTCGACCGACGCTCGGTTACCAAATGAAATAATGTATCGCGACATCTGTGGGCGTGCCTCACGCATAGGTAAAATACTACTTAAGCTTGGCGTAAGCGCTTGCCTTGTATGCGGACTCTAGTGGGGGTGCTCCATGCTCCCACGTAATTTGTTGTATCCCCAAAAGTAAAATTTTACAGGAGAGCATTTTAAAGATTAATTTTTTGCTAAAAACTTTATTTATTATTGTTGCTCTTGAAAATTCTTGAATATGTTAAAAAATGGTTTAAATAATATGCATATTTTTTGAGATAATGTTCGTACAACGTGTTACAGCGAAGTACAGGCTGCGCCATTTATAGTATCTCATGCTTACAACATTATACTGCACAGAGACATGCATTCGGTAAAAAATCGGTACAGATTCGGTAAACAAACGAAAACAAAATGAACCCGCACCGATCCGGTGAGTAAGGCGCCTCAAACTTCGAATTTTGATTAGAACTTCGGTACCAACACGTTCAAAGATTAACGATATTATAGAAAAATTATGGAGGCATTACTGTATTACAGTTAACGTGTACGAAAACAATGAGATTGGGAGAACACAAATGTCACGATTACCACATACGAGTATGACGCGATACACTTTCTAACATGTTTTTTATTTTATCGTTCTGTTTGTGCAGTATCGGAACTTTTAGGTACATTTCTTATTAGTACACTGTCTTGGCTTGTTGCTACGGTTTTTGATAATTTGCAATGTTATGTGTAAAGCGTATTTGAAAATACTTGTACTTCTACTTGATATATTTTTTTATTTCTCTGCGTATAAAATAATCAGTGGATTATTTTTATATTGTTTAAAAATAACGTTATCAAACTGTTGACTTGAGTTGAGTTGAAAATTAGTATTAATAATAGAGACAATGATAATAGTCTCTCCTTAGTGTGATAACTAAAGAGAAGCATAAAATGCATGAGCTCCAAAATTTCCCTTGCAGATTGTAAATAACAGTGGTGGCCAACAGTTACTGCTGCTTTTACAATATCGTCTTATGCTCGTTATTAGTATGCTCTTATATCTACATAACAGTCTTGTATTATTTTGTTTACAGTTTTACAATATATAGAACATTAAATTACAACAACTTAAAAATTACCTAACGTATATTTTTTTATCCAAATTATAAATTAATTTTAGTTATTATATTATATTTTATAAGGTTTTTAGTTTTAGGTTCATTGTTCCTGTACATATTTTTTTTAATCCATAAGTTTGTATGATTTAAGTTATTATTACTAGTTTATCCAAATTACCTTAACCTACTCACGAATAATAGTACAGTCTTGTTATTTATGTTACAGCTTATGCTTAAAGGAGGACAAACGTGGGTTCAGCTTAAGCTTTTACAGTATTAAATAAACATGTGTTAAATCGATTTATACATGATCAGGGTGTCGATTATTTTAAGTTAAAGTAACAATCATGTATCAATGGCATTTCAGTAGTTTTGATTTTTGACACCATTATTGCTACACAAATACGCAACTGTCTTGCAAACAAATCCTAGACTAAAAAAAATGCGTATTGATAACAATTGCGTACAATTTTTTTATAGTTATCTATATGCATTTGTTCTTTTTTGTTTTAGTAACATTAACTGTGTCCAAATTCAAAACTATTGAAACATGATTTTTACCTTAGCAGAGTCGACAATTATATCCTTAGCTTTTTGGGGACGCCCGCATACGAAAAGTTCCCCAAGAAACTGAGGACACTGTGAGACCGGACTAAACAAAAGTACTATATAGAACTCATGGAACTAGGCGCAACAACGCACATAGCAAATTTTAAGTCGTCCGCGTTGCGCGCTCTATTCGATTTTCCCTTTTTTAAAACGTCTATACGTCGTAATTCTCTTGTTCTCAAACTTAAATTTAAATACAATACAATATCATCTCAGAATATTCATCTCCGCTTCTCTAAATTAGCACAACAAATTAATGTCCGCACACCGTGAGAGTTGAGTCCGTGACATCCGTCCGTACATGTATTAGATAATTACCAAAAAAAAACTATAGTTTTTCTAGTTTCAAACCAAACCAAACAAGCTTGTACCGAAAAACAAAAGCTAATCACGAATGAGCATTTAAATTAAATGGATATTACAACTATTTACATAATGGCGTTCGGAGCGCTGAGAGTGACTTCCTTAACTTACGCGATCGCATTTACGTAAACGTACAATTGCTGCTACCAGCAATTGCAGCATCTTGATATTGATTAAAAAATCATACTCATTGACACTCATGATGGTAAAGATTCATGATATAATTTAAATGTAACCAAATCTGTTTAGGAATTTATAACATTACACTTTAATTGTTAGGACGGTTGTGAAAAGGCCGATTAACAAAAAAGCGTTCAGCTTTGGGGAAATTAATATGTTAGAGATGTGATGTGAGGAACTCGATGGCGCGAAATCGGTTAGAGCGTTATCTTTACGGCGAACATGGAAATTAAGTTACGTTGACAATAGCCCAGTCATTGTATGGGTGAATAAAGATTTATTATCTCGAGCTCCTTCTTGCTTCAGCCTCCTTTACGACTGTATTTGCATCCGTTAGTACCCACTAACCCGTACTGGGTCTGCATGATGGGGTATGTTCCATCCAATGCTATAGGAATTAGGAATAAGGATATTGGATCATGACCCAAACACATAGGGTCATGAACCAATCTCCCTTTTTTAGGGTTCCGTAGTTCTGACAAGGAACCCTTAGAGTTTCGTCATGTCAGTCTTACCGTCCACGGTTTTGCTTTAAGACTATTAGCACTAGAGAGCTGTAATTTTGTGGAGATATGTATATCAATCACGCCGACAAAATGGTAGAATATTTTTTATTTTTATTTTTTACGTGTAACTTGGAGATGATTTTTTCCCATTATCTATCATTGAATAGGTCCTTTAAAATTACTTATGAGTTCCTAAGCCTATTGTTCGTTTTAGGGATCCATTTGCGAAATATTGAACTTAAAAGTGCTCAGTTTTGTTCAAGTAGGGCGCCTCCCCCTCTAAAAGTTAAACTATTGGCTTGAAAAATTTGGAAAAAATCATGATAATGAAATTTTAAAAATTATACGGACTCTTAAAAGAAAACATAACAGTTAAGATTGATTTGTTAGTTTAAGAGTAATAGTCGTTCAACAATGGTTAAAAAAAATCTGATCTATTGAAAATTTCTTAGAAGAAAACATTAATACATGTGACATAGATAAAGTTAATGTAGCGTAAAACCTTGCATTGCAACATAATCTAAAAAAAACTATTTGAAAACCACAATAAAATATCATTAGTTCCACAACGCTACCGCGAGTACCAACGGCAACGGCTTTTGAGTCGCGCTAACGTTACGTTTTTTATAAAAAGCATATAAGCACTTGAAAAGATCGGCAGTAATATACGGCTTCAGTACCCCTAGCACGAACCAATATCGAATTCGTATCGTTTGCGAGTCCGAAATGTCATTGTCAAATGTATACTGATTTTTGAAGTTATACTTCTTTAGGCGCGTTATGAAAAAATGATGAGAGTGAAATTTTAAGATGCGCGCGCATCACTGTAACACAAAATTTTAACATAATGAAGTTCATGCGTTACTTTTGTGTTTACCGCACATTAAGAAAATCTACCAACAAAATAGAATCTCTATTTAGTGGGTGCTAACGACTGCATTGTGAAGGCCTATCAAAAGTATTCATTAATCTGGAACAACGGAACCAAAGCGCGATTCAGGAGACTACAGCGCCATCTCTTGACCATTGGTGTAGTAGAACCAAAAACCACATCTTTATTTTTTGTAATAAAGTAACAGTTATAGGTATTCATATTTATAATATTTATCCACATGTTTCTAGTTTGTATATTCGGAATACGTGTTTGAGTTTTATACAAGTGCAAATCACATATGTTCTAATAAATTATATTCAGTAGCGATTTTAATTGAATATTTTGATTATTTATTTATTTTTTCAAATTAAAACTGAACTTTATTGACTTCGTCCTTTTCCAGACTTTTTATTAATTTATTGTAATTAATTATTTGCATGCAATTAAAAACTAATTTAAAACGATGCCAAAGAAGGATAACTTCTCACGCGCCTACATAAGTACACGCACCCATTTTTTTTAATTCTCGTTACGTACTTTGTGCCGCTGCTGTTCAAGATTCCATACAAAATTTGACATTGACATTTCGTTTAGATTGATATTAATTGGTTTTTCTAATTTCAGATATAGCAAATAAAGACTCCTGCTCAAATATAGTGGTAACTACAGGCAATTACGGAAGCACTTGGCTGGTTTTTATCCATAGGGACGGTCCGTGCCCCAACAGTTCGTGCATTATTTATAATAGCCTAATATGATTTTTTTATGTGTTTGTATGTACATAATTTCACACCGTATAATACTACGGGGTTGGCAGGGTATCAAAGCACAATACTAGAAGGAAGATATTATAGTACTATATTGTAAGTGCCTATAGCTCTCTTCTTCTCAAAGAAAACCCTTCATCCCAATTTATCCTAGTCTAAAGCCTTGTTTTTCCGACAAGCATTAGCATATGTCTTTACGACTTCTTCATCTTATATATATACACACACACAGACAGACAGATAAGTGGAACTGAACCATTTGCTTGAATAACATCACTATGACATAGTAACATTTCAACTACGTCATATTTGAAATTAGGTAGTTCGGCTCAATACCAGGAAACCAAGAATAATTTACTACCTCACGTTTCTAAGTAGGTACCTACCTTGTAAAAGGAAAGCCAATAATTTTTAAATTTTCGTCTAAAAAGGTTGCTTGGGATGCAGATCACGAGTGCATAGTATATCTAGCTAACCCACACTTGA
This sequence comes from Chilo suppressalis, assembly GCA_902850365.2. NCBI lineage: Eukaryota > Metazoa > Arthropoda > Insecta > Lepidoptera > Crambidae > Chilo > Chilo suppressalis. The sequence continues at coordinate 11,083,966 of OU963906.1, read as the reverse complement.
GACGAACTACGCGGTCGATTTATTTACTACACAAAACTACAGGTTGGTTACTTATTTATAAATGAGCTCACTATTGTTTAAACTAAAAATTTTGCAAATAGTCATGCACATCCTAGGTACTGCTACTGAGTCTAGGCGACGTTAATTATTAATAAAACTTTGTGTTATCATACTTCAATAATATGTAAAAAAGTTTGCCTCTTACACGCACGGGAAGTGATTTTGCATAAGACCTTAGTAGTGATAAAAGTTTAAGAGGACGATTTGCGGGCCAATTGGTAACCGAATTTTGAATATGAATTGTCTACCGACTGTCAGTTGGCATAGAAAATCTATTTCATAGTACGTACAAAGGTACAAATTATATGTAACAGCCACAGATAAGAAGAGTCGAATAGAGAAAGTAATCACTCCATTTTATAGAGTCGGCTTAGGACAAAACATCATTTCTGTCACGCACTTAAAAATCAAGAAAATTTAAGAAAGGAAACCTAACTAAACCATCCCTCTATAGATGGAGCTGCAGGGTTTTACTCATAGGCCAGGGACTATATCTGTCGCGTCCGCTAATATAAAATATATAGAGTTAAGTGGGGGACAAGAGGCACAGTGTAAGGAATATCTCTGCCCTTTTATTATTTGTTTATGATGTGTCTTGACGTGTTTTATTAGTTTCACATGTCACCAGCTGGCCCTAGGCCCTATGCCCTGCCAGAATTATCAGCGCTGCAGCAGCCCTGGTGTTGCTGTAGTATTAAGCTGAGGCAGGGACCTAGTAGGCCTATTTTGTCTTGTTTTATTTATGTAAATCTGACTGTGTTTAAGGCTAATAAATTTATTTCTATTCTATTCTATTCTAGCTGTCATTAAACGTCTAAAGTCCGAGTATAACACAGATATACTCCTTATACACTGTGACCTTTGTTATACTGTCCCCCACATGGCCCTAAATCTATGAAAAAATCTGTGAGATACATCTCGCTAACAGGGGGTCAGTTACAACTCTGGAGCACTAAACCCCTAATTTTACTATTTAGATTTATATCACTAGCTCACCCGGCGAACTTCGTACCGCCTCATTTTATCTGTTCGATTTTTCAAAAGCAATCTTTTATACAAATCATGTCCACTATAACGAACACCAAAAATAAAAATATACAATCTGGTGCGGCAGTAGTTCAGAAGTTATGTGCAGTACATACATATTACTATCGTTTTTTTATGTAGAAGATTTTTTATTGAAAATAAGTATGTATGGAGGTATTTCAATATATATACATATATTTATTTCACTAAAATTAATTATTATTTCTTAAGAAAATAACTATATTATTAGTGAAGTTAATCTGCTAAAGTAGTCAACGTAAACAGTTTCACTATAAGAAATTAATTAAATAATTATTTTTAGTAAGTATGCTACGAGCTTAGCTACGAAAGTACATCGTAGCAAATAGATTCTTGACATCATTTAAACGTAATGCGACTTCTTACCTTAATTCTTACGTTTGATGTAAGAAGACATGTTTCCTTAAAAAAGCTAAAAGGAACTTATTATGTAGCTTGTAATTACATTAAGATTTAATAGTAATTTTAAAGTTATTAATATGGCATTTAAATAAATGTATTTCAAAATGAGTCGTTTTACAAAGTTAAATACTGATGTACTTATCTATACTTATAATAAATCTGTATATATAGACAGGTCAATTCTGTACATGAAATATATTTTCAAAATAACTATCAGGGGGTGATAAGTGATCGATACTGATGCCAAAAATGCAATCAGTAAATTTTTTTGTCTGTCTGTCTGTCTGTGTATGTTCCTTATAGAAACAAAAACTTCTCGACGGATTTTAACGAAACTTGGTACAATTATTCTTCATACTCCTGGGCAGGTTAGAGTATAGTTTTCATCACGCTATAATCAATAGCAGCAGAGTAGTGAAGGGAAATGTTGGGAAAACGGGAGAAGTTACTCCATTTTTTAAGCTTCCGTCGCGTGTGCAGCCTTAATGGTTAAAGTTACATAGAAATCATGTATGACGGAAATATTCTACATAAAATTGTCTAAAAATATCCCGCAACAGCATATGTCTATCTTTTATGGTTGACTCACAATAACACGTGTAATTATATAAATAAAGTCATTGTTTATAGCACAAGCCTGAGAACAAAAACTATAGTTTACACTACAGCTCTACACCGAAGCGAAGCGAGGGCGGGCCACTAGTAAATAATAAAAGAAAAAGATCTTATCATTTCTACGCAAAGACATGACCGTATATGTTTCAGAAAAAAATCATAATATTTTAAATTAAATACAATTGCGAAAGTAAACTCATTGGTAAATAGTTTTCTGTCATCTATGAAGAGAAAGTAAAGTTCTCAAAGTAATTGTAGTGACTGAGTATTGCATTTTGCCTAACTATATTGGGTACAGAGCTCCACTAACTGTCAGATGAATTTTCCGCCTCAAAGTTCTCGCAAACTAGATCGTTTACAGCGCGCGGAGCAAAGTACCAGGGTCGCATGAACGCGGAGAGGACTCTTTACACGTGGCGAACTCACACCACCGTACTGCACTCACACCACCTTACAGCGCACCCCGGCGGGCGCCTCTCCTCTCCTGGCCCCTGTGATCCCCACTCGTATCTATGCAATTTACAGACACGCCACAATGCGAGCGCATTTAGCCTCAAAAGACGAAACAGATCAATACGTTTATAAACACGTCAAGCGCTTTTTCTCTAAAAGTTTACACAGTAAAATCTTATTTACTCTATTAGACATAAAGAACGCTTCCTCCGCAGGCAAACCTTTACAGCGGCGACGTACATACGCACAAAAGGCACCATTTCAAACTTGAACTGAAATGAAAATTCTTTTGAGTGTGAGGTGGTCTTGATTTCTTTCCTTCTTTAGTCAAAGCGCAGGCAGTTATCGTCAACCTTTATGGTTCTATTTAGATTGTAAGTCTCAATTAGAGGTTTGATTTGAAGTTTTCCATTTGAGATCTTGCATTATATTTATGATTTAAGAACTTGTACCTATTGCTCTTTAATTAAGATCAACTTTAAAGTTACTTTAAGAATTGCGGCTTGTTTGGAATGAGTATTAATGTTAACAAATGCTTTAAAATGGTATAAAAACACAGTGAAACAGACTACTCATTTATATATTTTTTTCCATTTCTGTAAGTATTGCGCATAACGTCCTCGTGCTATAGGCCTATCCGCTTATGCAATAAATATTTTAGAATACCCTATACCTTACAGGTAAATATGAAAATAGGTATACGTTTTCATTCTATAACAATGTTTTTTAAATGGTTGTTTTATGATGAAAAGTTTAGCATTTCTGTATTTTTTTATGCCATTCATACTTTTTACATCCCAACACACTAAAAGTCAACGCTTTAAAATTAGTTACAAAGAATTCAGTCCTTAACTAAATAGGTATATTAACATTTAATTTTGTTGTTAAAATTATGTAAAATATTGAAAAAAATAATAAGTATTATAATAAACAGGTAGATATTATAATTTGTAAGAAAATACCACATTCAGATAAAGTGTGTAAGTAGTACGCTGAAAATAAGCCAGACTACTTAATTTATTCACCTACAAAAAATCGGTACTTCATGAAGCAAGCGTTTAGATAAAATTTAATTGCCAGACGCGGGGCGTCTCTAAAGCGGTGCCGTTTAATTGCAACTCCATGAATACGCTGACAACCTCTCTTCTATACCTCCTCTGTGTAAACGGGGGAAGAGAGGCTCTCGCACTTAATGTGCGTTTGGCAATTTAAAATGTTTCACTATTAGTACTGACTGACAACGGAAGAGTCGGAACTCTGAAGAATGTTTATCGATAAGTAATTTGTATCGGGAGATGATCTAATTCATTTTCCCAATACTGCGATTTATTTTGGAAGCTGTAGTATTGGTTTTTGTAAGTATGTATTATGTTAGTGTCTACAACATGTACTGTACTTAGATAACAATCGAGGCGTCTGTACTAATTGCATTAATGACATCGATTTAAGTCACAAAGTACTTAAGGACTTTTTTTATTTTATTTTTTGAAGTTAAAACTTCTTTAGGTGCGTTCGGCATTCGACACCGACGATACCAACGAGGTATCGATTAGATAATTATGTCTAAGTATTTAAATTTTGCCCGAAGTCGTTAGTTTGGTTTAACGCAACAAATGATCCTTCATGTGCCAGAAGTCATCTGTCCGAACCCGGCAGGCATTTATATATTTTTGTTAATGTTATGCTTATTTTTTTTGAAGTGAAAATTTCTTTCGTGTAGGGCATTTTAGGGTTTTCTGCGATATTTTTTTTTGTATATTTATTTTTACATTTTGCTTAGTTTTTTCGAGATTTGAGTTTTTACTTCTGTCGGCACTCCCAGACTGCCACCGCAATTATTTTTCTTTATTGATTTATAAAGGGTTTAGTTATTATGAATTTATCTTCCACGAGATTTATTGTATTACTTCTAGGAAACAACTTCACATGAAAGCTAAAGTGGTAAGAGTACTCGTATGAACATCGAAATATATTATAGGTTTCATTTTCACAGTAGGTACTTATAATTAATTTTTTATCATGTTACATTGAACTAATTTGTTACAATGTTGTGATAATGTAATTTTATCTTATTGTCCAATAGTAGGATGACAGTTCTCCATCATATAGTTGGCAAACGTAGTGTAAGCCATTGTAACTGGATAACAGCCAAATTTTATATCACATGAGGAATATAATATATAAAACAGATATATATGTAGCATGGAAATGATAAAAACAGGGATTGATCAAACCCAAATCACGGCGGATGTTAAAATAACAATACATTTTTTCATTTCCCTAAACAGATCTAGTGAATTGATCAAAACATAGAACTGCAGTGAAGTAACGAAAAAACTCTTAGTTCTTGTTTGTTTCGTGCTCACGTCTCACCATACAATGGACCCGGCTGCGCTCGCAGTTGCTTATTTACGTTCGTTTGATTACTTACCACCACATTATAGAAAATGGCCTTGGCTGCCTAGGGGACAAAATCAGTCTTAGACCGAATCAGTTTGTGTATGAAGAACAGTTCAATGAAGTTATTGCGACGATTTTAGAGGGACGACATGATAAGGAAAAGCCGCTCTGGACTCGCGAAAGAATAGAAGAGGCAATTACAGCGACCGAAAAATTTAAATCGGCACTACTAATAAAATTTAAGAAGACAAATAAGCAATATTATTACAGTAACAAATACGATGTGATGGAAGTAGCAACTACAAAGTTTTAGATATTAAAAAAGTCTGATTCTGACTCTGTGATGAGAATAGTGGCGCCAGAAGAATTTTATCGCATACTACGGTACAATCATCAGCCCATCATTATCATCTATCCATCAGTCGACGGGCCACGGAGGCAGAGATAAAATGCAGTTTGAAATCCAGATGTTTTAACCCCACTTCTGCTGTGCTCGAATTTTTGAGACTATGTATTTACGATACGTCAATCTAAAAAGAAAACTTATTTTCTTATTATTTTATTATCTTATTATTTTACTTATTATCGTCTCTTCAATAGATCTGTTTAGGGAAATGAAGATATTGTTGTTATTTTACCGTCCTCCGTGTTTTGTTCAAATCACTTAGGGATTTGGTTTGGATTTTGCACTTTAGGATTTGCACTAAATGGTAGAGACCTGATGGATTAATGCTCATAACAACACACATAACATTTCTAGGTGCTGCACGTCCTCTATCAACTTAAAACCTGTCCGACGTTATATGGTTAAAACAATGAATGCTCAGAACGCGTCATGGCTTTTCTTCATTGCCACAACGCGTTGACATCGAATAGCATGTCAGCCACGACACGAATTTCGCTTTTCGGTCTTTCTGTGATTGCCACAACGCGTCGTGCGCGTTTTCATTAGAACCGTAACAGGAATTTCGCCATGTGGATGTTTTACTGTGACCACAACGCGTTGTGAGCTATTTTTCCACTCACTGAGCGTTTTCGATCTTTGAGCGTAACATATATATTACATATATTTTACTGTAAACAAATTGCGTCCTAGTTTGTGACTCGTTTAGGATATAAAAACTGGCATGGGAGAGATATATCAATCGTTTTCAATCTGCAACCGTGTTTGTTTTCAGTCAGGGAACAAACACAAACCTAGTCATAACTTTGACAAAAAGACCTTGATTTTATTAATTAAAATAATAGATCGCGTCGGTCGTATTGCTCTATATGATAGATAATTAAACAAATAAATCATATAAATAAATAAATATTTCTCACACTTACATATCAACTATGTGGTCTAAGCCCCAAAGTAAGCACTGTAAGGCTTGTGTTATGGGATGCTAGGGTAACGGATAGAATACATATACTGATCCATATATAAATATATTTTATCAAGAAATATATATAAACATCCATGACTAAGGTACAAATGCTCGTATTCATCATACTAACCCGGCGTATATAGCACTATGCGGGAGGCCGGAATTAGGATATACTTATTATTATAATCATTGACTTTCTAGTTCTATTTTTTTGTACGTACTAAAAATGTACAACTAAAATAAAATAATTATCTTTGTAGGCACTTTTACCTTTAATTACTATTTTTTTATGATTATTTCAGCTGTGTAACTTTCAAAACAAAGTAAAAAAAAATGTTATGAACTTCTTCCATCGTTGAAGTTTCCTTTTGATAAATAACAACTGGTGTTAGTTATTTTAAACTATCTTAACTGTCCGATCGTGAGCGGGCGGATGTAACACGAACTTTTTGATGCAGTGAAACATATGATCCGTAGGTATTGTTTTACAAAGTTTTTATTAATTTTTTGTTTTGCTCTAAGGTGGTGTAAAAAACCATATCCACCCACCTGACAATAAGTAGTTAACATAGCCCATAAATATATTCTTTGATTCGCTTATTGCCTACTTTCACCCTATCCCCAATTCCATGGAGCTTTGAAAATAATTGAAGTTGATATTTTATGATATTGTTATGAAATGTATAATTTATTAAATTGGTTATTACTTGGAAAACAATATACTATTAAAAATATTTAAAATCGATCAAAAGTTCAAAAAACTTCCTGTTGCTTAGACTCTTGTTAGCTGGTAGACTGCAGTCTTTTGTAAGCTGGTGGTGGCTTCTTCAGACAGGCGCTCCAATTCGTGCGGTAAATCTGCTGCACCCTACCTTTATTATTATTTCTTTCGTAGACCTAGTTACTTGTAGTATTACATTATACTTATGAAAATAATATGCAGAGGCCTACTTTCACTATAAAAAAACCTAATTTAAAATTAGAATTTCAGAACGCAGTTCGTAATATATATTATTGCGATTAATCGCTTCTTGGCGAATTAAAAGTTCGATAGTTTGTTACGTTCATTTCAAGTATAGAAGATTTTATTTAATACCAAAATTAAAGTTTATCACGTCTACGTTGAAGCAGCCAAACGTTAAAACCAGTAAACTTGAGGTGGACCAAATAACGAACGCTTTTCTTAAATAAAGAAGAAAGTTATTGGATGCGTCCCCTTCCCGGAATCTAGGTATTGGCACTAGGAGACCTCACATTGTGAGCGCAGGAAACTAGTTAAGTACTACGGACATGAAGTTAATATCAACAAATATTCAATACAAAAGTGGTGAGTGTACCATACATGTGTACAAACGAAGTTGAAAATGCTTAACAGTCGTTTACTCTGATAAATGCGAATGTTTTGATAGTGCGGCAACAGTAAAATAATGTTAACAACAACATGAAATTAAACATTCACAATCAGCTACAGAGAAATTTGCAGTTCACGTACTGTGAGCAGAGGAGTTGTGACAAACGGTACCAAAACAAAATTAACAAGGTAACTTACAGTTAACAAGCCTCTGTTTGTGTAAACTCTGTCTAACTAGTTAGTTTTTACTTCTGTTCCGCTGAATTGAAGTAATAGCCTTCACAGTATCCAATAGTGCTTTAATTTTAAGTGATCATTCAATTAAACACGCATCTCCCGTTTATTACCTTTGTTACGAATTTTAGTAGGTGTACCATAAGTGGATAAAAATTGCTACGAAAGTAAAGGGACACAGAGATAATATCGATAAAAAACCGGCCAAAGTGTAGGGTTCCGTAGTTGCTCGTCGTCACCACAATATGTTTTGGAAAGAGTCTATATTTTAAGCAATTACTTCGCTGAAGTTATTTTCTTCTAAGGAATTTATTTTATCGCATTTTTATTTATTTATTAATATTCTGAATTTTCTAATACATAAGTTGAACGACTATTACTCTTAAACTTTTATTATAATCATTATAATTTTCTTTAAAAATTCATGAAATGCACTATTATCGCGGTTTTTTCCAGGTTTTTCAAGCCAATAGTTTAGATTTTAGAGGGAGGGGGGGGGGCACTCTACCTACACGAACAAACATTAGCACTTTTTAGTTTAATATTTTGCAAACGGATCCACAAATGGAAAGATAGTCTTAGGAATCCTTAAGTAATTTTAAAGGACCTATTGAACGGTATCTCACTGGATGAGGTAGTCGATGAAAAGATAAAATCATCCCCAGGTTACATGTAAAAAAAAGAAAGAGAAAATATTATTCAAAATTTTACTTAAAGCATGATATTGGTAAAAAAAACTATTAAAGTGTTTAGATATCATCTTCCTTTCCATAGCTAAATAAATGTATTACACCTAACATTTAAGTCTCTTATACGGACGAATAGGTATACCATTCCTTACTTATCTATTCAGATCATAGCGTGACATCATCGCATCCATCTCAATATTCTTACATCCGCTGCACCGCACGCAATCTGTTTTCATTTGCTATTCAATTTATAAAATTTCTTATTTGTAAAAGCTGTACAATCTCCCATGCATTCCCGCTTAGTGACACATTTACCATTAACATTACCGGTCGATTTTCTGCTTAAGAGCCCTTTCACATTTTTTGCAAAGAATCGTAATTTTTGAGCGCCTCGTTTACCCTCTTAGAAGAAATTTGACTGTTTTCGATAGAAGTAAACAGTAGATTTATTCTTCCTTTTGAAAGATAATGTAGAATATTTGCAAATACTAATTTGATTTTTTTGTACTGATCGTTCTACTGCAGCTAGTTTACGGAAAAAACGATAATATGCACAACTTCAAATGCCTCAATCTCTCAATACTATTCAATACATTAGATCAAATTAATTACTACGACATCCGAAATACGTTTTTGTCGTAACATAATGTATTAGAATTTTGATTTTACATCTCATTAATTAGCAAAAAAACATCTAACCTCCGTGAGTTTTCCCAAAAAATAATGCAAGTTTACCTCGTATTTTAATATAGAATTAAATAGAATTACTATCAAAAACTTACATAAAACTAATCTAACATCATTGAACTAGTGAAATATGGATATATTTTTGTAATTAGTTCATTAATAATTATTTTATAAGGACTCGATACATCACTTGTAAATGCTTATTGTGAATATACTAGTGCAAATCTACCTACGCGCCGCCTAATACTGGCATCAGGGCTAGCTACATGCTAAGTCTTCTCGTTAGATTAGCAGTTAACATTTGACACGTTTGATTTGTCCAACTTTGGTCTGCTCTTTAGCGGTTCATGTTCTCTTTCTGCCCATATTGTGATTAAGCTAAACTAGGTGGTGCTCGGATTCAATTATTGTTCCTAGAAATCTGCAGCCGTTTGGATTCATCAAATCATTTTCCGTGTGGCGGGTCATGGCCCATTCAACCAATTTAATTCATAGGAAAAGCCTATGTTTGAGTAGTGGGGATATTTAATAGGCTGATGACGATGATAAGTAACTATAATCTATTTACCTTTTGTCTCAGAGGAAGTTGAATAGAGTACAGATAGCTTAACTCTATACTGGGCACCTATAGAGGGTATGAGTCTGTCATGTTTCTCTAAACATAAATTAAAATCTACAGCAGTCTGACCTTTTTGTTCTCTACAGAGTATCAAAAGGATATACTGCATCAAATTTAATTCTGGGTTTAGACTTATGTCAGCAGGCTCATCGTGGTCTCATTCGCTTGATGCCATATTTTCTGAGGATGATATATCGCTCAACAGACGTTGGTTGTTGTTTGCTGGTTGGTATGTTGTGTTTCTGTCGTTGAGTTCCAGAGCTTAACGGGGTAGGGAATTGGGTCAGGTAGCGAAAGGAGTGAGTAATATTTTTCGTATCACGAGCGTCTATAATCTATGGTGGCCGTTTACCATCAAGCCCTTTTATCATAAAATAGTTATATAATAGTCTACGTATTTTCGGGGTCATTCTAAACAGGTGGAGCAGATTAGACTTAACAACAACGGTTACAATATACGCAAGAAAATTAATAACTGCAATGTTTAACTATAATGACTTCTGTCTTAAAATACATTCTTTAATAGAGTTTGTAATAAACTAGTACCGGAGCGAACATAATTTATCACAACGTGTCCCGAGTTCCTTACCGAAGAAACGAGGTGTGGTAAGCAAACAGATAAATAGAAAAATCCCTACGCAGCAAACGTAATTAAGAAGTGGGTAGAGCGAATTGTTAGGGTGCGTGCTGGATAACAGCGGAGCTGAAAAAGGAATGGGCGATTCGTATCAAATTTGAAAATGGCATCGCAGATTTGCCGCTTGGGTTGGATCACCCTTCTGGAGAAGTAACCCCCACCTCACAAAAGATCGCAGTTAAATAACACTACCTTTTGGTCGTATTGTGTTTCTGTCGGTGAGTAAAATTCCTGGACACCACAGGGTAGGGGATTGGGTACTGGTAGGCAAGTGATATTTTTGGTATAGCTTACGCCTGTAGGTTATGGTGGCTGCATACTATAAGCTTGTTTGCCACCCTTTTAATTTAAAAATAAAATATAAGAAACATGAGATTTATTTTGTGAAAAAAATCTTTTTGACATTTTGAGAATTATTTTTCACAGACCGTAGGGACATCAATTACTAACTTAGAATATAACTAAAATCGTCGGTGAACGATCTTGAATTTATTTATACTCTTTATAAAGTGTTTCCGCTTCCGCTTATAAGCTAAATAGGAGCCTTCGTGTGAACGTGATGATATTGGCTCACCTATTGCTTCTTGGCCAGAACGCAGTCAAATTATAATATAGCTTGTAATAAAAAATAATTAAAAAAAATGTAGCTCTAGTTTTCTTTCTTCAATGTAAGTATGTTAAATTACATCAAATTGAAAAGATATTCGGAATTCAAAATTATCTAAACTATACTTACCAAGCGTTTATGTAATCAATCAATACAGCAGAAAAAGCAAAACAGCTCAATACATTCTATGTGCTACGTATCGGGAAAAAATAATACATGCTAACTCAAAACGCATAAAATCTGATAGACTTTTCCAATTTGCTTTAATAAAAATTACATAAATCACCTAAGTTATTGTTAATTAGTATCACAAATATAAAGGACAATGGGCAAAACGCACCCAGCTCCGCCAACAATGTAATTAGTATGAATCGATAGATCTATGAAAAACTAGCCTTTTTTATTATGACACCGAAAATAAATATCCTGGGAGTCAAAAGATATGACACTGTAAAAAATATCCTGGTACTCAATAGATATGACACATGGGCATATTTAAGTAGCTGAATAAATACATTTTATAGTATCTTCATTTTATATTATTAGTAATCATAATAATATGCTATATCGTACTATACAACCAGATATACGACAAAGCCTGCAGACCATCCTGCACTTGCTCTTACTGAGACATTTCAAAACGGTTTACGGATGATGAAGGACTTGCAAATAGTCGACTCATCTTACTACGTTGTGATTGTGCGCTCCCTGCCACTTGATTGATTTTTATCTAACACGCTTTGGATATTGGAACACGATTATCGGTTTTGTCAATTAGTATGTATGAACTGGAATCATGTGTTCTCCGAAGCGTGGATAAGTTTGTGTAATCTGTGGTCGCTCCGTTTTACATAGAAAACAATTTACTATAACGAACAGAATGTTTAAAAAAAAACCAACCCATGTTTTGATTTACTCTAGCGCAGCAGAATAACATAAGAGGGCACCCTTGCACCTTGTGAAGTACTCCCATAATTCCTGAGCACCCTGTGTAGAGTCGAACTAACTAACTAAATCAATTCCCTTGTTTCATTAATGTTCGTTAGTTATAGTACTTGTACACATTTAACTTAAAATAACTACAGACCCCCGGGATGGAATTTGATGCGATTTGGCACAAATGATCTTGACTATAACACCTATCAAACAAATGTAGTTTAAGCCGTGGCGAACCTGGGTGCAGCGTCCACACATTTTTGCCCAATGTCCTTTATCTGCATCCATATCATGTGCTTCAACTATCTGCACTTCATTGCTGTGAACACATCTATACTAATATTATAAAGAGGAAATATTTGATGTTTGTTTGTTTGTATTGAATAGGCTCCGAAATTACTGGAACGATTTGAAAAATTCTTACATTTTAAGAATCCTACATTATCCCTGATGAACATAGGCTATAGAGTATTTCCAAAAAAGTTAGGGTTCCGTATAAACAATCGATAATGTAACATAGGGTGTAAAAACCATACCAAAAAACAACCTTTTATCGCTTACGCTGCGGAAGTCTTTGAGTATAGAGCAAAGTGATGTACAACATTTTTATAGAGGACATAAATATCTACAAAAAAGTCCGCGATGTCATATGTTTAACTATTACAGTTATAGCACAACTAAAGGTCTTCTGCGGTTTCACCAGCGTTAATTTGAGGAAAGAGGTTATAGTAAGTCAAACTTAAAAGATGGGCAAATGCTATCGCATTTTTTTTATAAAACTTTTAAAGGGCAACAATACTGTGATATATGATTTTTGTGTAACTTTTATCATTTACGCAGCGCACGCAACGGAATCTTCCAAATGGAATGTTTTTACCCGTTTTTGCAAAATTTTACATCGATACTCCGCTCCTAATGGTTGTGGCGTAATATTTTATAGCCTCAAGCCTTCCTCAATTAATGCACTATCTAACACAAAAAGATATTTTCAAATCGGATTGTTAGTTCCTGAGATTTGAGCGTTCAACCAAAAAAATGCAGTGCATTCAGTACAACGGGTACCTAAACTACGCAACAAAATTTTCACTATCAGTTAAATAATAATAATATAAAGAAATTCATTGTGTATAATACAAGCCTAAGAACGAAAACTATAGTCTAAACTACAGCTCTACACCGAAGCGAAGCGAGGGCGGCCCACTAGTACATAAATATAATTGAATATTGATATAAGTACCTACATCTTTAGTAGAGGAAAAAACTTTTTACAAAAATTAAAACCCGTTTCAAAAAACAAAACCACAAAAAATAGGAATATTGCGATTAACTTCAGTGGGTCGTAATTGGCGGTCCTTTGAGCCCATCCATAGGCTTAAAGTCATTCGCACTTTTTACCGTAGCGCCTGTCTTCTTTCCCTCTACGAACTCTTTTTCTTTTCTTTATTACTCTTGTTTCCCACCAGCTTTTCTCTCATTCGTCCTCTACGCATTTTTTTCCCCGCCCTTACATTCTATCCCGTGCCGAATCCCGATTCGTTATCGGGTGTATGTGAACCTAATAATTGAAATTAATCTCTCAAACAACACTTTTAACTATATCAATGTCAGGTAGTGTAAAAAAACGAACTAAAACAAAATTGCTGTGTAGGCAAACTAAAAATTTGCAAGAATTCACATCGTTAAACAGTATAGGAGTTTATAGATCTTAACATTTTCAATGTAAAGTTTTTCGAACAAATTCATACATCGGTGCTTTGCTGATGTCTAACCGACCGGAAATAATTTCTTAATTGCTGAGCAGATTAAAAAGGCAACGTCCGGTTGGTTGGTTAATCACGTAGGATTAACATGTTTGTAAGAATGTTTTAACGAAACAGTATACGAGACAAAGGGGCGAGTAGAAAATATAAAAACCTCTTTAGCTCTACTAGACTAATTTACTTTACTTTATTAATTTTGATCAAACAATTAATACATATTGAGTAAAGTTTAATGAGCTTCGTAGAGACTTCATTGAGTGTTCTAATTAACTAACATTTACTAAAGCAGCCATGAAGTTTAAATACAAGTAATCTTTGTAAGAATTGGTTAGTACTTAGGCACACTTTAAAACATAAATTTACCAAGAAAAAAATTACGTAGCTCCTTCTACACATTGTAACAGCCTTTTCATAAATCATACTTAATATGAGTGACTCTGAATGAATGTACTTTTTACGTAAATATTCCTTCACAAAACAATATTAGGTATGCACTGAAAAATCTTGTTCAAAATATTAATAAAATCCCGTCTATGTCATAAATACAAGTGTAAAAGGACAATGGGCAAAACACACCCAGCACCGCCAACAATGTAATTAGTATGAATCGATAGATCTATGAAAAACTAGCCTTTATTATTATGACACCGTAAAAAAATATCCTGGTTGTCAAAAGATATGACAGCGTAAACAATATCCTGGTTGTCAAAATATATGATACATGGGCATATTTAAGTAGCTAAATAAATTCATTTTATAGTACCTTCATTTTATAATATTAGGAACCATAATAATATGCCATATCGTACTATACAACCAGATATACGACAAAGCCTGCCTGCCGATCATACTGCGCTTGCACTTACTGAGGCACCTCAAAACGGTTTACGGGTGTTGAAGGACTTGCAGTTGCAAATAGTCGACTCGTCTTACTTCATTGTGGTTGTGCGCTCCCATGTCACTTGATTGATTTTTATCTAACACGCTTTGGATATTGGAACACGATTATCGGTTTTGTCAATGAATATGGATGAACTGGACTCATGTTTTCTCCGAAATATTGACAAGTTTGTGTGATTTGTGGTTGCTCCGTTTTACATAGAAGACAATTTACTATAACGAACAGAATGATTGATGATTGAAAAAAACCCCAACCCATGCGGGGATTTTTTGATTTACTCTAGCGCTACTAAATAACATAAGGGGGCACCCTTGCACCTTGTGAAGTACTCCCATAATACCTGAGCCCCCTATGTAGGGTCGAACTAACTAACTAAATTAATTCCCTTGTTTCATTAATGTTCATTCGTTATAGTACATGTACCTATTTAACTAAAAATAACTACCCCGGGATGGAATTTGATGCGCTTTGGCACGGATGATCATGACTATAATACCTTTCAAACAAATGTTGTTTAAGCCGTGGCGGACGTGGGTGTAGCGTCCATACATTTTTGCCCAATGTCCTTTACTTTATTTTAATTATGCACATTCGAATAATTAAAAAAACTAACTAGGAAATTAATAATAAAAATAACCTATTAACTGTTAGCGGATCAATAACTAAATGATCGGCTGTGTAGTTTTGTACTATAATTGGATAAAAGCCGACGATTATAAGTTGTAATATTGCATGAAGCCTAGCTTTGCCTACTAGAATCGATTTTGAATGATTTCTTAATCAAGTTTCAGAAATAAGGCACGATTCTTTGTTTCATTTAACATTTTGATGACAGGCGTTCAGTGAGGCCTCAGCATGCACTTACATTGGCGAAGTCCACAAAAGCGACCACCATTTCGCAAAAAGAAGAAGAAGATGTACTTACATGGGCCTCAGTGAGACGGAACCGCGGTATATTAACTATGAAAGTTTAATAAAAAATTTAATCTTAACAGGAATAGCGCTTCTAACTAAAGCATATTTTTCTTAATTTTATTGTATAAAGAACTTAAGCATATTATACATTATAATATTTTATCTATTATACGTTTAACCTCACATGGCAGCCCTGAAAGTGTTATACAAATGTGTCTGCATTAACCTAAGACATTAATACATACCCAACGGTTGGTACACCCAGCAGGAACTAGCCGAAGATTGTCCATAATTTTGGAAGTTTTCGTCTCACTATCTGGAAGTATGTGTTGCAAAATTGAAACAATCAGGTGAGGCTTGCTTAGCTATACAAGTTGCCGACTGCCAGCTTGGACGTGAGGCGACTGTACCTCGACTCGAGAGTTCCACAAGAATGCTGTTTGGTTATGAACCGACAAATTGAGATGCCCGCAAGGAATCCCTGAGTTTCAACTTGATTTTGGAACGCAGATAACGAGGTGTTGGTGTGGCGTAGAATTATATTAAATTCACAACCAATGTTTATTATTTGAAAACAAAGGAATGAAATTCTAAGCTATATATGGAACTACATATTGTTCCGTGACACGAAAGTTTCCTTTTTTGAGTGGCATAAATGCAATGACCTTCTTATAAATGCTTTACACGAATTTATTACGGAAGAAATCGTTACATAAAGTAGCCGTAGCTTTTGTAGAAGCAAAATATCTTTCACTATGACTTTCAATAAGCTTGTTGAGAAAATTAACTGTCTGGTGATAACCAGATTTTTAGGCACAAAATTAAAATAAGACATAATTTTATTTAACTGTTTTTAATTTACTCATTTTTTCAAAAGTTTAGCTAGAGAGAAATGTTAGAGTACTAACATTCATTATATAACTATCCGTTCTGATTTGTAAACAAATACTTTTCTTCCATCTCTCGTTCTATCGAAAATCGCGTAGCCTTTACAAAGTTTCCGTGTAACTTCTTTAGCTCGCGGACTCGGTACTACGTTTATATCAATTTGCTTCAGAAATATTGGATAAATGTTCAACTATCGCTAAACTTATACATCAAAGTGAAAGTTTAGTTTACGTTGTTATTTATATTAAGAACTTACGAACTTTGCTTTTAAACGTCCCCACTACATGTTATAACTTGAAGGTGTTGTTAACAATTTAAAAGTAATATAGTACCTATTTACTACTTAGTAGAAGATCAATATTAAAAGTAAGAAAAAAAATTCAGACAGGACAAGAGCGGGAATTAGCGATTATCTGTTAGTTTTATTCTGATAACCTCATGCAACCAATAGCTGATGATTTGGAAGAAAATATACCAGTCTTACTTAATCGACAAAAATCCAACCCCCGTGGCGCTCTATAATTCACAATACTCACCGTTACGTCAGAAATTTAATTCTTACCATACCCAGCAACAATGTAATGATTACCAGCAAAGTATTATAACTTCATGTTAGCAACAAAAATTGACATTTCTCCGAATTCCTTTTCAGAATTTACCTATAAGTACCGAGTTGTTGCTCTACATAATGCCGTAATAACTGTTAATAGGGAAACGTTTTATTCTTATTTCTATTATATTAACAAAGGGACTACAAATTTATTAGAGATAAGACGCTACGAATACCCTCCTCCATGTTACGGGAAACCATCAGTAAAAGAAAACATGTTTCATATATGGGGGCTTATTTATTTGTTATGTTTATTTTATTGTCACGTAGTTGAATCGGAAAGTTGTTGGCGTTGAATATGTTTTGTCTCACTCACACCCTCTCTCTCTTGCACCAACATGGCTGGCTAATAAACTGCGTGTGAAGTCAAGACCACAACATTCAAGCGCCACACACCCCACAACATTTATAACATATTTTGTTATCAGTAGCGGGTATATAAAATCACATTCCTTGAAAATTTAACTGTCTTCTTATTACAGTAGTTGAGATACAGCTCTTCAACAGACGGAAAATAGAGGCTAATTAAAAAAAAAGCGTTCTAAGAATTGTGTTAACTTCGTTATATACTTATAGCCTGTAAGCCTGTAGATATAATAATAAAGGGGGTAGTAAGATACGTTCGAGAAATTAACGCTTACATAGAAAAAAAATGGTATCAAAGACGTAATTCAATTGATTGCAAAGCGGAAACGGTCGACTGCTTGTGTTCCGCGCATAGACAGTTTCCGTTTTTAGATATGTTCTGTAATGAAGAACGTCAGCGGAGACCGAGCCGCAAAACCGTCAATCTATGAAATGAACCAGTGATATATGGGTATGCTCAGAATATTGCTAGATGACACGGGACATTTCCCTATGGGATGAACTAGCTGAACTTTACACCCAAAGATGGACTCATGAAAGTGGAAGATGAATAATAATGTTTCGATTGGTCATTAATTACAAATTATAACAATTATAATTAAAGAAAATATTACTAGAAAAAAAAACCCTCGGTTCAGGTTTCAGACAGGATTCGAACCCGCATGTTCTGCTATCCGACGGAATGGTGAAAGATGTTAACGATTTTTTTCTAGTAAAATTTTATTTAGATTTATACATCTACTGCTATATTAAATGCTGAAAAATATGGTCTAGTACCCATTGGACCCTCCTAATTGGACCTTACCTACAAAAAAGTGCCCGTTCGACCTCCTATCAAGAACATGGTGCCCATTGGACCCTCAAACACGTACTTAACGACACAATGAGAGCTATTGGAGCTCTTAACTATTTGGCTAATTCTTTTGGAACGGTAAAGTACAGTCGTGTAGTAAAGTAACATTGTAAAAGACACAAAAACACAAAGGTTATAAATCTTTACTAAATTATACATACAGTTTTTATATCACTCAGATTAACTATTTAAGCACAATTATTATGTATTCTAAATATTCATAAAATAAAATACCAATGTAATATTTTCATATAACAATTTATAAAAAATGTTTTCTAATCATATTTTTACAATTAACGAGAAATTGCTTATTATAAAAACATACTTTAACTAAAGGATATGGTTCAAAAGTGGTAGTCGGTTTCCGGCAGGGACGAAATTATATATAATTTGAAAGTTTGTATAACATGAATAGATACTTTGATTTTTTTATTCATTACCGATTATTTTAAAATCGTGTTTAATAATTAAACAACTTTGTAAGTATGCTGGCCACCCTATCTTAGTAACGTCATATTTTAGTCCGTGGTGGCTTAAAACGCCAACTCAATCACTATGGCAAATGTCAATCAGTCCAGTCATGGATTATTATCAGAATTATTATCACTGCTTTTGTTACACATTGAACATAATATATTTGATGCTTGGCAACAAAAAATAGATAAATAAACTTGCCATTTGCAAATCAATTATTAGATAGATTTATGTTATTTTAATATAAAAAACCGGGATAAAATAAAATTCTAGGTTTTTGTCAAACGATTCACAATTAAGTGCGCTGCATCTCATAAAAACTTGGAGTCTGCCGAAAGACCCACTACCAACTTCCATAAAAAATTTAACAGTCTCCTTTTGTAAAACATTATAAATTACCAAATTAAATATTTAAGACACATATGTGAGTATTTTTTCTAAACAATGGCCTACGGTTGTAAGATTATTTTCTAGCTGCAACATAGTTCAAAAATCGGAACGAGACAGCAATATTTCTCTCTCTCTCCCACATATGAGATCGGCGCCATCTTTTTTTTTAAGCGCAGAGATTGCTTGGGCTTGGAATCTATAACCTTCCTTTCATCAGGTGCTTAAGAGGAGTATAACTGCCGATAAAAACACTCAATCTCCCTCAGAATTTCAGTCTTAGATCAAAAGATATGATATCTTTGCAAAATCCACCGTCATGTTGCTTAGATTGTCTAGATCCAAGCTGTTTTAAGGAACTTGGAATCAATCAAACTTTGTTCGATTTGAAAGGTCTTGTGGATTTGGTTTTGCGCTGTAAGGGTATTTATTGGTCAGTGTACGATCGCCCTATTGAGTGAAAACTTTTTACATTAATGATCATTAATGCAATTAAATTTAAAATTAATGTAATTAATGATCATTCCTTTAAACCTTAAGCACAAACATATAAAATGATTTTTAAAGAAAAAAGGTTTTACAATAGAATAGTAGTATACAATAGTTAGTGGCTTTATAATACCTACTATTAATTTTATTTTTGTCTGCAATTTTCTACATAACTGTACTGTGATTAATAAAACTGTTAATTAGGTCGAACTGGCAGTAGGGTATAATCTTGAAGGTCCAATGGGCACTTAAAAAGAGGTCCAATGGGCACATTGAATATAATTTTTTTAAGGAGGTCCAATGGGCACCAAAAAAGAGGTCCAATGGGCACATTGAATATAAGATGTTTTAAGAAGGTCCAATGGACACCAAAAAAGAGGTCCAATGGGCACTTTTTGCTTTTGGGTCGAATCTTGAGGGTCCAATGGGTACTAGACCAAAAATATAATCAACTACATTTAATGTAGTATAGGCTCATTATCCTGGTACACACATTAAGCCATTCTTGAAACTAAAGTATAATTTACTACGACTAAATACTATTAATATTATTCACAGAATATGACTATAGCGAACTCACTTTGCACGAAAACTTCAAATTCATCCTACTTAACAGCCCTAATCACGTACAAAATCTATTGATGTTAACATAATAGAAGTGCGCCTGTTTATTTTGATTTCGCGCTGCAAGCACGCAGCTTCTATTAAATCAGGTAGTAATTAATTAAATCACGTTCCCAACCAGCTACAATCAATTCCTACAACACATTATTTAATACTAAAGGTAGTTACTTACTGCAAAGAGTTGCGAAAACGCAAACTAACTCATTTACTGGTGCGGACTGGAGTTAAGAGCACGTCGATCCAATTTTCCGAAAGTTACTGGAAAGCTCAACGCATCCGGTAGCGGAGCGGCGCGCGATGTAAGCGGGTGCAGACTGCAGCCTTCACCGGTGCATGTAACTATAGCGTGCCGAGCGGCTGTGGGGATGTATGCGGCGCGTGTAAGATCAGGGCCACCGAACGCCTTGCGGATTCTGTTCGCCTGGTACCCGCCGACCTAATACGAGCTCAGGTTAAAAACAGTTTTTTTTATTACAATTCAATTTTCGCCCCTCTATATATCATCAGCAATTCAATTTAGCTAGTGTTTTATGGATCCCGAAATTTATAGTTTTATATGTGGCAGTTATTTTACAGGGTTTTTTCTTATAAATTATAATCGTGAACTTTTAAATAATTAATCATGACACAGGAAGATGATGTAAAGTTCGCTTGGCACCGGGAAATATGCAAATGCAAGATTTTTCCTTGAACGAGGTAATGTCTTGGAACATAAGTAACTGAAAGTTGTTATGATACATAGCCGCTGCCACCGTCTCGAGAAAAATATGTACCACGGAAGAAATATTGTGATACTCATTCTGAAATACGAACAATTGACCGTAATTTGGGTCTTAAAAATTTTGATTTAAAGCACCTAAATTTTAGTCAACAGGTTGCTTACGATAAAAAATACCTACTGCTCTTGTACTGGTATCATATTGGAAAATGGGCTATGAAATTTATTTTTAAATATTTTTTAAATACTTCCTACACATTAGTGGAGTTGTTGTAATTAATAGCTTATTAGAGTGAATATCCGCTCTCGATTTCTAACGCGTTATAAGTAGTTTGAAAATCACACAGGTACTTCACATTTTTCCGGGATATAAGAATCATATCATTTATTATATTAGCATGATTTTTTCACTTTGTTATTGATATAATCAAATGTATGTAGGTTAATAAAACTTAATGTGCCTGCTTTATTAATATATATACGATTTGGCATTTATCGGTTACTATCTGTGCCCCGCGGTGTTACCCGCCCCTTATTAGGGATATTTTCCTACAGTAAAACGTAGACTATGTGTTAAGCCAGGGTGTCAGCTAACTCCATACACGCTCACAAACTTTCGCCTTTATAATATAGGTATTAGTGTGATTCTCACGACAAGTTGTACTTAGTTTAATATCAGTTACGATTTTTAATTTTCATTAAATTATTTGCACCTACGTTAAAATTTCAATAACACGCTAAACTTTATAAATGTGTACATTTGGCACTTCAATTAACTATTTAGTTTTGGATTTTTCAAATGATATACTTTTGGACGTAACGAAAATTAGATTCGCAGTGACAAACTTTACAGAATTTTTCATTATATTAAAAAAATATGTTTTAATAAGATATGTATAGAAATAATCAACACACAAAATCATTTTTCAGATGTCAATGGCCAAATGAAAAACTAACCCGTTGTGTGAATTAACAATCAAAAAAACAAACTCGGTACATTAATCTTACAATCAGCTCAGTCGGCGATAAATCAATTCATTCAGTACGTTTATTGCAACAGAATAAAATAGTAACAAAAAATAATTATCAGGCATTTTATATTTTTCCTCACGTTTTAGCATGAGAGCATTGGGTTTTGGGTAACGGATGGAGTAACACGAGGTAAACTTTTAATTATAACTAGTGGCCCGCCCTCGCTTCGCTTCGGTGTAGAGCTGTAGTGTAAACTATAGTTTTTGTTCTCACGCTTGTGCTATAAACAATGACTTTATTTATATAATTACACGTGTTATTGTGAGTCAACCATAAAAGATAGACATATGCTGTTGCGGGATATTTTTTAGACAATTTTATGTAGAATATTTTCGTCATACATGATTTATATGTAATTTTAACCATTAAGGCTGCACATGCGACGGAAGCTTAAAAAATGGAGTAACTTCTCCCGTTTTCCCAACATTTCCCTTCACTACTCTGCTGCTATTGATTGTAGCGTGATGAAAAGTATAATATAACCTGCCCAGGAGTATGAAGAATAATTGTACCAAGTTTCGTTAAAATCCGTCGAGTAGTTTTTGTTTCTATAAGGAACATACAGACAGACAGACAGACAAAAATTTTACTGATTGCATTTTTGGCATCAGTATCGATCACTAATCACCCCCTGATAGTTATTTTGAAAATATATTTCATAAAACTAGTTTTTACGGGTTAATGCACGAAACTTTATTTATTTATTGACGTTTCGCAGCCTTTTCAGGTCTGCATCGTCAGAATAATGATTTTATTTAAAATTGTCGAGCTACCTTCGAAAGAATTATATTGTGCGTTCGGTTATTTCATTGGAAGATTTTTAAAATTTTTATTGTCTATGTATGAATTTATTATTTAATTTACTTAATAAAGTATTTTATTTAAAATTCTTGTTTGTAATTTTGAGTTTATTTATTTGACCCTAACTACCGTAAACTACTACCGGTTCCAAAATTGGGAGACCTTCCTGAGAAGAACCGGCGAAACAAACTCAAGAGAGGCTTTCTATCTCCTTCTTATGTTAAATTATGCAAACAAAAAGAACTAATAGTATCTGATGGTCTTGCAGTGTGTGCTCGGGGTTGGGATTTTATCTCCTGTATAATAGGTTCCTAAGCTGGTGGTATATACCAACCATCTTCCCTATTGAAATTTGGATACTTTTTTTTTAATCTCAATAGCCTCGCGCATCATTCGAGGAACGAACCGCCGCTCAGCTGCAAGGATCTGTGGTCTATCAAATCTAATGTAGTGGTTTGGTCCACCTAATGCATGTTCACACACTGCAGAAAACATAGGCGCGAAAATAAATCTGCTCATTATCCGCCTAGCTCACTTCGCCAAACAATTTTTAGGGTTCCGTAGCCAAATGACAAAAACGAGACCCTTATGGATTCCTCATGTCTGTCTGTCTGTCCGTCTGTATGTCACAGCCACTTTTTTCCGAAACTATAAGAACTATACTGTTGAAACTTGGAAAGTAGATGTATTATGTAAACCGCATTAAGATTTTCACACAAAAATAGAAAAAAAAAACAAAAAATTTGGGATACAGAATAATAAAACTAAAAAAATATATAATGTGCATTACCATGCAAACTTCCACCTAAAATTGGTTTAAACGAGATCTATTAAGTAGTTTTTTAATGCGTTATAAATCACAAATAAATTAAAAAAAATACACTATTATTACAACATCGATCAGAGTTACAACGAATAACAAGAACTTTTATATTATGTTACTTGCTGCAACGGAACCCTTCATGGGAGAGTCCGACTCGCAATTGGCCGCTTTATTAATATTTTGTGTCGCTTTGCATCTCATTTACATATTTTAAAAAAGTTACATGACTATACGTTTTTCAAGTTTTACATAGTAGATACGTTAGGACTGATGCCAAAAACACAGTCTGGTTTTAACACAAACTTGTACTAAAAACAAAATGCATTCAAGCAAACGATGGAGTATTCGTATGTAACTGTGTTTTCGTCTTAAACTGAATCGCAAATAAAATAAACTTAGTTTTAATGTTCTTGTAACATTTAAAGTTCTGGGGTTCCTGTTACCAACTTTCTTCTCAATCTATAAAAAATTAAAATGACAGTTTGTATTTTGTTACAAGTCTAGGGGCCGAGAGTGTTTAATGGCGATAAAATATAATATTATTCTTTGAAGGTTTGATTTAAATTTATTGCTTATTAAAGAATAATAAGAATCAGGCTAATAAAGACCAATATCAATTCGAATATAAAGTTACCTTAAGGAAAGAAATATAATTATAGTGCGTTATTAGTTATTATTTTGAGTGCCTCAGATCGCTGTATATAAGTTATACAAACTTATTTAATTTCAAATTTATGGTTAATATCTATATATATGTGTATGTACATTTGGATTGGACTGATTTATATTCTAACTAGCGCTTCGGTATGTCATAGTACCTAGCAAAGCGCTCATTAGGATTCAAATAGAATTTGACTCAAAAGTGCTTAATATATACTAGTACTTATTGTGTACTCTACAGTTCTAACATAAGACTGCTCCAAAATTACATGTCTCAGTTGCTTTGGTGCGCTCCTAGATTTAACGTTAAAAACAGGACTGTGCACTTACATCTTGACTTACGACGCGCATCGTTTGCCAAAACCAAGGTTTAGTGTAATACATATTGTATTTTAAAGATCGATGTACTAAATACAAATTGTTCAACTATAGATAAGGGAATTTAGGATGGATGCATTATAAAACACATTTTCTTTATTGTTAAATCAACAGAAACTTAGCAGTAATCCTTAAAGTAGCAAAATTTGCGGTAGGAAGTATTTATTAATTAACTACAAAAATATCTTTATAGGTTTTAAATTCAATGTATAAAATTAATTTGATGCCGGCACAACAGACTTATTTCTTTGATACTCAAGTGTAATATATGCAATACAGTTTTTAAGTAGGTCTTAACCTTCACTTCTCGTTAACACACCTGACTGACGTAAATTCTAAGTTTGTAAAATCTAGTCGTGAATTTGTAGATCCGAATCTTGGTCTTGCTTCGGATCTACAACACAGTGATTAGACCGATCTTGATGTACGGTTGTGAGGCTTGGACGCTAACCCTTAGAGAGGAGAATAAGTTGCTGGTCGCCGAAAGAAGGATCTGCGGAAGATCCTGGGGCCGACTCAAAGAGAGGATGGCAGCTGGAGAGTGCAGACGAACATCGAGTTGGAAAATTTGGATCGTTGCGCCTCAGCAGTAAAGTAATTAAGTAAGTCGTGAAGTTAACTGATGAGGCCGAAGTGTGCCATTTCAGTCATCCGCCGGTCTTTTTTTTATTGTGTGCGCTGTTGGTCGCAGATGACCTTTGCAGCGTCATTAGATTTGGGGATATCCTAAAGGGACCCCAAACTGAAAATTGTCGAGTGTCTCTTGAGGAATTTCATAAAAACATAATTTAAATGTTTTATTCGTGAAAGAAATTGACTAGTTTCTTAAAAGTGTTAAAAGAATTTTTTTTTTTCTATCCTAAGAGTGCTTTTCGAAGGACATCTAAAGTATTCAATATAAACCAAGAATACATACAAAATTTGGAAGACATGTTAAAGAGTTACCATTTCGGACTCGTCTAAATGATACCGACAAAGAGGAGAAACTATTTTCTAAAGCGCAATTCTGGTGTGAGTTGTAAGCGGCGTTTTAGTTCTCTTTATATTTATGTATCGCTTCACCTCCTCATGGTTACTAAAGCCGATTAGAAACAAGCTGCCATTTCTGTCTGAGACGGCTATTTTCTATTATAGCGACCGACTCTGAATGAAATCTGAGTACGATCCGGTATGATCCTTTGGCGACTTAAAAATGCAATGTTTACAGTTCTTTTTTCTAGGCTATCGTGGTACATAATTGCAAACCAAAGTTATGGAATGTTATATCCGTACGTATTGCCATGGTAACATGGTATATCACGGTTTACGAATAGCTTTGGCAATCATTCACATTGTCGCAGCTTTAAAGAAAACTAGTGGCCCACCCTCGCTTCGCTTCGGTGTAGAGCTGTAGTGTAGACTATAGGTTTTGTTCTCAGGCTTGTATTATTATTATTTAACCGAAAGTAAAAAAATGTTGCGTAGTTTATAACCTGTTGTACCGAATGCACTTTTTTTGTTTGAACGCGCAAATGTCAGTGTAGGGAATCTGTGTACTTTTTATAACGTTCCCTATATTTATTTAATGGAAACTATTAAATGTAGACTGATAATTTATTTGCCTTTGTTCTACATTAACATTTTCGATATATTGTTACTATCTAATCGCTATAGCAACGACACACACCGAACCATAAATAAAGCAAAGATATTCTCTACACGTGGGAACGAAATGGATATCTCTAACAGTCAGGAAGTATTGGTCCGAATTGTAAAAAATCTTTTTGTGTGCATTTATTGACGAAGGCTATATGAAATTACGCTGCTAGGAGCAGACTATCGATGTAAAATGTTGCAAAAACGGGTAAAAATATTCCATTTGTGAGCTTCCGTAGCGTGCGCTGGGTAAACAGTTAAAGTTGCATAAAAATCATTCGCTATGGAAAAAAAAATATTACAGACCCTCTGTATATATGTATATATTTATACAGGATGTAAAAAAAAATCCTTTAACCAAGTCGAGGGCCATGTGTTTTCCACGTCATCATCACCTGGGAAACTTATGGTTATGGAGATATTGAAGGTCAAAGTCACATTTTTTTTTCAATATTTATACATTAAAATTTTCAAAACGTTATTTAGAAACTTTTTTATCGACGCACTTGCACACAAGCACACGTATACACACAGGTACATTCTTTGCGTAGCGCCACAGTAGCGCGCAGTGCTATACATTGCATACTGGAAAAAAATCCTCAAAAATACAAATGATTCCCACGTATAATATTTTGTAATATCACTTGCTTGAGTGTACAGAATGCGTAGTTTTAGTCTTTGTCATAGGTTTTTTACAGCCTGTATATTTTTTGTGTGAACTGAAATAATTTAATCCGTTATAAACATTAAATTACATCGGTCAAAATGTTTAATTATGTTTTAATTTCAATTATTGGGAATCAAGAAATAAATGCGACATAATATAGAGAATAGAAAAAGCGGCTAGTGGTATAGTTTAGTTCGATTGTGCCTATAAAATGTCTAGGCGACTAGGCCGCAGGTGACTAAATATCATAGTAATAAACCAGCGAGGCGACTTGGTATGGCTATGTGGCCATGCTGCTATAATCCACCAGGAATTGGACTTTGTGAATGCATCCATTACATTGAATACAGTTTGACATTATATTTTTAATATCTTTCTTAATATAGATATACAATTCTACCTATTATCGTAAAACCGATTATCGTCGATGAGATCTAGACCGCTGATAAACAGATGGACAGTGAACTGTTGGTGTCGTTTTTATCATTTCGGTACGCAACCCTAAAAGAGCTAAAAACGTCAACTACTACACCATTTTTGGTCGATTTAATAGTAGACGATTAGACCTTTTAATTAAACGTTTGCAAATTCTATTTTGTTTTTAATTGAGTAAATGAACACGTGTCAATCTTAATGGCTTGGTAGTGGAACAAATACTCCCATTCTTGATTTAATATGAAAAAGTAAGTTTTCTCACAGATAGTGATGACTTTAAGTAATTTGTGTTATTAATTATTTGGTTTCATTAATAATAAATAACATAAAACCTTAACCGACTTTTTGGATCATATCATATTTTAAAAGAAAATTAAAAGCTATTGTTTTTATGTAAGATGTTTATTATTTATATTTCTTGATTATGGATTGTTTTTGAATTTTAAAGTTCTCAACTTAAGCTGTAGGCATCACATCTATCATCGAATAGGATTAATTAACAGGGTGCAAAGTTCGTAGAAGCGGGGTAGCGCTTAAAAGTTTATCCGAGAAGAAGGGGCAGACGATGGCCGTTTACAAGGGCTGCTAAGCTGAATAGCAGGCGTTGTATTCTGCTACAGATAAATAAATAAATAAATATAAATATTTCCAACACTCACACCAATTAGCCTAGCCCCAAAGTAAGCACTGTAAGGCTTGTGTTATGGGATACTAGGGTAACGGATAAGAATACATATACAGTACATATATAAGTATATTTATATAGAAATACATATTTAACATCCACGACTGGAGTACAAATGCTCGTATTCATCACACAAACATCTGCCCCCACCGGGATTCGAACCCGGGACCTCTCGAGTAGGCGACACCATGAAACCCGGCGTACAAACCCCTCGGCCACGGAGATCGTCAATAAATGCAATTCTGTTTTTCTTAGAGAGGTACGGCATAACAATCTGTCCACTCGAATTGGAGCAATCCTCTGGGGAAGTAACCTTCATCTTGCGACAGACAACAGGCAGACTCAGTAAAAAAATAGAACAAACTGAACCTGTGAAAAAGATTACAATTGTTAGTAGTGATAATAGAAATAAGATACTAAACATATCCAAAGAATGTTTTAACGGATATAAATTCTGTCATTATTTGATACCAAATGGTAGCATAAAACAGCTACTAGATAATATTGAATATAAACTGCAAAATTACACCCATAACGACTTCTGTATATTATTAATTGGTGATGCTGATTTCCGTATAACCAAGGATTATTCTCAACTAATTGATTATATTAGAAAACAATTGTTATTAGTCCAGCATACCAATGTGATATTATGTTCTCCAACCTTCAAGTGTAATAATTATAGTAACCTCTTTAATCTACGTATAGAAGCTTTTAACGACAGACTCTATTTAGACAACTTAAAACATGAATATAGTTTTATATTAGACTCAAACAGGAATTTGACGTACTCGAATGCTATGTTTAATAAGTCTGGCTTAATTAATAACGTAGGAACTAAAACAATATTTCGCGACATTTTGAAACTGATCCATTCGATTGAACATTATAATCAGACACTATCTAATATAAATTTGACATATAATAATTATTATGATGATGACATTACTATTATTCATGACGAGAATAAGCTTTTTCGAATGTAATTATATGAACGTATTACATATAAATATTAATGGTTTTCTTAGTAAATCTGACCTTCTGAGCATTCATCTACAAAACTTAGCCAGTAAAGGGAATTCCATCGACGTACTATGTCTGACTGAGCATAATATGATAGAAAGTGACGTGGAACTTAGTAATCTTATTAATTATAATGTGGCATCATGTAGTACAAGACGTAATCGACATGGTGGTTCTTGTATATTAGTACATAATAAACATACGTTTAAACCAATTTTATCTATAATGAAATATAACATAGAAGGTATCTTTGAATGCTCTGCAATAGAGCTTACACATCACAAGTTGCTCATTATCTGCATATATCGCCCGCCTAGATTAAATAAACATTACATAGACAAGTTTTTTGATACTTTAGATAGCATGCTTAATGAATATGGCTTGAGCAAAAATAAAATAATATTATGTGGTGACTTTAATGTAGATATCTTAAATAATAACATCAATACAAGAAGGTTTACCCAAATAATCTACAGTTACAATTTGAAATTCTCGTTTCGAGAACCAACAAGAGCAGCGAGTGGTAAATGCATAGATAACATAATACAAAATGTATATAAACCTAAAAGTAGTCTATTGGAATTTGCAATATCAGACCATGTGGCCCAGCTATTAACTTTCCCAGTTGCACAATCATTCTCCTTGAACTGTTGGTACAGCAAAAGGAGGTGTTATAGTAGTGAAAATTTGAACATTTTTTTTAAACACCTAAACTCACTTAAATTCAATGATATTTATAACAATACGTGTGATCCTGAAAAAGCGTATAATGACTTCTTTGATAATTTCGGTCTTCTCTACAAACTATGTTTTCCTATTATAAAAGTAAAACATAATAGTGAAAAAAAATCAAAATGGCTATCAAGAGGTATCAAAATATGCTCAAAACGGAAAC
Organism: Chilo suppressalis; assembly: GCA_902850365.2. Classification (NCBI taxonomy): domain Eukaryota; kingdom Metazoa; phylum Arthropoda; class Insecta; order Lepidoptera; family Crambidae; genus Chilo; species Chilo suppressalis. The sequence goes on along the minus strand of OU963906.1, from coordinate 11,053,822 downwards.
GTACAATGCTCTGGATGTACAGAAAAAATCGCACAGAAAAACTTAAAAACGACTTCAAAACTTACTCCTCTAGGCTTAACCGCATTATAAAACAGACCCAAAAATCTCAGAATAACTACTATATTTTATCAGCCAAAAATAAATGTAAGGCTGCTTGGTCTATTATTAATGACAAAAAGAAAAATTTACCCCATAATGACATACCCCAAATAAAAATTGATAATAAAATAATAACTGATCCAAATATTATAGCACAAACATTTAATGACTTTTTCTTAAATCAATCTCATTTGAAATTATCTGTTGACAATGACGTTAGTAATAGCAATAAAATAACTAGTTCCTCATCTTGCATGCATAATGAAAAATCAGTTTTTATGAAACCTACTTCTCCTGATGAAATAAAACGTACTATTATGTCGTTAAAAAATACTAATAGCACCGGATACGATGAAATCAGCACAAAAGTTCTTAAATATGTAAGCAACTTAATTGCACCTGTACTATGTCATATTATTAACTTATGCATTGAATACGGGATATTTCCAGAAAAATTGAAAATTACTCTAGTAAAACCCCTGTTTAAAAAAAAGGACACCGAGGACTTGGCCTGCTATCGACCCATAGCTCTGATTTCAGTTTTTGCTAAGGTATTTGAAAAAATCATATATATTAGCGAACTCTATGACTTTTTTGAAAAATATATTTTAGTGGACGAACAAATGGGATTCCGTACTGGTAAATCAACAAATTTAGCGATTTATAAATTTTTAGATACTGTTATTAAAAATATTGATAAAAGACGTCTAGTAAATGCTTTATATATGGATCTTACGAAAGCATTTGACCTTGTCGAACATAATTTGCTTCTTCACAAACTAGAGCAATATGGTGTGAGAGGTAATGTTCTTAAGTTGATAACATCATACCTAACCAACCGAAGACAGACAACACAGATCACTCGATTGTGTATCAAGCGCAAAGAGGAAATAAATTATGTATCTGAAATTCAGTGCGTCGAAAGAGGTGTGCCTCAGGGAACTGCATTGGGACCTCTGTTCTTTTTAGCCTTCATAAATGATCTCCCAAAATCAATAAATGAGAAACTAATACTGTTTGCTGATGACAGTACGGCTATTTTTGTTGGCAATGAAATCAATAGCTTAATACATAATATTAATGACTCGCTAAATAAAGTTATCACTTGGTTAAATTCTAATAAGCTATGCACGAATATTGACAAAACTAACTATATGACATTTTCTAATACACATACTTATTCTAATGATGACTACGACATTTATTACAGAAATAAAAAAATCGACAAAGTAGAGGCTACGAAATTCTTAGGAATCTATATTGACAATAAGCTAAACTGGAAAAGTCATGTTGATCACGTATGCAGTCGTATTAATAAATTTTCATATGCACTATACCGTTTGAGTAAAATTGTAAACCAACCAACACTGATAATTGCCTACCATAGTCATGTTGAATCCATATTAAGATATGGTATTATATTTTGGGGTAATTCAACTGAGAGATATACTGTATTTAAATCTCAAAAAAAATGCATAAGAGCGATTTGTAAATTAAAATATAGGGACAGTTGTCAGCAACATTTTGCAAACCTTAACATAATGACAGTACCATCTCTGTATATTTATGAAGTGGTAGTCTTTGTGAAAGCAAACATAAGCATGTTTCAACATCTTAGAAGTATAAGACATAAAAACGATATTTGCTTTCCCGCCAGTAGGACTGCCCTTTACAATAAAAGTATATTTGGTATGGCACCGCGACTATACAATAAATTACCAGAATGTTTAAAAGAAATATCCAATATCCAAACATTTAAAATGAGAGTTAAGAAACTACTTGTGGAAAAAGCTTACTATACACTAGAAAAATATATGACGGATAAATTTTAAATTAATATTGTAGTTCATTTGTATTCCTAATTTGTTATTTTATTTGAATGACCGATCTTGTAATTGACCTATAATTTAATTTGACATAATTTGTAATTTGACATTATCTTCATTTTGACATGTGTTCTAATTTGACATTACGGTAACATTTTTGTATACACGCCTGACATATTATTATTATTTTTCTTTTATTTGATTAACTGCGTTTATGCGTAAAAGTTTGACTGGAAACGTTTCCCTGGTTTTCAATTAAATTCCGTTTTCAAACAAATTAATTAACATACATCAAATTAATATTAAAAAAAAAAACACTTTATAATGTATAAATGAATATCTGATGGATAAGGACTTAATCGAGTAATATATAAATATGATTACGATGAATGATATTTAATATTGTGATGACTTTTGAATTTAAATTTATTGTAATTGTTATTTTTTTTATGTAGTATAATAATGTGTATCTGATGGATAAGGATTAAGTAAATGAAAAGAAGTTTAATTAAGATTACTAACAATTATTATTAAGATGACATTTTATTTTGAATTGTAATTTAATTTTAATATTTTACCGTTATTAATTCTATATTTGTATGCCTGATGGCTGGTCGTAGTTGGACTGTATATTTAAGCATAATAACCATGTATTACCTATGTACCACAAATAAATAAATAAATGAAATAAATGAAATGAAAATATCAGTTTTTCTTGTGGTGGTTTGTTATGTTGGTGAGTAAGGTTTTAGAGCTCCGGAGTAAGGGGTTGGATTCAGGCCAGCAAAGTGAATATGCCTGAAACGGCATTAGTCTGCCGCATCTGATATAATAGTTTATATAAATATATTTTATAGGACGAGCTGACGGCTCACCTGATGGTAAGTGATCATGATACGGCTGCAGATGCAGGTTTAGTCTCGCCAAAGGTTTAAAGTGCCTTTCAAAACACTGTGGAGCTGGAGATAATGAATTTTTGGTCACCAGTCACCATATGATTGGGTATTGTACAAGTTGTATAACATTAACAATTACAGACCAAACCTTCTGACCATTGCAGCATCGAGCTCCTTGTAGATAAGGTGGTTGAGTTCAAAACATGAATCACGAGGCTTGTGCTGAATAGACTATTAATGTCAATGGCAGACGAACGCATGATATAACACACGTACCAATGTATTAAGAGTTTTATAAAGTATACGTAGATATTATAATAAAATTTTATTACGACATTATTGAGATAGTTTGGAAAAAGAGACATTCATTTCATGGAGGAAGTAACGATAAATATACAGAATGGGATTAGGTTAATTTCGCACAATATTTTAGCGCTAAGTGTGTTATCATCGTTGAGTTGTATCAAGAAAATTTTACAATAGTATATTATTATTATATATTTGACACATGCAAAAAATTCCCCGCAACGCATATACTCTATTATAACTCTCTAATTCTCTAAATAAATAATCACGTCCACATTTTCTAACATCGTTCGTTCACATCTTATATACTTAACATGCTATATATTTTTTTTTATAGTCTGCACATACTGTGTAATAAAGACGGTGAAGATCGCTTCAAATAACTGATCAGAAAGAACCTAGCCTCAGAGATAAGATATGATATATGTGATAAATTTAGCTGCGATTTGTGCTCGTTTCTTCAGGTTTGTCCTAATTTGAAAGGCTTGCGGGAAATAGTAGGGCGGGGTTTTACATGCTGGTTTTGCGTAATCGGTATTCGTACACACGGAAAAGATTTTAATTTTCTGTGCTTGCTACGGTTACGGTTTAAATAGGGAAAGAAGAAATTTATTCTCTTGAGTTCCGGGTTTTTTAGCAACTAATTAAGAGATGGCAATGTTTTAGTGTCACTTACAAATCACCCTTTCTTCTGACTCTAACGTTTTTTTCTGTTATCTTTTTAAATGGCAGTTTAATATATTTTCCGCGGTAATATTTCAAACTTAATAACAGAAAAACTTAAGCAGATGTTTTTTTAATAGCCCGATATCAATTTCATTAAGTGCACCGATTATTAACATCGTATTGTGAATATAACAAATTGATTCGCCACGATAATGATATTATGCATTGCACAAATTAAGTGTTAACCGCAGCCGGAATGACGTTTAATTTCAAACTATCGACGGGTGCAAAAAAAGTGTATTCGATTGGAAACTTGCCGGCACGGTTAGGAGTGTGGGTGCGTAGGCGGGCGGGCGCGCGTCCTCCGGCCTCCGAACACCAATTCAACCTTCTGTAAGCCGCTGGGAGCCTGGTACTATTTGGCATTGACTTAGGGGAGGCGTCCGACGATTTGTTGGGCAATTATCGAAAAGTGGCGATGAGATTGAATCGCAGTGTAATTTACGAGAACCACCGATTGTTAGATATAAAATTTAACAAACTGCTAATAGTTAAGTTAACGGAAAGTATTTTTTTGTAGGAAAACACGTTCGTTAGGTTAAATAGGTTGCAGTTGTAACAAAAAAACATTTGTTAGTACTTATATTATGTATTTTTTTTATATTGGTGTGAAATTTCGTCACTTCGATTGTCAATACATGCTACAGCGAAGAATGTACCACGGATTATGTAAGTACAATAATAGAATATTCTGCACGAAAATTTTGCTCATTATTACAACACAACGTAACGCAAGTTATTATTATTATTACCCCTCTGCAGAAAGTAGTAATGAAGATATAAAATAAAATATTATTTTTAACCGTATCCGTCAGCTTACATTTTTCTTTGTAAGTAGTTTGAAATCTTTTGATGCATAATTAAGTCGAGTGATAAAGCTTTTCGTGTGCTGTATGCATACAAAATTTATAACAAAATCTCTTTAGTATACTAGTTGCACCACTAAAAAAGTGTAGTTTAAAAACAAAAAGAAACAAATTAGCATCTAATAAGAAAATAAACTCTCAGTAAATTCATTTTTGGATCTAGCCAATGAACTAAGAATTATAGAAAATAGAAAAATGTATTAGTAATCAAATCGTCCTAAATAATAACAATATTATTATTTTTTTCGTGGAAAAAAAGAAAACATGAAAATAATGGCGGGAAAGAGAATTTAGGTCCACTTGCAGCATATTTGGTAAATTTTAATAAAACTGGAGCAACACATATTGATTTATGGCAAAATTGCTGCAAGTGAGTCTTACTGCACTTTCCCATCATTATTTTTATTTTTTTTTGAGTTCACAAAAATCAAATATTCTTTTGTTATTATTGAGAACATAGCTGTGTGACTAAAAATTTGACCATTTGAAAAAGTTAAAAGGATAAAAAATCTCAATATTTAAGGGTCACAAGAGCTTATTGAAAAGCTCTAATGAACCGGTTACGATCTTTGCTGAAGCGAAGCGTATTAAACCGTACTATTTTTAAATAGGTTAATTACTCTTAACTTCCTTGATTTCTTTGAATAGTTGGGAAGTGTGGATTAAGGTATCTAAGAAAAAGAACATCCATCATGTATTACAAACTGTGCCGAAATCCAGGTTAACACGAAATAATGTGTTGGTGTGTGGTGGAATTGAGAGAGCAAAATTAATTACAAGATTTTAGCACCGGGTAAAGTAATTGATTCGGATCTATACTGCACACTTTTATCCACTATATTTAGGCAAGAAATTGAAAAAAAAAACGACCGATATTGCATTGAATTCAACTTTGTTTAACACACAATAATAACAAAATTGTGTGTATCCCGTTTATGGTTATTGTAATATTTTCGCTATTTGTTGTAACAGAAGCTTTTGTAAAAAATCATTGTAACATCATCACACAACACACCTGGAAAAAATTGAGGTAGTTGTAGCCTGATATTGCATCACAAATCACCTTTTCGGTAAACTATAAAGTTAATATCAGGAGAGGTCTGTCAAAAGTACTTATCCTAAATTTCTACAGCAATCTGCAAGATGGCAAGAGGGAATCGAACAAAATGGAATACACATCATTATTTCAATAAAATTTTATTAAACTTTGAAATTAATAGGTCGGAAATGTCCTTCCATTCGTCTGTCAGTCTATCAGCGGTCTTTATTGGAATTTAATTTCAACTTCACATGTTTATGAAAAACGTAAACGTCAACCACTTTGATAGGCTAGTTGACACTTTTTGGAAATATGTTTTAAATGGTTAATAATTGTTCATTTAGACCGAAAAAAAAATGTATTGTATTTTTTTTTGTAAAAAGCTATATAACATGGACATACAAAAACGCTGTCAGCCATTTTAGTCTATAGATTATCTATGGTATGACGGTAACAATAGTAAACAAACACTCGCAAGCACGTAGGATATAACCTATCTGAATTTACATTACAAAACTATGGTCTCTAATAGATTTCATGATAAATATCGTAATAATCATGATTGTATTATACGAGAATAAAGAAACACATCGTTAAAGGCTCCAGAAATGTTGTGGTTTTTAATTTTTAAGGTTATGAATGTACCTGCTAAGTCAAACAGTTTTGTCGTTTCTGCTTTCACAAATCCGGCGTCCAGCATTAATTTAGTCAAGAAAACCAATACACGGAAACTTTTCTTCAAGATATAAGAGTTTTTAGATATATTTTAGTCGGATGAAAGAAACCACAGTAACTCGACAATGACGTTTTGTTGTTTGCTATTATGTTGACATCACAATCATGGTGGACAGCGTTTTAAGTGTTTAAAAAGCATAGACTAAAAAACTATTTTTCAAATTGAATTACTACAGCCATCTTCTAATTTTATGAAGATGAAATCGATGTATTTAGGTTCCTCATACCAAAAATTATAAGAAATAAACATTTGTATAGTGCAATTTGACATGAGTCAACTAGCCTATTATTCCAGAATGAGTACCTTAGGATGAGTATCAATAAATAGCGGCCGCCCGCCATTTTCTCCGCAATAACTTTAGGTTTTTTAATTTCGGTTAAAAGTATCCTATGTCGTAATCCAGTTTGTAAACTATATACGTACCAAATTTCAACCATATCCGTTCAGTAGTTTTTGCGTGATTGAGTAACAAACATAGGAAGTTTCGCATTTATAACATAAGTAGGATTGATAAGAATAAATTTAAAAAAATAAAGGGTGTTTTCACATAAAACACTCTTTTTATTTTGTCGACTTTAATATTATTAGCTGCAATTTAAATGTTAACATTTCATTGAGTTGTTCATGTGTAATTTCTTATCACACTTGGCTAATTTTGTAACAACAACTATTACGGACTCAGTCTATTCTCATATTTTTATGTTAAATGTTTATGTGAGCAAGGGCTCGTCTTTACTTGCCGTCAGGGCAAGGGCAGGGTAAGGTAGAGTAGTAGTACTCTGAAGTCCATTTAGTAAAAGAAAAACAGACAAGTCATGTTCGAATTCGCAACCCGACGGGTTCCGTATCACGATACTAAGAGATATTTTAAATAACACAATTGTGGACATCGAACAAAAAATACTGAAAAATCGCGTTTTTATAAGCGTGCCCTACTTAATATATTTTTTTTCTATTACTTGGCATTTTAACGGAATTAATGTACATATATCAAACTTTCAACTATCCACTTTAACAACACATAGGCCAGATAAAGTAGGCCCATTCAGTAATAAGGCTACATTAGGTACGGAATTTAACATAAAACCGGGGATAATATATTTGTCAGAAAAAACTTCTTTAAAGAGATTTCTCAATTTATTCAGTTATTTTGACATTTTTATATATAAATTCTGGTGAAGCGGCCGAAGTAGTATGCATTATTAGAAAATATAATATTTTTTCGACGAATCGGATCATTTCTAATTCGTTGATTACCTATGTTATCAATTCGCCTGGAGATAATTGATTGATTTAAAAAAATGCTCAAATAACAACTACTTCTAACATATATTTTTGCAACAGTTAATTTTTTTTGTATTATTTTAAATTCAATATTATTTACATGTACACGTAAACAAGTAAGTTAAACTTGTAAAATTCGTTGTAAACGTTTTCTTTAGATATTCTATTTTCAGAGTCAATTGCTAATACTACTACAAGACATTTTAAAATATATTTTAATGTGTTAGACTTTCATCTAAGTTTTTATTTCTGTAGGTTAGATATTTACTAATAAATTTCGATGTTGGTATGATAATAAAAATGTTAAATTAAAAGCAAAAAGTCAGGTTAAATTAGTAATTGATTATATCCAACACATTTCTTTGATACCCTAATTGATTTATATTATTGTATAAGCTGCTTTATGTGATTCTTCGAAGATGCTTTTTGTAATAGCGTAGCCTAAGATTACTAAGATTTTCGGTTTTTTATGTCATAATGTTAGTTTGTAGGGATTTAGTTTCACAGAATTATAATAATTGTTTTACTATTTGGTTTTAGGTATTTTCTAAGACAAAAAGATCCTTAATCTGTAGACAGTGAAATATATAATGTAACACATATACCAATAATAATATATATAAAACATTTGACCATATGGATTTTATAAAACGAGGTAGGAAGTAAATTAATGCTTCGTAAAAGTTATCAAATATATTCTTAAAAAAGAGGGGTGTAATAAATCTTGAGGGGCGGTGATTAGAGAGGGCAACAAACGAAAGTTTTTCGCCTTCGTATACCTAGCAATATTAATACTAACTATTGTTTTAGCGGTCCTCCAACTTGACTGTGTCTGTTACTAAGTTATAATAAAGTAAAAGTGGCATACACATTTATTTTTCTTCTTAGACTATTTTGGGCATTGTTTTTTTTTTAAAACTAATTATTAATAAGTTTAGTAAGTTATTTACTTAACATTTTCAATACAAAGGTAAAAACACATTAAAGATAAAGGCTATTTTCCGTGATTAGATGAAATATTAAGTTTCAAATAAATGCTTTAGAACATAAGGTTCCAAAGAACTTGGATTTCAATACATGATTTCCAATCCAAAATTATCAATTTTTAAAGAAATTTATCCGTTTTATTTCTTAATACCGATCAAATGAACAAACAAAACGGTAAAAGCAGTTCCTAAGTGAGTTTCTAACGAGATATTTTTTTAAACTGATAACATTAAGTCCCAAGGAGGCACAAGATTTTAATTGCGTTTCATATGCCGACATTTAGTAATTACAGAGCTTTTACAAATTGAAAGAGAGAGTACGGACACGAAATCCTGCTTTCCCACATTCCAGCAATAAAAGGGAAAACCGCTTCCATTTTCCGAGCACGACAAAAGGGACAGGCCGAGGGAGCTGATGGGGTGTGAGAGGGCGAGCGATATGTTGTAAAGGCTTACCTCTTGACGGTTTCTGGTCGCCTGGTAAATGGTTACAGGTCGCGTAACGCAACGGCGTCGTCAGCGCGGCTTGCGAGCGGCGGCGGCGGCTAGGAGGCACGGACTGCAAGCGCAGTGCTCGGCAGGAGGGGGTGGTGCATTTGTGCAAGAGAGACTTCACAGCCCGCCCATTCGCCTCGTGCCTCACTTTCCCGCCCTACTGTTCCCGTTAACTTCGTTTAACCGAACTTACACCATTTTTCGTACACTCAAAAGTTTTACCGTTAATTCTAATTGGTTTTAACCTCGTCATATTTTGATAATGCTATCATAACATCGTGGTAAAATACCATCAGCTTTGATATAATTATAAGAAATAAGACATTGTAACACAAATCAAATATGAGAAAATGTATCACCGGGATTGAGATCTCGAGTTAAAGCGTCTTGTTATGGCTAGACGATGTCAGAAATGTTCAAAATAAGTTGGTAGATAGTCGACCCGGCGGTATGAAGGCGGGCCCGCCTACGCTGTCGCCCCGGCGACCGCCCGTCCTTGCCTGGACAGACACGTGTATAAGGCAACGCTGTAATTTTTTGCAAATCGAACAAAGTAGATAAGTGTGTGGTATATTTTTTTTTCTTGGAATATAGCAGTGTTATTAACGTGGTAATGGTATAAATTAAAATTTCCCTTTGTACTCATTGAGGAGCTGGCGAACAAAACGGTTTTATTACGCATCTGGTCAAACTACTTTTATTTTACAGTCAAATAATTTTCAATTAAAACTGCCTAATAAAGTGTTAAAATAACTAAATTTATAAATTCAAAACCATACCAAAAGCTCACTAGTGGTATGTCATTCAGTTTTACACAGCTCCTGTGAAATTTAATTTTATGTGATTATACCGTTTTGTTAGCCAGCTCATTTTTTTAAGGAATGTTACATCTAATATATGATTTCTAAATTACTCTTATTTTTATAATTTTTATTGCAAGCATGTAACTGCTTGATGTTTAAATCTAAAGAACGGATCGCGTCGAAATTCTTCTAGTCATTCTTAAGCTGCAAGGCAGCGCCATCTCTTAGCTATTATATTAAAGCATGTAACTGCTTGATGTTACATGCTTTAAAATAATAAAAATTATAACTATAATTGCTATTTCTTCTTTGAAATGTTTAATACTTGTAAAAGTAATAATAATAATAAAAACTCTTTATTTTACATCACAAAATAAAAAAAAATATAAAACATACATAATGGCTGCTTACAGTGTAAAAATGGGCGGTCTTATCGCTAAGAGCGATCTCTTCCAGACAACCTTGGGATGGAGAGGACAAGAAAGAAGCTGGAAAGACGGCGGTGTAACTTCAATAATACGCGAGAAAATCTATGAACAAACCGAGTATATAAAAAGTAAAATGTGGGTGACCTATAATGCGAAGAGATGGCGCTGCCTTGCAGCTTAAGAATGGCTAGAAGAATTTCGACGCGGTCCGTGAGGGCCGCGGTAGCATAATTGGTCACTGCATTCGCCCGGATTGCGAAGGGTGCGGGTTCGAGTCCCGTCTGCTGCCTGGTCCGCGTGGATTTTTTTCTAGTTGTGCGCGTGTATGAGCATATCTGCTAGATTTTCAAAACTAAAGAAAATTTTGCTAGAAAAAGATCCACTCGATCCACATTTTCTGACGGGATTCGAACCCACATCTTTCGAAATCCGAGCGGAATTTGATCTTAAACTATTTAACTAAAACTTTTTCAAAAATATTGAATTTCAGCATTCATATCATAGGTTTGCCATTGAAAAGCTTTGAAGTTCTCAAAGAATAGTACTGTAAGTACTATAAAGTTAAATCAGGCGAGACATTTATTCTAAACTTTTCAATGCTGATATACAAATGCTTAAGGAATAAAGAAATACGTTAGGGAGACACTTGTGCGGTTGCCTGGCATTTGTTTTGATTTCAAGTAACATGTAAACTTCGATACCATACGAAGGAGCCGCAAACTTTTGTTTTTAAAACAAAAAAGTTTATAACATAATTTAAAAAGTGCATACTCGTTGAGCTTTCTTAAGTAACTATAGTTATGATTATAGTGCTAATAGTAGGGGAGCCCAAGCGCGGATTTTGGATTTACTCGAGCACGGCAGATTAACATAAGCGGGGTAACTTTGCGAAGTACTCCCACCATACTACATTTTTCCCCTTTTTCTAACCCTCCGTACGGCCCCCCACCATACAAACCGGCTGATTAATATTCTTCCGTAATCAGAAGCACGTAGGGCACATACAATATTGATATCTGACACTCGCGAGTATTCCTTTATGAATTTTGTTTTAAATTTTTGTAAAGCTGTACATACTCCCCTACCTTTGAAATAACATCATATAACCTTTTTTCCTTTTAAGCTGGATGCTTATAAGAAAAAAAGTTTATATGATGACCTTCACAATCCAATAGGTCTCCACAACGCTCGAGTAAATCATAATTTAGCATCTTGGGCTCCCCTACTATATACATATATATTTCTGGTATTATCGGGGTTCTACACTCTCTCGAGTTATTAGCACTGTAAGAAAAACGTATTCAACTCACCATTAGGTAAGTAGGTACAGTATATTTGCACTCGGATTATTTATATGTTCCGCGTGGCATTAATGAGTGGCGAAGGCGTACCCATTTTTAATACGAAAGGACTAAAAGCATTCGCTATAGATTTATTTATATGACTCATACGAGAGTATTACATTAATAGTAATCATTGTATATGTTATCTGAATGATCTATTAAGGATTAACAATTATCAATTGTTTTAGACCAACATTAACATAAAATGTTAATTCATAGTGGTCACTATTTTATTATTTATTTAGGTCATCTTGGTAGGCAATATACATATACATTGCTTGCAGTATACATATACTGCTTGACAAAACTGTATTATAACCGCCAAACATCAATACCATAATTTAAGTATCGCATATATTTTAATTACTACTTTCGAACCACCGGTCAAAAATTATTTTAATAAAATTTAAAGGTTTTGTTGGACAGGTTTTATGGTTATTATAATTATAGAGAAAATGATACCCAATGCCTTTTAACATCAAGTGCAGATTCCAACGACTTTTTTCGAGTTGACAACGGAACGGTATAACAGAAAGCACCCACGCAGTCGATGCTGGGTGTAACCTGATGTCTAGACTGTAGAATAATCTGTTAAGTTTAGTTAAGCCTACATCTGTTAGGGCTGCTTACCCACCTGTGCTTTAAGTAACGACCGACGTAAACGCGGCGATGCCATGAGCTAAACCGACGGCGCGTGAACTTTGCAGGAATAAATTTTATACGCACATCTCTTTTAACGATGAAGCATGTTGTAATTTTAGAGATAAATTGTGGCTCATTATGATCCCATTACTTCGATGTCATTTTTCTAAAACTGTAATTATGTATATTGTAACAGCCCATGAGCTAGAAAGTGAGACAGGTAGGATCTGCGATTGTGGAAGTTAAGCAATTTTTGTAGAGGTCGGTCATAGGATTGGTGACCAAATAATTGTCATCTCGAGATTTAGCGTGCTTCAGAAAGCATATTAAGTAGATAGTTGGTTTGGTGCTGCATCTACATTCGTCAGCACCAACTTATCCGCACATGGCCCGCACGGTGGGAATTAGGCTCCGTTCCTTGTGATTAAATCGGTAAGGTCTAGGTGCCCCTACGATGGTGATATTAGTGATCTATCCTGGTTTCCAAGAGGTCTATATTATTTTATATATGTCTTACAAATGCTTATCATCATCAGCGTTTTGATGTCTCCGCTACTAGGGCACGGGCATTCCCTGTAATTGGAATCCCTATTTCACGTAGTAGGTCATGATTAAATCTCCCTAGTTTTTATTTTATTTTATAGCCAGGTAGGCAAATGACTCTACCCCACCTAATGTTAAGTGGTGATAAAGTCCAGACGCGAAAATAGCTGGTACAGCAGTTATTAACTGCCACACCAACCATCCTCACCTTGCCGGTCTGCAGAAATGCTTCTTCACGCCTCTTTTAAAAGGCCCCAGATTGTAGGAAGGGAAGAACACGTGCGTAGGCAAAGAAGTCCACTTGCGAATAGTACGACAAAGAAATGAGTCACCAAAGTCGTCAGGTTCGACACTTGGAAACTAGATGGCGTTGCCGACAATGTACCCTATATATATACGCAGAAAAAAATGTGTTAAAAGGACTTTTTATTGGCTGGAATAAGGAATAATAGTCTCTCATTTGGGCACCCATTTTATTACAGTACCCCATTCCGAAATGTGGTACAAATCCTGATTGAGTTCAGCAACAAGATTCTCCCATTTCTCCTTGGTTTCTACCTGTCCAGCCGCCAAAGTATCCTATCGTCTACATAGCAATGAATATTCCCAAGAGTAATCAAATAGTTTGGGCCATGACCTATTACGCGGGCCCAGTACGGATTGGTGCCTGCAAATGACTGCAGATACAGCCGGGACCAACGGCTTAACGTGCCTTCAGAAGCACGGAGGAGCTTGAGATAATAATTTTTTGGTCACCCATTCGATGACCAACCATTGCGAAAGTTGCTTAATTTCCACAAGCGTAGGTCAAACGCGCTTTCAATCTGCGCCATCAAACTCCTTTTACAAATATTTATTTCAACTCCAATAATTTGGTTCGACCTAATGTTTTTCTAAAAGTAAGATGGTGCACTCTCCTAGTCTACTCGTTTTGATTGTAATTCAAGATGAACGTATGCCAAGCTTAGTATTCGCCTGTCACTGGCTGGGTTCCCACTTTACTTTTTACGCAACCTGGCAATAATTTACAGGGGTTATTTGGTACCACCAACATTAACAGAATGGAAATTTCCCACGGCAATTTTCTTGTAGTCAGTAAATGAAAATTCTTTAAATAAAGGAAGGATAGAGTAGGTAAGTATATACCTAGTTTTAGATTAAAAATTCCGAATTATTTTGCCTATTTATTGATTCATTCATCTTTAAGCTGTAAAAAGTATTTTAGCAAGAAACTGCACATATCTCTAGGAAATACTATTTATCAAAGTAACAGGTTTAATTATTGGACCCATATTGAACAAAATTTGACAGTGACGTGTAAATGTTGTGTTACGAATAGCTCACTACAATGCAGTCGAATGTTTTATTCGAAAGAATTAAGTAATAAAATTCATATAACCATCAATTATTAACGTTTTATTAATTTCAGAAACGCTATATTAGCGTTCTTGTTAAAAAAAAATACCATATATTCCAAGCCATATTCTTTGTTTACTCGTTGAAACGGTGAGGATTAGGTACAAATAGTAATGACACTCAAGGAGCTCCATGGCGCAAGTGGTTAGCGCTTTCGGCTGCGACAGTTGAAGTTAAGCAACTTTCGCAGTGGTCGGTTATTGGAAGGGTGACCAAAAAATTTACTATCTCAAGCTACTCCGTGCTTCGGAAGGCACGTTAACCTGTTGGTCCCGGCTGCATCTGCAGTCGTTAACACCCACCAATCGGCACTGGGCCTGCGTGGTGGGTCACGGCCCAGTGGCCCACCACGCAGCACCAATTCACCCATATTCCACCCATAGGGAAGGCCTGTGTCCCAGTAGTGGGGACCTTAATAGGCTGATGATGATAATGGTAGTGACACTATCGTAATTTAGTATATAATCAATTGCTTAAACCCCCGAATCCATTTTACCTGCCTATTTCATATCAACAACGAATTGACGTCATTGATTTGAGTTTCGCACTACAATATCAAACAGCCTTCCATACAAAAGGCCATAGGGTTGGTTCTCCAATGGTAAGATAATAAATATAAAGTTGTATTAACTACATAATTTATGGAAAATTCAAGATACGATGATGATTAAAATTAGTCTATAATATAAAAATGAATCGCTGAATGTGTTGCTAAGCGCAAATCTCGAGAACAGCTGAACCGATTTTGATAATTCTTATTTTAGAATATTCCTTGAATGCCTGAAAAAGTCCAAAAACAGCACTTTTCTGTACTCCCATATAAACGATTCGTAAAGGACATTGTTCTGCGTCCATACATAGTTAGCCTAAGAACCAACAAACACGAAATATTATTTTCTAGGTTCGAAATCGCAAGTAATTGTATGACTGTAAAAACAAAGATTATTGACGGACACTTCTGAGAACTTAAATTATTAGGAAAACTAAAATTTTTTGAGGTTATGTTTAATATTTAATGAAACATAGGTCAACCCACGGGTCAACCTATGAACTTAGTATGAAGTGAATTTATAATACAACTAATTCATTTTATTCGGTGCGATTTTAAAGAATAACTATTAGGAAAAACTTGGTTAGGTAGGAATCACACTAATATTATAAAGGCGAAAGTTTGTGAGTATGTGAGTGTGTATGTTTGTTACTTCTTCACGTCTAAACGGCTGGAACGATTTTAATAAAATTTGGTGTGGAGTTAGCTGATACCCTGGATTAACACATAGGCTACATTTTACTGCGGGAAATATCTTATTTCGATGGGAAAATCGATGCAAATGAATTTTGTTTAAGTAGGTACATATTTTTTGACATTCATGTCAAAGCTATTTTGATAGATTAATATTTCATATATATTTCTAGGACAACGATATTGTTATAATTTTTTTGTGTATCTAATTATGACTCACACTAATATTATAAAGGCGAAAGTTTGTGAGTATGTGAGTGTGTATGTTTGTTACTTCTTCACGTCTAAACGGCTGGAACGATTTTAATAAAATTTGGTGTGGATTTAGCTGATACCCTGGATTAAGACATAGGCTACATTTTACTGCGGGAAAATATCTTATTTCGATGGGAAAATCGATGCAAATGAATTTTGTTTAAGTAGGTACATATTTTTTGACATTCATGTCAAAGCTATTTTGATAGATTAATATTTCATATATATTTCTAGGACAACGATATTGTTATAATTTTTTGTGTATCTAATTATGACTCACAATTATAAATCAAATTGTTCACAAAGCTCACAAAGAGCTTCATCTATGAAAATTGCAAGACAGCAAGAATCTACTTATGATACTGAACAGCGCAGACGTGACCAAGCACGTCAGGCAGAAGTCAAAACTGGAGAAACTTCTGCGCAAGCTGATGCTCGGGGTCTGGAAAATCCTATCCGCATAGCTTCTCAGCGTGCATCCGAGACAATTGATGAGGCAGCTTTTCCGCGTCAAGAAAACGCACAGCCTATGGCCACACAGTGATCCAATCAAACACCTTATGAAGCAACTTCTCGACGGCGAGAGCATGCCCAGTTTATGGCTAATCAGATGGTTTTTATTGTCTCAGATTTTTTTTACTTTTAATTTAGCTTACTTAACTGGAAGTATCCGTCACAATCTAAATACTGATAATTATCGCAAAAAATATACTAAGAATTAACATAAATGCCAAATTGGTGTTGGTTTTTAGGTCAATTTTAACATTGTCCTTTCAAATTTTAGTGGAGAGGTTCCGGGAAGGCAAAGCAATTGAGTGACGTGATGTCAGTAAATGTTTGGGAAAGGCAAATATACCATTTTTAGTTTTTTTTTATAATTATATGAAGATTCATTTTAGTCTATACTACAGCTCTACACCGAAGCGAAGCGAGGGCGGGTTACTTGTTTAATATAAAAATGCTGAGTTGCTAATTCAGAAACATTTTAAAGAAATATTTTCTGCTCTCACGCTGTCTCTCTTATTGCGAGGACAATACTGATTCCTATTTTTTTTTTACTTAAATCTTAGGTACCACTCTAAGAAGACTATTAATATATTTTTTTATGTATGGGACTACACAGGCGGTCTTCTTACTTGAACAATCAAATACTGAATTAATGGAATAAAATTAGTTGGTAGTGTTTCAGGTCTCTGGGCATCTACAGTATTCGATTGTCATTAGGCGAAACGCATGCTTGTAAGCCAACCTTGTGGTATTAAAATACCGGACAATTGCGAGTTGGACTCCCTACCCAGGGTTCTGTACAAATATGTAGGTACGCAACATAAATGCCCATTGTTTTGCGTAAACTTAGATTGGAATGGTCAGTGCATTCGCCCGGTTAGCGAGATCGAGTAGCGTGCGGGTTCGTGGTCCGTCTGCTGCCTGGTCCGCGTGGTTTCTTTTATAGTAAAAAAATCTTAAACTTAGATGTTTGATTTTTTCATATACAGATTGCTTTGCAACCAGGCCACGCAAAACTTATTGAAGAAAAAATAAATACGTTGAAACCTATAATTTATACAATATTTTTTGCGATACTTACGATTTGCCATTGAGAGGAAAAGAAAACGATGAAGGCGGTTTTCGAGATTTGTTGACACTGAAAAAAGGAACCGGAACTGAGTATGGGGTTAACATTTTAACTCAATACCTCCATGCGTTCCCTAAATTTAAAGAGTCTTGGCAGACAGACAGACAGACAGACGGATAACAAAGTGATTCTATAAGGGTTCCGTTTTTTTTATTAAGGTACGGAACCCTAAAATCGTTATGGTGGCAGCCCTCAGCTCACCATTGAGTGACGTGCCGTCCAGTTCCCACAAAGATTCTGGATGTGCTGCCCGCAGCAAGGATGGCAATTACCGGCCGAAATTAGGCGCCGAACGACGCCCGCGGCGGCGGCAAACAAAAGCGGATTGCACACACAACTCATCATTACTTCATATTACCAATATTTATTATACTTCACCTGCTCGGAAAGTGCTTTATTCTTGTTTTAAAAATATAGCAGAAAGGAGCTCGTTACTGTTGTACCACTAAGCGAGCACCCTTAGCACGAACCAATATCAAATTCGAATAGTTTGCGGGAGCGAAATGTCATTGTCAAATGTGTATTGATTCTTAGTTCTCGTTACGTCCGTTGTGGCACTGCTGCTCAAGTTTCCATACAAAATTTGCCAATGACATTTCGTACTTGCAAACTATTCGAATTCGATATTGGTTCGTGCCAAGGGGAACAGTGTAATGAAATCCATTTCGAACGCGCTGAGCGGGCGGAAAAAGTCTATTGTGGTACTAATATGGGTCTGTAAAAAACAAAGGCTTCTTAAAAACATCGTACCTTTACATGACATTCATTAAAGAATCTGGGAATTTACATTTAAATAAAATAATAAATTCCAGTGATTGCGTTTTTTTTATGTCGCTTTTTATTAATTAGGTCATAATCTATCACAATTTGTAATAATGTAAACAAAACTTAAATTAAATTAAATATTTATCGTTTTTAGGAATTCCAGTATTACCGTATTCATCTTATTCACTTGCATTTGTTTCTGGGAGCTTTTGTTATCAAATGGATGTGAGTTATGTTTGTGTGCCCAATACGTAATCTGGTAACTTTATCTTTTCTACAATGAAACATTTAAGATGATTTATCAAAAATGGAATTTCTGACATAAAATAATTTACTTGTTATTTAATTCTTACATTACGACCACGATATATGACGTCACAAGTATCTGTTGGCTACTCCTATTCCCTGAGTCAAATGACCATTAGGCATATCGTTTGCTTATTTGCTACCCTAATAAATACTACGTAGGTAGTATAAATCCAGTGCAATGTAAATACCCCTTAAGCGACGAGCAGGTCAGTGTTATGAGCGAATTGTGATCACATCGAATCATTTTACCACGTTTCACGACCGAGGAGCTTAGAGGCAACACGACAAATTATTCCATAAAATCAATTCACACAAACAGGCAGCGAATGAATGAAAGATTAAATAATTACGTTCTGTTTGTTAACATTGCATATTTACATTATCAGCATCAGTAACGTAAAGAGCAAATAAAGCGAAACTTACTGAAAATGTATAAACTGCGGTAAAAATTATAGAGGTCAGCAGAAAGTAGTAATTAACGGTATAATAACATAGGCCCAAATGCACCACAGTTCTTAACTTCTTTATTCAAATTTAAAAGCTAATCATGCTTAAGCCTTGTTCTGTTTTTTTTAATTCTTACTTTTTCAGGAAAGGCAAAGGAAACAATGTCCATACTGCCTAGTCTTAACTTTTATTTATCTTCTTTTTTTACATTAGAATGTCGGTATTTTTCATTCTAATGCTTCTAGGTGTGTTTGGCACGAAAAGTATCGAGTTGGCTTTTTCGATAAGCTTCTGTGTCAACACTACGTATAAAGTTCTCACCTCCACTTGACTGGAATAGCGTATACTTTAAAGATTCAGTTTCAGTTGCGCAGATAAATTTGATGGTTGTAACACAAAATCACACCAATTTTATTTCACAATATCAACTATGAACGAATTAAAGAATAATTAAAATAAGACGCCAACCGCTCTCGATGAAATCCCACCAAAAACTCCTCATTCTGTCTTTATTTGTTGGACAAAGATAGAATGATGTGTTAAACATGATTATGCCTTAATTTGAATTAAAATCTTTTATGCAAGTTGGCCTAAGAAAAGCTTGTTCCTTATTTGTACATACATATCTTTTCAGAAAAAGGTAAAATAATATTAACTTAAGACAGTTAGATTTTCCTATTTGAGGCTCTGTTCTATTTATGTTTTTACAGAAAGTCCCCTTTCATCTCACGCGGTAAAGTCTGCGGTTTATGATGAATTGTAACCTTCGTAAGTAAACCGAAAGACAGTAACACAACTGCGGTTAAATTTTAATATTTAGACAACATTATTGTATGCCTGTGTTGTCCGGACATGCAGTATTATGTCCGGATGTATGTAAATGTAAACTTTATATGCTTTTATTGAAAAGAGACTTGTGCAAAAAAGCAACACCACCTAATGTTAATGTAAAAAATTAAGACAACTTATTGTAATAGAGCTATAGAACAAATTAGTTTTTTTGTGAATAGTAGAAACAAGTATTAATAACGGATGTATGCCTTAAGGGTGACAACTGTAACTGAACATTTTTTCTACACCTATCCTTTTATCTGACATCGTACCTATCTCATGAACAGTAATAGCTAGACAGTATTTGTTTTTTAAAATGATATGTTGTTTGGTGTTTGTGCTGTAACCGAAGCCGAGGCACACATAAGTAAAACCACCAATGCCCAGTTGTGACCAAGGCTTGTATTGTGCTTTTCTCAAATAATGCGCGGAAATCAAAACTAATTAGTACCTAGACAGAATTTCGAATTCTGGAAAATCTGAATGTGACGGAAGTGTGTAACAGGAAGTCGCGAAAGCGCGCGCTATTTGATTTGATTTTAGAACATAACATAATGTTCAAATGGCTTATTCCTTTTGTAGTAGGTTTTATTTCTGTTTTTACTAATATAAGGTGAGGATTCAAATGTTACACATCATACGCGACTACGGTAAGGCTCGCTCGTTTTTTTATTAACTGCTTCGCAATCCAGTTTGTAAAAATAAAACCTTTGATAAGTTATCTCCTTGGTTACAATATTTCGGAGCAAAAGATCGTTCCAATTGTAAATTACACGACTGATATGAGTTTACAATGTAATTTATTTGGCCGCTAAACACGACAGATATGGATTTCCATTCAACTGCTGTCGGCCCTTGCTCGCATGTATGTAGCAAGTACAGCAATTTTATTATTTATATTATATATTTGATTACTGCTTTACAACCAACACTGTGGTAAGAAGGGGAGGTTTCCGTCACCAAGAGTTTTACGTCGCGGCTCTAATTGGAAAACGACAATCCTATTGGCCTGATTGCTCCCTGCGCAATGTCCCCGGCTGTACAATCGACGATATATTTATATATACATTAATGCTAAGTCGTTTACAGAGTAATGTTATAATCAATCCCATAGTTATAGTGAGTGCGTGAGCGAATATAAAAAAATACATCACACAAAAGAAACACAAAGGAACGTTAATTTTATTACCTCAACAGCACATTTTTCGAAAAGGTTCCATTGTTTATAAATTGGATTAAGTAAGTATAAAGAATATTGGCATTTTAAAACAGAAAATAGCCAATGAGATTGCACCCTTTTTTTCACAACAAACAAAGCTAAAACGATACGTCGAACGAACGACTTAATGCAAATACGGTTTTATGATTGTATGCCTGTAATAATATCAATGAACTTAGCTGAAATTTTACGTCACACAAGTATATTTTTTATAGCGTCAAAACCGTAAACAAACCTCTCGCTATCATTATCATCAAAATATAATGACTGACATTTTGTTTTGTAAGGTTAGTAGTAACTCGAATCACGCTAGATGTAAAACGTTCGGAAGCTGTATGATTAAGACCCAATAATTCGTCACACAAAGAAACGGAATATACGGAGACATAACTTTTACTTTTTGAAGTAAAGTTTCTTTTCGCAAGGGATGTCCTGTCGGATGTAAGAGTCCTATGGAAAAGATGAAACGGAAATGCGTCACGAGTGTGACACTCGTATATATATATATATATATATATATATATATATATATATATATATATATATATATATATATATATATATATATATATATATATGTTACGCTCAAAGATCGAAAACGCTCAGTGAGCGAAAAAATAGCTCACAACGCGTTGTGGTCACAGTAAAACATCCACATCGCGAAATTCGTGTTATGGCTCTAATGAAAACGCGCACGACGCGTTGTGGCAATTACAGAAAGACCAAATAGCGAAATTCGTGTCGTGGCTGACATGCTATTCGATCTCAACGCGTTGTGGCAATGAAGAAAAGCCTTGACCCGTCCTTAACCATATCACGACGGACAGGTTGTAAGTTGATAGAGGACGTGCAGCACACAGGAATGTTATGTGTGTTGTTATGATCATTAATTCATCAGGTCTCTATCAGTTAGGAAACAAGGAAGGTACATTCGATAGACTTTATGCACGTAATGAGTTTACACTTTCTGAAACCAACTTTATTAACTTTTGTGATGTGCCCTCAACTTCGTCATTAACACTTCGCTCAGCTCGCTATGTTATCATATGGAAGTAAGAAAGGGTTTATAATGTGCCACTGCAAAAGATAATGTATTGATAAAAAGTGCAAGTATCGCTCCAATAATATAAAATGCAACTCAAAATATCACTGTAATAGTTCCTATAAAAATAAATAGCAATCAAATACTTATTTTTCTCAATTATAGTAATTTCTAATATAAGTATTGATTTAAGTACATTGTTGTTGTTTATTGGTGATCAATAAACATTTATGTTTGTGAAAAAATATTTATTACTTGAAAGAATTTTAAATTGTCATAAAAAAATTAAAATCCCTAATTATTTTAAGTGAATTAATTATAAGTAATTTACAATTGATTAATATTTTGTGTTCAGTAATTTATTACTTAATACGTTGATTTTTTAAAATATAAAGTAATCTCAATAAATAACAAATATCGTTTTATTTTAATTAACATAATTATATAACATATTTAATAATGACAAACACGCTATGCAGTGATTTTTTAAAATATTTCCTAAAGACATCTACCAAAACGTTTCCAGCCTAGGCCTAGTAGGATCCATATCAGAAAGTAGTGTGCGTCGTAATTAAATAATATTCCATATGCGTCATGGCTTTTCTTCATTGCCACAACGCGTTGAGATCGAATAGCATGTCAACCACGACACGAATTTCGCTATTTGGTCTTTCTGTGATTGCCACAACGCGTCGTGCGCGTTTAAATTATAGCCATAACACGAATTTCGCGATGTGGATGTTTTACTGTGACCACAACGCGTTGTGAGCTATTTTTCCGCTCACTGAGCGTTTTCGATCTTTGAGCGTAACATATATACTAACACCACAAAATAGAGAATCCAGAAGGTAGCGATGGGTCGTTCTCAAATTTTCAGACGACGAAACGCAACCGTTTTCTCTTAAACGAAAACTAGTCCTCGAAACGGTTCTCGTTCGCAACTGGTTTTGGTTGCGGCTGGGCGACGCAACAATGCGACACGCGACGGTCGAACGAAGGTAACGCAACGAAACTGAACTAAATGAAATCTTGTTAACGTTCGTACTTCGTTTCGTTGTTGCGAACGAGACGACGAAACATCGAAATAAATGTAGTGTTATATGATAATCGACTTTAAGTGTTCAATAATAAAGATTATTTTATTGTAAACTCAAAGCTTAATTTATTATAGAACGAAACGGTCTCATATCATTGCATTCTATTATAGACTGTATTTATTTCATCATAAAGTACATATTGGCGTGCAGACAATCCGAGGACTAGTTGTTCGACGAAGACTGTTTTGATCCGAAACGTAAAACGGTTCTATCGTCGCGGAACACAAAACGGTCCTTGAAACCAGTTCGTCTTTAGAACGCTCACACCTACCAGAAGGTAATCTCATGTATATACTACACTTTGCATACCTACGCTACGCTCGGCGGTCACGCTAGGATTATTGTCAAAATTGGCAAATGCACATAAACTATGTAGTAGTAGTGGCACTCGTATCTAGTTGTTTAATTTATTGTCGAGAAGGAAACGGAAATATAAACTAATAATAATTGTAACATATTAAAAAAAAACAACAATTCACCGTTTAATCTAGAATTTAAGCAACCGATAACTTGTGTTTTGTTGCTCAATTTTTGCACAAAAAGTTCAAACACGCGTGTCTAAAGCGGATAGATCTCGCGCTCACAGTGGTCAAATCTGGTTCAAGATATCGTGTCCGTGAGCGGTGTCTATCTGTGCGTTTGCTCCAGTGCACTTTGATGTATGTATATTACCTTCTGTATTATCTATTTATGCTAATACACACAAGAGAATAACCCTTCAAACGTTTCCTTGCAATATAATAGTGTTGGGTTAATCTGTGAAACTGAGGGGATAAATAACTTACTTGTCTTTATATTCACAAAATAAATTAATGACTTCGTTAAATTAATTAAGGAACTGGTGAAACAATGTTTTTGTGATAAATGATGACCAGCGTGTTTTGTTTGATGCAATAAAATAATCAAAGGTTCATTTGTTATTTCTCTATTAATGTATAGGTAGGTATACATTTGAATAAGGTTCGTAAAGTTATCTTTCTGCAAATTTTGTAGATCGGTGGGTAGAATAGGTACTACTGCACTGATACGAACTTTTCAAGAAATCTTCAATCAAGAGCCCATTTATTAATTTCGTTTTCATTATAATAATATGAAATAAATGAATATATATTTTTCTATTTATGATGAGTCTACATAGGTCCGTAGATAAATTTAACCTTATAGTCTGTGGTATACGTTGTGATAAATTGGGAATAAATGAAACGTCCAACTTTTATGTGTACAGTGTTGAGGATGTATTCACACCTCAAAGTAGCCTACATAGTCTAACATATATAAAACATTGTGGTTAGTAAATAAAGTTAGTAAAATGTTAGTTTACTTAATTAACATGTATAGACGGCGACGTGTGACGCATAGTGGTATCAGGTAACTGGCCTCGGAATCGCCGGAACACGACACCTTCCGGCCAAAGTTCTTCCCTCACCACAAATGAATTAAAATTCGCATTTTGACGGGACTCTCAACCGTGCGACTCTCAGGGAGACCTTAGTCTTGATTCGCAGGTACTCTACGATTTCCATACGAATATTGCTATGACGTGCTGCTGATACCTAGGGTACCTATAGGTTACAGAAATAATGTATTTAATTAATTCCATAAAAACTGAGAATTGCAAATAGTTACAAAATCCAAAAATGACGATGTTTTAATTTTTAATTTTGTGAATGAAATTAGGGTTGCTTAGGTTACTTCTACGCAATGGACACGTTGGTTTGCTAATTCGGCTGCTGGTACAATGTAATCAGGCTCATCAAAGCTAATCGTCGTGTCTCTACACAAACCAGAACAACGGACAGCCTCCTCATTAGATACATCACCGGTCTTACTACAACTACAAGACAGAGCAAATTGTATATAGCTACACCACATAGGCCACAACGAAATAACATTTAATACATTCAAAGTCAATATATGCTGAGTAGAGACTATAACCTTATTACTACAAAAAATAGACACGAGTTTAAGAAAAATTACATACAAAATTTGCCTATACATGGTTTGAAACCGTCCACAACTTTTTTGTAGTAAGACCATTGCCCCTTTATAAAAGTGGAATAAGCTTAGACTAGTTATGCAGTGTTTAGTTCATATGCCTTAAGTGCCATTTGTAATTCAATGAACAAAGACAAAACATAGAGTATAACATAGAATACAAGTATATTTTTTATAATTAGGGGGTTAGAGTTTAAATTAATAATTAGTATTGTAAAATAGTATGTATGGCATCGTGAATGTGTGCGTGTAATAATAAACGATTTAATTTATTATTATTATCTTATATATAAAATTTCGTGTCACAATGTTAGTTACCATACTCCTCCGAAACGGCTTGACGAATTTTTATGAAATTTTATATGCATATTTAGTAGGTCTGAGAATCGGCTACTATCTATTTTCATGCCCCTAAGTGAATAAGAACTGTCCACCCCTAACTTTATTTTTATTATTAGGACAGCTAGTTAGTTATCTGTAACTTCGTCTGCTTGGTTTAATTGCTTTCCCATACAAAAATCCATGTCCATTTTCACCCCCGTAAAAAATGAATTCAAGGATAAAACTATCCTATGTTCCTATATTTTTAATTTTTAATTTAACGCATTTAAATTTTTAAACATTTAACTGCTAGATGTATAAAACTAGAAAAAATTACTAGAAAAAATCCCACGCGGACCAGGCAGTAGACGGGACAATGTATCTTATATGCTTCCCCGAGGTTTAACAGTTGAAGCGTGAAAACGTAACAGTCCAACAGACAACCTTTCGCATTTATAATATTGTTATAGAAGTATGGACTACCTTTAAGAAGACCAATATGTTATTATTAAGTATGAACATATTAGTTGTCAATTTGTTTAATTTGCAGTTCAGTTTACTGTGTCTCACCCGTCGAGGGGGGATGAGGGGGGTGCTCCCAGGCGTCCCCAAGACCGCCAGGAGGAGGAGGAGGAACCATCAAAGCCAGGGGTAACGTGGAGAGTCACCTGGATCCCACGAAACCCGTTCCGGCAGGCGAGAGAGCACTGTTGGATTTTTAGTGGGTAGCCCCCCCCCCCCCCTCATCCCGAGCAGCCGCTGAGCCAGTTTGGCTGAGCGGCTGGGCGGGATGTGGGGGAGGATGAGTCCCACATAACCCCGTCTCTCACCCACGGGCGGGTATGCGTCACGCATTTTCCCGACAAAAAAAAGTTCAGTTTACTGTATTATTTAGTTTCACTTAAGATAATGTAAAAAAATCAATACTCAATTACCGTCTACAAAACACAACAGAGTTAAGAGATTATATTTTTATTTTTTTAAACATTTAACAGCTTATTTTCTTCAGAGGTAAGAGTTATCCAATGCGAATCTTATAAACTAGTTTTTGTGAAACACCAGCCGAGATACAACCGAAACTGAACTAACAACATTGTAATCGCATTCTAAAAGCCCCATATGACATATTAATGAACACGAAACTTTTGCCCGATTCTGGTGAATTATGTATGTGCCGGTCTAATTCGGTTGGAGAGGTGTGTCTGGACCGAACAAAGGCGGCTCTCTACATCGGATTCTAATTAGGCTTTATTAGATTTGACCGACATTTAAAACTCGCTGGTTTGAATTGGACACGTAAATTAGATTGCTTACTACTGCCGAGACAAGGAACATATAGTGGCATGTGTAATCTTTTCCACTCAGTTTGCGCGAATTCGTCTGCGCGGAGAAATGGTTTTCTATACAAAATTCCACTCGCATTTTCACCCGCTTAAAGGGTGCTTTCTAGGAAAAAAACTAACCTATTTCCTCACACGGGAATAAAAGTATCTTTAAACAGACAGTATTAGAAAGACAGCCACACTTTTGCATTTATAGTATGGAAACACAGATATTATGTGAGTAAGAAACTTAAGAGAATCAAGACATTTTATTGTATTGAGCTGCAAACAATGTAAGTTGGCTTCTGACTAAGTGCTTCTGTAAGCGATTTAAAAATACGATTATGCCTTGATTATTTACTCTTTTTATTTCATATCTCCATTCATGAATGTACAAAGGCGGCATAATATCCTGCGACTAGTACAGAACAATTAAGTATTTGTGAGGACTTTTTACATGAATAAATAAATAATTTGAGGATGATGAAATATTGAAAGTTATTAAAGATATCTCCATATCTCCGATATCCATTAATTCTTAATATATCTAAATTTTTATTCCTAAAGTAACGTTGTATGTTTTCTCTGCATGTCAAGCTTTAAGGGTAAAACTAATGAATGGATTTTGATGAATTTTACTTTGAATATATAAGGGAATCTTGAAGAAGGATGTACTTAATTTATTGCCGCGAAAATAAAACTAAAGGGTCGTATAATAGGCTGTGAATGTTTGTATAGGAAACCCACTAGTTAGAGAACATTGCTGCAACAGTACCCTTAGCACGAACCAATATCAAATTCGAATAGTTTGGTAGTGCGAAATGTCAATATCAAATTTTATGTATGGAAACTTGAACAGCAGCGCCACAAAGTACGTAACAAGAACTAAAAATCAGTACTCATTTGACAATGACATTTCGTACTCGCAAACGTTACGAATTCCATGTTGGTTCGTGCTAAGGGTACAGATCGCTTCCCGGCAGAATAAGTGTCATTACACATGTTAAATATGTTTTGACATCTTTAAAGCATCAAATCTTTCATTTGCCCGGCTGTAAAATCGTCGTTATTATGTTGCGCATTTTGACCTCCAGATGGCACAAAGTTCTCTTTTTCGCTGGGCCGTTTCGCTCACTTCATTGACGTGAATAGTGTCACCGTAGTAATACAGTTCTCTTTGGTGTCACATTTGTGATGTACAGAGTGGACGGACGCGTTTTGTGTTTCCAGAAATGTGTATTAACGTATGATGTGCCTTCCTATTAGTAAGTTTGACATGTCCAAATAAGAAATTATTCCGTATAAAGTTTCACAAATAGTGTTATGACTGTTTTTATTTAAAGAAAAACTATAATAATTTTATTTTTGATTGAGGAAAATAAGCACAATCTATGTAAACTAAACTCCAGACGAGTGTTTGTAAAAAAAGAGACATAATACGTACGTTAATTAGATATTTTTAAAGTTTTAAATTAAAGAAATATATGATTTCGCTAAAATACTAAATCATGGAAAATCAACATGAAATAAGTTATATCAAATTCAACTAAGCAAAGTTATCAAAAATCATAAAAGTCGTATTTTCTCAAACCAGCTATTTTTGTGTTGAGACATTTTTTAACCGGGAAGCGAGAATATAATAATACATCTTACAGTATATTATCTGTATTTTATGTTTTAAAGTTCACTAAGTAACTAAGATTCTACCCACAATAGCTTAAAAAGGATGTCTAAACCTGCTACGAAACTACGAAAGTCTACGAGTTAAATCCTACACATTGCTACGATGGAGTTCAAGAATGAAATTAGTACATTTAATTTATGTTATATTACTTTAATTCATTTACTAATATATATATAAAAGATTGTATGCTTGCATATTTGGATGGTTATTATTAAATCACCCAAAACTAATTGAACTAATTTTGATGATTAGGATTTATTATGATGTTTTATATCTCGCAAAAATTTTAGCTTTTTGTGGTTATATCAATAACAGAAACTTTTAAGGATATATTTTTTGAAATCTTTATTTCCATTAAGTGATCTCTAGGGATTTTTTGAATTCTTTTATTAGTTATATTCTATTATTATACTCCACCCAGACGAGTTGACGTGAAAATTCTATAAGTAATAATATTCTTATATAATATTATTAATATCCTTGTTGTAAAAAAAAATATTTTATGGTACATATACCGAGACCACGTATATTTCATATATCAACTAATTGACAAGTATTGGTTACACTTACATAAACTAAATGTTATGACCTCAATTGAACGTTGATGAGGTTAGGAATCTGTCGGCCAACTTGAGATATCAAATTCTCAATCAAAAGGTACCTTAATTTAATAGTGGACACCATATGAGGTCCATTAATAGTAATATCTCTTATCTATTAGACAAGTCCGTCCATCCGTCTGTCTGTGGTGCTGTTTCAGCGGCCAAACCGTAAGAGATAGATAAAGAGAATATTTAAGTTATAAGTTAAGAATAGTCTGATAAGACTACAAACCGGATTTGAGTAACGTAGCACTTCCGATTTTCGAGAAATCACGAATTTCAAACGAAACCACACAAAATCTCCGAAGTTCTCAATTAATTAAATACATTTTTTTAAATCAGGTTTTGGTGAACATTTGGTTCACTGGTTTGCTAGTTTTATATAATTGACTCCAAGTCTACATATTGTGCTTACTTCTATGGAGTATCATAAAAAACATATTATGTACGTGCAATATTTCATTTCCCAAACTACAAATTATAGTTCTAAATATTGTGATCCCGTTACTTATTTTTCATAAATTTGTTTCTACATAAAATGGAAAGATAGTTGGTCCATTCTGATTTTGAGTACAACTTTTTAATCAGCTTAGGCGCTTAAAACGGTGTGTACGAAAATTTCAAAAGTTTAAACAAAACAAACACATAGACGCTTTCCAACATGAATGGCGTGTTCTCTATAAATTGCTAAGACACATTTATGTAGTGTCTATAAACTGAGAAATTAGACTGTATCTGAATGGGGCATATCTATTTTACAGTAGCATTAACAAGGAGTTCGAACGGCTTCTTAAAACTGTTAGTGTATGGAGTATAAGGTTTATATTCGTGTCAAAAATTGCCTTGTCAGAAATAATTAAAAGCCTTTACGATGAGTTAAACCGACGCTGTAAA
Organism: Chilo suppressalis; assembly: GCA_902850365.2. Taxonomy (NCBI): domain Eukaryota; kingdom Metazoa; phylum Arthropoda; class Insecta; order Lepidoptera; family Crambidae; genus Chilo; species Chilo suppressalis. The sequence goes on along the minus strand of OU963906.1, from coordinate 11,023,726 downwards.
GGGGCAGGAAAATTATACGCAGGCGTAAGCACGTCAGTTGATCTCGTAAAGTGTACGGTTCGTATCAGCACGGCTGACGGAGACATCAACAATACATCCTACTAATATTATAAATGAGAAAGTTTATAAGAATGTTTGTAATGCAATCACGAAAAAACTTCTCAACGGATTTGAATGCAATTTGGTACGCATATAGTTCATGACCTGGATTGAGTCAAAGGATACATTTTCTCCCGGAAAAAATGTTATAAATGCTATAAATCCATAAAAATCGTCGCGTCAGTTGAGCATCATCATCATCATACGTAAAATAATTCTAGGCTTAAAGAAAATTTTGACAAGATAAAATTTTATTTATAATCATAAATTTAGCAGCGTTATGCTTAAAACACCATAATAATAAACTGTGTATAATATAATCCTGTTAATATGTACCCTATTCAACACAAAGTAGCTTATAGAGTCTGGCATTAAATTAATCAATTTTCTAAAATTTCTTATCAACCATTCGATCAGGAATTAAGCTGATCATGTACCTACGTACTTGTATGTTTTATACTAGGTTCCTAGAGCAACTAAACAATGGATAAATATTCATGACCCGAGCATCATTGTTCAAATGCACCGGTGCATGAGAGACAGTTCAATCAGTTTAAGGTTAACTGAATATTGTAAGGATTTCGTTTGTCTCGATTTTCAGGTTTTTCTTTTCAAGTTGTTACGTTTTTTTGTTCGTTGATGCTTCTACTTTCTGATGATATACAAAAATATACATACATTCATAAAAAAAAGAAATCTCTGTTTCGATTTTTATGTTTAACAAAAGTTATAGATCTCATAATAACCCACCGCTTTGCTATTTAATTTTTTTCGTTAGGAGTTTAGTTTTCCCGAAAATTACGATAGACTGCACCCCTTAAAAAGTCTCACTCTTCCCGATTTCAAATCGCCCGTAAATAAGTTTTCATATTTTTAATGTGTTTTCTTCCTTTTGTGATGGGTTTCATCCTGTTCTGAATTGTTTTCACTTTTTACGGTTTACTAGGAAAATACGTAATCTGAAAAATTATCAAATTATACGTCAACTTAAACAAAATCTACTCCATAGCGCACACCAAAAGACTGCGAAAAAATTATATAATGCACCATCGAAGCTTGAAGGGAGGTGAGAAATGACATGACAAGCCCATTGCTATTTAAAAATAAATCGATCTCGATCACGTATGCAAATGCGCACCGTTCGATTTTAATAGACCGCGTAAATATGCATAGACGGGCCAATTTATTTTTACGTAGCCACGTCCACATGAGCTGATATCAATTTCACTGACAGTTTTTGCAAAAGACCGCTTTAAACATTCAAACAAAGTTAATGGCGAGTTATTTCGTGACCTGCTGTGTCATGAAGTTAATTAAATATGGATGAATACCAAACGGCCAATGATATAACAATCCAAAAATGGATTCCCTGTATCGCTTTGAAGATACACAAAAAAATCTGCTAATTATATTTAATGCCTTAAATGTAAAAATTATAACGTTAAAAGAAAATTTAAATAGTGTCCATAACTTATGGCTTATCACGTTGTTTTTTAACAGCACCTAAGTAAATAAACTTAGAAATTTTGGTTAGATTAAATTAGCAGGTTAAGTTGGAATCGTTACTAAGATAATTAAGTACTTATGATTTTCTTGCGTATTTTTTTAAATTATTATGAATCTTCTCTATTATTTATGATTACGAAAAAAGAAATGAAAGCTCTAAATAATAAATTAGAAACAAAAATGCATCATCAGTTCTTATTTGTTGCGAATATAGACAGGAGATCGATATTAAAATTGACTAAAGGAGGTTTCTTGGAAAAAAGTGTAATTCATCGTTAGTTCCCTCGACAAATAATCGTTTTAATTAAAACAAATAACCCGTGTTTAGAGCGAAGTCCGTATTCACACAACAGCACAGACGTCGTAGGATTCTTTACACGATGCTACCCCAGCACTAGTAGAAGGAAGTGATCGTAAAAACTTTTAATTATTTCTACGAAAATAGTGCCGGAGACCGCAAACATAAACCTGCTTGCATTCTTTTCTGGCCTCTCATGGAGCGGCAGAGCCCCTAAAAAGCGTAAGTGGCTTGTTTTAAAGTGTTGTAAAACAAGCGTTACCTGCTTCACACACCGCAGACTATATATGTGCTCTTTTAAAATAACCGTCTCGTGTTGGGCGCTGTGTCTTTATTTTCATAAGACGTCGTAAGACTTGATTTTTCGTAGATGGCTGTGGTGCATATTTTGATCTGGAGGAAAATGTCTTTGGCTCTACTCGTAAAAATAAAAATATGTCGGTTTGCATCCTTTTTATGAATACTTAGAGTAGAAAAAAATATAGCTGCAATAGAAAATTCCCTCTTATGAAATTCAGGCACTGAAACTGAAAAAAGTGAATTCAACACGCGCTTGCGGAACTAATGTATCACCTACGCGTTGCCTAACCTGACTCTGTCCTCTACCTCCGATGACTCTGTCACCAAAAGTGTCATATTTTTACTGTGGCTATGTGTGAGATCTAAATTACTTCTCCAGATGAACGCTTCAATCCGAGCTGAATATCCGTTGTATCACCTATCCACCAAAGTGGTAAAACCAATTTTATATTCATATACATACATTATACTCCAATATAAAAAAAACTTTGCTTACCGCGTGTTTTCACATATTCTGCAAGAACAATCACATAAATTATGCAAGTAAGTGGTAGGTAAGTGCTTACTTGAATTATTACTTTTCAACCAATCCTCAACAGTAATAGCCATGTAGTGACATATAAATAATTTACTTATATCGATAACCCACTTATTATTTTTATATGGCATAGTAATAGAATGCTACTGGCGGTGATAATATAGTAGTTGGTTATCACAATTTTCATATCAAATGGTAAGTGGTAATCATTGCTGGGTAAGCATAAGCATTAGAAGTTACTCTATTTTATAGCGACGTCCCTCAAGGCAGCACTTTTTTCACTCATCGAATTACACGTTTGGAGTTAACAAGAGAATTGTACCATCTGGACTTAGAGTTACGTTGACAGGGTTGCCAATAGTAATTATAGCACCCTGAATCAGTCTATCTATCAAGGAAAAGGTACCTCATTTTATAAAGAGGTAAAGCTTGTTTATAAGAAGTAATCACCGGCTTTACTTAACTGATTTTGAATTAATTTTAATCCATATATAATTTATGAGAGTAGGTACTTTTTTCTTCATTATTTTCATGGCAGATTTTTTAATTGTTACGCACATAAAACTATGACCACATCACACACACGCGTAAATCTTGAGGAACATGTAAATATATATCACTTTAAGATTAAATAATAAGAACGGCAAAATTGCGGTCATTTCGTTGAAATGTCCACGATGTCACCAGTTTTCGCGGAGCTCGTAATTCAAATAGAAAATCTAAAGTGCAGAGAGCACTCCTTTTTTATTCACAACGCCATCTATATATTATTATTTTCCCTAAACTAAAGAGACCTCAAGCAGCGATAAGCATACTTTCTAAAGTGTGCTAAAGTGCAAAAAACAGACAGAACTCGGACGTTTGAGTGGAAACACTTTAATGACACTCAAGTATCATGGGACGTTTGAGAGAAGGGGATAAATATGCATCAGAACAATCTTCTCAAAAAAAATACTAAGCGCATTCAGTATAATATTGTAATTATATAAGCTTGTTCCCAAATCATAGAAAAAACACATTCACTAATTGAACGATTAAATAAAATAGTAATCGGCAAAGCAAAACTATCCGCACAATAAGACAAAGAGACAGGAGGTACACCATCAAAATCCGGACCTTTAAATTCATTAAGTTCTTTTAATAAATTTAAAACCATGAAAATTGTATTAATGTGATTATTATCATTCAAGGAGCTGGGAACATTAGTGTAGTTTATAGTATATGTAGGTAAAGTAGGTTTTTTAAATACACTCTCAAAAAACGTGTACGATGCGTTACATATACTCTGAATATTTGTTTCTTTTTAGTGTTCCGTAGTCCTGACAAGAAACCCTTATGGTTTCGTCATGTCCGTCTGTCTGTCTGTCCCCGGTTATGCTTGGAGACTGTTAGCACTAGAGAGCTGAATTTTGTGGCGGTATGTATATCAATCACGCCGACAAATTGTCAGAATAAAATTGAGAAAAATATTTTTTTTGGGTAGTTCCAACATGTAACCTGGGCATGATTTTTTTTCACGTCTACCCCATTGCGGGGGGGTATCTTTGAATATGTCCTTTAAAATTACTTAGCAATTTCTAAGACTATTTTATGATTTAGGGATCCGTTTGAGATATATTGAACTTTAAAGTACTAATTTTTCTTTGAGTAGGGCGTCCCCTCCCTTTAAAAGCTTGAAAACCTTGGAAAAAATTATGATTAAAATTATAACGATTAAGATTGATTTCTAAGTTTAAGAGTAATATTGATTCAACTTCGGTTAAAGAAAATTTATTACTTATTGAAAATTCCTTAGAAGAAAATATTAATAGTGACAGAAATAAAGTTATTTTAGCCTAAAACCTTGCATTGAAAAACAAAGTTTAAAAAAACTGTTTAAAAACCATAATAAAATATCATTAGTTCCACAAAGCTAATGCGAGTACCAACGGCAACTGCTTCTGAATTGCGCAATGGTTACGATTTTATAAAGAGTATATAAGCACTTGAAAAGATCGACGGTTATCTGCATCATCCCTCTATCTACCTAGGATATGAACCTTGCAGCCAGTTGTAGGGTATCCATGAGAATTTCAAACCCGCTCCCCCGTGTGGGAGGAAACAAAAAAACGGTGTTTATCATTCGTATTTAAAAATAAAAAATATCGAATTGATTTTGAGTTGGTGACGCAGTTTGACTTTGATTTAGGTATTTTAGTTGAAATAAGTACATAGTTTGATTTGTTATTAATTAAATTGTTTTAATTTCCGATACAGAAAATAAAGACTCCTGCTATAATAAAATATATTGTGGTAACGACAGCCAACTACGGAACCCTAGACTGTGCGTGGCACGACACACACATTGCTGGTTTTTATTATCATCTATGACGAAGAAATTAGGATACGAAGAACCACCTCATTTTGATTTAACATAAGTCCCAAAATATTTTTATTCCTTCTTTGTACTGTGTGTTCGGAATTGTTTATAAATTTCCGATAACACTGATTTTGAACAAGTTTCTGTTTACGTCTCAGCAAGGAAAATTCATCATAATCTCTAGGGTTTTTTCTGACTTTTCATTTTTTAGGAACCGTAGTCTTTTCCCTGATAATTTTAATAAATGCTTTACTATTCCAGATTGTTTAGGTAGCTGAGGATTTTTTTATGCGCTTAGGTACAAATAATTTAATGCTCTCATATATGATCGAGTAAAAGTGGGCTACTGCTTTATCTAATGTACCTAAACTGTTAAACTGGAACAACATTTGCTTACTTCCTTTTAATGGTATAATATATAGGTCTGCAATATCAATAATAAATGCTGGATGATATGGGTCTTCATTAACAAGTGGGTTTCCTTCTTTATTAACATTCAGTGCTTAATTACAAAAACATAAACTAATGCACGGTGCAAGCTTTTAAGAACAAAGTTGTATTGACGTTAACCAAGATATTTCAGATAGTCGATAAATGTAATGTCAGGCGATTGAGAATCTAAGAATCTCTGATCAGTACCCCTAGCACGAATCCATATCGAATTCGTATCGTTTGCGTGTCCGAAATGTCATTGTCAATTGTGTACTGATTTTTAGTTCTCGTTACGTACTTTGTGCCGCTGCTGTTCAAGTTTCCATACAAAATTTGACATTGACATTTCGGTTTGCAAACTATTCGAATTCGATATGGGTTCGTGCTAATGGTACAGTAATAACTGCGCCTTCGTCATTCCAACAGAGCTTGGGAAAGTCAAAAACTCCTACTAAAAGGTAAATAACATTCGGATAAAGGTCAAATATTACGCAATGTTTTAGTTAAAAGGATAGAAGAGTTGAAAGTTTATATAAAACTTTGTCATTTTGAACTTAGAAGTAAAGAATGGTATTTACAAAGATTCTCAAAAAACATGATCTGTTTCATTGGTTTTTAATTTAATAAATGTAGGCTATAATAATTGGGCTTTTTATTAACTGAAAAAGAAGAAAAACATGAAGTGCATATTTATTAACTTTATTATTAAAAATACGTTAACGCGCATGAATCGCATTCGTAAGGAAATTGTAGTGTTTATTCTCTTCAAAAAATATTTTTTCGGTACTTTGATAATTTTGAAAGTGATAACCCTGAAAATAGCGAGTGAATCATCGCATATAGCGGCATTGTTGCTGTGATTAGCATTCAAGTGAAAATAACTGATTTGATATCCCCACTTCACAGTTACCAGCAAATTAACGTAATAGGTACTTATATAAGCAAATTAAATTGTTAAAAACCAAAACGGAAAACTATATTTATCTCATAATTAATTATAAACTAAGGTACCTGATTGTCAGCAGCATTACTATTCTGTACGAACAAACTCACTTTTCACCGCGGAATTCGTCGGTGAGATTTGAATAATATTTGAAATTAGTGTTTTAATTTTAAATCGCACCGCAAATTCCAAGGTGTGAATAAATAAATAAAATGTTTATTCTTACAGAACAGCACTGCAGGACGCTGAGTTTTGAACTTATGTACTAACTTCTACTAACTTCATGTAGTTTATGTAAACCTGAAAATGTATTAATCATTGAGTGAAAAATGAAAACGATAACTTGATATTAACGTTTTAAACATTTAAACATTAGGAGTCCACGTGTTCACTTATCCACTACTTGATAAATAATTCATTAAACGTGTACCTGTTTCTTGTTTTGATATTTTCTTACTTCCGTTTTCATTTTCATTAAGTAACTATTTTGACTAATGGAAGTATCGTTAGAAAATGAGCACAGTGGACGTTCATTCGTTATTTATTCTAGATACGGTCTTATTAAGTGGTTGTGATCTGTAAAAAAAAGGAGTGTTCCGTATAGAATAACGACTTTTATTTGATGTTATAAGTGTGAGATTTACGAAGAACTCGAGTTGTGGAGAAGGTGGTATGATATGATGATAACAAAAACTCAATAAATAGATTTTTATAAACAGATTTAGATTTATTTTTAATAATATTGCATGGTAAAATTAGCTTTATTTGTTTATCTTTTAATATATTTTTTTCTTTCTTTTAATTTTAGTATGCCACTTATCATGGTAGAATATATGAACAGAAAAACGAACATTGTTATCAAATTGTGTATACCATTTTCTATGAAAGAAATGTTTATCTTATCTATCTAGTTGCCACAACATAGACAAGAGGCAGCGACGAAGATAAAAAAATAAAACTTTCTTAAGCGAATTTGAATTCTCGTTACCAATGGAAGTCGTGAAGCAGCTACGGAATCGCAAAACAGAAGTTTGGCTTTTTAGATAAGTATCAAGCGTTAATGTTGTTCTCTCTGTGATTCCTCGGCGCGTCGTATGACTCGTCTCATCTTAAACCTCCTAACTTAATTCCCGCCTCATGCACGATCTATAAACTTTGGAGTGCTCAGCGAACATGACGGGGGAATTTTCAATATGCACCTCTCTTCGTTTTTTAATCGCGTCCAAGTAAAAATAACTTATGCAAAAAAAGTTTTCACAATCAATCATGATGAAAAATTTCAAATGCTTTCTTATTAGAAAGCATTTGAAATTTGATTCTAAGAAAAAAAAACGATCATTTCAACAATTTTATCACTTATATAAAGAGATTTTTAATGATAGTTTTACGCTCTGTAAGAAGTAAAATTAATATTATTAATTAAAGCACTCATTATTATTTCAGTACGGTGATAACGACTGGGCAAAGTTAATTCTAGGCCTATGTCCAGCAGTGGACGGAGAAAGGCTGATGGATGGATGGTTGAAAGTTAATTCTCACCCAAAGATCTTCTATCTTCTATTAACCCTAATTCATGCCTATTGTTTAATTCTTAACCCCCTTATTAATAACCGAAGAATAAGCTTAGATAAGCTACTCTATGTTTTGTCTCTGTTCATTGAATATCAAATGGCACTTCAGTTATATGAACAAAATACGGTGCAACTAGTTGAAGCTAATTCCTCCTTGTTTACTAATAAGAGGTATAAGTTGAAATCAATTATGTTTTCGTGCACAATGCTTATAATTCAACACCTACGAATAATAATTGTTTATATTTCAAGTAATATTACATAAGTTAAAAAATATATTAATTTAAAGACTTCCAAGGAAAACTAATACTCATTATGATATTGATTAAAGTATTACTGTAAAAATGATTTGGGTGATTTGGATACTCCTCATCATAAAGTATCTAAATTTTACGCTTGAACGTCAACTCCCCGGCCACCCTGTATGAAATTCGTGTTCTAATTTCAAATCAAACCTTGGATTCCGAGGTGAAAGGTGAGTTTATTCTTACAGAATAGCACTACTGATATTCTTCCTTTATACCTGTGTTAGAGCTCGTATCTACTCGTCTTACCTATATGTCTTACGTATATTGAAATAATTATTTTTTTAAAGCTTCTAAACAGTAACTGTGCTATCATACATGCCCTTTGCATAACTTTAATCGTTCACGCAGTGCACGCAGCGAAAGCTCTGAAAATAGTTATTTATGATATTAGTGCGGTAAGTTGGTCATTAAAAACGAGTAGTGCTTCCGGGATTACCATACTCACGAGTTTGTAAATACTAATTCTGCACGAATGTCATACAACTTTTTTCAACACATTTGCGAAAAAACACTACCTATACCTAATTTATACGATAAAGCAAACTTTTTCTAATAAAAAAATGGCGCGCATGTCCAAATGGCGCCACTTTTCTGATCAAAGCGACTATTTAAATTAAGAGACGGTTCGAATTGAACTATAAAGAATTAAAAAAGTTATTCTGTGGAGGTTGGTTAGGCATAGAGGCAGTCAGGGCCGGATTTAGAGGCCTCGGGGCAACAGAGGAGCGGAGGCCCCCCAAATTATTTTCCAAATAAAGTAAACAATTTTTTTTCAATCGAGTTTTTCAATAAATAATTTATTGTGAACCAAGTACAATCCCTTAGTATTGAACAAACACATATAAATATAAACGGAAACAAGAATTATCTGATATTAAATCTTAGATAACGAACGGAACCTTTCGAGCTTTTTTCGCCGAAAAATCGTTGATGATTACGATTTTTTTTCCCGAAGTCTCTATTGTGGGGGCCCCCCGTTTGTGGAGGCCCCGGGGCTTTGGCCCGGTTGCCCTCCCCTAAATCCAGCAGTGGAGGCAGTTAGAAAGAGACAGTATCCGTGCCATGGTTAGCCATGGCAACGGTGAAAAAAAATAGATGTCAATAATGTCAGAAAAATAAATAAACAAAAATTATTCATAGAAATAAATAAAACGGAGAAAAACATGGAAAAAGAAAATTTAAACGATAATATCTAATATATAAAATTCTCGTGTCACGGTGTTTGTGGTTAAACTCCACCGAAACGGCTTTCCCGATTCTCGTGAAATTTTGTGTGCATATTGTGTAGGTCTGAGAATCGGACAACATTTATTTTTCATCCCCCTAAATGTTAAGGGTAATCCACCCCTAAATTTTTTTTTTCAATTTTAGATATATTTTTTTATTTTTTTATGAAAAATACAAACAACCCTAAAGTTTCACATTTCTACCACCAACCCCTATTTTTTATGGCGGTACGAAGTTCGCTGAGACAGCTAGTAAATATATAAGAATGTAACTAGTATGACCATAAATACTGTTATTTGAAAACATGTCATTTTTTCAATTTTTGATTTCTTTTGAATTTGGAACACGTATATTATTTTAAAAACTTCCTTAGATTTTGCGCCATTCCACATATTTTTTCATGTTCATTATCAAATTACAATATGGAATGGGGTGTTAAAGAAAATAGGATTGCAGTGATCGCCAGACACTTCAAAAGCTTGGTATCAGCTGTATCTTCGTATATCGTACTATTAACAGATACAACAACACTTCGTCCGTCGAAGACCAGAAAAGATCGAGGCGGCCGGGTGCTATTAGAACTACTAAAGACTGTTAATGCTGTTAAAGTCAGAAATTGTCTAAACCCCATTAGGAAGCAATAAATCTTATCGCGAGAAATTAAGATTCCCGCTAGGACTCTGTCGCATATTATAAAATAAGACCTGAAGCTCGGTGCTTATTGTCAATATGCATACAGGACGTGTTCTATATCAATCTTTACAATTAAAGAAAGTGGATCGATCAAAACGCCTTCTGTCATACTTCCACCAAAAGCACAGAAATATCCTCTTTACCGATGAAAAATTTCACGATTGAAGAACACTACAATCAACTACAATAAGCAAAATGATAAAGTGTACGCTCACATTTCTAAAGAAGCTGCTCAAGTGGTCGGAAAGGTTAAACGTGGTCTACATCCTGCGTCACTGATGGTTTGGTGGGGTGTGTCTTATCAAGGAGTCGCAAAACTACATTTTTGTGAAAAAGGGGTGAAAACTTTAGCAAAAGTATATCAAGATACAGCCTTGGATCATGTTTTGAAACTTCTCAGCAATACACTTTTTAAAAATATACCGTGGACTTTTCAGCAGGATTCTGCACCTAGTCACAAGGCAAGTACTACCCAAGCCTGGCTTGAAACCAACGTTCCGGACTTAATAAGAGCTGAAGAACTGGCCCTCATCTAGCCCAGACCTCAACCCTTTAGACTTCAAATTATGGTCAGTTTTAGAGGATGGCCTGCTCTAAATGACATGGTGACATTGGATCTCTTAAAAATTCTTTGGAACAAGCAGTAGCGAAATTTCCCTTGAAAACAGTGCGTAAATCCATAGTGGCCAAACAGATTAAAGGCCAAAGGTGGCCATTTCGAATAGAATATTTTTGTATTTTTTGCTGAGACTAATAAATAAAAAAAAGGTAAGGTAGGTGTAGGTTTAAATTTTAATAATATTACATGACTTCATTGAAGAAATGCATTTTCATTTGTTACAGGACTTATGGCTGGACAAGGTAGAGAAATGATAATTAGTGTGTGATATCATATTATTTTTTTCAGTTTCCTAGAATGAAAGATATGTATAAATAATGGTAGTATGATGGTAGATTAAATTGATGAAAACTTGGAATGGAACCTATAATTGCCAAAATAAAAGATGTCCCTGAGGTACATTACAGATGATTCGACAGAAATAAATAAAAACATAAGGGATACGAATGGCGCCATGTTTAGGAGAGTGCGGTAAATCGTTTTACCGTATGCTAAGTTGAATGGTCCGTAATTTTGAACTTTCGAACAATGCGTATACATTGTTCAACATCCGTAAATGCATTTTTTGAGCAAATGTGTTGTAAAGAATATTTGATCACGATTTTACAACATTTTTCATTAATGCTCCACCAGTATTGGTCGTATGTTATAAAGACTATATTATCGTGATATATGTATATATACGTGACTATAGTATCGTGATGTTATATAGACTATAAAACCTTCCTCGACTATGCTATAAAAAACAATTTGAATCAGTAGTTTAGTTTGAAATAAGATTATTTCGTTCACTAAACAAACATTAAACAAACTCTTCAGCTTTATAATAGTAGTAATAATAAGTGAGTCACAATCTATTAAAAACATTTGACAGTTTGAGGTAACTTGGCTTGGCATGTATGACTGTCTGTGGGTAAATCACCACGACTCGGTTACTTAAGTACATATTTCTGTTCTTCGCACGTTTAAAATTTTTATTAGAACTTTGAAGCTTTAGCTCAGAGCACGAATTTTGACAGTAACGTATCGTCATCGTCAATTTTTGTATGGAAAAAGCTAGTTTGTTTTTACGTCTGACAGGGACACTGCTAAGTTTTCATAGAAGCTTTGAGGTTGCGGTACGTTGCGGAACTGTTAAAAATTCATGCTTGGGCCTCTGAAGGCCTAAGAGCTGCCGTTGCGAAAACAGAGACTCAATATTCGTTAAGAGATCTCATTACTCGCTAATTTAATTTGCATAATAATAATAATGTCGTATTAATGTTCTTAAAGCAAACGTTTCTTTTATTCATGTAACTGATTTGAGTGAAAATTAATAGACAAATCAATACCTAAATAACAATCATGTCAAAAGCTAAAATTACTTTCTACTTTATTAGTTATTTCTATATTTTATCTCAAAGATGAGTACTTGCACCTCGTTGTCCAATTTACAGTGCAACTTAATACAACAAAATATCGAGTCAATCTTGCTATTTGTTTAAACAGATACAATACAGGATAATGAAATGATGCCTTCCCGATCCGGTCCGCTTATCGAGATTAGCCTGTAACATCCCGTCCGTATTCTTATTAACCTGTTCTGAGGATCTCTATCCCGAACAACGGGACAACGGAAGAGACGCAATATGTTTATCTTTTGATAACACACACGTTTTACTCTCGTAGCTGGAATAAGAACTTACCGTTCGCTTGAACATAGCCAAGTTTAACAATGGTTATGAGACTACTTTGCACAGCTACTCTATATATTTAGGATTCCGCGAGAATACTTACCTAAGTTTGCAAAAAAACTGGCCAAGCGTTGTTTTCGTCGCAACTTACAAAATACATTATGTAAGTTGCGACGTTGCGATTATTATTTTTTGTTTCAATACAGCATCATCGTCGTCATCTCAGCCGTACGACGCCCACTACTAAGCATACATCGATCGGCCTTTTGCCACGCGTATCCAACGGCTTCCCGCGATCTTCAATAGAGCTTAAGAAACCGCATATGACACCATATACCAAAATTTATCATTCTTGACTAGTTTTAATTTTGTGTCAGATCCCGTAAAAAATGTTCTCAAAATGACAACTTTGACGGCCTCCGGCCCCCAATAATTCAAATTATAGTTTTATCCTACTCAACGAGCTGTAAACAATGTGTAACATGCTGCGGTAATTAGAGAAAAAATCGTCTGCTTTCATCATGTATGTGACCCTTCAAAAATAATTTAATGAATATTTAACAACCAAAATTTCATTCCGTTAACGATCTAGAGATCCGTGACGTATATAGGCAATGACAGACAATAGAGTGACAGCAAATGGTTTCCGTTTTTAACTTTTTACCCTTTGGGTACGGATCCCTAAAAAATTTGAAATATACTCTAGCTCCACTAATCTATCTGACATCTTAGGACTCGACTGGGTTCATATTCATGTGAAAGTTATTCTATTGCCTCGAATAAAAAGTAGGCAAAGAAGAACTAACCTTAACGGAAATCTGATTGCGAATGCATTTATCATCATTTGCGTCTACATAGAAATTGTTTAAATACCTGCGAATTCATTAACAAACTATACATATGTTTTAACGATACTCATAGTCAGGCATTGCTTAATTTTCACATCGCTTTGATTCCATTATTTATATCGTGTTTTCCTTAAAATAACAGCACAAAATACCAACACTGTATTGCACCTTTTAAAAGCTTGAAAACATTGGCATGAGAGCCGTCTGAGGTATCAAATTTTGATACAGTTTTGCATAAATAGATAGGCGCTATCAAAGGATTGCCTTAGAAATGGTTTACTCTGCGTACATATTTAAGTTTTCACGAAGTGGGGAAATGGAAAATAAATTGGATTCATATAACTTTCTTAAAGCAACATAATAATCTACGGAAATGTTTATTTACTTTGTTCCATGGGATCAGGCATTCATTATTAATTCTGCGTCGTGCTGCGTCAGAGACGTGGCCTGAACTTATTAATGTATTATTCTGTATAAAGTCTAAACATATTTAGAAATAATAAATGACGGTTGCTTTTTGTAAACAATAACATCCTAACACAAGACAATATTGAATAGAAGGTGGTTCTTTGGAAATGTGGTTTCCGTATAACTTCCATGGCATTTATGAAATTGTGAAATTAAAGTAAGATAATTAAATATTTTAAAAATTTATGCATATTTAAACAACGTATCAAAATTACCCAAATAGCAAATAACAGTTTTATAAAAAAACATTTTTGAAATTTGTCAACCATGGAAATTACATTTAAAGAGGCTTGAAATTACCTAGTATATAAAAGTTTGTTAAACACTGCTTCAGATAAGAAACTAAGCTCTTTAAAATAAATATTATTTGTCGTAGATTTAAGAAGTACTCTACATATTTTTTTAAGCATTTAACTGCTTGATTTTTTCTAGTAAAAAATTCTTTAGATTTAAAAATGTAATATAAGTAATATAACTACAATTGCTATTTCTTCTTTCAAATGTTTAATACTTGTAAAAATGTTCGTTTGACATTGTGGGTTATCTACAATGCGAAGAAATGGCGCCGCCCTGCAGCCTAAGAAATACTAGAGAAAATTCGACACGGCCATCAGGGCCGCGGTAGAATAATTGGTCTTTGCATCCGCCCGGATTGCGGAGGGTGGGGGTTCGAGTCCCGTCACCTGCCTGGTCCGCGTGATTTTTTTTCTAGTAAAACTTTTTTTGGAAGTACATACAATATTTAGCAAACAATAGTAGCTTTCTTTAAAATACAACGGGACTGATAGCAGTTGTACAATGACAGTAATAATGCTCCCATTCTCATTTGTAATTATTATTTGTTCCCATAATATTGAGCAATTGAATAACCACTAGGCCCAGCTAAAGGGACTTCTCTTCTCACCGAATACGACGTAAGTATAATAGGTGCGACAACACTTAGGATAATAGAATTATTTTGAGCAATTTAATCAAATTTAGACACTGCACTTGTTTCTATTAAGATATTTCAAAGGCCGAATTTAGAGCTGTGGAATACACCAAATAATCCGTTTACCAAAATTTATTTTTAAATGTGACATGGAGATGATTGATTGAAATTTTAACATTTTTATTTTATTGGAGTACTTAAAACTGATATCGGGTGAAAATATTACCACTTCACCTTTAGGCAGCAGAATAACTTACGATTGGCAATCACCAATCACAATGCCTCTATGTCTCTCTAGTCCAGAGTAATGATCCTCGCAAAGAGAGTAGCGGAAATTTTGCAGAGCATGTTACATACTAACTTAAGCCTATAAAATCTGCTCCAATAGGAAATATTTTTGAAGTGAAACTTCTTTACGCACGCTTGACTTGGGGCTAAGCTGGCGCATGCGTTACGCGTTACGAAATGTGTTTTCGGGCGAGGCGAACTGGAGTTGAGTGGGGGATATAAGCTAGAGAAAGCAGTGCGCGCACATTTCTTTCTCTCTTTCTCCTATAGCTAGTTAATGAAATATGTATATGTACATACATGTATATATTGTACACACACACATATATATATACATACAGATGGAGCTTAATAAGTTTCACTTCAGTCGTGTGGTCATAAGCACACTCGTTTTATATCAATATGTAGATTGATCAGTCCATTTTAATTTTATTTGCGGATCTAATTAAAAACGCAAGCGATTAACAAAATATTCGCGATCGCTCGGAAGACGGCGCACGTGTTACGCGTGAAAATCGTATAAAATTAACCGGATTTCAGGTCTGGAGGGTAAATTACTCCGGTTGGCGTGATTCTTACCACTTCGGCCGTCTACGAAACCTTTGCTTCGTAAATGGTTTCTATGAATGAATTAATATGACCTTTTGAAATGAACTATATGACAGGATACAAAAGGAACGTACAAACAGTTTAGCGGTAGATTTAATCAAAATTATTTGTTGTATAGGAGATATGGGTCTGTTACGTTCAAAAATTGCTCACCCAAGAATGACCCAGAAAAGTTATCGTTCGATGTCTCAATAAAAGTGTAAGGAAGGAGAGTCGTTTTAATTTAAAAATCTACGCTAATTCCATAAATACAAATTCCTGTAAAAATTTGCACTGCACTTTGCTTTTGTATTGTAAATTTACTGTCCCAACTATTTTATTCTTCTGCTCTTTTATAATTTTAAGTTTATGTATGTGTTTTACTTTCGAATGGGAAAAACTTCTATGTAAATCTAAAGATAAAAACTTTTTAAGAAAAATAAAAGCATTAAAAACGAAGTAAAATACTTACCCTTTACTTGAATCTGAAATACATTATTATAAAGAACTAGCAAACCCGGCGAACTCCGTTTCGCCACCAGATGGCTTCGTTTTATGTAACATTTCGTTTGGTGATTAAAAGAAGTTTTTTTTTAATTTTTCCTGAATTTTCTTTGCTATAAACCTCACGGAGCCCGAGACCTTTCCAACGAATGCAAAACCGTGGAAATCGGTTCGTGCGTTCTGGAGTTATAGCGTCAGGAAGGAAAACCCGACTTATTTTTATATAGTAGACTACACGTTGAATTGTTGCTTCATCTGTCAAATAGATCTGAGTTGCCACTTATGATTTATTTTATATACTTTAAATCCTGGGAATTTTTACAACGAAGTTGTTTTTATTTTATTTATTGTTCTTTTTTTAAAGTATTTCCTTTATTTATATTCAAATGCATTTATCAGATTTTCACCAAATTTATGAATGATCTCGAGAAAAACTGATACAACAATTAATGACAATAGTAAATTAAATCAATTCAAAACTGGTAAAATAATCTCTTCACAGACATACTAAAACTTAAAGTCGAAATGGAAACCTCCTCCGTTTTGGAGTCGGTTAAAAATATTACTCGAAGCTGGCAGTGGGTACTTAGACATGCGTATTTAACAAGCAGACGCTATTAATACAAAGAGGAAATACATTAACATTGCAACTTTACCGTTGCAGCGGAGGAGTTTCAAACATTTCGAAACTTTCTATATGTGTGAAATGCTATTGAAAGCTCTTCACGGAGATTAAAATGCGCCGTGAAAATACGCGCTAAGGATTACTCGACGCGAGTGCGAAGTTGTCTTGTTATAATGCGCCCTGTCTGATGCCCAACAATGAAAAAATAATGTGTTCGCTTCTCTGTGGGGCAGCGACGAGAGCGGTTCGCAAAAAATAGTCGATCAGTTAGCTCGATAGCACATCACTCCACGTATGCTGATGTATACTGATAAAACACATTGATTTAATAATATTTGACGATCAACTTTTGAAAGTAATATTTATTTTTCGTTTTTGAAAGTGTGTTTGTTGTGATGATCCTTTCATGAATAATTATTTAGTAAATAATTATTCATAAGCAGTGCATTTTAATATTTTCCATATATTTTTTCGTTCTTCTTTCCTTATAAGACTGAGAACATTCACATTCACGGAATACAACATGTTGGCCCTGAAATGAAAAAACTATTTCATTTCGTATTCATAAATGCTATAGAATCTGATCTCGACTATGAAGAGAGAACTTTATAAACTACCAAGATCAAGAATAGGCGAAGTCCTGTGTTGCATACCTAAAAGTGACCAACAGCTTTTGTGATACAATACAATATATTAGCGACAACATAGCATACACGACATAATGTAAAATTAGGGTTATGATTAAAACCTTAATATATATTATATTATTACAATTATACTATATTAATAAACTTATTAAAGTTTACAGCGTATATAGACGCTCGATTTTTTCTTTTTTATCAATTTAAAGCTGCCTTACTGACAATGTCTGTTTTTTTATTTTTATTTATTTCCAATATCGTGTAGGTATTTCTTTTTTTTTCAAATTTATCTAACATTAGAAAGTGATTTAGCTATTAATATGTTTTCCGAACGATTCTATCCTCAGACAGGTCGGTGATTGACTGGTACTATGGACGGCCGGAATTTCGGATTTGCAGCCTAACGTAAAATACCAAATGAAGTGAATATCTATTCTATTCGCTTTGCGTTTTCTGTTTATACGTATTTATTCCGAAAATAGACATTTGAATTTAAAACAAAGTCCTTCCTATGTACCTATTTTGATTTGCAAGTAGGTATATCTATTTATTATATATACTCTTTGTGATATTATACTTAGGTAGGTGTAATATTGTAAATTAACTTTTTTTTATATATATTGACTATCGAGTAATTATATCCACTGTTGTCTTTTTATATATCACATTTTTTTTAACTGAGTTTAAAGTTACTACCTATACGGCTATATTTTATCATAACCTAAGGAAGTACCTATGCATTTTAAAGTTTGAGACCAGAACTGTTTTATTTCGCTATATTATACCAAAGAATCTCGAAATTGTCTAGAATAGGGTTCTGTTGTGAAACGTGAGTTAATTAAACAACCAGAGCTTTGTTTTGCTAATTACACGATTCTTCTGTTAGAGTTCTCGCAAAGTAGGTACGGAAGAGAGTGTAAAATTTTAATTTTACCCGCGTCAAACTTCTAATCGAAATCATAAACAATAAAATATTTATTTGCTACTTCAGTTTTACTTTCGAAGATACAGTATAATATGTACTTTTTAATGAACAATCGAAATGTTTGAAAATCATATATAATGATTTTATTACCTGAATATACATAACTTGCTCGATATATCTATAAAACATTCTTATATATGAACTATCAGAATATTAAAAATCCAGCAAAAACTGTTAACTTTTCCAAATTGTTTCATCATTCATTTAATTATTTAATCTTTATTAAATCAGTTTACTATCGTTCGAATGTCAATTACATTAATGTTTACAAAAGTGATCTTCACTTAACCTGAAATTTTTCATATTTTCATATCCGAAGCTTACGAATTTTGATACAATAGGTATTAACCAAAACAGTGCCAATGTCATTTGAAGTTCGCTCCTAACCGCGCACAAACAACACGGACCAGCAGCTAACTAGATCTTTGAGCTCGTCTATGGCAGCACTAGTTAGATGCCGAATTGCGGTGACTTCTTTGTGTTCCGATTCAACTTTGCTAACTAGTTGCGGATGACGGTTTAACACAATACAAACGCCGTAACATCGGTATCCACGTGTAATATTTAAGGCAGTTGTATTTCCCGACTTCTCAATATCAAGTGAAACAACTTTATTCAAAATTAAGTGGATAAAACAGCTAAGTAACAACTAACGGAATTAAGCTTATATTATTTTTCAGCATTTTGTTTCACAATTAATTTTTAAAATATGTCCGCAACAGATGTTAAAATATTACTATATTTTAAGTTTCACTCCAGCAGATTTGATTTTATTTGAAAGATACCAAAAACTTTACTCAGCGAGCCGCCGAGTTGGTGTCATCATGTAAAAATAAATGCAATTTCATTTCAAATAAGAAGCCATTTTAGCTTTTAAATTAATAGTTACCTGATAACCACTCACCGGGATAACCACTATGTGGGTGATATGATTGTTGTATCACAGTTCGTATTACGTTTGAAGGAGTCACGTAAGCTGGCACGAAATTATGTAAATAATTCAAATTCATGGCTGCTTCATCTTGTAATGTTTGGGTTAGTAAATTTCCTGGTATAAAACTCTGAGGTTCATTGACAGAAGGCATATTTAACAGGTAACCACTACCCAGTATATTTTGCAATGAATATGCATTGTCTTCGTTAGCAAGCCTAACGTTGCCAATATCTTCAGTTGGAAAAAGTCTGCGCGTTAAAATTCTCCCATCCATGTTATGTATTATTAGATTTTCCTTCGTCCTTTCATTACTATATTTTTTCGGAGTTTCGATCTCGTCCTTTATACTAGACGGAACACTTCTCTGATTGTTGTTATTTACCGGAGGATTACGCATATATTTTTGGTATTCTTTTATTGTAGACTCTTCTTCTGATTTAGTAAAATATGAATTTGGGAATTCATCATTTTTTGTAATTTCGTCGTTCTGATTTGGAGGATAGGATTTTGTAATGTGATTCATGTGTGGTCTTTTTTCCGTTTCAGCACTAGAAGTTTCTTTCATTTCAACTATGATTTCTTCACTATACTCATCATTAGTAGGCAAAGCCAAACCTTCAGAATCTTTAGGTTTTAAATATATAATTTTTGATGAATCATTGGTTTGGTTTTCCACCTTATCAATAACTACAGAACCGTGCTGTTTCCCATTTTCAGCTTGTTTTATTAAAGTATCTAATATTTCGTTGATATCTTCAGATTTAATATGTTCGTCTGTAGAAACGTTTAAAAGTTTTGAAATTATTATACACAAACCTGAAAAGATTACGAAATAATTAGGTGTCGTAATTTTATTTTATTTATTTTTAAGCATTTAACTGCAATTAAGAAATAATGACTGATTATAATGATTATGATAAGTCCCGTCTGCTGCATGGACCGTGTGGAATTTTTTCAAGTAAATATTTTATTCTCTTATAAATTTATATCTAAAAAAGTAGAGCCTTACATAGCACAGTTTTCGTCATGCTGAGCACTTCTTCCATACTAGAATGGTGTGAAAGAAATACCTGGTTCATTAGATGACGGTTAATTAATCATCTGTTATCGCACTAATGCCTTCTCAGTGATTAAATTAGGTTCAAATTGATTGAATTCGGTATTTTACACGAACGGCAACGGTTAGATGCATAGGGTTAATTAGTTTTGATAAATGAACTATTTTACAAATTCACCAAATGTTAATAATACGTAAGAAATATCTGTATAAAAAATGAAGCTTATACTTAACTAACAATCTGATAAAAAAAACAAAAGTTCTGTGCCATTTTGTTCATCCTGTTCACTTAACGGTATGTTTTTTTTTTATTTATGTAGTACAATATAAAATTCTTATCTACGGCCGTTCTTGAGAAAAAGCATCTTGACTGACAAACAGACAGATGCACTACAAAGTGTCATATAAGACATATACTTTTATTTTAAAAATGCAACTGCTAGAATTATTACTTAAAACGTTACGAATTCGATATTGGTTCGTGCTAAAGGTACTCTGTTTTCTTTTTTCGAGTTTCAAGTTTCGACTTCATGAAATTATTTTCGATTTGAACTCCTCCTTGACAAACAGTAGCTACACAGTTGTGTTTTATTTTATCCATAATAACATAAAATCAAGGAACTATTAAATTTATTTTTATATGAAGCCCTACATTACGTGATCTCTTTGATAGACAATGTGATTTGAATATTAATGACCCACATTACACTGAAGTCTGATCCCCAGCTAATTAACAATACTGGCTGTTAATATCTGAGTCCATTATTGGGTAAACCTCATAAAAAGAAGTCAATAAACGTAAAGCTTTGGTCCGCGGAGCTCGCCCGAGTCGTCTCCTATAAAATACAAATAGAATCGATTGAAATGCAGGACGAGCCTGGCTGTTTACTTGATGCCGTAGCGACGCTCTACTGAACTATAACCAAGATTGCTTTTTTAAACTCAAATCACTTGTAAATTAGTAAACATTAAAAATGGTGTTCCGTACCGATTTCGTACTCAAAGGCTAACAAACAGAACAAGTAAAGATGTAACACAGGCTGTATTTCGATACTGAAGTTAATTATCATTATCAGCCTATAAATGTCCCCACTGCTGGGGCACAGGCCTCCCTATGGATGGAATAGGGAGATTGGGCCATGACCCACCACGCGGGCCCAGTGCGGATTGGCGGGTGCTAACGAGTATAGATGCAACCGGGACCAACGGCTTAACGTGCCTTCCGACGCACGGAGGAACTCGAGATAGAAATTTTTGGTCACCCATCCAATGACCGACTACTGTGAAAGTTGCTTAACTACAACGATCGCAGCCGAACGCGCTAACCACCTGCGCCATCGAGCTCCTCCTAATTATATTAATACCAATCAATCTTTTAAGTCTTTTTATCTTTTAACTCAATTATAAGTTATGACCGTTTATGCTTTAATAACTGTTTAATGATCTATGTAAAATTTTTGACGCTTACAAAAATTGCTTGCAAGCGTAGAGCATCCGGCCGCGTTGGCCGTGTTGTTCTATGCTTTCAAGAGATCCGAAACCTATTGGATAATAATTCCATTTTCTTGTTTGTAATAGCAATGCATCTTCAATATACTACACTGCCCACAAACCACATCGCAAGAGTACCTAATATGGAACGCAGCTATGAATAAATGTATGTTACCAGGTGAAAAGTGTATGTTTATTAATCTCAACGGCTTCATCCATGCTGAATTCGACTCTATTCGGTAACTGCGCAATCCATCGCACAATGTTTCCGTCGCCGTTGACATGTGGTTATTTGTCCACAGGCCGGCTGTGCGAATAATTGAGGTGTACATTTTCACTTTGTTCCGTTTCCATTCGATTAAAATCGTTGTAGGTCCTCACTTGTACACAACCTATTCGGTGTTTACTAAACGATTTGGCCGGTCCGCTGGTTTGGGCATCAGAGCGAGCATTTTTTTTCGAATCCAACATCGGAAAAAGTGCATATGAAGTAATTTTTAAAGAAGTCTACCTTGTATCGCAGAATTTTAAATGTCATATTTTTGTTATTCATATCAGCGGCTGGCATAAACTTTATTTGACACTTGTTTATGAGACATTTACTACTCATAATTTTGTCAGCCAAATCATCTTTAGCCATAAATTCAAAATCATAATAATTAAAAAGCAAAACTATCTTTTGCTTATTTATCTATTATATTATCTATCAGGTAGCTGGCGCACGCTCACTTCGCTCGTTCGGCTCGTGCTAATTTTGAGACACAACACTAACCTAACCTGACCCACTGACCACAAACAACGATTATGCTTAACGAAATTATGCATAATGCAATTTTGCCATATTTAAAGTATGCTGTTTTGTATTCAGATATATAAATATTCGTTAAAAGAAGATTATGCCAAATGAACTTCAGAGCAACAAGATTCTGCCAGATAGAGGGAACCTATTTTAAAGTGATCGAAGTGGAACGTTTTAACAAAATTTCTAAAATTCAATAAAATAAAAGTCAACGAACCCGATGTTCTGTTTAATTTTTTAACTTTATGTATGGACTATTCAGTGTTAAGTTTTATAAAGGTTAGTTACAGGGTAGTTCAAAGTATATTGGCTACTGGGTCCCCGAGTCGTGTGGGTACACTTTACGGTCGCCCAATAAACATTTTTATCGTGTAACAGTAAAGAAGCAATCAGTTCGTTGGATATTGGTCTGCGAGCTTAGTAAATAAGTGCATTTTCACTATATTATTATGGTTTCTACGATTCATAACATCACTGACAACCTCAGTCCGATCCAATGATATTGAAATCTAAAGTATTTTTGTACCCAATATCGTGTACTAATTCTTAGCTATTGAAAACATTTGTGAGCTGAAAAGCTAAACCAATTAATCGTTCTTTTTCGTAATCTAAAAAAACCTTGACTATTTAATATAATAATAATGGGTTCCTTCTAACTGGCAAAAACTTGTTGCTCCTTAATTCATTTCGCATAACTTACTTTGTTAAGCATAAGGTTTATTTATGATTGTGGGTAAGGATAGGTTGCTGTTGTGAACTGAATAAAGGCGAGCGAAGCGAGTATGCGCGGGAGCCGGCACATCAGCTGATATAATAGATAAATAAAAGAAAAAACAGTTAAATATTTGTAAGCCAAAAGACGATTCTAGCTGTGAACTTTTCTTATTGTGGATATTCAATTTATGCCTAAAGATGATTCTTGCTTACAAAATCATGCATTTGAATGTGTACTGAATGAAGGAACGCCAAATGAGTTTCTGAGTAATGAAGATTATGCCATCCGCTCATATGCATGATGTTAAAAGTTCTGCTAAACAAGGTAGACTAGAGTGCAAAAAAGGTAAGGTGTATGTTTTTAAGGATTGAAAGAAAAAAGGTAGCATGGTGTAGAAAAATAGAGTTTAGGCGGACATAGCTAATGCAGTAAGAATTTATTTAACTGCAACATAACTTTATAATTGACCTACCATCATCTTTGCGGCCTCCCTCTCATATAGTAATAAGTTTGAAAATATTTTATAAACAACGTTATCAAACATATTAAAAATTATCCTGTTGACGCCTTTGGAATTGATTTGTCTTTACTATTTAGTATGATTTAGTCAGTCTGTATTGAAATATCATTGTAACTATTTATCTTCTAGCGAAAGCCCGCTATTTAATCCACGTTAACTTGAGTTGTTTGAGAATACCCAGAGAAACCTAAACTTTTTTCTGGATAATAAGTGATATATTAGGTAAAAAATTCACTTTCTCGTTTGTAATAAATAGCCTATTGTCTCTCCCTCAGGTCATAAACTTCATCCAAATCTGCTCAGCAGTGTTTGCGTGATCGAGTAACAAACATAAACACTTTCACGTTTATAATATTAGTGTGATATGTAAGAGAACAACCGGTAACAGGCAGGACTCCTTTATTTTTCACCACACTCATTATACTTTACATTACTGCACGTTTTGAAGACTCGAAAAAGACTGCGCATGTCCGCCAAGCACTCTCTACGATGGAGTATTTTCCTCAACGTTTAAATAACTAAGTCAGATCCGTACTTTTATTGTGCAACAAATGATTAATTACTTTTTCGATCATAACTTACAATTAATAGGATTAATAATTTTAAAATTGTTCCAAAAGGTATGAATGCGTAAAAGAGCTGCCTATAGCTATTTTAGAAAACGCATCTGTATTTTATATTATACTAGCTGTCCTAGCCACCTTCTTATCGCCATTAAAAAATAGTGGTTGGTGGTAGAAGGGTGAAAATTTAGGGTTGTATGTATTTTGTATGATGTATCACAAAAAAATAAAAACAAAAAAATTATCAAAATAAATTAAGGGTGGCCACCCTTAACATTTAGGGGAAAAAAATATATGTTGTCTGATTCTCAGACCTACTGAATATGCATATAAAATTTCACGAAAATCGGTCGAGCCGTTTCGGAGTAGTTCAATTACGGACAGAATTTTATACATTAGATTAAAGATACTAAATAGTAAAAAAATCTCTTCAGCCATAACAGGGTCATTCAGATAAAAGGTCCCTTGATCATTAAAGTATTGTGAATATCATGTGGGTCTCTACAAATATAATCACTTCGACACAGACAGAACATCGGGTTCATTCTAGTACAGTAGTTTCCAACTTCAGACGTTTTGATGAACTATGACAATCTTACAAACTAAACTTCTCATTGGAATTAGATAAAATTAGGTATAACAAGAAAGAGTAGTACATGGAATCCCATTTAGGTACAATAACTATATTAAGTTTAATTGTACTTATCATTTTTAACCCTATTGTTTTCACACCGGATTATTGTTATTGTATTGTTGCTCCAAACATATTGTTCTTATTGGAAAAATAAGCGCTTTGTAAAGGGTAGCTATAAATAAAACTAAAATTGGTTTAGATTCATATTCGGCAGAATAAAAATTCGAATTACTTTCAGTAGGTACCCAGTTGACTCTGCTAAAAATAAACGTTTCGTTTCCATGCCAAATGTGCTAGTTGTGCGGGGCGGGTCCATTCTGCGAGATCCCGACAACGGCTGTGCGATCACGTGCACCTCGCTATAGTTTGACGAGGACTTACGCACGTATACTAAATATGTTTGGAGCTCTGCGCCTCTGTCAATAGGTGCTTGCTGCCGGACAAACATGTGGGCCTGCTTCCGCACATGCATCTACTGCGTACGTATGATGACATCATAGAAAAGGAGAATGTCTTTTAGTTATTTTTTAAAACATCAGAGAGCAAAGTACTTTGCTCCACCCAAAATGTTACTTGTGTATTATCTTACCCACAGATCTTACCCCCTAAGTCCATGCCCTATCTACCCCGTGGAGTTATTTATGTCAACGAAACCTTACTAGGTATATCTGCAAAGATTTATTGCTAACCAATTACATTATTATCTTACTTATTTAAAACATCAATCGACGAATATTTATTGTTCGCAAATGATATTAATAAGCTACGAACATGAGTATATCGAAAGCATATTCTGATTCCTATTAACTTGAGTAAAATGTTCGTCCCACTTGGAACGCGAAGTCTAGCTCTGTGATTGTTGACATGAATGTCTATTAATTGCTATTAACATTAGAAGAGTATAAAGTTTCAATTCGTAAGTTAACAATCGAGATCGTTGACATAGTAAGTTATGTTGTACATAAACTTATTAGATAGGCACGTGTTATATCGCTACTGAAGATCACTTGTTTACTACTACAAAATTCGTTTATAAATAAGAGCTATTTTTATGACATTTACAGAATACGTATTTGATCCATCCTAGCCATATAAGTATGACAAAAGTATGTAGTCGTTAAGTGATTCTAAATTACTTTTTGTGGTCTGTTCTGTTCTGTACTAAAAGCTTCTTATTTGTGTATATAATAGACATATGAAAACTATACAAAGTTTACGTTGGAGTATATTATTCCAAGTATTGTAGGTATGCTGTGTTTTTGTAAAAATACGTAAGAATATTAGCATTAAAAAATAACCCACAATTATTGGAATTAAAAATTGTGTTGGTATTACCAATAACTCATTGTTGTTCAATTGAAAAACAAGGCTAATGCGTTTCCATACGAGGGCTAAAAACAGTAAAACAATGAACCAACTTATAATAGTGTGTTCGGTGCGATTGGCAGCTAATTTCTGGTGCATATCCAACACTGGATTGCGACAAATTTTTAATAGGTTCACCTTGTTTGAAAACTTCTTTGCGAATGCTAATTAATATATTGGACACAATGGGTAAAGAGTGAAGAATATTTCTTTAAACTTTAGCCATTTGAGTTATTTTAAAAATCTTTAAATTATTCATGTTTCAAAAACGACATTTATTACCGATATAAAAAGTAAATAATTCATAGTTTGCTCATAGTTACCCACTACCTATACTAAGGTAAGTCACAATTATATTTAGGTACTTAATTAACAGGTTTTTGGAGAGTATCTGGTGAGTTGTAGCGTTAACTTAAAAATAAATTCTGAACAGAGGATAAGTAAGTAGATAACTGAGTATATCACAATAAGTCCATAGAATATCCCGCAAAAAAAACAATTTTTGTCATTAGTAACTGTTTTTAACGCTTTGTTTTGTTTATGATTTCGCTTTATAGAAAGTGAGATTACACGCACTAGACAGTAAATGCCTATTTACTCTCATATTAAAGACACGTGGGTGAAGTAAAATAAGCGCGTGAAGGTCATTCCATCTTCTGGCCCTGCGTATTTAAAAGGTATTTTTCCTCATGCAGGGTTGGTAGCATCGCAAAGTTACATCGTAAGGTGGTTTCCGAAGTCTTCGATGAAAGATTAATAGCCCTTCCCTTAAAACTGATTTTGTAACCACCGTGTAAGTTTAACTTTAGCCCCCTTATTAATAAACGAAAAATAAGCTGAGATTAGTTACTCCATGTTGTTCATCGAATGACATAAGGCATTTGAGTGACAGGAACAAAACACGGCGTAAGTAATCTAAGCTTATTCCTTGTTTATTAATAAGGGGTAAAAGTTTTATCTGAACGAGGAAGGTAAAAATCTGGCGCAGTCTGTTTATTTTCCTCTACCAGAGGCCCAAGCGCGAATTTTGAAAGCTCCGTAATCGTATCGCATCGTTAAAGTTTCTATGAAAAGTAAGCAGCGCCCTAACGGACGTAAGAACTTGCTTTATTTATCATAAAAAAATCACGGTTATGAAGCTGGCAAAATTCGTGATTGGGCCTCAGCTCCGTATATAAGTCAATTATAAGCCTATAATTTCACCTGATTTAATAAAAAAGTGTGTAACGATATTGGTAAAACTTTGTACCTACAATTTTTAATAAAAGTGTTTGTTATCTGACGCCTGACGGCCACCACAACCGAACCGCCCAACGCGGCACGTCCGCTCGGCTCGCGAGGCTGCTTCATAAATAACGTAAGTAACTCCTTAGACTCGCTTTACTACGCTTCCAAGAGATTTCTGTTTTCTCCAGAGAGGAATCATTACATAATCTAATTAATTTTCTAAGAAATACTTTATAAGTTTAGACATTTTTTTCTAACTTTATTTTTCAGTCGCTTAACTTTTTTAGTTAAGATAAATTTATCAATTGACCCGTTGTCATAGATACTAAGATCCAGATTAACCAGTTTCTGATAAATTTCAGAAGTACCCTCCAAAAGTATAACTGGTTACTGGTGAAACAGGCGCTTATATTTTGTGTTTTTATGCTTAATCTTATAATATCCCTACTCAAGTGTGAGATGAATTGTAGTTTTCTCACGTTTGAAAAAAAAACGGCCAAGTGCGAGTCGGACTCGCGCACCGATGGTTCCGTACAAACTCAATTTAATACTTCTACGGGTTCATAAAAGATGAGGTAGTAACTTAAAATTTTTCAAAAATATTTTTTATTATAAGATGTAACTAGAAATGTACGGTTTTCGTAATTTTTCCTTTTTCTGTATTACAAGACGTTCGTACCAAATTTCAAGATTCTAAGTTCACGGGAAGTACCCTGTAGGTTTTGATTCCCGTGCGAGTTTCGAAAATTTGCGGCATAAACGGCTGTATCTTTTGATTGCTTTGGCTTAGAAGTTTGATTTTTTCACAGTACTAGTACACAGTATTAGATATGAATTTCAGTTTGACACCTCCACGCGTTCCTGAAAAAAACGGTCTTGAAAGACGGACGGACGGACGGACAACAAAGTGATCCTATAAGGGTTCTGTTTTTTCCTTTTGAGATACGGAACCCTAAAAATGTCTTCAAGTCCTAGCTATTTTATTATTTATATTATACCACATTCCAGAACAAAATTATATTTAGAACCGGGAAAATGTTCCATCCGTCTGTCATATTCAACAAACCTGAAATTAACCACGAGTTGTGGAGTGCTATAAAGGTGGTATATTAAGGTACTTGCTAAGGCGCAATAATCCAGCGTTTGTGCCCAATCCTTGGCCACGTCTGGCAATAAACTTCTAGTTATGTCATAACGTGCATATGTGATGAACTACGTGGATATGACGGCTCTCCACTTGGAATCAGTCTGCCGTTATATTTAATAGCGCACAGTGACGAAGTTTTCGCCTTTGACTGTAGGAAGTTTCAAAAATGTCTGTCTAGCTAATGACACTTAATTGGAATTCAAGATGAGCAGGCGTAATAAATTCATAGCTTTGCTACCCTTTGTTAGCAATAAATAAGTCTAAAGAAAGAATACGGGGATTAGAAATGTAAGTCTAGAACAAAATAAGAGTAAACAATACCTTTTTATTCTTCTTTTAATTTTTTTCTTAGCATATTTTATCATCAAAGTGGATTTGATCATCAGATATAAAACTACATCCAGACTCAGCATTCCGTATTCAATACGAAATGGAGCGGCCCATGTCATTTGCTAATTCAATAAAGGCGTTCATTCACTCACCAGCAACGTTCGGCGGGTTTTTAACGATCGTATTAATTTGATAAATAATTAATACGTCACATTTGGTCCCGAGTGTGTGGGTCAGATGAAATGCACTCGGCAAATTGACTGTGAACCGCAGTCAGAAAGGCTAAATAACAGCTAATGATACCGATTGATGCTTTCAGTCTGTGCTTTGGTCTGTGGGTAGGGTGGGGGCGCGTGTGATATTTTTCCATAGGCATGCAAATGTGTCTCCGATACAATGATTTTAATTACAATTTATCCTAACTGGACATATCCAGTACTGTAGGATAGCACCCTGTATTGTTTGCATGTCGACTTGCTATAAAAACTAATTCTTTAAATATTGAAAATAAAAAAGGTAAAACAAGACTTGCAGGTGCCACTACTATTCATTTAAATTAGTTCGTTTACAACTTATTATAAAAATGTATATTTCATCAGGTTGTTACTTATCAGGTAACACATCTTAACTCTAAAATTTTTAAAACATCAACTCTCTCTTAAAATAACGAGCCTCTAAATACTTATACCAACTATTGTTCTTGTTTATTGTTTAATTCCTAGTAACCGGTTGTATTTAGTACATTACAGAATCATGTCAGAAATAAAGTAATTAAAATGTAACTTTATTATTTGACTACATAATTAACACATAGAAGGTACTAATCAACTCTCATTAAGCATATTGATGTTTCAGTTTCAACGTTACAATTATTCGTGTTTGCTCTTTGACAATCATATTTGGGTTGTATCGGTAAACACGTCGAGCGCGTTAATCCGCGAAACCAAAGTGAAACATTCTAATAAGTTTGCCTGAATGATTAGGAATATAAAGTACCTACACTTACTTATTGTTGCTGGAATTAGTGCATCTGTCACAAGTGCCTCTTACACAGAGCTGCACGCGCTGAGATTATTTTCAGTTATCAATTTATGTACAGGATTTACTTATTTCATTCTAAGTATATTAGTCCCGTAGGTACTTATGAAGTGCGATGATTAACTATAATACAGCGTAACTAACAATTGTTAATCTAACAAACTGATCCTTACCTCTTTTTGAACATATTTATTTAGTGATTTTGAGATAGAAGTCTCATAAATCAGTTCAATAAAACACGAAACACAACGTTAACAAATGTTTTTAATTTTTAAGAAATATAAAAATAAAAATCTTTTAGTAGGATGTTGTACTCTTCTCCTGTAAAAAGTAAGTATTAATTAATAAACTCGAGGCCTTGATCCCACTCTGTGTGTACATATATTGTCAAACACTGGTCAGAATAGAGAGCTAAATTTTAATCGAATCGTTTGCGGGCGCGGTAAAATTTACTCAAACAAATTAACGCGAGGTGCTATTGGAAAATCTGAACAAACCAAATCTGAATTTGTATTTTCGTCATTAATCCACATAGGAATGATGAGGTTCTATGTTACACTGAAATATTATGTCAAGGCTCGTAATCACTGCAACATGGTATGTAGGGATGCATTACGTCGCCATATTTATGCTTCTGTCAGTAATAATGATCCTTCTGAAGTATGGAACTTCCTTAGATCACTTGGAATTAGTAAAGCTCATCACGAATCTTTTCCTATTTACGTCGATATAAATTCACTTAATATTCACTTCTCTTCATTGTCTAGTCATAGTGATTCACACAAGACTAATAATTTAAATTATCTTTTATCTTTACCAGTTTCTGACTACTCTCCTTTTATCTTTACTCAATTCTCCGTGTAATGATAGCATTAGTCGTAATATGCTAATACCTACCCTAAATATAATCCTTCCTACACTCATGTTTCTTTTTAAAAGCTCTTTAGCAACGCTGTTTTTCCATCGAGTTTTAAAGGAGCCCAAATCATCCCTTTCCCCAAAAATCTGATCCTCAATCTTTTGCTGATTTTAGGCCTTTTTCCAGACTTTCCTTCTTATTCAAAGTCCTGGAACGTCCATAACTATTTAAATATATTCTTCTCTCGTCATGACCTTTGTAATTCTCTCCAATCTGGTTTCTGTTCTGAGCACAGTACCACGACTACCCTCTTTTAAATCACAGTTGACATACGCCATGGGATGCATCAAGGTAATTTAACGGTATTGATATTATTGGACTTCAGCAATGTCTGCAACACTGTGAATTTTGACATTCTTCTGGCGTTGCTGCGCTCACCTAACGTATCATGATTGAGTGGTTTCGCAGTTACTGCAGGGACGTAAGCAGAGGGATTCTCGCCTCGATAGGATTTTTTCCTCATAGAGCGACACTTCTGCTGGTGTTCCCCAAGGCGGCGTTCTATCTCCTCTTCTTTTCGCTACAATTATTAATTTTATTTCCAAAAAATATTTCTTCTTCCTACCACCTATATGCAGATGATCTTCAAATTTATAGACAAGCCCCTCTCGGTCAATTATCCGAAGCAATACTGGCCACCAATAATGATTTGCGACAAATTGTAATTGTTCTGGTCTGTGTTGTGGTGTTTTCAAAAAAGTATTGTGTATTGTATTGTAAACTGACATTTCTTCAGTTTACTTAACCAATAAGCCATACAATATCTCACGAATCAGGTACAATGTTAATCTAAAACAAAATTATTAAAAAATTTGCAGCGTAAATTAATGATGCAATTTCACAGTGTTGAATTTGTAACTGATCAGAGATAGGGCTAGAGTCACACTCGCACCGCACGTCAAAATAGATCAAATAATTCCTTTGCGAGCACCGGTCCGACTCCGTAACTAATTCATACACCTGATATACCAGACGAATTACTGAAAGCCAGAATATATAATTTCTGATATACGAAGCCAACGTGTTAATATTCTACCCCTTTATATCATGATGGTGGCAATCATAGACTTTTGTAGTAAATAATCAATTTTTGTATTGTAATGTTGATTATTAAAATAAATTAAAGTATTTTTTAGGCATTTAACTGCTAGATGTTTAAATGCAAAGAAAAATTTATTAGGAAAAATTCCACGCGAACCAGGCAGCAGACGGGATCCGAACCCACACCCTTTGCCATCCGGGCGAATGCACCGACCATTATGCTACCGCGACCCTGATGGCCATGTCGAATTTTCTTATTACTGAGTTAGACATGAAGTTTACAGTATAAGTTTTGTTTCGGTTCGTTTAAAATGTTAATAGTAAATTTTGCACCAAGGGGATAAAGCAGTGTTTTATGTCACGGGCAGCATAGACTTCTGAGCGAAATGAAGGATTCTGCAGTTATATACGAAGCGAGGGAATATATTAAAAACACTGAATGAAGCGAAGAATTCAAGTCTGCCCAAGGCTAAAACACTTTTATCCTCGAGGAGCATACTTTACTTAAAGCACCCACGGTGAGTTTATATAATAAAGAAATTATTAATTCAATTAAAAGTTAGTTTATTTAATTAAAAATTAAATGTTATGTTAGAAACATTTGTATTTAATTTAAAATTTCATGATGTTATTTTTTTTATTTTAATTCTTTGTAACATTACCTAATAATCTATGATTTTATTTTTGATGGTGTAAATTTTATAAATTTAATTTTTATAAAGTATTTTTTTCCTTTTTTGTGGCAAGCACGGTTTGTGCGTTCAGCCAATGTCAAGTAAAATGAAGTCAATTTAATTTTTTCCAAATGGCTTCGCACGGCTTGTGCATTTAACCAATGTGAAGTGTTAAAATGTTTACAAATACTATAGCACTCGTGGTCAAAGTAATAAATCAAGTCAAAGTAAGTGGCAGTCAAGTCAATTCCCCTTTCCCTATGTTTCAGTAAAAGTGTGGGGATATACTGGAACCTCCCCGTGGACTTCTTGAGGGAACGTCGAAAGACACTTTCCGCTATTTTCTTTTACTTGCCAACACTTGTGCATGTTTCACTTAGTGGTTAATAATCCACCATTATTAGACATTAACATCCGCCACAACACAATTTTTAACAAGAAAAACAAAACTGCTAAAATGGCGCTTCCCGATCCCGCCAAAAAGGCCTCAATGTTTCGTCAATTTCATTTTTTTTATTATTATTATAATGGCTCGCACGGTTTGTGCATTGGCCACGACAGGGTAAAAGGTAAGGAAACCAAAATAATGAAATAAAAAGGTTGTGAAACGGAATTTGGAAGGATTAGGATAAACGTAAGTACGTTTCAAATTAATTTTACGTACTTACCTGACCTATTACTTAATAGTTCTTTTTAAGTATATAAAATACATTATATTATTTCTTATAAATTACTTATAATTTTATATTATTTTTAGTCAGGAATTCAGATTGCTTGTTATATATATTATAATTTTTATTATACAATAAGAAAGGAATAGAAGTAGGGAGAGGTACATTAAGGGATATTAATGAATCCATAAAAGAGGAGGAATCGGTGAGGGGACACTCGAAGAAGATGTGATTTAAGTCCTCTGCTCCAGTACCACAAGCACAAATACTGTCATTTACTATGCCCAGTTTAGCTAGGTGGGAAGAAGAACAGTTATGACCTAGGCGCATTCTTATGAGACTTGATGTGACAAACTTACTTAAATGAATTTTAGAAAACCATAGTTTATCGGGAATGCATTGCTGAATTAATTTATAATGTTTACCTTTGATGCGACTACTAGTATCCCAATTTTCTTCCCAAGATATGCGTAGATGCACTTTAGGAAGTAAAAGAAGATCATTTACTAAATTTTTATAGGGAAAGACGTCACCACAATTCACTGAATCTTTAGCGAGTTTATCAGCTACTTCATTGCCAGTGATGTTATGATGGCCATCATATCCACGCAAAGAGCACATTTAGATTCTTCAAAGTACAATTCAGTAATAATTTCCTACAATCGATCAAATAAGCATTAGAGGAAGAAGCTTTAAAGGGAAATTTTTCTATTGCCTGTAAAGTGCTTTTGGAATCGGAAAAAATAATTGTCTTTTTGAGTTGTGCAAGCAAAATGTATTCTAATGATTTAAGGATTCCATAACATTCTCCTGTGTATACTGAGGTTTCTGGAGGTAATTTAATTTTTTGTGTTATTTTATACTGTTGGTGGTAAACACCGATTCCAACTATCCCAGTAGATGGATGTTTAGATGCGTCACAGTAAATGTAATGCCAGTCTGGCCATTCTGTATTAACAATACTCATTAGATTAATATTAGCATTTTTATCATTACGTAAAGAGTCTAGATAAATTACTTTGGGTGAAATGGTAAGAGCTTCATAATTAATAGAAAAAATAGGAAGATATTGTGATCGGTGGGTGGGTGCTAGCAGTGAAGTAAATTT
This sequence comes from Chilo suppressalis, assembly GCA_902850365.2. Taxonomy (NCBI): domain Eukaryota; kingdom Metazoa; phylum Arthropoda; class Insecta; order Lepidoptera; family Crambidae; genus Chilo; species Chilo suppressalis. Next base: position 10,989,049 of record OU963906.1, on the reverse strand, counting down.
AATGTAACTGATTACCAAGCAAGGAAGCGACTTGTTATTCCAATATGCCGAATTATTAATTTTACGCAATAAATGGTGTAACTTGTTAAAAAGAGGGTGGTCAGAAAGTTGAAGAGCTCTAAATAGAAATTTATCACTTAAAAATTGTCTCCTTAGTTTTAAAGGAGGATCCACACATTCAACCTGGAGTGCATTAATAGGGCTTGACTTCATGGCGCCAGTTACAATGCGAAGAGCTTTAGACTGGATGCCATCTAACTTACTTAGTGCTAATGCACTACAGGACTCCAGAAAGCAAGTTCCATAATCAAGAATACTTCTGATAATAGCATTATATATTAACTTTTGTGTTGATGGATGAGCTCCCCACCAAACACCAGATAGGCATCTTAAAATGTTTAATAATTTTTCACATCGAGCTGATACATAATAGCAATGTGATAAACCAGTTAATTTGGAATCTAGAATGATTCCCAGAAATTTAGCTTCATTACACACTGGAATTATGTCATTACCATAATGTACAGAAAATGATGTGGGTGATCGTATTCTTGTAAATAAGACGGCACAACTTTTAGAAACAGAAAGACTCAGTGAGTTATTATCTAACCATGATTTTAAGAGTGTTAACACATTACTTAAAGATTGACTTAATTCAATAATAGATGATCCGGATACATAAAAAACTAAGTCATCCGCATATTGTAAAATGTTAGCTCTGCCTGCGATGTAAGACTCCAAATCATACGTATAGACATTGTACAGTAAAGGGCTCAAAACCGAACCTTGAGGTAGGCCTCTCCATGTCAGCCTAGATTTAAAATTGCCATCTCCCATATTTATTTTTATCAATTTTTCCGAAAGAAGGTTAATAATAAAATCGATCAAAAACAAAGGAACTTCTAGTTTTATAAGTTTGTTTTTTAAAATTTGAATGTCCACATTGTCGTAAGCACCAGATATATCAATAAATGCAGCAAGAAGGGAATGATTATTTGAGAAGGCTAATCTGATATCAGTGGTGAAAATGCCTATGCTATCCATGGTGCTTTTACCTTTTCGAAAGCCATACTGGCTGGAAGCAAGAAGAGCTTTACTTTCTAAGAACCATTCCAATCTGTTCTTAACTAAGTGTTCTGCTATTTTAGAAAGAACTGAAGCCAGAGCTATAGGTCTATATGAATTTGGATCTGCAGGAGGTTTATTATGTTTCAATAAGGGAATTAATTCCTGAGTTTTCCATGATATAGGAATTTCGTTATTAACCATAATAGAGTTGATCACTTGTAATAAGTAAATAAGATTGTCGTCACTTAAGTGGGATATGAATGAATAGGGGATTCCATCACTCCCAGGGGCAGAATCTTTTACATAGGACAAAACATATTTTAGTTCAGTTAGGCTAAAAGGAGAGTTGAGGCCGTGGTCATGAGATAAATTGTCAATAGATTTGAATAAAGGTGTATTATCCGGGGAAACAAAAGGGGGAGCTAATTTATCGAGGAATTTATCAGCCACTTCCTCATTTATGAACTTCTGAGCTGGTTCTCTGAACGCCGATCTAAATCTTCGAATATTAGTCCAAATAGCAGATGGGGAAATATCAGGGGCCAAAGAAGAACAAAACGCCTTCCAACCGTCCCATTTTTTTTCTTTAGTAGTTTACGAGTTTCATTTATTATTTGCGATAGTTTGTCAAAATTGTCATTTGTACTGTTATTATAATATTTTTTTTCAGCTACTTTTCTACGCTTTATTGCTGCTGTGCATTCATAATCCCACCAAGGCGGTGAGGGAATATTTCTATTAGATTGTTTACGCAGAAAGGTCGAATCAGCACCCTCTATTCGAACCAACTCAAACGCATCTGCGCACATTGTTTGATCATTAAGCTGAACGGCGGGAAGAGATGATACTTTTTGCGCAACTAGCTCCCTAAACTTCTCCCAGCTGTCACTGTCATTGTTAATTCTATGTTTCAGTCTAGGTGAACGTATAGGACGCGATTTTAAAACTGTTTTAGGGAATCATATTAATATGGGGAAGTGGTCACTGCCGAAAGTGGAGGAAAGCGTGCTCCATGAAAAGAAAGAAGCTAAATTGGGGGTGGAGATAGTTAAATCCGGGGTGCTTATGCCTTCATTAGGCTGTGTGCGTCTTGTCGGATCGCCAGAGTTTAAACTACAAAAGTTATTTTCATCTACAATATCTAAAATTCTAGCGCCGTAATAGCTTGAGCTAGAACTACCCCAAGATCGATGTTGAGCGTTAAAATCACCCATTATCAAAATAGGTTTAGGTAATCGTGATAGAATAGCTGCTACTTCATCATATATAGAGGATGACGGATGAGGAATGTATATTGACACAAAACATATATTTTGAACGAATGCAGCTATTATTGAGAAGTCAGTGAAATGAAATGAAATGAAATGTCATTTATTCAGTCTAGGCTGTTACAAGCACTTGTGAAGGTCAAGAAGCTACGCCATCGGTTCGCAAAACTACGGCGGGAGACCTTGTACTGAGAAGAACCGGCAAGAAACTCAGCAAGGGCTGCTTTTTTCTCCCTGTATTGATATATACAGAGTCGTCAAGTTGAAAAATGATTTCAGAGATACATCTGAAGTCACCTTCCATTACATTATTAAGGATATAGATATATAGTTACAATAAATTTTATATTTAGTATATAGGAAGCGGCATTAGATAGGTACCATATTACTGTTTCAAAAACTGACTCAAATAACAAATTACAAGAACCACTATGTCCATGCATTTCGATCATTTAGATAATCATTAACTTTATAATAGCCCTTATTCATAAGAGTATTCTTAATCTGAGATTTAAATTTGGTTAGTGGAAGCTCAATCAGATCTTGGGGAACTTTGTTAAACAATGCAATACTACATCCCAGAAATGAACCTCTTGATTTTTGGAGTCTGAAACATGGAACGGCAAGTTTGTTATTATATCTCGTGTTAAAGTTATGGGTTTGACTTTTTTTTGTAAATGCGTCATAGTTTTTTCTTACATATACTAAATTTTCATAAATGTATTGCGATGCCAGTGTTAAAATATTAATTTCTTTAAATTTTTCTCTAAGAGATTCTCTTGCCTTTAAATTATATATGGCGCGAACAGCTCTCTTTTGCAGTACGAAAATACTTTCTATATTAGCAGCTGAGCCCCAGCAGTACTATGGTTAGTAATTGGAATATGCTGGAAAGAAACAGTGTCACTTATTAATAAAGCAACACCACCATAGCTATCAGTTCTATCTTCTCTTAAACAAAAATAATTAGAAATATATTATATAATAAAGTTAGTGTTGGGTTGGAGCCATGTTTCTTGTAGTGCCATAATAATTGGTTTGTATATGTTAATAATATACAGTAAGTCTGATTTTTTATTGCTTATGCTGCGGCAATTCCACTGAAGGACTGTGGACTGAAGATCCATTAATGGTATCATTATTATTAATTAAATTATTCATATTTAAAATAGCAGCGTTGGACGGTTCTAAATAATTATTTTGTTGAGACAGTGAGATAATTAAAACAATAATTAAATCTTTTATTGACAAAGTAGATAAAGGATTATTTTTCAAGGTGCTAATTGATGGTAAAGGGATATCATAGTTCTGAGTTAATGCAGCATGGGCTACCTTATCATACCCTATGCTGTCCTTTTTGGGTGGATTTGATTTCACAAAATATGTCTTTTTATAGAAAGATTTGTTTACATTATTATAATTTGTATGTTTTTGTTTTGTAGGAGACAATGGAGTTAATGTGGAAGATAACACTTCAGAATAGGATTTCTTAACAGGAGGATGTAATTTAATGCTTCAGCATATGAAACACAATTTTTCGCCATGGTCTCTTTTATAGATTTCTGTCTTGCAAACTCTGGGCATTTTCTATTTGTTGCATAGTGAGAACCAGAACACAAGCAACACACAACATCATCATCATCAATATTACAGCTCTCACCAGCGTGGCTATTGCCACACTTGAAACATCTTGGAACAGATCTACACTGATTCTTAATATGACCATAGCGACAACAATTAAAGCACTGTACAGTAGGGAAAATATACAAATCAACAGGTAAAGCATTGAAGCAAAGAAAAACTCTTTTAGGTAAAACCTGGCCATCAAAAGTAAGCACCACAGTCTCCACTGGAGAGAATGTTGCTTTGCCGTCTACAATATGTTTCCTATTTATTCTCCTAACTTTGAATATGTTTCCACACCCAAAAGGAACAGTAATATTTTCCATTATTTCTGCTTCAGACCAGTCAGTGGGAATACCTCTTACAACTCCCATACGAGTAATATTAAAACTAGGAATAAATGCTTTGTAGTTATGCTCTTTCAAAGCTTGATTGTCAATGAATGCATTTGCATCTTCAAAATGAGTAAATGACAAAAGTAACCGATTCCTTCCAATTTTTTTTAAGGCTTCCATTGACAATATTTTTAATGTTGTTCTTTTTGAGGAAATGGCCAAACGAAATGGGGTGAATAGAGGTATTATCACTGGCACTGGTCTGTTCCCTCTGAATATGTATAATATACGGGGCGGCATCTGATGCCTGATACAGGTTTCTACTTACTTGGCTAGGAGAGGAATTTGAATTAATAACATTTATTATTTCTTGTGATACTGGAGCAGTAGGAATTTTGGGAGATTTAAATTTAGTGGGGAGGTTTTCTTCAAAATGACTATTATCGTCAGTACACTGACAATCTTTTTCATTAAAAGCCACTAAGGAGGATTTGTAATGCCTTCTCTTTTTGTTGCAATGCTTACAAATTTTTCGGGATGAGACTCGTTTACGTTTGTTGTTATTAAAGTTGTTATCAGAAGCATCAGTGTCAATTAAAGAGCCCTCTGTTTCCATTTCTTTTTCGTTACAATCATATGGAATTGTAACAATATGCGACACCTGGGGGGCTGTCCCCCCAGGGTCTAAAGGGTCATTCATACGTAAGAAATGTTAAAAACTTACCAATACAGCGAATATAATTATACACTACTAATAAATATTAAAATATACACTAAACTAAGGACCTATCTGATCCCAATGACTAATAATAGAAATTAATAAAAAATCTTGCCAAAAAGTACGTCCGCCTAAGTTGAAGGTTTCCCGCGCTTTTCCGTCAATTTCATTGTAATTAAGTATTACTCGGTTTTTTCTTAAGATATTTTATTCCGTAGGTACTAAAAGAATAGCTAAGACATACAGCCAAGATTTTTGTTAAATATTCTTTGGTGTAAAATCTCCTTGATGTGTCGAATTTTATACTTAAAAACTCCTTGGAGCTTAAAAGTTATGCCTAGAATAGCCTTACTTTGTTTTGCCATTTCGCGTTCCAAATTTAAATGTATTATTGTAAGGGGACTTTCATACAACTTTAGCTCCCTTGGGCTGTAATAGCTTAGTTTAAATTAAAAATGCTTGAAATATAATACCGGATCCAGACAGGTGGGATATCAATTAAATATTAAGTTAATAATCGTGGATTCTCCTTTGATTAAATTGATAATCTAAAAGTAATAATACTTAAGTACCTCCATTATTTAGCACTGTATTTGAATCGGCACTCTAGAATTTTAAGGCACAGAGATTTATGAACACCGAGAACATATATAAAATGTTTGCAGACGTATACTACACATTATTATAGTTGGGAAACTTTTTATTAAGGGACAAACAAAGCATTTGTACAAACAAAACGTAAAATTTTCCATCTACGAGTATAAGCGACGAAACGAGTGAGTTGGGGAAACAAAAACTATTAATGTAGAGGCTCTTACGGCCCGCTGAGTTGTCGGTGCGTTCCGTTTGATAATTTCCGTGTACAGCGCGCTTTAATCGAATGAATAGCCGCCCTCGAGCAATGCTCGCCACCGGCAGGGCTGCTCCATTGTAAATATCCGTTAAGATCGATCTATAGCTCTATCTGCCTGCACAGAAGCACACAACATTTTTTGATTGAATACAAATAACATATGACTGTGTCGTCATTAAAACAATTTTGGCGTAAAATGTACAGTTTACGTTAAAATTGTGTTGTGGTATCATAAATAAATGACGTTAAATCCCTAAATCTCTCTTCATCATTATCATTATCTTTTTTTTGACAGTGCTCAAATAAATATTTTTTGGTTGTAACGGTTGCTTTTTTTTAATTTTTAGCATTTAACTGCTGTTAAAGATAAATAAATTGTTGCTATCCGCCCGGATAGCAACAATTTATTTACCTTCATATCCTTATTATTTATTACTTAGGATAATAGGTACGTACAATCACTATCAAAATAAAATAAAAACCTATTCTGCGTAATTTTTCACTACGTATACACGTTGTTGAAAGGCGTGTCATAACAACATATTTTTGACGTGACAACGTCTTAAATTTGGTTGCGGCTGGGAGTCACTTATGAAAAAGTGTAACGCTCGGTAACGTTACGATGAGTCTCTCGTGTTAAGTTTAAGTTTACATGTACAATGTTTTAGTAAACAAAATATATTTCTATAGTTAAAATTTGTGCAATTCTTATTTTCATTCAATTCCTTGTTCCTATTGTGCAATTTAATTATATTCATATCAATAAATATTCTACCGAGAAAAAGACGTTGTCACGTAAAATCTTCGCCCGTAAAACCGACTTTACAGGCAACCATTTTTTTTAAATATAAGAACTATTTCTACGTAGATTAGTATTTTAAATTAATTTCCAAAAAAGCTATACGTTGTCACAAACGCTCTCGAAACGTAACCGCGAAACTGCTAGAGATCGAATTTGCCAGATCACCGCGGGTCGCGATAGAAGCCGAGTAATGCGGCTCTTTCTAAGATGAGCCTTATGCAATGCGGCATAAGGGAGAAAGTGCAACGACATCAGCACTTGTTTATAAGTTATGCGCGTTACCTGCGTAGGTATAACTAGGTACTTCGTACTCGAGGGTGCTAGCCAATTTTCAATTCAACAGGTACTTTCTAGAATGCGTCGATCGGCGTATAGGTATAAGCTCGATTGGCGCCGCACAGAGACAGTTCAGTTTCAACAGCAATTTCGGAGCGAATCCAAAGGCGATCAAAGTTCAACAAAAGTGTTCAAGTGCGATTGTTTAGAGATATAGTGAAATACATTGTTTAGTGAGTGTTTTGTCATTAACATTGTGTGTTAATTGTGTTAACAGTGTGATGAATAAAGAACTGTCAAGCGTGAACTGGCATATAATTTCGAACCCCATCCCAACACGTAACAATATTATTAAACTTAGTCGATGAGCTGCAACCCTAGATCTGTTTTACCTACGTCACTATAAATTGTTCACCTCGATAATCGCGAATAGCCGGGAGATCCTCTCAGTTTTGGGGTAATGCCATACGCTATCAAAAAATTACGTATTCCAGTGTAGCTTTATAGAACTAACGAACTACAAGTGGTTCTAAGATGGCAAAGAACATTAAGTTGATTCACGTCAATCACTTTCCAAATTCTTAGTCATAACTTGGACAATAGGGAAGATGCAATATTTTTATTTTTGTTTTCATTTTAAAGAATTCCATGTAGAATAAACCACAGATATATTAAAAAATTAAAACATTGTGATTTATCGGAAAAAATGCTGTTTTAAATTGACAATTTAAATTTTCGCGCGAAAACGAACCTATGGTTGCGATGACGTCACTCCTGTCTGTCACTGGTCGTACTTGTTCGTCGCTGGCTTTAAATTTTCATACTTTTGCATATTTTTTCGACTTTCGAAATATTTTTTTGAAAAATTTAAAATGGACTATCCATCAACATCATGTGATCATAACAATACCACTAATATTCCGAAAAAAAGCCGTGTTGACTCATGTTTTGTGCCAATCTACTTCAACAAAGTTTCCAAATAAATTGTTTTTGACTGGAACTTCTGACCGAAAACTGAAAAAAAGTGGTTTCAAGCTGCGAAGAGAAATGACAATTATTCTCCAAAGACCATTATTCGATGCTGTGAAGATCACTTTGACGTAAGTCGGCGAATATACTTTTTATATGCTTAATTAATCTGCTTGTACGTAAAAACGCATTAGTAACCTACCTAATACTTACAAAACCTGTCTATAACATATTTTTAATTTTACAGTTGGAGAATGACGTCGAAAATTCGATAAACTTTAAAATGTGTGGCACAATCTTCACATTGGCAGGACTGAACCAAGCTTTGCGTTTCATTTAAAATAACTGTAACACGATAACCTTCTTTACGTACTTTATGCTCCGGAGAATTCGACCTTTTACTGTACATAATTCTCCATCCTTTTTAATTTGGACATAGCCGATTGCATTATCGCCGTAAGATTTGTAGAAGCCGCTGAATAAAATACGAAGTTTACCAACTACGATTTTTACATACCGTAGTAATTCAGTCCCTTTCATTTCTACACTTAAAAACTCTGCACTTTGGACAAAAAAAGTTATAACCATGTCAACACTAACTCTTGGTAAATTCCTGGAGTCTGCTTTGATAAACGCAACTTCCATTTTTATTAAATGTAAAAAAACGCAATTAATATTCCCATAAAATAATATTTACTTTAACAACCATAACCTCAAAGAAGTTGTCATAACAGGAGTGACGTCACTAAACGCTGATTGGTGTTTTAAAATACGTTCTGTTTCAAGTATTTTTAATTCCTAATAATTGTTAAAAAACAACATTATGTAAAATAAAAACGTTGCAGTGGCATTTCTTTTATATTTTTTTAACATTTTAATCATAAAATTTTCATAAATATTATATATGCATCTTCCCTATTTAAATTATAACCAATAGTTTTATTTTTAAGCATTTAACTGGTAGATGTTTAAATCTCAAGAATATTTTACAAGATCTTTTTTTTTGTGGAATTTAGATACGAATTACATAATTTACAAATATAAAGTGTTCATATAAAAACTTAATTTGATATTTTGATTATTATTATCGAGACATCTAATCACAAAATATTTATATTAAGTAGTTACGTACAATAGAAACTTTAAGCATAACAAAATTCGGTATATTTTTATTCAACGTCCTACAAATAAAAATACTTAGGTTATTTTGCAATGTCAAGTAAGGTTTTGTAAATAACTGGGGACAAATTAATACGTAAGTACAGTCAAGACCTCGTCGATACAGACATAATTTGATCGAAACTTTATTACGAAGCAATAAGGGCACTGTTCTTAGAATAAATTTATCCGAATTTATCTAACTGTAATAACTTAGTGTGCGTACTGTTAAATTCAGTTAAACGGGTACTTCTGCCCTTAGGGCCTACGTGTGTTTTCTGAAGAAAGCGTCATCGTCTGCCCTTGAATACAAAATGTATGTCGAGATAGATAACTATATAGATGCATACATACATAGGTCTTACAACTGGTCGATTTTGCAGAAAGCTTATTGGGAATACTTATTTGTGACTGTAGTATGAGTGAGATGTAGGTTGTTTTACAATCTTTAAAAGATTTTCATACTTCCTACTTGTTAGCTTCATGCTAACAGGACGTATATTTTTTATTGACTTGTGAATATCAAATACTCCCCGTATTTGATATTCACAACAAAGAATTTAGTAGTTTTTTGTTGTTTTTTACACTTCCAATCCAGCTTGCAAGACCACACCAGTGTCTAAATATAGACCAATTTTCGTGAAATTTTATATGCATATTCAGTAGGTCTGAGAATCGGACATCTATTTTTCATCCCCCTAAATGTTATGTGGACTCAATTTTTTTTATTAATGTTTGTTTTTTAAACTTTCACATTTCTACCACCAACCCCATATTTTTTATAACAGTACGAAGTTCGCTGGGACAGCTAGTATATATATATATCGAAATAGTGTTTCTAAATGTGTGCATGAAAAAGAGAAAAAAATCTAGTAAAATAAGCATATAGATTGTAGACATTATGTAATTAACAAAAAAACCATGGTTTTCCCAATTCACGACACGACGCCAAAAGCAATCGCTGCCCAAACAACAGACCGGAAGCATATTTTTTTATAAACGTTTACAGTCATAAAATAAAACAAAGCTAGATACGTTGGCATCGAAATTAAGCCCGGGGGGCGATCCGCATCCGTCGTAATAAAACAGATGCAAAGTTTTTCTTTGCTGAGAGGGGTGGCCGCAGCAAACGGAAGCAAGCAACAGGCTTGATTAAAACATGTGTTTACAGACGCACGACCTAACCGGCCAAACGCAATAATATAGCGGGTTAGTTAACAACCGCTGGGGTGCTTGAGGTTTCACTAGAGCACCAGTGTAGCTTGCATTAGCTTTGCAGTTGTGCCACTCGATATTAAGGCTTTGAACTGTAGCATATCGTGAGTGAAATATGATCGTTCTTATAAGGTAAAAAAGAATCATAACAATAAATAATGTTTATGTTCAAAAGAAATGACTAAAGATAATATAGGTAGGCATTATATTTAAAGACACATCAGACATAAATAAAGAAATACGTTTTCATGATTAAATAAATTGTTTAAACGCAGGCATCTGTGAAGTTCCTCATTTTATTGTTTACTGTGTTTATCATATACAACCATCTACATTCTTCTTGCTAATACTGAATGATACAACAATGATACATATTAAAATATGTGAATTAAAGTTTAATAAATTTGTTTGTCATAAATTTAGGAACCAACAAACAGCAGTCAATACTTACCTCAAATCCACATCTCAGACTTTAGAGTTGGTAACATATAACTCACCGCATTTTTACGTCTGTAAATTATACTTTTACGATCGAAAATCATTTTTATGTTTCGGTGGAATTTAATATCACGCTAGCTATGCTCCGCACATTCGCTCTTTTATGGCGCTGTAATTTTATTGTTTTCTCAATTTTTATTAACTATCAACCACCTACTTAGGTTTCTGTTATAAAAGATCGATATTTACTTCTGTGTATAAAGTGATCTATAACTTTATGAAAATTTTATAATAAAGCTGAACTAATAATAAACTTGTATGAAATCTGAACTTACAAAGAAAACAGATAATTGCTTCAGAGTTTTCCACTAGGATATAATCCATTTATAAACGCTGGAGGCGTAACACCTTCTGTATTGTTGTTTTCAAAGGAGTTTACAGTTTTTAAAGCTGCGCGGTTAATTTATCTTTCACGAACAAAGGTTTACGCGTTTACTACAGCTGACCGGGGTTGTAGCAAAAGCGTGGTTTTAATATAGGTAGGTAATTCGATGCAATTTTAAATCGAACGAATCGACGTTGTATTTAAAGTATTCCTACTGGAATACTTTAAAAATTGCAAATACTTCATTGAAAACTAAATTAAATAAAAAGAAGTCTCGTTAAGCCTGGATTTTTTTATTTCCAAACAGAGAATAGACAGTTTCAATAAATTAAATAATTAAATTAAATACACATGCACATCCCATGAAGACATGTAGAAAATTCGCAACTTTAATTATTATTACCAATCTCTTATAAACAATCGATGTTTAGACTTGTTTGGTTCTTAGTAGTGATGTAACGAATGTCATTTTTTGAACATTCGCAAATGCGAATGCGGATGCGACTGTCTGGTACCGAAATTCGCGAATGCGAATATTTAGTTTTTTTTAAATTGGCGCCAACGTCTATGGCATGGTGGCAATCTCGTTCGAATTGCCGAGTTAATATGAACTAATCCCACTGAAGTGTCATTCCGCTCGCACAGGTCTTTCCGTAAACAAAACAAGTGAATTTTGAGGTTAGTGATTGTGAGTGGTAATAGTGATTTATTAACATGAGTAAATCGAATTCTAGTGAAACATGGACCTATTTCACACTTTGCGATCCTGAACGAGCTAAATGCAAACTATGTAACAATGAATATTCAAGGAAAGGCAGAACTACAACTTCTTCAAATTGTTTTTTTCTATTATTCAGATTCGCAAAACATTCGCAGAGATTTTGCGAATGCGAATGTGAATGAGAATATTCAAAAATATGCGAATATTTGCGAATGCGAATATTCGTTACATCACTAGTTCCTAAGTACAGTCCGAGTCCAGGGATCGACAAGTAAATTAACAAGTAAAACGTTTTTCTTTAAAATTTACCTATTTAAAATTATTATAGTAACTTTCTTATATAGACAATAACATTATTGGCAAAATCACTTTTCTGGAGTTTCAGTCAGGCTAAGCAAACGGTTTGCGTGCTTGTTTACCACATGGATAATAGTAGCATTGTCGAGATGTAGTAGTGAAATCATAAGTTCATATCCTCAGCTCAACAACAATTTCGTTGACCTGCCCATTCGAACTGCCATAAAAAAGGCTCAATTACTGTAGGGAACTTGGACGAAGAATCTCGCTAGGGAAGTCTATAATTGTGGTTCCTTAGCAACCGTCACTAGCAAAATAAATAATTAATCTGTTTATATCAAACGTCATTGTTTCAGTCAATTTGTATAAATCGAGCCAAAGAAATTTGTTATTTTGTTATATTATTTTATCCTACTGGGTTTGTGTAGCAAATCATTATTTAGGTACAACCCAATGGAGTTTCAAAAAACAATAGGAATTGCCCCAAATCCTGAATGTGTAAAGGGAGTGATTGCGTGCCAATGTGAACTTGGTAGAGAGAAACTACTTACAGCTCCACCCTACAAGCGCTTTTCTTCAAGTCCTGACGAAGAAATTAAATCAAGATATCCCACAGCCCCCTGTGCCAGGGATCTGGAGCAATACAACTGCCCTGTCAGCCATATCCTGGTTACTTTCAAATCTCCCTTACACCCAAGTGAAGTGTTCAGTAAAGTCTTCCCGGCGAACACGCCTGTCAAATTCGTAAAACGCAAGTTGGCCAAATTGCTCTCGGTGTCAAACAGTAACTTATTACTGACCAGGAAAAGGACTGTGCTCAAAGATACTAGTCTGCTGTCCGATTTGAAAGCTGATCCGCTTGGAAATCTTGTGATAGACGTGTTCACAAAAAATTCTGACGACTTTTCTTTATCCTCGATACCTAAGGAGTCGTATGTACATGAACTGCTACATTCGGTTATACCAAAGAAGAAAGCCATACCATTTATAGCTATAAAATTTAGGGTTAGCAACCAAAATGCAGTGTTCACACGATCGTACCATTCCATAATAAAAATACATGAAATTAAAAAGAATTTGGCCGGACTTTTTCAAGTTGACCCTGATAATATAGTACTAATGAGAGGGGAACATCCTTTAAAAGACCGAATGGCTTTACATGACCTTGACTATGATAAATATGGTATATCAGAAGTGGAATTAGTAATGAAACAAAATGAAAAACTTAATTTAGATAAACTTTACAAAGAATTGCCAATCCATGATGTGTTGAGTGTTATGGTACCGTTTGGGACGACTGTTAAACAAATCAATGTTGAAATTTTCTCAGAACCAATGAAAAAACCTTATCTGGGAGGTTATAGAAATGTCCACACAGGTACAAAAATATTTAATAAGTATATAAATAGTAGTAATGCATTATCAGTATAAAATTACACAAAGATAAAACTAATGTGTTTTCTATGTGTGCATATTAAATTTTGATAATTGTTTCTTAGCTTTTATTTGATGAAATATGCTCGATTTTGTTTCAGGTTTAGAATACCATCATGCATATACACAGACGCCACAAAAACCAGAAAAAATACCACCACATAGAAAAAATTGCAGAGACACTCAAACAGCCGAAGAAAGGGAAAAGATTTATGTAAAGTTTTTATGTCCACGTTTACGTAATATTATTAACGTAATATGAAATAACGCACAAGAGCTGATGATGATGTTATTAATTATTTATTTTCAGGATACAAATTACAGCAGAGCTATCCAAATGAACACGGTGCATGCCTACATACCCAATGTGACTGACAAGATTATAATTCCTAAGCCTTATGAAACTTACGATCAGATGGTGACCCGTCTAAACCACAATCATTTTGCTAGCATTATTCAAAAAGCGTATAGACATCATCAGTTCAGACAAATGGTGGACAGGTGGCTTCGTGAATGCAGGTAATAATTATCTGTGCTTTTGTTCTTTACTTTTTATTCGTTTCATTATCATCATCTCTGCCGTACGACGCCCTCTGCTGAGCATAGGCCTCCCCCAAGGATCTCCACATCGATCGGTCCTGTGCCACGCGCATCCATCGGCTTCTGGATCTTCGCCAGATCGTCGGTCCACCTGGGGCCTTCTTACGGAACATCGTCCGGTGCGTGATCGCCATTCGATAACGTTTCCACCCCAACAGTCATCGGTCTTCCTCGCTATGTGTACCGCCCACTGCCACTCCTCCGGAGTTTTCCTAAAGATTTCCTTATTTCTGATTCTATCGCGCAGGGAAATACCAAGCATCGTTCTCTCCTTTGCCCGCTGTGCGACCTTAAGCCTTTTTATGAGACCCACAGAAAGCGACCACGTTTCACTTCCGTAAGTTATCACTGGCAACACACATTGGTCTAAGACTTTTGTCTTGAGACACTGAGGTAATTTGGACGCAATGATTATACGTAATTTCCCGATTTATTCGTCTATGGAATAGAGATTTAATATAACATCTACAAGGAAAATATGTTCAAGTGATCGACTATACTTTGGCAAAGGTATATAATTTCATAAATTATACTATTCTTACAGAGAAAGAATAGACAGAATGAAGAAAGAAGAAAAACTTGAAAGAGAGGCAATGGAGAGACGACTACGAAGAGACCTCATAACAAAAACATTTCCCAAAACGCGTGAGGACTTCGACCAACTATACGCAATGGTTTGTTTTTATAAAACTTATCTTGGCCCATCACAAAAAAAACTATGAGATGCCTTTAAGCCTAAGCAGCTTACCTGTGATCAGAATGAGGAATACGAAAGTTTTTAAATTTTCAAAAGGTCAAACAAAGGCGCGTACCTTATCCAATTTTCTGAAATTTCAGGTTGATCGTTGGAAACACGCAGAAATAGCGAGGATTTCACAATTACATTCAAAAGGTCCAAAAATTGCTGAATTTACATTGCTTCTCGATAAAGAAGTCGAACTGTTACGGTGTATTGAGGCATACCGAGTGAAAGTGAAAGAAGATAGCAAGAAGACAAAAGATCAAAAATTCTTAGAAGAGATATCGAAACCTGTAGCTTGGTTTGGAAGAGACGGCAAGATAATTACCATGGACACTATAGAAATACAAAAAGCGAGAAAGCTCAAAGAGTTATACAATTGTTTTATACGAGAAGATATGGACGTAAACGAACGTATGGAATTATTAGTCGACATGAAGTTTGCTTTACAAGAATTCCGACATCCGCTTGCTGAAGAGATTATTACACTCTTGGATAGGGAATGTGATCTTCTTGTGAGGAGATGCAATAACTACCAGATCGAATTTCTCAGACGTAGAATAGCTGCTTCCGTTTTCCAACTGATAAAAACCTCTGAGTTAAATTCAGGTGTAACTAAATGCAAAGATCTCAGAGATTACAAAAAAATGGCGGACGGTAGACTGCATTTCTGTGAGATGTGTCATCAAGTGAAACCTCATAACGATTTCCCATTAAACACTAAAATAAGTGGCTTTTTCGTTTGCACTTCATGTTCGTGGAAGGATGTCTCTGAAAGATTGTGGATTGATATGACTCCCTATAAATTTATTCTTCGCGCTGTTCAACGTGACGAACGGCGTCGTAAGTGTTGGGGCTCTTTGGCATTCGTTTTGCAAGAGAAAGATGTATTTTTCATAGTAGAAAAGTTATGGCAATCGCATTCTGCTATTAGTGAATGTACAGATATGAACGAGCTTAGATTGTGTCGTTGGCATGTTAATGAAGATTGGTCTCCTTGGAATTGTTTTTTGGTCACCGTTCAGGAAATGAAAGCACATTTAAAGCTCGAAGCTCCTGAGGAAGTTTATGATGAAGAATTAGTGCAAAAGGTTCGTAACAAACATAAGCTTGCGAAAGCGAACTTTGAGCAATTAATGAGTGTAAACAAACGGTACACGGAGACTGGTGATTGGCAGGGTGTCCGTGCCCCTGCCGTAGCACACGCTGAAGCTGTTCCGCCTATATAGAATCCTTTTAGACTGCTTTGACTACACAATAATCGTTGAGAATCATGAATAATTACGTATTGTTACTTATATTACTTTTGTAGAAGTTTAAAATAAAATAACGTTCCTCTTTATATGTATGTAGGTACCTACCGGATATTAATGATAACTACTTAGAATTGAACTAAAGATTGTTTTGCCTGTATTTGTTAGAAGGAACTTATATAAATGTTGCTACTCTAATAATTATTTTATTATTACCCGCAATAGGGTGTTACCATTTTTTTTGTAATAAAATTATTTGCAATTTCGGGCATAGTATAGTACCTACTCTAAACCAAAAAATAAGTTTTATAACAAATTTATCCTTATCATGCTCCATAAAAAATAAAATATAAAGATCGCTATCACACTCGGTTCAATTTAGACTTAAAGAATTGGGTCCATTGTCTAGAATTTAATCTATCTAAAATCAAAGGAGTTTTAATAATTCTCGGGAATCGGGTGGGTCTCACTATTCCCTTTGGGATTTTCAAAAAATTAAAGTTAACGCGGACGAAATCTCAGGCGACCACTATTCTTTATCCTAATATTATAAATGCGGAATTGAGTTTTGTTTTTTTGTTTGTTACGCTTTCACGTCTAAACCACTGAATCGATTATCATAAATGTTGGTATACAAATAGATGGCAACTTGGAGACGGTTATAATCTATTTTGTTCCTCAAGAAACTTAATGGGGGTGGGGTGAGGGAAGTGTAACTTCTTCAGCAGAATTGTTGTTGTTAAAATGAGTAATTAAAGTATGCATATTAGTTTTTTCAAAGTCCTTTAAATAAGAGGTGAAATAAGGTTGTAAAGTTACGAATTTTGTAGATGGCGCTGAGCAACATTTTACAGCGCGGTATGGTTTAGCTTTAGCGTTATTATCAGACAAAGATATGCATTTTAGCGTTTAGTATATAATATAATGATTCGATAAAAGACTAGGGATGTCGAAAGTTGAAAAAAATATCTATATATCGATACATCGATCTTTTAAAAAATATCAATATCGGCTTCGATATATCGCGAAAAAAACATCGATATATCGGATCAATTTTCCCAAAAATGTCGTACAGTAGCTCACGAAATATGACACGCGGAATAATAATGGAACGAAAATTATCTCCCTAAAAATAGACCCTATTTTCGAATGATGAAAATCATTAATCTGAGATCCAGTTACGATTTTTCCAGATACGAATTTAGTTAGATCGTGATATGCCGCTAATAATTAAAAAAATATCGTTTTTGATACGATATTTCGATTTTCGATTTTGTATCGATGTATCGATATATCGAATCAAAATATATCGGCAAAAAATATCGATATATCGATACATCGAGATATTTTCAACAAGCCTATAAAAGACAGCAACGTTTTAAATTTACTTATGGGTGAAGATTTTATGGATTTATCATAAATCCTTTTCTATTCTAATCCTAACTAATATTATAAATGCGAGAGTGTTGTTTGTTTGTTACGCTTTCACGCCTAAACCACGGTAATATATATTATTACCGTGCCTAAACCATCGAATCGATTATGTATTTTTCTTTACCTTTTGTTTTTTCTTAGATCTAAGTCACTTATATGTAAAATTTTTATCATTATTATTATCATATATATTTTATACGTACAGATAGATAGTATCTTGGAGATGGTTATAGGCTACTTTTTCTTTGAGATGAGTCGTATTAGGCAAAACACATACTGACTTTTAGAAGTACGAGTACACTGAAATAATTAATAAACCTGTTCCAAGAGTATTTTCCCATAGCAAAAAATACAAACATATAAATCACTAAATTCTTCCTAAAAATACTAAACAGTATTTAACAAAATCAAAACCGATTCGTGAAGATTTTGTTTGTAGAAGGACATAATTCCACGATATACTGATAAAGCATTAGCATAACCCAGAAGTAAGATCAATATTAATGAACGGTTCAATGAATTGGAGCTACATTTTAAAACCAAAATCGGCCAAACTTTTAGTGTCGCCGCACCTCGGGCCACCGACCACACATACAAAACGCCGCCACCGGCATATTTCTTGTAGTTTTCATACATTTTATATGGACTCGCCACACACGGTACGCCAGTGTCCGCCACACGCTACAAATGTTGCTCGCTTCCTGTGGCCCGCACAGGCCACTTAATGCTCCGATACAAAACGCCGCCACACGTCACTCGCGCGATTCCCCACCCCTCTCTCCCTTACCTTAATCGGCCGCTGTCGCGCGCTTCAGCCACTTTAGTAAGCCGCTTCTAGCTTAGCTTTTCGTGGCGGCGGCGTTTGTGGCTGTGGCCTGTGCCCTGTGTGCCGTGACACTTATGTTTTTTTTTCTTTGGCGTGTGCCCTGTGTGCGGCGACACTTACATGTTTTTTTTTGTTATCTCCCAGGTTCCCCCACCTGCGGGTGGGGCGGGTGAGAAATCCTCATGGATACCCTACAGCTGGCTGCAAGGTTATGTCAGACTCTTACTGACTAAAACACCCGTAGTTTATGCTTCCGGAAGGGCCTGACAAGCTTCATCTGAAGCGATCATCCTCTGAGAGAAGGATGATGTAGACTTTTACATGATTGATTATTATTATTACTTAACCAAAAAAACGAACCTAAATCATATCGCGATGTAAAAAATAAACAGCGTCATCTCTTGACATCAACAATAATAAAATGTTGTATCATATTTTAATGCGTAACAGGCCCAACAGATAAAAAAATGTTGGACCTTCTATCAGTATGCCAATAGAATATTGAAGGCATAAGCTAAATAAATCGAAAATAACGTCTGTCGATTTTATATACAGTTATTTTACAAATATCGGTCAACATCTTGCTGAAATAAACAAGCGTCTTCTTAGTCGCGGTATAAAAACGCAACGTGAATAGTACATAATAAATAAGTAGTTTCTCTATTACCGTCAATGGTAAAGCTCAACGGGAATAGTGAGACCCACCCTGGGAATCAAGGTTTTAAAAAGTAAAAAGAAAAAACTATCATTAACATGACGTAATTAATTATTGACG
The DNA here is from genome assembly GCA_902850365.2 of Chilo suppressalis. Taxonomy (NCBI): domain Eukaryota; kingdom Metazoa; phylum Arthropoda; class Insecta; order Lepidoptera; family Crambidae; genus Chilo; species Chilo suppressalis. The sequence goes on along the minus strand of OU963906.1, from coordinate 10,969,862 downwards.
ACAATTGCTGCGTCACAATCACAAGTACGAGGAAGACATCAAGCTGGCTCTCACTCTCACCACTTTCCCATATCAGTCGGTAAATCTTATTCTTTATTTCCAGTTTTTGTTATTTTTATTATCATCTCACTCATTCATCTTCTGGCACGATGCGTCAGAATGTAAGATGTATAATATTTGGTGTGTTGCTGCTTTCTTCTAAAAAACTAAGGTTCACGAACTACCGCACACCCCTTCCATTGATGATTTTATGTAATTACTAGCTGACCCAGCGAACTTTGTACTGCCATAAAAATAGGGGCAGGTGGTAAAAGAGAAAATTTAGGGTTGTATGTATTTTTAATACCATATTATAACAAAAATAAATATTGGTGTGTAACGTAGTGTTCTATCAATTTCCTGGGATAACATTCCTCCTAACCCATATGAGAACACTACGTTACCATACCCAATAGTTTGAATTTTGGCGCGAATGCGCATTGTAGGTTTCAGAATACTACGTGGTGGTACTACGGTGGACAACCATTATCACATAAGGATATGAAAAATAGATAGTAGCCGATTCTCAGACCCACGGAATATGCATATAAAATATCATAAAAATCGATCAGGCCATTTCGGAGGAGTATGGTAACTAAATTTGTGACACGAGAATTTTATATATAAGATATTGTATAGTAATAAGGAGTTTGTCTATCAAGAAATAAGCGGAATACATTATAAGAAGCCATGTCTGACAGGCATCTTAAGATCGCAGGCCCGGTACTGAGAAAGGAGAGCTATCAAAATTGATTACAATTCATAAAAATCCTTTCGTATTTAATAGTAAAGTATTTCTATACAGTTAAAAGGAAAAAGTAAAAAAAAAAAGATAGCTAAGGTTATTTTGTGCACTTATAAGAAGTGTAGGGGTTGTTTGAAAAGAAAAACAAAGATTATTTAAATTGTCTTCTTTTAATAATTACATGTAATACTTTATAACATAATTACACGTTACATATACAATAATAATTTCTCAAACTCTGGCGATAGTCTAAAACAACATATTATATTCAAAACACAGATGTGATAAAATAATCACCATTTCACAACGAAATGCAATTTAGAACTACACCATTTTTACATATACATAGATCAATAAATTACGTAAATATAATTTAGGCATTAAGAATCGATATAGCTGTACAAAGAACACGAAGTAATTCCATAGTCTTTTAATTAATAAAACGAAACCCCTCATGTTATTATAATTCTTAACAAATACAACCACGTACAAACACTTATTTGAAATCATATCAACAAAACCTTATTAAATAAGTAAAGCTGTCAGAAAATATCGCTTCAAAAACGGCCATTGAACGTTAAAATCAAGTTTTTGCAACTAACACAGAGTATGTTGTATACAGGCAAACAAACGACCTATAATATTTATATGCGATCGACACTAGATCGCTTAACGAATCCAATGAGTGTAATGCTCTGTTTACAGTAATTGACGCCAATAAAAAAACTGAACTACTAACAGTGTCGACAATCTGCAGTATTACTGTCACTTATTGCGTGTTACATTATATTATGCCCCTTTTATTGTTATCACATAGTATCAAAGACCAAAAAGAAAAGATATCAGAGGTAAGTAAGAAACAATCAGAGGTCAAAAGGGCGCATCTTAATATATATATAACGAGCTAGACAGTGCCATATTACTGAGTCAAAGTAAAACAAAATATTGTATGATCTATGAAATTTACGATTTAAAAATGGTAAGTAGTATGTAGTAATTGCAAACACCGTTTGAGAAAGAGTGCATTTAGAATTAAATTTATTAAATTTAAATGGTGTAACTGAATTAGTTAAACCTTATGTTAATATAATCATCATTACAAAATCAAAATGTCACTACATAATACCTAAACAATTTAATACACAAAATCGATTCCGACTTAAATTGATTTCACATTACGACATAATTTAGTAACAAATCTTAAAAAGTTATCCTATAGTTCATTTTAGTATAATAGCTATACAACATAAATTTCATTGTTTCGATCTAGTGTGGAATTTCCAAATGTTCAGTTGAATACAAGATTAAGTAGTTCGTGTGCCTTAACATTGTTAATATAAAAGGAAATATAATATTACCGTCAAAAATAAAATAGAAATATCTTATTGGACAATCAGTCAGGTCTTGAACGGTAGTCTTTTAAAAACAAGACACACAAGGGAGGATTATAATAAATCACTCATTCTGTTCAAAGCCGCGTTGATATGCTCAAAGTCTGCTTTGACAAAGTAGCTTTGTCATTAACCATTTATTGAACAACAAAGTTCAATAAATTAAGAGTAGCTCCCGTACAATAGACGCGTTTTCGCTGTTTTATGGTTGATATTATAATATAGTGTCTAAGGTTGAATTGATAATGGTACGGAACTCCTCGTGCGCGAGTCTGACTCGCACTTAGCAGGTTTTACATTAGACGCCATTTTTTTCGTTCTTTCACATCTTGTGCTCTTATTGGTCTGTGTTTCACATCAAAGTTGGTTTTAAAAGTCGAACACAGTCCAAGTCGCCTTTGATTGGACGCCAACATCAAAGTGAGCTGTGATTACTGTTTTATGCGATTAAAGTATCGTCAAACTAGTTATCAAACAAAGCTACATTGCCAAAGCAGACTTTGAGCATGTCAACGCAACTTTAGTCCTAACAACTATGGTTAAAAGTTCAAACATCATAGATTGTCCTATTAAAATTATCTATTCATATATCATTCTCTCATTTGCGAGCATCTAACGACTTAAGTGTTTGTACATTGAACAGCGAGCCCTCACCGGTCTGTCATCTCGTACAAATATAGTTTGATCGTGCCATCACCCGAGGCTCACCAGCGACTCACAAAATCTCAAACGACACTATAAAATTAACCATGCCTACTCGTCCTAATTTACTCAACAAAGACCGAACTATTGTAACTAGCTAAAATTTATTTACAATAAACTATTGTGCCTCAATAGAACAATATTCTAGAAAAATTTAACCCTCTCAGAGCGGTATTATACAAAAAGAAGTGCAGACACAATATTCACATAAAAGAATACATATATAATATACACTTACACAACTATTTTTGCACTTTTATATTGCCAGTTCAGTGGCTTAAACTCGGAATATCTCAATTTAATTAAGACTTCATAACCCATTTCCATGATCAACACAACTAACTATTCCTTAACAGTCTGCGATTTATATTTACAATAATATTTAGGAGAAGGAAGAGATATCGATACAAAAAGAAGAGGTTTTACATATAGTAGTGCGCAATAAAACATCCGCCACCTAGAGAATGGTAATTTTAACAAAATGGCATGTGATCTATTGCTAAAAGTGGGTTCACAATGTACAAGGACTCGGTTCATGATTTGGTCTATATTTACATGTCTTATCAAATCAAACGACCTCATTCAATGAGTAGACGAACGAAATCGACGCCAGACAGAAAACATTTACGTGTATGCAAACGAAACGCCACACTGCACAAACTGCGAATGTATAGTCACTAAGTATTAGGAATTTGACGTGTTTGTAATGTTTGTTTTTGAGTGTGATGAGATTAATATAACTCAATGTCATCTTGATGCGAGTCTCAGTGGTAGCCGTCGACCTCCATAGTGGACAGTCTGTCGGAGCTAGAGTTGCTATAGCTCGCATTGACACTGGTCATGCTGTAGTTGAGGTTACTGAGGGACATGTCCTGGGGCATGTCTGATGGAGAACTCTGGTAATAGTTACCAGGGTAAGATTCGCTGTACAACGCCGCCGGTTGAGGAGCTGTTGCTGCTTGAAGATCTTCCTTGTCACTGTTCTCCATAAACTCGATGATGCGCTGCGTGGCTTTCACGTGCGCCACTATCGCTGCTTCGGCCTGTAAAATTAGATAAAAGTATTATTATTTAAAGTTATTCGAGAAAAAGCATTGATAAAGTTAAAGTAAAAAATATAGTTATTGGATATTACCAACGAATTAGAAATAAGCTCTAATAAAGCCTGCTAAAACAGGGTTCCAAACTCACACAACTAAATTTCAATACTCGCGCGACACACACACTAAAAATACGAAATACTTTGACAAATCAAATAATTTCAAATGATTCGGCTATCCCATCCATAATTTTAAACGGAAATCTCAACCAATCCCATCGGCGTGTTGATCGCAGTTTTTTCGCCTCGCCCGATTAATAGTAGTATGCGTGGAATCACTTATTAGCGCAGTTCGTACTCTTTATCATTTCTAATTAGTTGGGTATTACTTCGATATGATCCTCACGCACAATTAAGTTTTACTTTATACAATGGTGAGTCTGACAAAGATGCGAAACGAATAAAGACGACTCGGGCGGAAATTAAAGCTTAAAAATAATTATTCCCATAAACAACAGTTATTCCCGTTTAAACTACAATCCCGTCGATACGAACCGAGAAGACACATGTCATACTCTGTTGCAGCTTTGTCTTTGGCACTAGTCTCACTAACGACAAGGAAACAATTAGCTATTATTATAATTAATCAAAAACTCGCAAAAAACAAAACAGCACAAGATATAGATCCCGTGTTAATAAAATAGACACTTATGTTAAATAAATTATCCTAAGTACCTGTCGTGTTTTAAAGTGCGTTATTATTATTGAAATGTACACTTGCAAATCAATATCACGATTATTGCATGATGTAACTGTAATCTGTCGTATATAGTAGTCAGGCCACGTGCCCCAACAGGAGGGCTATGTACGCGCCCACCATCGTATGCTCCGTGATGTATATACGTGTATGTGTATGTGTGCGTGTGTGTGTGTGTGTGTGTGTGTGTGTGTGTGTGTGTGTGTGTGTGTGTGTGTGCGTGTGTGTGTGTGTGCGTGTGTGTGTGTGTAATTGTGTGTGTGTATCTGTCTTTGTGTATGATGGAACTGTAATCTGTCGTATATAGTAGTCAGGCCACGTGCCCTAGCAGTAGGGCTATGTACGCGCCCACCATCGTGTGCTCCGTGTATGTATTTACGTGTATGTGTGTATGTGTGGTAGGGGCGGGGGTATATACTCACGCTGGCGGTGAGCGACAGGAAGGTGTAGTACTTCTTGAGCGTGGGCAGCAGAGGCGCGTAGGCGGGCACGCGCGCGCGCACACAGGCCGCGTGCGACCCGCCCGTCACGGCCACGTGCCCCAGCAGGAGGGCGATGTACGCGCCCACCATCGTGTGCTCCATGTGCGTGCCCGCGCGAGCCAGCACTGCAATAACAAAAGGTCTGAATATTTCCGCCGCATTTTACATTCCACCCTTTTTAACTTTGGGAAAGGCCCAACACCAGGGCCCTATTGAACTCAAACTATTTATTTGCAAACTAAGTGTTACAAACTGTTCTTAAACATGATACAAAGCATCTTATGACTTAGTCACCTTGTACAGATATAATAAATAATAGATAATTAAACATTTATTATTATGATATTATAAAATTGTATTATATTTAATTTGGTTTGGGAGATACCATCATTTAAAAATAATTTAACAAAAAAGAAAGAAAAAAATAAAAATTAATTGAATTTATTAAGGTATTTTTCGATAGAATAGAAATATTCATCAGTTACTTAAGTTTTTCTTTTTGAATATAGGCAGTTCCTGTTCTTCCCGTATTTGTGATTGTGCGGTCTAATTACCGCACATGTTTCCGTGTCAGCGAAATAGTTTACTTATTTAATATTATTTGATTGTATAGTGAGTCGTGTGTGTATCAAGTAATTGTAAGCTCGTATACCTATCAAGAAAATAAACATTCTATAATCGTCAAGGAGTTTTTATTATCAAGTTATCAAGATCTATCAAATAGGTCGTTCGGCAGCATCACGGCACCGTCCGACATTGTGGTCCTTCGAGAAGTGGTTTAGTGATCCTTTTGTTATTTTCGAGTGTTAGCGAATCGGTACAGCCGGCCTCCCACAAGCGGGTCTCACCGGCTGGATTGAGAAGGCGCATATAGCACTCGCGAATACATTGGACACTGAACTATCAAGAACCAGCAAGTTTCAAGTGACAAGAGCAAGTTTTATCGTGGAAGTTTTGTTGTGAAATACAAATCCACACCAACAAGTTTGTGCGCACCAAAATATTAATATCAAATAAGGTACCTTATCTATCAAGTAATTATTTACGAGATTGCAAACAAATATTTTTCTCACATAATCAAGCTCACGACTCACGACTCACTCAAGACTCAAAATGGACGTAAATGACTTATTATACCAGCAAGCTTTATTAGCAGAAGAAATCAAGAAAACAATTATCAATTTCAAAAAGGATGGTCCATCGCGTAGAACCCCAGAGCATATCAAGAGACGACTCGAATCTCTGGAGAAATATTGGAATGAATACAGGATAAATCATGAGAAGCTTTCAGAATGCCTGCCAGTTAGTGAAGAATATTTTGTCGGCGATTACTACCAACAAACAAGACAATGCTATTTGGATGCTAAACTTTACATTGAGAAGTCAAGTATCAGTGCTACACCTCAAAAGCCTCCTTTAATGCAACCCAACCCATCATGTGTTAACAAGAACCTTGATCAAGAGAAGCCAAGTCAGCCAAGTGTAAGTAACGAAGTGTCTAGATCCAAGGAACAAGTTGAAGAGGAAAAAATAAATTTCAGAGGAACTGCTCAAGAGCAAACAACGGAGCCAGCAATAATACAAGACTGGAACACAATGATGAACACGTCAAACTCGGGCAACTACAGCAAGCTCGATGAGATGTTCAAAAGGCAGTTAAGCAATTTCAAGGCGTTTTCAAGAACGGTGTCTAATATCAACATAGGCACCATGCAAGAGCGTTGGGAATTCGAAGATACATTAAAAGCACTTCAAGCGCGCTGGAAAGCAATAGACTTACTTCACTGGGAGATAGATAGCGAAACTAACGGATCAAACCTACAGTACGAAGCAAGATTCACAGAACACGAACAAAAATATTACGACATCAAGAAGGCCATAAACAGCAAGCTATGGTCCGTCTCACATAGGGAAAAGTCGACACCACAACTAGACATTCCGATCTTTAATGGCAACTACCAACAATGGGTCTCATTTAAAGATCTTTTCAGCGAGGCTATACACAATAATCCCAGCTTGTCAAACGCTCAAAGAATGCAGTTCCTTAAGAGCAAGCTTAAAGGTGAAGCTGAGCGTTTGGTACAGCACTTACAAATTAGCTCTGAAAATTATACAGCCTGCTGGGAAATATTAAACCATCGCTACAACAATAAAAAGTTAATTTTTACGACCCACATGAACACCATGATGAGCCTTCCCATCACGCAACAAGCAAATGCGAATCACATAAAACGCCTTCATGACACCACCACGGAATGTCTAAACGCCATCAAAAACTTAGGTGTCAATATTGACACTTGGGATCCGATTTTAGTCTATATCTTAGTTCAGAAAATAGATGCTGAAACTCACAGTGACTATCTAGAATCATTAAAGGAACCACGTGAGTTACCAAATTTGAACGAGTTCCTTAAATTCCTGGAAAACAAGTTCACGACAATGGAATCAGCTCGTCGAAAACAAGAAAATTATCAACAAAGGTTATCTACAGCATCAGCATCAAACAGACAAGGCAATTCATACTATTTCAAGAACTTCTCTAGCAACAAGGCTATTTCACAATCTAATTCAAGAAACAAAGTAAATTGCCCAATATGCAATAGCACCGAACATGGAATTTATTTTTGTAAGCAATTCCTTGAAATGTTTCCGACACAGAAAAAACAGGCGATTGCGAAATTAAACCTCTGCTTCAATTGCCTTTATAATCACAATGGGAAAACGTGTATGTCTACTAAACGATGCCGCGAGTGCAACGGAAATCATAATACACTACTGCACTCGGCATATGCGAAAAATAATTTGACACCGCTCGACATGACGTCAAGGTCGGCAGCAAATAACGCAGAATCGAACCGGCGAGTCGAACGGTCTAGCAACAATACGCACGTGACACAGCAATGCAACGCCCCTGAAATCCTACTGGCTACGGCTTTGATAAAAGTACAAGGAGCAGACGGAAAATTCAAAATCATGCGAGCACTTATAGATCAAGGCTCACAAGTGTCCCTGATCACGTCAAAGGCGGCCAAGCTTTTAAGTTTGAATCGTCAAAGGTGCAAAGGCGTTATTACGGGTGTTGGCACCAAGGACAACATCTGTAATGGAATGATAACAATTAAGTGCAAGTCGAAGATGGAGGAATATGAATTTACGACAGATGTTTACGTCATGAAGACGCTGACACGAAATTTACCTAACGAATCGTTCAGGCGTCCAGAATGGCAGTTTTTACAAGAAATAGATTTGGCAGATCCCCATTTTAATATAAGCAAGCCTATTGACATCTTATTTGGAGTCGACATCTATTCCCACATTATTATGGATGGGATACATAGGATTGATAACAAGACACCCATCGTGCAACAAACGCGGCTAGGATGGATACTATGCGGAAAAGTGGAAACGTTCTGTTGCAATGTTATTTTGAACAATATTCAAGACCTGCAAAAATTTTGGGAAATAGAAGATTTGCCGGAACACCAATCATATTCAACAGAAGACATTAAATGTATTGAATATTATAAGTCTACGACAACAAGGTCAAAGGACGGAAAATATACAGTGAGACTTCCCCTTAAGTCAAATATTGATCACTTGGGACAGTCGAAATACAAAGCCATTGCACAATTTTATCAGGTAGAGAGAAAATTAAATAAAAATAACGAGCTAAAAATAGCCTACAAGTCATTCATGCACGAATATCAAGAATTAGGTCACATGAATCTTATCAGCTGCGACAATACGACACTCGATAGAGAACCCTATTGTTACTTACCGCACCATTGCGTGCTACGGAATGATTCTAGTACTACGAAACTACGAGTAGTCTTCAATGCATCTGAAAAAACAACGAGTGGATTAAGTCTCAACGATTGCATGAGTACCGGACCTAACTTACAAAAGGATATTTTTACATTAATATTGGGGTGGAGACAATATCAAGTGGCTCTCACTGCGGATTGTGAGAAGATGTTTCGCGCTATTTGGTTGCATGAAGATGACCAGCCTCTTCAAAGGGTCATGTGGCGAGATACACCTCAGGAACCCTTACGTCAATATCAACTTAGTACAGTGACTTACGGCACCAAGGCCGCTCCTTACCTCGCTATGATGACGCTGCGCCAACTAGCAAGTGACGAAAAAGAACGATATCCCGAAGCCGCTAAAATACTGGAAAACAATTTTTACATGGATGACTTAGTTCTCGCCGTTCCTACACTGAGTCACGCACTGAAAATTAAAGAAAATCTCATCAATTTAATGAAATCCGGAGGCTTTAATTTAAGAAAATGGAGGTCCAACTATCAAGAGTTACGAGACGAAAATCAGCAAGAGCAAAGTAATTTTAATTTCAAACAAAATGAATCTACAAAAACTCTTGGTTTACATTGGAATCCTGAAAAAGACGTTTTTATATTTCACTACAAGGTCAACAAGGACATGCAGGATACGAAAAGAACGTTGTTGTCTGCCATTTCACAACTGTTCGATCCGCTGGGGTGGTTAACTCCGCTCTCTACTAAAATGAAAATACTCTTTCAACAAGTATGGAAGACAAGCATGGCCTGGGATGACAAGCTCCCTAAGGATATATATCAAGAATGGCAAATAATAAAGGAAGATATTATTCACATAAATAGCATTAAAATACCACGATGGTTAGGCTCCGATGCCACGTGCAGACTCGAATTACATGGCTTTTGTGACGCATCGCGAAAGGCATACGCGTGCGTCGTTTACAGCAAGTTAATAAAATCAGGTCAAGCTGAAATTAAATTAATCGTTGGAAAATCAAGACTGGTGCCTTGCAATAAAGAAATTTCCTTACCAAGATTGGAACTGAGCGGAGCCTTACTTCTGTCAAAGGTTATGATGAAGGTCAAGAAAGCTCTATCTCCTGATCTAAATACCGAGGTTCACGGCTGGATCGACTCCACAGCTGTGTTGGGGTGGCTACAGGGTAATCCAGACCGTTGGAAACCATTTGTCTCTAACAGAGTACGCCAAATTATTGACGTCATGCCGCCGGCCTGCTGGAACTACGTCAAAACCACTGAGAATCCAGCAGATTGCGCCAGTCGGGGTCTGATAACAAGTCAACTTATTAAACACTCATTATGGTGGCAAGGTCCGACATGGTTAGCCAAACAAGAAAGCTTTATGCAAGAAAAGCTTATTTATAGCACTAACGAAGAAGCAAGGACATTATTACAAGCAAATGTTATTACGCAAGACGAAAATAGTATCATCAAAGAAATGATAGAAAAATATAGTTCTTTGACTAAACTTTTGAGAGTACTGACATGGGTGTACAGATTTATGACGAGAAAACAAGATAAAAATTTATCGTCATGGCTCTCTATATCAGAATTAAGAAAAACAAGAAACAGAATAATAAGACATGTTCAAGAAGAAATATTTGGTGAAGAAATAGACAAACTGAAACAGAAAAAACTTATTTCTACCAAAAGCAAAATTCTAAATTTAAATCCGTTTCTAGACAGTGATGGGATCCTTCGCGTGGGAGGGAGGCTGCGAAACGCCTGTATCAGCCCGGATATGAAGAATCCAATTATTTTACCTCAAAATCATCGCTTTACGGAACTTATAATAAACAATGCTCACGAGCTCACATTACACGGCGGGGCTCGACTAACATTAGCATTTACGCGTCAGAAGTATTGGATAATTAGTGGCACTAGAACCACTAAGAAGTATATTCACCGATGTGTTACCTGTAAAAAGCAAAAACCAAGCATGCAAGAGCAAATAATGGGGGACTTACCTGAAGCAAGAGTCCGTCCTTCTCGTCCTTTCCAGTACACAGGAGTAGATTTCACCGGGCATGTCTTCTTGAAGGCCAACAAGGGTCGTGGTATAAAAACCACCAAGGGATATGTCTCCGTTTTTGTTTGTATGGCTACTAAGGCCGTACATCTTGAATTAGTCTCCGATCTGACCACTTCTTCGTTTATTGCGGCTCTACGCAGGATGGCCGCCCGGAGAGGAACACCCAGCGATATTTACTGCGACAACGGACGCAATTTCGTCGGAGCCAGTAGATCCTTACAAGAAGAGTATGAAGACATTCTACATACTTTTAACGATGATCTCCAGCAAGAGTTAACTAACATGGAAATAACGTTCCACTTCAATGCACCTGCATGGCCATCAGCTGGAGGCCTCTGGGAAGCGGCAGTGAAAAGCTTTAAGTTCCACTTAAAGCGTGTAATAGGAGAGCAGAAGTTAACGTATGAAGAGTTCTCCACTATGCTGACCCAGATTGAAGCGTGCCTAAATTCAAGACCGCTGTGTGCCCTGACAGACGATCCTGAGGACCTCAACTATTTAACGCCATCTCACTTCCTCACAAGCGGACCATTACTAACATTAATACCGACGGAGAGAGATTTAAGAACTCGCTGGTGCCTCACACAGAAAATAACACAAGATCTATGGAAAAGATGGAATGCAGAATATCTATCCCAACTGACGTCAAGGTCTAAATGGAAGAAACCGAAAGAAAATATCAAGATAAATGATGTAGTTGTCATTCACGAAGAGAACCTGCCACCCGGCAAGTGGGTCATGGGGCGAGTGATGGAGCTACATCCCGGAAAAGACGGCTACGTCCGTGTGGTCACCCTCAAAACCAAGAGCGGTTACGTAAAACGCCCAGTAATCAAATTATCGAAGCTAATTGATCAAGATGAAAATTTTACAAATACAAAACAAGACTTATGTAATAATACAATTAACTCTGACCAAGCAAAAAGTAAGCAATCAAGGGAGATCGGTACAAGAAAAACAAAAATGAATTTTTTCACGACGATGATAACTACATTTTTACTATTTTTATCACTTTTTACAAATTCCGAAGCCAATGTCAATGTTACGAAATTCAGAGAAAACCAGGGATTATACTTCGATAAATTGTCAAATATGTTCCTAATTAAAAATGAATGGAAGATCATCGTGTATTACGAAATGGAACCTTATCTACAAGGAAGTAAGGCACTCGACTCGTACATACAAACACTCGATGAAACATGCAAAACAATGCAAGGACAATCTCATTGCGCTGCGATAGTACTCCAGTTACGTCATGGCCACGATGAACTTGAACATTATAATCAGCTGCTACTGCATCAGCAATTTGACGCCGTGCAAGCGCCGGACAGACAGCGTCGTATCAAGAGGGGCCTTATCGACGGAGTCGGAAATCTCGCCAACTCACTGTTCGGTATATTAGACAGCAGATTTGCAGAACAATATAAAAAGGATATTGACCTGCTACAACAAAATCAACATCATATTATCAATCTATGGAAAAACCAAACAACTATAGTAGAAGCAGAAAATAATTTATTAAAACGCATGGAGTCCGCTATGAACAAACAACATAAAATTATAAATCAACACATGATATCATTAGACAAGGCCTTAGTTGAATTGAGGAATGCGGCGAAAATAAGTAACATAAACAATGACTTTACTATTGGATCTATAATAGCAATAAACTTACAAAATAATTTAAAGGAATTACAAAATACGTTATTGGACACGATAATGGATGTATATCAAGGCCGCTTCAACTTACACTTAGTCGCTCCAAACCAATTGATTAAGGAGTTGAACATTATCTCAAGCAAAGTACCTAAAGATGTTTCTCTGCCAATAGACAATCTGAATTCAGATATACGTAAGTTGTACCACCTTATCAAGGTCAAAGCAAGAATGATGCAAGAGTACCTACTTTTCGAAATGAGCATGCCACTTATTAGCAGAGAAACTTACGAGATCTTCAAACTAGTGCCAGTACCTACACACCATGAAAGGAAGACCTTCACGATACTTCCAGTGTCTGATTACGTGGCCCTGAACATTAGAAAAGATACTTTTATACCTATGAGTGAAGCAGACATCAAGGCCTGTTACGTTCAAGACACTTATTTATGTCATAGTCAGAGGCCCATTTATCATATGAAAAATGACAAAAATTTGTGTATACAAGAAAACGAAGAATGTGTATCGAGAGTAACTTTATGCAAAAATACTTGGCAAGAAAGTTATATTGCAAACACATACATTTACACTTGTTGCGAACAGTGCAACGTGCGAACAATGTGCTACGATCAGATTACGGCACACCAGCTGATGGGGACTGGACTGATAAGTATAGGTCACGGTTGCATAATCAAAACCGAACAATTTATGATCTATCCTCATATGCCGCACAGAAGCGAAATTAAATTGGCGCCAAATCTATATACGCCCACTATCGCGCCTATCAATCATATCATCAACATTTCTATTCCACAATACAACTTAACAAATCAAGCACACTCGAAATTTCAAGAAGAGGCATCAGCAATTCAAGGTCGTATCGAAAAACTCAAGGACACAGAATTGCCACTGAACAGTGTAACATATCATGACATACACCATTATGCCATGATTTATATTATACTGGCGATATTAGCTGTGATCGCTTTAGCGATAGTCGCCAAGCGCATACGGTGCATATGGAGTCGCCCGCGTCGGCGGGAAGGGCAAACAAGTGCCGAAGAAACACAACACGAAGCGGCGGCGGGGACAACGCCAGCACCTGCACCGGTGCCACGCCCTACTGGGGGCTCACGTCGCCCACCTCAAACCACGCGTGACAGACAAGAGTCGGAAATCACCATACGACCCATCCAACTACGAAATAGATCAACGAGTCCCGTTTTGCGAAAATTTAACGAAATGTTTCAAGATGACGCTGTTTAATTATCCTTTGTTTTCAAGTTTTACGTTTTGTCATACTTACCTGTGCAATCATGTAATAATGTGTGTTATGCAATCTCTTTTTCTCCCAGCATCCCACTCTCTGCGGCCCGGGAATATGTGCGGTCTAATTACCGCACATGTTTCCGTGTCAGCGAAATAGTTTACTTATTTAATATTATTTGATTGTATAGTGAGTCGTGTGTGTATCAAGTAATTGTAAGCTCGTATACCTATCAAGAAAATAAACATTCTATAATCGTCAAGGAGTTTTTATTATCAAGTTATCAAGATCTATCAAATAGGTCGTTCGGCAGCATCACGGCACCGTCCGACAGTGATGGTAATTTATTAAATAATAGCCGTCCCAGCGAACTTCGTACCGCCATAAAAAAATAGGGGTTGGTGGTAGAAGGGTGAAAATTTTTGGTTGTATGTATTTTGTATGATGTATCATAAAAAAATAATTATAAATTTAGGGATGGACCACCCTTAACATTTAGGGGGATGAAAAATATATGTTGTCTGATTCTTAGACCTACTGAATATAGTAATATCCAGATCTTTGATCCTTTAGCTTTGTTAATTTTCATTTTAGTTTTAGTAACAGACATGTATCGATTTAGGATATTTGTAACTGTATCAAGAAATGCATTATAGTTACTATTTACATCATACTGTTCATCAATAATATTATTCCAATTTATGTTTTTTAAAGCTGTTCTAAAATTATTTATATTTCCTATTATTCTTTTATGAATATACCATATTTTATTTTCGTCATACTCTGAATGTTTAATTATTTGTACAGTAACCGCCTTATGATCAGAAAGACCATAATCGCTAACATAAGCATCTTTGATCAAAGATGTGTTATTTGTGAATGTTTCTTGTAGGATTACTTTGGTGGTTTTAATATTCAACGGATTAATATTTAGTTTTAAATTCAAGCAGTTGTACAAAAATATAACTTGAAATAGGTAAAAAAATGGACCTTGAAATAGGTAAAATAAATAAAATATTTTTGCTCAGAACTGTCACCGCGAGAGAGTGGCGCGAGTTATAACCCGTCGTACTCGCACACTCGCTTACAGCTCAGAGATAAAACTATCGAAACTACACACTCGCTTCCCGTTAATTGTCAACTCGTTGCTAGCTCTACTCGCTTCTCGTTCATCGTCGGCGGTGGGACAAGTGCCTTAGGTCATGCAACTCTGCTATTGTTGCATAACCGAAATGGCTTTCCATTCAGGAACTGTCATTATGTACCGCCATTCGACTGTCTCAAAGCCTTGGCCTTGAACTAAATAACGATCGGTCCATAGCGTTTATTTAGCATTTCGCTCTCTTTTCTTTATAACTATGATGTACTCGGATTTACAAACAGGGTAAAATAATAAGTACACTAAATACTACTATTAGTTGTAATTTAATGTGTTTTTTTTACACCATATTTTCAGTATTTACAATTTGTTATAGCAGCAAACAAGGAACACACAAAACCATTGCGTTATAATGTAGGGCTGTTTCAGGTCTGCTTTCACCAAAAGCATTTATTATAATTATAAATATTCTTATAGACAAGCTAATAAGTCATGAGAAAAAATGGGGCTATCAGTTTAAAATAAACAATAAATACACAGAGTCCATCTTAGCCTTTGCAGACGACCTCGCAATACTGACACGTAATCCTAAACAATGTTAGAAATTATTAATTGAGGAGGATGAGTACTGTACATAGACTGACAGACTGAGGACAAAACCAAATAAGTGCTGCTGTCTATGGGTGCGGCCAGAGTGCACTCAGTTTCAGATTCAGATTCAGATTCCGAAAACAAGCGCGAGAAATAAACAGTGTAGTCGAAGGGTACGGCCAGAGTGCACTCCTGATTCCGATTCAGATTCAGACTAAGAAAACAAAGCGCGAGAAAAAGCAGGCAACCTGCTTAGACTACACTGTTTATTTCTCGCGCTTGTTTTCTGAGTCTGAATCTGAATCTGAATCTGAGTGCACTCTGGTCGCACCCTATGGGTACGGCCACAGTGCACTCAGATTCAGAATCAGATTCAGACTCAGAAAACAAGCGCGAGAAATATACAGTGTAGTTTAAGCAGGTTGCCAGCTGCCACTATGGCCACCCAATGTAATTTAAATTACTTTGGACGTAAGTAATTGAATTACAGTAATTTCAAATACATGTAATTTCAATTAAAGTAATTCAATTACCATTCATTGAATTAGTAATTAAATTACAAAAGTAATGAATTACGCCCAACACTGATATATATCTTACGATCCCGAAATCTCAATAGGAGGACAATGTGTTACTATGATTGCTGAAGCAGCGCCTTTCAAATTTCAAGGTAGAAAGATCGATCACAAAGGACGTACTCCATCCTTAGAGACAGTTGTCAATAATTTTCTAAATGACTTTAATAAAGTAGATCAACAACCATTAAGCAATATTAAAAAAGTTTGGATATACGACTACATCTTACGTCACGTCTGACTTTGCCTTTCCTTATATATTTATGAGTATACATTGGAAAACCCTCTTGGCAAAATAGGATGCAAATATCATAAAAACATTGAAGGTATGGATTGGACTAGCCCATTCAGCTGATCCCTCAACTCTATTTAGATATCAGAATAGTTTTGGGGTGAAGTTAAAGAAGCCATCAGAACTCTATAAACTCCTCAGAGCCACCAAAATGCATTTCTTGGACCAAACCCAGGATGTAATAGTTTTATCACTTCCAAAAGACAAACGTGTTACAGAGCTTGAGTCAAGACTTCGATTCCATAAACAATTAATGGCTGGTCCACAGGTTAATAGAGTCCGGCTGGGTTTCGCAAAGAAAAAGGAGGACCGAGACATAGTAAAACATTTCCTACAACAAGACGAAAATGATAACTATAAATATAGTACACGCAATGAATTTAGAAATTCAAAGTGAGTCGTTAACGATAGGTGAGTTCTGCATTCCATTAGCGCACCTTACTACATGATTAATCAAGGCTGAAAGGGGGCGAAAGGCTCTGAAAAATCGTGCTATACTTGTGGTAAGGCAATAGGTACCGATAGGCACATATTGGT
Organism: Chilo suppressalis; assembly: GCA_902850365.2. NCBI lineage: Eukaryota > Metazoa > Arthropoda > Insecta > Lepidoptera > Crambidae > Chilo > Chilo suppressalis. The sequence continues at coordinate 10,952,837 of OU963906.1, read as the reverse complement.
AGGTTGCAATGTGCTCCTGTGATAGGGGTCAATAATCACGTCGCCATGATAAAGAGTACTTTAAGTCATACGTGAAGCAGCAAGTCTTGCAGTGGCTAGAACCCAAAAAGGATCAACCACAAATAAAAAATGAACTTTATAAAAGAAGGCTCAACTGTTAACTCGAAAACCAAGTCTTTCTCAATCCTGGGTACTACACCTGACTGGACTATTTTAATGAATACGTATGTAAAGCACTATAAAATACCAGAGGATTTTGGTGTTTCGTCATCCAGGCCGGACATATTCCTCTTTCCTAAGCACATCAAACATATAGTACTAATAGAGCTTAATGTAC